>CM021109.1:137998841-138160180 GCA_007115665.2 Sequoiadendron giganteum
AGGGTTGAGGGATTAAGAGGGTATAGGGGTTGAGGACAGGCTTAAGGGTTGAGGGTTCAAGATTAAGAGTGGGCATAGGGTTGGATTAGGTTTAAGGGTTGAGCGTCAGGTCGAGGGACAGGTGGGGTGGGGTCGAGGGATTGTGGCTCGAGGGCCAGGGGCTCTGGGTTTCTCCCACCTCCCTCCTCCCACTCTCCTCTCTTTCTCTCCTACTCTCTCCTACCCTCCCCACTCTCTTCCACTCCCACTTTCTCCTCCCATTCTCACCTCCTCTCCTCCCTCATTCCACTCTCCCACTCTCCACTTCCTCTCCCCACTTCCCCTCCCACACTCTCTTCTCTCCTCCCACTCTCCCCTACTCTCTCCCACTCTATCTTTCTCCCACTCTCACCTTCTCTCCCTCCCTCTCTATCTCCCACTCTCTTGGTCTCCCACTCTCCACTTCTCCCACTCTCTATTTCTCCCACTCCCTCCCTCCCTCTTTATCTCCCACCTCCTCTCCCCTCCCACCCCTCTTTCTCCCACTCTCCCCTTCTCCCTCCCCCTCTATCTCCCACTCTCCCCCTCTCTCCCTCCCACTCTCTCTTTCTCCCACTCTCAGAAATATACTAAGAAAACCAAATTTCACATAATGCGCTCACGTTATAAAGCGAGCGCATTTTTTACTCCACTAAAATAGTAAAAAACTCTATATACCCATGATTTCAAGGCCCACAGTCTGCATATTCCCCTGGTTCTGCACATGCTCCAACAAAAGGAAGCTTTTTGATGATGTTGTGAAGTGTGCAAGCATGTTTTTCACATTCCATCACCTTTTCCATGATCTTTTTACCACCTTTGCATGAAATAGTAGAGTTTCCACGTTGAAAGACATATAATATCAATTGAAGTTTGAATTCCATTGAAAATTGATATACAATTAAAGTGTGGAAGGGAACAAGCTTTTGAACAAGTCAAATTGTTGTGGAGTTTGAAGAAATAAGAAGCTAAGGCTACATAATTGGGTTGAACTCCTCCATTTGAAAGTCTGGTTTTTAAGGTATGTGCAGTCTTTACACATTTTATTTCATTCTACTATGGCTTGCTTTCATTTTTGTTTGTCATTATAACCTTAGGTTGTCAATGCACATTTTAAATTACCATTATATACATAATTATATACACTTGCCAATTACCATTTTAATCTTGATGTAGAGAATCTACCAGGATCCACAAATCATCAAGGGTACTTCTGACCCTAACTTAAATTGAAGAAGATCATCAAACAAACTCAATCATCTTTTCATCAAAACATTAGAACTTGGTTTCAACTCTTTTTCAGACTCAAAAAAATAGATTAACCATCATAAAATTGATAGTAACATAGCATAAAGTTGATTAGAAACTCATAACCATTCACAAAAATTCATCCTTTAAAACAACTCCAAGCCTCTCCCATTCCTCTGAAGGGTCCAAACACCTTCCAATACCTTTGCACAAACTGATGCAGTACAAAGGAATAAATCAACACCTTTCTTGACTCACTTATTCAACTATATTTCCTGTCACAAAACATTTTATTCGTATACTCAAATTAGCATTAAGAGTTCCCAATTCCTTAAGGACCTTCAAAACACCTTGAAAATCTTGAAAATAACTGATTAAAATCAACTAGGTTCCGCAAAACATCAACCAATGATTATGTCATTCACAAGTTGTCTTAAATCTTCCATAATGGCACCATTGTTTACAAACATAAACTATAATTCTTAAGGCACAACCAAACCATTATTTTCTTAATACATCTTTGTTTGAGTTAGTACAACAAAAATGAAACCTTTCAGAAGTCTTCCCTTACACACAAACTTAGTTCCTTTGTTCACTGTCCACATTACTAGTAGCCAAGCATCTGCAAATTGTCACATGTATCTCCCAAACCATGCACACACTTCAAACTGTGATACTCATTTTTTATGCAAAGTTAGAGGACCCAAAACCATTGAAGATGTCAACTTTCCTTCAAGAGGCATCTAAGAAGATTAAAAGGGCCTAATGGACCAATCCCAACACTCATCCAAGCTGGACAACAAACATAAACATTATTTCCCATATTTCACCCTTGGAATCTAGTTACTGTGCAAAACCAGTTTTGGGCCCTAACTCCAAAACTTTCCAAAAAACTAGGAAAATAAAAGAATGATTGTAGCACCCATTTCAGATTTGCAAGACATACCTTAACCCATCACATGACTCCTTTGGGACAACTTTAAGAAAATTGACCTTTTCACTATTTTAGGCCTCCAAGTAGGCCAATTTTACAAAGGAACTACCCTTAGATCTTCACATCAGACTTCCAAATCCAAAAAAATTCTTTAATTAGGTCTCAAAACAAGATAATTTCCTGGTCTTAGGACCTTACCTACTCAACTAGGCTTCCAATGCAAAACCCCCAGTTTTCAATGCAAAGAGGGAGGGTTTATAGAAAATCCTATACCCGGGCCTTCCCAGACCATTCCAAAGCATCAAACATCTTCAAAATACCCTGAAAAAGGTCAAAAGTTCATTACATAGACCACTCCTTCAACACTTTTTCAAAATCACTCCTTGGTTCCTCAAATTCTCATGGAAAAGTGCTTGTTTGAGCTAAGAACCCCATCCTATTGTCATTAGTTTCATTCCAAGGCATGTTCAACAATAAAATTCCCTACTCTAACAATGTACATGCCATCCCACCAAGAAAAAAGTCATAACAGTAGGTGGGATGGTCATTTCATAATTAAATCCTACTCAAACCCTTGACTGGCTTGAAATGAGCAATTTCAAAAAATTGCCAATTGCTCCCTTCAAACGTAATGTTAAGCCCTCAGAACTGATGCATTAGAGAGTTAAGACATGTTACTACAATATTATATCAGTTTTCTATCAAGGGGAGGCTGTATAGATGCGTACAAGTGCACAAAAGTGCAAAAAACCTAGTGAATTTCTGCAAAAGAGCATTTTTTATCAAAAAAATGGATTTCAAAATGAACAAAAATCCTCCCTTCGAGCCAATGGAGGTTGTTTAAATATTTTTAAATGACAACCAACTCCCCCCAATTCCTATAGCTAACAAACAACCACCTTTGAAAGCTCATATAACCGGTACATGGAAAATGTCTTTAATGACCCTCTTACAACATGAAGATACTCAAAATTGAATCAAATTTCAAAATGGAAGCATAGATTTTCAAGGTTATCCTACACCACAAACTTATCAAACACTCGCAATTCCATTACACTCATTAGTTTTCAGAATCACCATCATGGTTATTCACTTTTAGTTAGGAATGTGCTCTGGCCAGCCTAGTGCTTCCATATTTTGTACACATTTGTCTACATGCTAGGTTAACTTTTGTACATGATGATTGTAAGTATTATTTAAATGATGCCTTCAATAACATATATTTTTCAGTTAACTTCAATGAATACATTTCTCAGGAACTAATATTTGTCTCATTACCATGGTACAGATAAAATTATCCGCCATGCCAAAGAAAAAGACAAAGAGGAAACTAACAAGCAAAGAGAAGGAAACCTTGAAAGAAAAGGAGAGAGTTTGAGTGGTGGCATATTGTGAAAATAAGAAATTGGAAACGATTGATGAAAACAACCTGATTGTAGAGGAACCTCAACCATCAAAAAGAGAACGACAATTGGCAACACAATAGGCACGAATGCGAAAGCATCGCCGTAAGACAGATTCAGATACCATAGTTGGAGACACACCCTCTATGACAAGTGAATATGAAGGGACACCATTAAGCACAAGAAAATATGGAGGGGCACCATCTAGCACAAGTGAATATAGAAAGACACCATCTACTGCAAGTGAATATGGAGGGACACCATGTACCGCAAGTGAATATTGTTGGACACCATCCAACACATATCAAGTTGAGAGTACATCACCACTCAGAATTGATGAAGAAGGTATGCCATCATGCCCATGTGAACCTCAAGGTATGTCTTCTTCTCCACCCTCGATCGAAGGTACACAATCTAGCCCACCTCAATTAAATATTGATGAAATTCCTAATGTTGAGATGTATGTACCTAGAAGACCGCCACCTAGAATTTTGTGTAGAAAGCCAAAGTATTTGATTAATATTGATGATGAGATTTTGCAGCACATGGAAGGTAAGATTTCAAGACGCACTTGTAGAAGATATGTTGATAAGATTTGGGAATGATTCTTTGAAAGGCTAAATGAGACTGCAAGATGTCAACTATTTGTTGAAATGATGCGGGGTGTAAAGTATAGGAACATCATGAAGACTCTTGGGTTGAGAACATCGAATGCATTGAGTGAAGACACTATTGTGAAGGATCTAATGGATGCTTATGAGAGTGTGGGTAAGACCTCATGCTCAAAGGATAGTAATGTCACCCGACATGTCATTGCCTCAACTTTGGTAAGTTGTCAAACAAAGAGATCTCGTCTAATTAAAAAGACTAGCGAACAAATGGGAATTAGTAGAAAAAATTTATCAAGAGCCATTCAAAGGTGACAAACAATTGAGGGCAATGATACAAATGAATTATGGGCATTCTCAGGGAGACTATCACGAAAAGATAAAGAAGTTGTCCAAGCCTTGAGAACACTAATTGAAGAGTATTGGAAGAATAACACAAGACCGTCTCTGAATCAAAGGGATGTGGTAAGAAGGAGAATCGGTAGTCGGAATCGTGAGCCACATCCAAAGCATTTTTTAGATATGACTCAAACCCAATTTTTTCGGAAATTTGAAAATGATTATTCTTAAATTAGTATTTCTCAAAGATTTTTTGAAATGCTTAAACCTTTTTATGTCAAGATAAATCACACACACACTACTTGTTGTTGTAGACTACATATTGTGTTTTCTAACCATTATGATGTTTATCATTCTATATGTTTAGATTTGCATACTAATGATGTTTTGCAAGATTGTGGCATAGAAGCCCCACCAAAATCTTCAAGAGAGTTCTTATCAAAAAAATTATGTGAAATAGAGGATGGCCAGATATTCTATAGGACAACATGCTTGGATGGTTCATGCGAGCGTTGCGGTGGCTTCCAGCGTATGCCAATATGTCAACATATGGAAAGCACGGATGAGGTGGGACAAAAACTAGTGGAGTTTGAGAAGTATAAAATAGTGGCATATGCTACAAAATATGGGTCTCAAGCAAAAAGGTGTGATTTGGTTATTGAGAAGATTCTAGTGTACCAATTTATGACCACATTTTGTGACAATATACTGTCTGAGTATGCAATGCATACCCATAGAGCCCGATGGTTGGACACGCAGTTCAAGCTATGCAAGGACACCTTTCCAGTTGGAAGCATAGTATATGTGGCTGACTTTTAGAGAACTACACTCTACATCCACAACATGAGGTGCAATCACAGTATTACAACTCCACACAATTTTCAATATTTGTGCACATAGAATTCATTCATGCATCTGATAGTACAAATGAGCAAAGGGAGGTATTGAGGGAGTACCACTTTTACATTAGTGATGATCGCACACATTCTCCAGAGTTCGTGCATGGTTGCTTCTAGATGTTCTACAGTGGTTTGGCTCAGAGGGGCATAGAATATGATCAACATATAATATGGTTTGATAATTGTGTAGCACAGTTCAAGAACTCGCACATGTTCTACTAGTTGTGCAGGATGCATGTTATTACAGGTGTTCAACATATGTGGAACTTTTGTGAGGCCGGACATGGAAAGGGGGAGCATGATGGTGCAGGAGCATGCGTGAAAAGAGCATAGCACGAGAAGAGTTAAAGTATAAAGACAGTGCAAATCTGACAGATGCAAAATCAATCATCGAGTGGTGTAATGCTTTGATGGGTCTAGGTGATGAAGGTATGTCTTCAGTTCATAGATTTTTTTGGTTGATGAATGATACTAACATTGCACCATATGAAGATTGTTGTACACTAATAGGATCAAGTGAGGTACACTCTTTCCTTAGCTCAAATGTAGGTTCATGGAGTATCAATACACGAAAGATGGCATGCTTTTTTTCTTCATGTACAATGCAAGCCTGGAATGATTGTGAGTTAGGGGAGTGGGTTGAAAAATGGTTCACAAGTTATCTTAGCCCACTTCACGTGTATCACCCTCCGATAGCATTGGAACTGACACAGATAGAATCATCGGTCGACTTTGACCACATATCAGATCTAGTTCAACGAGGTGATATATCTACTTTCTTATTTGTTGAAATTCCATATCGTTAGATCTTACTTTGTACTATATTCGTAATGTTGACAAATTTCAAGAGATTTTTTGCACATATCAATGCAGGGCATGTTTATGCAGTTATTGCAGATGAAGACAATGAAGAGGGAACAAACTAGTACTTGTGTCATTGTGTTGAGACCAAAAATAAATTGGAGGCCCCGGTTATAGATGGAGAAAACATTGAATACCCTACAGGCTCAGTTGTGGTTACTGGAACATGGCTTAGAAGGTACCCACATTTGAGTGTTGAACATTGGCTATTTCAGGACTTTGAAATGCATCGTAAGATTCTTCATTACTCGAACCTTGTCGTGGCATCCAATGTTCATTTGACCAAATATGGGGGTAGACCTTTGAACAAGACATTATGGAAGGTTTGTGAGTCTGACCATGAGGCAATACTTGACACAATAAAGAGTAGAGCAAACCCGGATGGTTCCTTGGATTAATTTGTAAGTATATGCACATTGGTTCTTATTAATTTATACTTGTATGCACATTAATTTGTTTGATGCCAATGCTATCATCTTCTTTTATAGTGATTGGTGTCCGCTTGCAAAAAAAGTAGATATATGAGCCATCCAAGAGAATGTCAGCCAGAAAAGCAATGCAACATCCTTATTTTGATGCCTGCATGAAACATTTGTAAGTGCCTTCCATCTATTTTTATTTCATTTCCATTTTGGATGCTCTTTATTTTTCTCTTTTACTTTGCGTATTTGTAAGTAAATTACTAAAAATTGATTGATCTTTCGTTGCAAAAAATGCTGATTTAAGAGCCATCAAAGAGAATCTCAGCCAAAAAAGCAATGCAACATACTTATTTTGACGATTTTGACAAATCTCAATTTTGTTTTCAATCCATTATAAGAGAGCATGTGAAGCTTAGTGAGGGAATCTCAAGTTACTCATTTGAAGTTAACCTCATAATGAGCACCTATGATGTAGATATTTAAAGAGAATCTTGAATGTATGAGTGATATTGTAAAAGATCTGAGAGAACGAAGTGCTAGAGGCATTGTAATAAGATTTAATTTCATAATGAGATATACTCAAATATTTTAAGGTTGGAGTTCATGTTTGGTGTAGTAGCACCTTGTTCTGTGAATGCCTTGAGTAGGAAAATTTGCAAACTTTGAATTTTAAAATGTAAACAATGTGAAAAAGGTCATATAAAGGTCATGTAAACAATTTGTACACATTTTTCTGCAACTCGTGTGACCAAGCAAACTGTTCCAACACATCCGAATAGGTATTTTTATGCTAGGCATGGTCCTCTTTCACACCGAAACACGTAGAATCACTCTGAGCTATGTTCCATCGAATCGATCCCTTAAGGGTCCAAAGTGCAAAATGGCTGCAAACTTCAACATGCTATTACTCGGATACCGTGACACTTAGAAACTTCTCGTCTGATCCTATAGAAATGTGTTGGGCCCCTCTAGAAAAACCTATCTCGGTTTTAGCTATCTTGGAGTGGTTTTGCTCATGGCGGTGGATTTTCACTTGATGGAAAAAGCATCAAATGCAAGCAGTGCAAGCAGTGCAAACTTGCAAAGTGGTGCAAGTTCTGTTTTGCAACTTGTGTGACCAAGAGAACTATTCCAACATGTCTAAATAGGTATGTTTACTCTATTCATGGTCCTCTTTTGCACCGAAACACGTGGAATTGCTTTGAGCTATGTTCCACCAGATCGATCCCTTAAGGGTCCAAAGTGCAAAATGGCTGCAAACTTCAGCATGCTATTACTTGGATACCATGACACTTAGAAACTTCTTGTCTAATCCTACAGAAATACGTTGGGCCCCTCTAGAAAAACCTCTCTCGGTTTTGGCTATCTTGGAGTGGTTTTCTCGTGGCGGCGGATTTTCACTTGATGGAAAAAGTTTCAAATTCAAGCTGTGCAAAGTTGCAAAGTGGTGCAACTTTTGCTCTGCAATTCGTGTGACTAAGAAGAATGTTCCAATGCATCCAAATAGGTATGTTTATGCTAGGAATGGTCCTCTTTCGCACCGAAACACGTGGAATCGCTCTGAGCTATGTTCCATCGGATCGATCCCTTAAGGGTCCAAAGTGCAAAATGGCTGCAAAATTTAGCATGCTATTACTCAGATACCGTGACACTTAAAAACTTCTCATTTGATCCTACAAAAAGGAATTGGGCCCCTCTAGAAAAACCTCTCTTGGTTTTGGCTATCTTGGAGTGTTTTTCTCATGGCGGCGGATTTTCACTTGATGGAAAAAGTGTCAAATTCAAGCAGTGCAAAGTTGCAAAGTGGTGCAACTTTCGCTCTGCAACTCGTGTGACCAAACTAACTGCTCCAACGCATCTAAATAGGTATTTTTATGCTATTCATGGTCTTTTTTCACACTAAAACACGTGGAATTTCTCTGAGCTACGTTCCACCAGATCGATCCCTTAAGGGTCCAAAGTGCAAAATAGCTGCAAACTTTAGCATGCTATTAATCAGATACCGTAACACTTAGAAACTTCTTGTCTAATCCTATAGGATCGCGTTAAGCCCCTCTACAAAAACCTCTCTCGATTTTGGCTATCTCAGAGTGGTTTTCCCATGGTGGCGGATTTTCACTTGATGGAAAAAGCATCAAATGCAAGCAGTGCAAAGTTGCAAAGTGGTGCAACTTCCGTTCTGCAACTTGTGTGACCAAGCGGACTGTTCCAACACGTATGAATAGGTATTTTTACGCTAGGCATGGTCCTCTTTCACACCGAAACATGTGGAATCACTTTGAGCTATGTTCCATCGGAACGATCCCTTAAGGGTCCAAAGTGCAAAATGGCTGCAAACTTCAGCATGCTATTAATCAGATACCGTGATGCTTAGAAAATTCTCATCTGATCCTATAGGATTGCATTGAGCCTGTCTACAAAAAAATTTCTCAGTTTTGGCTATCTTAGAGTGGTTTTCGAATGGTGGCAGATTTTCACTTGATGGAAAAAGCATTAAATGCAAGCAGTGCAAAGTGGTGCAACTTTCGTTCTGCAACTTGTGTGACCTAGCGCACTATTCCAACACATCCAAATAGGTATTTTTACGCTAGGAATGGTCCTCTTTTGCACCAAAATACGTGGAATCGCTCTGAGCTATGTTCCACCAGATCGATCCCTTAGGTTGGAGGAGTCTAAAGTTGCAAATTTGTAAGTTGCTTAAAGCAACAAATTTGAAATGATATTGAATGGCCCACATATCACTCATTGCATCTAGGTGATGCTCATAGAGGTGAGGCACTAGGCCTTCTTGGGAGGTCACCCATTCTAGTATACTCCAGCTCAAGCGCTTAACCACAAAGTTTTTTTCCCAAGGTTAAGCCCACTTAGCTTGCAACCCCATTTGCAAAACCTTCAGCAAGTGTTGTGCCTTATGAAACATTCATTATAGATCCCCTTTAGTACATCAATTGATAAGTAGGAGGTATTTTCTACAATGTGTCAAATTGTGATATTGCTATCAGGATTCCATTGAGCAGTCATTTGTAGTATTAGATATAGCTCTAGCTTCTACAGTATTGCACATGATTGCAGACAGTTTCAAAGATCTAGATGACATCAATAGTTCACATTACTCAAGAAGGATGAACATCTTAAAGACATTTGCAGAAATCAGGACAAGTAACCTTCTTGTGGACTTAGGGTTGCAATATTTGATCTACAACATGTTCCACCATTTCTTCAGTAGGATCAAGAACACACATAATGAAGGTGTGTTTGTAGCCATGAAAGATTATGGTTCAAACTATCCAGAAGAGTGATGTTTTATCTCAACCAACCATATCTATACCATGGTTTGTTTGGGAACAAGGATGGGTTCTCTCTTCATTGGCATCTACATTATTCCTTGATATGTTCACACTAGTGTTACAAGACTAGGACTCGCCTCGGACTTGACAAGCCATTTTTTGATTTGGACTCGGGCTCGAAGCCCAGACTCTACAAATAGAAAAACCTAAGAAATTCAAAGATTTTTAAGGATTTAAAACTTGTTTCATGCACCCTTTAATAAATAAACCTTAAAGACACAATAGCATCATCAAATAGAAATTACTATGATCCCATACACAAACATACATCAATCACATAAGTATAAGCACAAATTTTAGCTGAAGGAAATAACACATTTAGATATATAAATATTGTGATATTGCTATCAAGATTCAATCGTGTAGTTTTAAAAGTCAAACTCATTGACCCATGATTCATCAGTAGTGGTTCACAAGAACCCATCTCTCATGATAATGAATGGTTCATAAGGAGGAAGATAAATCTTCATACATTTCTTCTATCACAAATGAGATAAGTGTTTGGTTTCATGAAGGTCATGAGACAACCATTAATGGGGAGTGGATACATGAAGAACTGATGGAGAATGATAATGGCTTCAGACCTTCTATAAAGGAAAAAAAAAATTGTTTCAATGATGCAAGAGGTTTTTGGTTTCACTACCAAAATGAGCCTATGAAGAATGCATGTGAAACTCCTTTTGACCTTGAGGGTGTTCTTACTCCATCTCAAGGATCATGCATTGAGGATGACATAGATCAATGCTAGGGCTAACCAATTAATAATTATAAACGTGAATAAGTCAAACATGTACATGTCAATAAGGGAAGTACAAGTACTCAAAAACACGTAAGCCTCAAAAAGTATACACACGAATACATAGTATACACAAATTAAAAAAGAGTATATGCACGAATACAAGGTATATGCATGAAAACATGTAAGCCACAAAGTATACACGTAAGTTGTAAAGTATACACTTGAATACATGTAACTCATATCTATTGAACCATCAATTTAGAATGCAAATATGGACAGGCATCGATAAAAGATATTTGTATTAGCCAAATAGCCATGTAGGCATACATCAATATATGTCGATATAAGTATGAAATATATGTACAAAATAGCCATATAGGTTTACGAGAATGCCATCTAGGCATACAATGTCAAATATCTCCAATAAAAAATATGTACAAAACTACCATGCAGGCATACAACAAAGGACTCTGGAATCAAAAGTCATTGCTCTCCATGCCCTGGAAATAAAATATTTCCCTTTCATTTTTGCTCGGATGGCGATAGGTCTATCACTCATTTTTGCTGCACTTGTGGAGTGCTATTGCTACTCCTCCTAGGGTTTAGTTCATGGTGAAGTTTTAACTGTTACAATAAGAAGTAAAGACATGAATATATAGAAATTACATTCTAAAAAAGGATATATTTGACAAAATAATCACTTACAACCATCTCACGATCTCTCTCCATGAAGGAAATAATCTCACACCCATGCTCAGGCGTGCTCAAGCCCTGTATAAACCATACAAATAGAAATTAAACTACGTGAATCAATAATGGTTTGATTTTTCACTAACTAACATCTATAACAACAAATGTAAATTGAAATTTACCAATTTTCCTCATACCTCTTCTATTAGAGCCATCGAGGATTGTATAATAGATGTCACACCAATATCCATTGCCCTCGTCACATTCAGAGGTGTATCGTCTCGCAATAACTGAAAATAAAACAACAAATTATTCAACGTAATCAACGATGTGCATGTATGAACTACAAAAATCTATTAATTACTTGATTCATTAGTTAAAATCTTTATTATATTACCTGCGTGAAGGTTTGAGTAAATCCATCGCCACTAGGAAGTGTTTCGTCAAAACCTCCAATATTAGTTTGTTCAACATCCAAAATTGCATATTAAATTACCATTCGTAAAACAATGCCATTAACATGCAATAAATTTATAATTTTTTACTATTTCATACCCTAGCGGTAGGTGTACTACATAAATAGGTTGGTGGGGGGCCAGTGTATCCAGTCTCAACACTGTGACCCTGCAATTTTATTAAAATCATAAAACATTTTTAGTTAATCTTGCATTTCAAAATTGAAATTTAATAAATTAAATTCAATGAACACATGCACTAACTTTTACCTAACTATCAATGCCATATGCCTCATGCAAAATGTTAGTTGCCCTCTCCATCTCCATAGTTGCAGATGGATCCTGCGTACCAGTCTCCTGAGGGTTGGTGGGGTCATGTGAACAAGTAGCCCCGCAAGATTGACACACATGTGTTCGAAGGCCACCACTCAAAGACTCCCCGTGATGGTGTTGTAGAATAGGGCTAATATGATGGATGCCACTTTGGGTCAAAGTGTTGATTGCCTGCAATGTCTCTATGTCAACACTTCCCTTCACGATGGAAGGCATAACAATGTGCTCATGAGGTGGCCTAGTGAGAGCTCATCTACCTTGCCACATAGGATCTGGTTGTGCACCAAGTCTATCCTGAACTGACCCCCCACTTCTCCCCTGGAAATCCCTCATATCAAAATAATTTGGGATTTTGTTCAATATGAACTTACTATATAGTTTCCTAAGGAAATATTGTGGGACCTCACAATGTTTGCACAATGGGTAATCGAAGACCATGTACCACCTATCATAAAACCGGTCCCTAATCTGTTGGTGGTGGCACTAATGGATAGGAAACCTCTTCGCATTGAGGGTAAGATTTTGATTTATGTGTGGGTTAGTGAATAATGAGCACAAATCACCTTTTGTAATTTTTAAATCCTTCACATCCTTGTATGATAGTTTATTTGCATAATAGTCCCTAGCCGCCTGCCTCCTATCTTGCCATCCAGTTATTTGTGTGCTAATTGAATCTACAGTTTTTTAAATATCTTTCAATGAATTTGCTAGGGTCATTCTTTCTATGGTTGAACCATTTGGATCACTCAATCTATTGATCAAATCCTCAATTTGTTTTTTGTTTTTCTCAATTTCACTCATTAAATTTTGTTGAGTGCTAGGAGGGGGTTGAGTGATTGGTGGAGGAGGTTGATGTTGTGGTTGATTTTGATCTTGAGGATTTGGTTGGTCTTCCTGTTGAGGATTTTGAGGGTTTGCAGGTTGATTTGCATCTCCTAAAAATTCAAACAAATAGATATCAAATTCAACCTAAAACTAACAAATTCAAAACAAAAACCATCGAATCCTTACCTCTCACAACTCCTCGTCATCGTGGCGCCATCGTTGTGAAGAAATAGGGATTTTTGGTGAAGAAATTCTCCTCCTAGAACACGAGCGCGATATTGTGGGGTTTTTGGCTGCGGGTGCAACAAACAAACCAGTCAAAATGCAAATGAGATATTTGCATTTGTTTTTTTGCTTTTAACAGTCAATAATGTGAGCGCGTTATAATGCGCTCACATTATTTGTTTGTAGATGCCAAGACCTAGCCTAGGCTTAATAGAGACACAACGCGAGCGCGTTATAATGCGCTCACATTATGGTTTTCAAAAAAAAAAATTGAGGGTGTCCACGGAATTGCTATCCATTTCCATGCACCTACCGCCATTTCAATAGACCTTTTAGTCTCTATATTGGGCCATATATATATTCATATCCTTGATAATTGATTGTACTTATATCCAATTACTTTGTATTTAACTTTTAAATATATTTCTTCATAGATCAATTCCTTTCAAAATGTGAATGTTATTTTTCTATCCCATGAACTTGCTTGCAAAAAGTCTCAAGTTTTATTTATAGGAATTTTATGTAGATACATCATAATAGTTTTTTTATGGTCACCAATTCATCATTATATTTTTTTATCTTGTGCATATACATCTTAGTCATAGTCTCAATTATATTAGTTGTATCAACATTTGCATCTAGCTCTTTTATGAATTTTCACTGTTTTATGTTTTTCATGGGTTTTGCTTTCTATTAATAAATTCAATAGTCTTTCATTTATTAATAATAGCCCCTTAAATGTGATTTTTTGCACCATCAAGTTTTAGATGTAGCAGAATGAGGAGGAAATTAATACATAAGATATATTTATAAAATGAAAAACCCACATATAGATGAAATATCAAAGGATAAAACCATGGGTGGGGTCTTCTTCTAGCCATCTAAAATATCACATCTCTATAATAGTAATATATTTTTTTTTGTACTTTATTTCATTGTATAAACTTATGTTGACTGTTGACATTACTTGTGGCAATGTTTTAGGTTGGTCATTAAAGGTCAAAATGAGATATTATATGTGCCAAAGGATGGGGTAATAGCTTAACACTTGATAGTTGGTCTTCTATTAGAGACTATTTGAAAGTGAATGGTTAAATAAAATGACATCATTGAAATGGTATCATGGAACTTGTGTCATTAGAATAAGTAATGGAAGTTGATTGAGAGTTACAAGGATAAATTTTAGACAGGTGAACACATTTGAAAGTGTGAGGTCCCTTATCATAGCAATGGTCGAGTTCCCCATTCTCATTGTGTAGTCATCCTATTCCCTAGGTATAATTTATCATATTGTGGAAATGATGGGATATTGGATCTCCATTCCCTTGGGTGATGGTTTGTATTGATAGTGGTGGGAACATTTATTCTCCTTTTTTGGTATTAGTTTATTTTGCCAATGGGATACAATTTCTTCCTTTGATGGGTAATTTATTTAAGGACCTTTGTCATTTCTAGACCCTTGGTGTATACCCTTTCCATTATGATGTGATTGAAATAGTTAGGGAAGTGGTTTTTGAGATGCTAGTTGTTGAAGTGTTCTTGTGTGGGTAGTTTGGAGGTAGTTCTATAGTTGCCTCTTTGTAATCATTTGGTAGCTATTATGGTGGTCATTTGAAGATAGTGACCCTTCACCTTCTAGTAGAATAGGTACTATAATATTTGGATAATAGATGACATTAGAGGAGGTGTAATTCAAAGAACATAAAAATGAATGAAATATAGGATTCTTTATTTTTAATATTTGTTTGGGACACAATTATATTCCTTCAAGATATTGCACATTACTACAAGTATGAATAATATTTTTTCAAATGAAAGAAGTGTTATAGAACCAATAAGGTAGAACTTGAATAAGATACTATGGTATACAAAATATAAATTTAATTCCCTTGTGGTTGAATTATTGAATACACCATTTGTTATGGATTCATGTATTTGTTTGAAATATTTTAGGAATAGCATGGTGGACAACATGGATTTAATACAACTTGGGTATTTATTCAAGTTGAAGACAAGAAAAAGAGTAAAGGTAAATAAAATAGAAGATAATGCAATACACACAATACCTTCACCTAAAACCCTTCTTTCTCCTTAGATAGAGATGAAGTAGAGTGCATCCTAGCTCCACTTGATTTTCTCTTTTTATGTGTTGATGGAGGAATGTGGTTTCTTATCAAACTAGTATCATGATGATAGGATTGATATGATGATAGATCAAATGGATATCATAAGACTTTAAGGTAATGGAAGATTAGATAGAAAATGGGAGAAGTAGATAGAAAATTCAGTAGCATAACAATATGATGAGAGAAGATTGATACAAATGGCCCAAATGAACTCTCATTTATAGAATTTCCATGAGAGAAATCAAGGGCCAAGATGGATAGGATTAATTGAGGATTAGGGTTTGGATTAAAGTTGTAGTCATGTGACAAGTGTCACATGAGGGATAAGGGCTAGGTTTAGGAAGTGCACTAGGGCATATTCTTATGTGAATGGCTAGGATTAAGAGGTGTGATATTAAATGAATGGATGAGATGAAAAGTTAGTTTGACTTTTGGAAAGTGTCTAGATTCAATGAATTTAGACAAGATCTTAGTTAGACATGTGAGAGGGACACTTGTCACATGATGAAAATTTTAGATTGTGATCCATAATGGATACTTAAGGAGTAAGGGATAAAGGGGAATTAAATATTGCAGGAAATGGTGGTGAGGATTAATTAGCTTAAATCAATTAATTAATTTAGTTGGAGAATTTTGGGATAAGGCTAGGTTTAATTAAAGAAATATGAAATTTATTTAATTTAAGTTGGAGGAGGATAAGGGTAATGGATAAATTAATTAAATAAATATAGATTATTTATTTAATTAATGGCTTAGGATAGGCTAAAATTAGGTGTGGTTGGATAAGGTCAGATTATAGGTGTCTGCAAAAGTGATTGTGGAGATGATATTGGATATATCTATGTTTAGGATAGCTAGTGGTATTTGGAGGAATATTTTTTGTAGGTCATGTCATCTTTAAGGTAATTTTCATATGAGTATTTTAAACCCCATTGAGGTAATGTATATTTTTTCCATTTTATATTTGTGGATTAGTGGAGTGAGGAATAGAATCACACTCTTCTTAGAGTTTTATTTAGGCATTAGAAGGTTTATCTAGAGGTGTCTTGTATGTATGTATAATTATTTATTTATATTCATATTGGGTAATATTCTTGTGCTTATTTTGGGTTGAACATGCGCATGCTGATTGTCTAAGTTAGCTAGTAGATACTCATCAATTAAATTTATTTATTGATGTATTAGAGTTTGATATTGCTACCCTATATTATTGATCGCATATGGCTTAGTCCATTGGAATTTGTGTCATTAATGATATTCCCATGTGTCATATTGTACTACTATCATAGATGATAAAAATGAAGAATAGGATCATGGTAAACATGTGGCCCAACAAGAGTACATGCATAAGAGATTGGTAGCTTGGATAATCCTATGCAACTAGCCTGGATGATGTATAATTTTTTGATCAACAAGTTATTTGGGTCAGAGATCTTACAAAAATTTAGTTCTAAGATCATTTCCCTAACTCTTTGTCTAGTATATCTATCCTCCCTCTTCCATATGTGACTATGCCTTCTTCTACCCTTGTACAAGAACCTTTTAAAAGTTTTTCCCCAATATGGTCTACCTTCTAATTCTACTCCCCCAATGATACCGACATCTCACGTGAAAATTTTAACATCTATTAGACCTTATTAATAATGGACCATTATAATTCCCCTTATTATATCCATCTCTTCTACATCAATTGTTCCTACCACTTCTTTTGCTAGTACCATTTCTACTCCCATGTACATCCACCATAGCCACATCCTACATCCAAGTTTCTTGTAAGTAATGCCTTTAAATATAGACTATCATTTAAATATATATTCTATCCTTATAAGTATCAAATATTAAAATAATATTTGAAAGAGTAGTGATGAGAAGGAAATTGTGAATCAAATGGGTAATACATATTTTTTCCTTTCTTTCAAACAAAATGATCCTATGAAGTTCACTAGGCTTCAAGAATCCATGAATGATGTTCTTCAGAGTTTGTAGAATCCTAATCTAATTACACTCCCTTATATTCATCCATTAAATAATTCTAAATCACTTTCTAACTTAGATAGAGAAGAAGAGCTTACTAATGCCTTTCTATTAGAGGTTAGAATCATAAAAATCCTATAGATTTAAGAAAAATAAGGTAACTAGCAATAAATTTGAGAAACATTAAACAATCATAAAAAAATTGTTTAATATGCGTGTCTTTGTAGAGCCTTGCACTTGGTAATTTAGTCCCCAAATGAGACAAGAATTAGACTAAGATATGATTTCACTAAAATTTTGAGAAACTATCGAGGAGTGGACCTTATTTTATCACTATATCTTGAGGAGACAAATTTGAATTATTTGACATGTATGGTTTCACATTTTTAATTCTTATTAATGGTATGTACATGTCAAACCCTATTACTAAGAAAGCTTTCCCATGTGTCCTATATCATGATGTATATTTTTGTTTCCTTATCTCCTCCCTTGTCTATAGTTCTATTTTTTATTCCTGATTTCTTATTAGATGTGGTTATTCATGAATTTATGTTTTTTTATTGTATTGTTTGAATTGTTGCCTCATTATGGCATTGCAACCCCTTGTAGTGCCTATAAATCATTTATGTGATGTAATCAGTTTCATAAGAATACATGTTTTTCCCATCCCATTCCCTTAGATTAAACTAATTTTTGACAATTTTTTCAAATCATTAGTGAATACATTTTTTCCTCATTTATTATGTTCATTATGAAACCCTAAATTCCTTTCCTTGATCTTCTAAAGACATTATCAAATTTCCTTAATATTATGTAATGTATTAAAAAACATTTCATTTAAAAATTTGTAGAGAAACCCTCAAGGCCACACTATATAAAAATAAAGTAGAAAAACCTAAACCCCTACAATTAACCAACTCAACAACATTGAAAAATCCAATGTCCCATCCAAACCCTACGTGATCTATAATTCCACATTCAACATAATTAATCCACATAAAAATGACAAATGGGAAGAAACCATCAACTTGACTTATATCAGCAATAATAAGAAGTCACGAGCAATTAAGTGCTAACTAGTACTATTTGTTTGTAAGTAAGTTATTCTTATAAAAAATGAATAAGGTAAAAAGTTTCTCTTTCAGGAAATTATATAATATTTATACGAATATGAAATCTCACGTTCAAATTGACATAATAGAAGGTTTCTTATTTAGGTTCAAGTTGATATAAAAAAATGTTTTCTTTAACTATAAAATTTAATAATATAAATAAGGAATTCCAAGTTAAAATCATCAAAATTAAGGTAAAATGAAAAAAAATAGCAAGGAGTAATGTTGATTATAATTATTATGTTTGGTTTGTTGTCTAATATGTATTGTTGTTGTGTTGTCTATTATGGTAGGGTAACTTATCATATGGGGTCATTGAATGTATTAGATGTTGAATTATTTAATTTTGTTTTGAATATCGAGTATTTAGAGTGTGAATTTTTCTTGGGACTATATTTGAAGTGGGGCTAGACAAATTTTCTCCTTATCTTATAGGAAGTGGCCCTCCCCACAAGACATCCACATGACCAACCTTGACTCTCCAATTTTCTTTTCGAAAAATCAACCATATTAGATTCTAATACTTTTATTATCTAACTATTTGATCATTAAATTATTTAATATTTACGTATAGTATTATTTTTAAACTTCATAATTTATATTACTTATGATTAAATTGGCTATTGCTTGTTGTATTGAGTTATGTAGAATAATTAGGGATAGTGTAGAGGAAACTATTATGTGACCTTTACTTCATTTGGGGTGGAAGCATGAATGAATTTCTTCAATGAGATTCTGGGATTCACTCTCAATCTCCCATTTGATCCTTATGCTAATTCTGTTAATTATTTTCTTGCTATGTATGTTCTTTCATACATGGGCCTTATAACTTACCTTAGCACCAATCTTAATATAAACTCGCAAGCTAGAAAGCAAGTAAGCTTAAAAATTTTCTATTCATTTTAGAAGCCAAATTTATGCATAATTATTGGATTAGTGAAAATGATAATCTTATTTTGCATCAAGGTTTACTATCATATTTAGTGATCTATCATTTGAGAGAAAACAAACAAAAAATGTAGATTTAGTTTTATTTATTTTTAATCATGAATAAGATAAATAATTAATTGTCATTTTTCATTTTATAATAAGTAATTATTTAGTATTTTTGAATCTGAATAAGATGATGGGATATATTTTAAGTCATCTCTATCAACAATAATTTAATTATAAATAAATGTGTGTTAAGTTATCAATGTTGAAATCAACAAGTTGCAAGGTAAAATATAATTAATTATTTGACCAACACAACAACATACTTGATTTACACAACCATTATTAATCATTTGACCATTAAATTGGTTTATATTTAAATAGTGTGAAAAGATTGGAAGAATGATAAACCATCTTTTTGGAGAGCACCACAATAAATTTCTAATAATTATTTAATATTTTTTGGGTGTGAATAAGATGATGAGATAAAATTTTAGTTGTTGATATGTTGTAATTTTATCGATAAAAGGTTGCTTATAAATAAATATGGGTTAGGTGATCAATGTAGAAATTAACATGTCGTACAACCAAATCTCTTGACATAAACAACACACCAACATATTCACTATTTACATCATTACTATTAATTATTTAACCATTACACTATTTTGTATTTAAATAGACTTAAAGAAATTTATAGAATATTAAACTATTGCTAAAATATATAAAACCAATTGTTTCTAAAAATATACTAAACTCATTTACATTGACTAATATTGAATAATTATTTTGGTTGCATGAGAGAGCGGAGTAAATGTAGTGTGAAAAAATATAATACTTCACTATAAAACATCTATATGTGAAAAAATAATTGAGTTATTACGCATTTCTTCCTGCTTATTATTTGAGACAAGCCATTATGTATTTTAGAAAGACTCGTACTTGTACAACAAGTTACAGGATTTATTTTCTCATGTAATTTATTAATTAGGAGTGTGATGAGTTTGTGTGAGCTACCATTGATGAAATATGAGCTTAAAAATTTGGTTAAAAAATTATGTAGCTGAATTTTGATAAAATATAATATAATTAATTATCTTTTAGTTTATATCTTAATATCATAGATTGTTAAAGTTGTAAATAATAATAAAATCTTAAGATCTTCATGTCATTATTAATAAAAAATGAAACATGATATGTTTTTAGAAAAAGAAAAAGAAAAAAAAAAGTACGATATGAAATATTATTATAATGATAGCAAGGGGTTGTAATGAAGTGAGTATACAACAAAATCATATAACATAAATTTAATGGTCATTTATAAATTAAACTTTCATTTCATTCACTTCTAAATGGTGATAGTATAAGAATATAAAAAACTAGCATAGATATTAAAGTATGTAGTTTCTGGATTCAACTGTGTATTAGTTTTTGGATCAACGTTTTGGATCACACTCAATGATCCATCATCGAGATGAAAAAAGAGATGAAGGAGTAGAATATGCAAATCCAAGCCATTATAAAGGGGGAGGAAGGGGAAGTTTACATGAGAATCAAAAAGGAGAGAGAGAAAACAAAAATAAAAATAGATTAATAAAATAATAAAAAGAAAAAAAACCAGATAACAAGAGAAGCCCCCAATGAAAGAGAGACACCAAACACTAAGAAGAACCAATAAAATAGGTAAAAAGTGAAAATCCTAAAGATAGCAAGGGGACCAAACCATAAAAATAAAAAGAAGAGAAAAGAAAGATCACCAAAGCAAACAAGAAAACGAAAGAAAAAACCAAAAATAAGATAAAATTTACTCAAATATTATAAACTTCCCCTTTCTCCTCCTTTATAATGGCTTGGATTTGCATATTCTACTCCTTCATCTCTTTTTCCATCCCGATGATGGATCACTGAGTGTGATCCAAAACGTTTATTCAAAAACTAATACACAGTTGAATCCATAAACTACATACTTTAATGACATGGATTGTGGAAATCTAATGTCTTTGGTTAGCATAGATATCATATATACGTTTACTTAAAAGATAGGGAGAGATATCAATCTTGAGGTACTTATCTAGCCTATGTAGCAAACCCAATATAACCACCTCCAAAATAGTATCTCTTGATATTTTTAGATGTGTATTTAAGATATCTATGCTAGATACTTGTAGTATTAAATTATAAAGGGTAAAAGTTCATACCATGCATTTTTACTCCATTTTACACCCACTTTTGATATTATTGCAATTGCATTATTATTCCTCTCAACATTTTTTGTTTGGCACACAAATAGATCTTACTCTTAAACTTGTCACTCATTATAGCTTTATCCATGTCATAGATAGACCCAATTTATCCCTAGGTTTTTTTTCCTCAAAAACTAAGTCATGCATGTGGCCCTATCCTTGGATTGGGCATACTCCACCCTACTGATCTAATTTAAAAGTTTATTATTCTCTCATGAAGTTGAATTCTTTGAAATTTGACCTTACCCCATCAACGCATGCATCAAAACAACTCAAGTTAAGAATCTAGGATCTTGTATTTTTGGATATTCATAGGTAAATATTGGAGAGTGATTGAAATGAAATTTCATAGAAGCATAAATTTTTTGCACAAGTAACATAATATTTCATTAGCACAATATCAATATTACATCATAACCATTGCTTCATGTTCTTATCATGTCTTCAATTTTATACCATCAACAAAGGGGACCAATATTCATCAAGAAATTCAATGAACTTCCCTTTATTCCACAATAGGCCCTAGTATATTTTTCAACTTAATCGCTTATCCATATTCAAGTACCAAAGATAAAATTGTAGATCGGATTAGTAGAGGATAAATCCCTAGTAAGAATATTACATCATATTGTAGAATTAAGTATCCCTAGACTAGACCATATGCATAACCTAGCCCAATATCAATATGATCTCTTTATAGATTATATCGCAAGATCCATAATGTAAATTCATGGTCAATTCTCTAGTTCCACTCATTGAGCTTATTCAAATAATAAAATATCCACAAATCAATAGCACAAAATTGATAAAGAGTTAAGCACTTCTAATCCTTTTCTTATAATTTTTATGTTTTTAAATCTTATCTCCAACTAATTTATCTTATTATATTTATCACTTGATCATCTAATTAGACTCCTAAATTAACTATAAGGTGTGTTTTTTAAATTCCTTATTTTTTGGTGAAACCCAATTTGCCTTAACTACATCATGTTTGGAAAGGTGTGATGAACACCTTATGCAATAAATAAATAATGTAATATTTTTATTTATTTGTGTTGCATCTTATGATGCCCATATTACACTAGGATAAACATTATTGGGGACACTTGTAAGTTGTATGAATAATTGGACGTGTATTTAATATGTGACACATTGTGTAAATATATTTAAAATTAGGGATCATGGTTTAGCGAGGACATAGTTTTTGATTAAGGGAAAAATAGTTTTTGAATTATTTGGCATGTTTGGATTCACAATTTTAATTCTAATTGATGGTGTGTACACATCAAACCCTATTACTAAGAAAGATTTCCCCATGGGTCTTATATTATGATGTATATTTTTGTTTTCTTATCTCCTCCCTTGTCTATAGTTTTTTTTTTTTTTTCCTATTTCCTATTAGATGTGAATATTCACGAATTAATTCGTTTTACTATATTATTTGGACTGTTGTCTTGTTATCATATTATAACCCCTTATAATATGTATACATCATTTATATTATGCAATCAATTCCATAAGAATGCATGTCTTTCCCATCCCATCCCAATCCCTTACCTTAAACTAATTTTTATGTTGAAACCATAGATTCCTTTCCTTGGATTTATAAAGTCATTATCAAATTTCTTATAATGTATTGAAAAAACATTTCATTTAGAGATTTGTAAGGAAACCTTCAACACCCTTCTAAGTTGTGTCTTGAAAAACGTAAACCCTTACAATTAACCTACTCAACAACATTGAAACATGGGAAGAAACCATCAACTTGACCTATAGCAGCAATAATAAGAAGTCACGAGCAATTAAGTGCTAACTAGTACTATAAATTTTTCTCTATTCCATAAGCATCCATGCCTAACATGGTTGGTTGGCCCACAACTTTTCCTTTAAAAAGTTATTCTTATAAAAAATGAATAAGGTGAAAAAAAATCTCTTTTATAATATTTTATACGAATATAAAATCTCATGTTCAAATTGACATAATAGAAGGTTTCTTATTTAGGTTCAAGTTGATATAAAAAAATGGTTTTCTTATTTAAGTAACTATAAAATTTAATATAAATAAAGAATTTCAAGTTAAAATCATCAAAGTTTAGGTAAAATGAAAAAAATAGCAGCAGTAATGTTGATTATAATTATTGTGTTTGGTTTGTTGTCTAATAAGTATTGTTGTTATGTCGTCTATTATGGTAGGGTAACCTATCATATTGGATCATTGAATGCATTAGATGTTGAATTATTTAATTTTGTTTTGAATATCGAGTATTTAGAGTGTTAATTTTTCTTGAGACTATATTTGAGGTGGGGCTAAAAAAATTTGCACCTAATCTTATAGGAAGTGGCCCTTCCCCACAAGACATCCACATGTCCAATCTTTACTCTCCAATTTGCTTTCCGAAAAATCAACCATATTAGATTCTAATAATTTTATTATCTAACTATTTGATTATTAAATTATTTAATATTTACGTATAATATTATTTTTAAACTTCATAATTTATATTACTTATGATTAAATTGACCATTGTTTGTTGTACTAAGTTGTGCAAAATAATTAGGGATAGTGTAGAGGAAACTATTATGTGACCTTTACTTGATTTGGGTGGAAGCATGAACAACTTTCTTCAATGAGATTTTGGGATTCACACTCAATCTCCCATTTGATCTTTATGCTAATTCTCTTAATTATATTTTTTCTATGTGTGTTCTTTCATACATGGACCTTACAACTTACCCTAGCACCAATCTTAACATAACCTCACAAATTAGAAAGCAAGTAAGCTTTAAATTTTTCTATTCATTTTAGAAGCCAAATTTATGCATAATTATTGGATTAGTGAAAATGATAAGCTTGTTTTGCATCAAGGTTTACTATCATATTTAGTGATCTATCATTTGAGAGAAAACAAACAAAAAATGTAGATTTAGTTTTATTTATTTTTAATCATGAATAGGATAAATAATGAATTGTCATTTTTTCATTTTATAATAAGTAGTTATTTAGTATTTTTGAATGCGAATAAGATGATGGGATATATTTTAAGTCATCTCTATCAACAATAATTTAATTATAAATAAATGTGTGTTAAGTTATCAATGTTGAAATCAACAAGTTGCAAGGTAAAATATAATTAACTATTTGACCAACACAACAACATACTTGATTTACACAACCATTATTAATCATTTGACCATTAAACTATTTTATATTTAAATAGTGTGAAAAGATTGGAAGAATGATAAACCATCTTGTTGGAGAGCACCGTAATAAGTTTCTAATAATTATTTAATATTTTTTGGGTGTGAATAAGATGATGAGATAAAATTTTAGTTGTTGATATGTTGTAATTTTATCGATAAAAGATTGCTTATAAATAAATATGGGTTAGATGATCAATGTTGAAATTAACATGTTGTACAATCAAATCTCTTGACATAAACAACACACCAACATATTCACTATTTACAACATTACTATTAATTATTTAACCATTACACTATTTTGTATTTAAATAGACTTAAAGAAATTTTTAGAATATTAAACTATTGCTAAAATATATAAAACCAATTGTTTCTAAAAATATACTAAACTCGTTTACATTGACTAATATTGAATAATTATTTTGGCTGCATGAGAGAGTAGAGTAAATGCAGTGTGAAAAAATAAAATACTTCACTAACTGAGTTATTAAGCATTTCTTCCTGCTTATTATTTGAGACAAGTCATTATGTATTTTAGAAAAACTCGTACTTGTACAAGTTATGGGATTTATTTTCTCATGTAATTTATTAATTAGGAGTGTGATGAGTTTGTGTGAGTTACTATTGATGAAATATAAGCTTAGAAATTTGGTTAAAAAATTATGTAGCTGAATTTTGAAATAATATAATATAATTAATTATCTTTTAGTTTATATCTTAATATCATAGATTGTAAAAGTTGTAAATAATAATAAAATCTTAAGATCTTGATGCCATTATTGATAAAAAAATGAAACATGATATGTTTTTCGAAAAAGAAAAGAAAATAAATTTAAAAGTACGATATGAAATATTATTATAATAATAGCAAGGGGTTGTAATGAAGTGTCCTATAACATAAATTTGATGCTTCTAAATGGTGATAGTATAAGAACATAAAAAACTAGCATAGATATCATATATACATTTACTTAAAAGATAGGGAGATATATTAATCTTGAGGTACTTATCTAGCCTATGTAGAAAACCCAATATAACCACCTCCAAAATAATATCTCTTGATATTTTTAGATGTGTATTTAAGATATCTATGCTAGATACTTGTAGTATTAAATTATAAAGGGTAAAAGTGCATACCATGCGCTTTTACTCCATTTTACACCCACTTTTGATATTATTGCAATTGTATTATTCTTCTTCTCAACATTGTTTGTTTGACACACAAATAGATCTTATTCTTAAACTTGTCACACATTATAGCTTTATCCATGTCATAGATAGACCCAATTTATCCCTAGGGATTTTTCCTCAAAAACTAAGTCATACATGTGGCCCTATCCTTGGATTGGGCATACTCCACCCTACTTATCTAATTTAAAAGTATTATTCTCTCATGAAGTTGACTTCTTTGAAATTTTACCTTACCCATCAACGCATGCATCAAAACAACTCAAGTTGAGAATCTAGAATCTTGTATTTCTGGATATTCATAGGTAAATATTGAAGAGAGATTGAAATGAAATTTCATAGAGCATAAAATTTTTGCACAAGTAATAGAATATTTCATTAGCACTATATCAATATTACATCATAACCATTGCTTCATGTTCTTAGCATGTCTTCAATTTTATACCATCGACAAAGGGGACTAATATTCATCAAGAAATTCAATGAACTTCCCTTTATTCCACAATATGCCCTTGTATATTTTTCAACTTAATCCCTTATCCATATTCAAGTACCAAAGATAAAATTGTAGATCAGATTAGTAGAGGATGAATCCCTAGTAAGAAGATTACATCATATTGTAGAATTAAGTATCCCTAGACTAGACCATAGGCATAACCTAGCCCAATGTCAATATGATCTCTTTATAGATTATTTTGCAAGATCCATAATGTAAATTCATCGTCAATTCTTAGGTTCCACTCATTGAGCATAGTCAAATAATAGAATATTCACAAATCAATAACACAAAATTGATAAAGAGTTAAGCACTTCTAATCCTTTTCTTATAATTTTTATGTTTTTAAATCTTATCTCCAACTAATTTATCTTATTATATTTATCACTTGATCATCTAATTAGACTCCTAATTAACTATAAGGTGTGTTTTTTAAATTCCTTATTTTTTGGTGAAACCTAACTTGCCTTAACTACACCATGTTTGGAAAGGTGTGGTGAACACCTAATGCAATAAATAAATAATGTAATATTTTTATTTATTTGTGTTGCATCTTATGATGCCCATATTATATTAGGATAAAAATTATTGGGGACACTTGTAAGTTGTATGAATAATTGGATGTGTATTTAATGTGTGACACATTGTGTAAATATATTTAAAATTAGGGATCATGGTTTAGTGAACACATAGTTTTTGATTAAGGGAAACATAGTTTTTGATTAAGGGAAAAATAGGTTTTGATGAAACCCAAACCCATTACAAATAGGTTTTTTAGGGACCCAAAACCCTACCATAAGAAGAAAAGTTGCAAAAGAAATAATCTGCAAACCATCAACAACCACCAATAAAATAGCAATACAATTATAGGCTGTACAAAAACAAGATTTGAAAAGGCCTTAAACCCCCCCAAAAAATAGGAATTAAAAGGGACCAAGAACCCTTAATAAATCATAAACATAGCCTGCGTCAACCAAGCCACAACTAACCATATGCTTAGAACAACCAAAGCTAAGCCAAAGAAGATAAATAACATAATGGTGTAGAACACCAATATAACCCTAATTTTCAATAGTTCCAACACATCCAAACTCCCCACATCCATAGGGGAATTAGAGAATACATCAAAACACTAGGGAACATCAACCATCTTACAACACCATTCCTCCTGAATCACCAATCCAAACTCCGTCTCTATAGGAGAGGGTGAGAAATGAACCCATACTACCAAAGCCAACACTCTCCAACATGCACCAACTCCACCTCAATAGGAATAAGTAGAGATGAAGAACTCTTCCAACCAAGCCAAAAACATCCAACTCCACCTCAAGAAGAAAGGGATCCACCTCAATAGGAGAAGCCTCCACCTCAATAGAAGAAATTAGCTATAAAACCCAAAAGAAAGAAACTCTAGTAGACAGGGCACAATCAACATCCTCCGACCATAGGAACAACAAAAACAAGAAGAAAAATAAAGAAAACACCCCGACCATTAGCAGAAAAAATAAGCAAACCTGAGCCTTTAGAATAAACATTCAAGGATAAGCTCAATCAACATGAGGACAACAACCCCAACCTTCAAAAAGATCCTCAGAATCCAAAATGGGTTGAGCACAACACAAGATTCACAAATCTAGGTTATGAGGATCCCAAACAAAATAAGCAAACAAGCAGAGAAAGGGACACTCAACACTCCCTTAAGCAAAAATTGAGTTATGAAAAAACACAACCTATCCACGAAAAAAAATTCAAGGAACAATCCAGGCTCCTTACCCACCAAAAATAGACCAACCCCCAACAACAAAAATAGCCTAACAGACCACAGGGGGACCAAGACAACAGAGACAAACAACAAAATCAAAACATTCAAGCAGGGAAAAAGAGAGATACCATCCACCACCGGATAATCATCCACAACAAAAACATGGAGGGCAAGCCACTACTCCATCTCAGTCTTTATAGAAAAAATAAAGACAGCACAACTCTCCAAAGACCCTCCCCCAACCGCCAGGTGAGCTACTTGGAAACATACCCAAGGAGAAAAGGCACACACCCATCTCTAGCACAGAAACCCAAAGGGCTGGCAACAGTCAAGAAAAGAAGCAACACAACCCCAAAACCAGCTCCATCGCAGAAACACACCACCCAAAGGAAGCCCAAAGGAGAATGCATCAAGCAAAGAGAGGGAAACAGGAAATAAGACCACCGTAGCCTCAAAAGAACCAATCCCAACAGGGAAGCCACCCGCATCAGATCAGGAATCCATAGCTCCTCTTTCCGCTCGCCATTTTAGGGAAATGAAATTAAAGTGACAAAGAAATAAATGTTAAATGTAGAGAAAATATGAGAGTAAAGTGAACACATAGTTTATGTTAATACTTGTTGGTGATTTTGTTTAATTTTGGCCTATAAAAGAATCACATAGTTAGTGGTATGTGTAAGAAATTGGAGCAAAGGGATTTTCTATATATGGTGACATGGAGCATAAAGTGTGGTGTTTTGCTACATGATTCTCATTTTCTCAACCACATGGAGGAGTACAACTAAGTTTCTTATGGTTAGAAGTTATGTGCAAATAAGCTTTTAACTGTATTATAATCTTAAAGTTGAGATAATACATTAATTTGTGTGGTTTTTTGAAGGTTGGGTTTGTCTTGGAAGAGTTTTTTAGGGTACATGTAGTGTAATTTTATGAATATTATTTTTCATTCTTTTGCATTATAAATTAGACATACTATTTTAGCACTATTTCTCTTCAAAAAATCATTTAGGAATTAGCATATGTGGCTTAAAATTTTGAAGATTTGGTATTAGGAATTGGTTTTGGCTTGAAGGAGGGGACACTATTCTTGTTGATTTAACCTTTTGTTGAGTATAATCTATACATAGTTGAGTCTATGGTTTTACAAGAAAAGATTGCAAACATTTCAATATATCATACGTGTATACATTATGTTACCATTTTTTTGTGTTTTGCATTTATGTTACTTTGTTTATTTGGATGTATATGCTATTAATTTGTCTTGAAATCTTTCTTATAGATATATACGTTGGATGTATAATCTAGGGTAAAGATCTAGGTTAATGTAAAATAGCATAAAAACTAACCCTAAACCAACAATAGAACACAAATAAACATAAAAACATGAAAGATAAAGCAATATCACCATAAAGTCTTCATGCCATCATTGCTTCACCTTCATTTCTCTTCTCCATCTTGCTTGATATGAATAGTTGCCCTCATATTTGAGTGTGCAATAATAAGCCTATGACAATGACTAGCAAAATATTGAAGATTGTTGTCTCACACTAATAGCATGTACTTGCATATGATGTGTATATGTCAAAATGACAAGGACAAGGGTCTTTTATAGGAAATAAAATTTTGAATAAAGGGTTGAGATTCAATGTCAAAGAGATGTGTCAATCAATGGCCAAGAATGAAAGATGTAGTATGGAATAGGGTTAAGGCTAAATTAGGGCAAATGATAAGAATGAATGGCTAAGATTGAATTATAAAATAATTCAATCAAGGGTTAGAATTAAATGAGATGTCAAGAGATAAGATTTGATGTGGAAGATAAGACTGGAACCAATAATGAGGTTGTAGGGGAAAATTAAATGAATAACTAAATAATAAAAGTATTATTTAATTATAGAGGACATGTGACAAACTGAATTTTTCATTAAATAACAATTTAATTCAAAAGTGGGAGGAAAATAACAAATTAGTAGGCAATTAAATAAATAAAATTCATTTAATTTAATGATAGAAAAGGCTAATGAATAATTAAATAATTAAAATAACTATTTAATTATAGTTGAAAGATGTATGAATAATTAAATAAATAAAATTTATTTAACTGTAGTAGAAAGGGACATTAGTGACGTAATTAAATAAATAATCAAAGAAGAAATGAAGCTAGAAATGAATTAAATTAATTAATCAAAATTATTTAATTAATAGAAAATGTATAACCTTAGGAAATAATTAAATTATTTAATTATCAAGGAGAAATGACGAAGAATCAGAGTTCGCAGGCCTAGGACAATTTTTAGTGTCTACATTTCCCCCTCTTTGATACAATGCAGTTTATCGCGTTGTGTCAAAGAAAATCAGTCAAAATATGTCGCGGTGAAAGCAAGGTAGATGTATGCCCCCTCGAAAAGTTTTGCAAATTTTTGAAAATTTTCAAAAAAACTGGAAATTGTTTCGATAAGTCAATTTAATAGCTAGGAGTTCAATGGTGGCAACAAAAATGATTTTCAAGGTCATTTAGAGGGACAAATTTAGGTTCAAAGTGGCCAAATAGTGCATCCAGTACACAACCCTAGTGCAAACCCTAAAAACCCTTGGTTGATTGCCTATAAATATGCATTTGATTAAGAAATTGGCTCATTTGTGCATTGGAAAGTTAGAATTTTAGGCGCTCTAGAAGAAAGAACATGAGAAGATGTCGCGAGTTCCACACTCCACACATCGAAGCTATTGCATCTATACCTTCCGCCAACTTGAGGGAGACAAGGACCCGATAAGTACTCCAACCCACTTTGTCATTTTTTTATTTTTTGTGCATTTAGGGCTAGGAATAATTTAGCAAGCAGTTACGATAAAAATTGTTCACCACAATTATGTGTGTGAACGACACAGGTGTTTGCAGTTTACTGCAATCAACTCATCATGAAGCAACTACGAGGGCACAGGGGGGTCGATTACAGTGTGACGCATCTGAAAATATGTGCCATATTTGCTTCCTGCATCACATTCATGAGAAGGAATGACGCAATCAATGAATAGCACCACAAGTGCAAGGGGGAATGACACAAGTGAGAGGGAAATGACACAAATGATGAGGGGTTAACCACAAGTGATCCTGGCGATGCATTAGCTGAGGCATGTGATGTAATTGCAATTGCGCGATGCATGTGCAAGAATGGTGATGTGAATTATTTATGTGATGCAATTGATAGGTAGAATGACACAATTGAATCGTTAAGAGTTTTCCCTAGTTTGGAATAAAATGACTTGTCTAATTTAGGTCTAGTAGGTCAAATGGGAATTTTGGATTGACACACTGAATTTTTTTGTGACCCCAGGTTGTTCTTCCCCCTATCTATACTCGAGAGTCACGAACAGCAACATTTCATCTTCGAGATCATCTATCGAGTCCCGAGAGGCACACACTGTTAGATCTAGGATTATATTATGTCACCTATATGCCCATTGTTAGGGAAAACTGAGGGATGTTAATAACACTAGCGGAGCAATAGAATTTCGAGACTTTCTCATTTCACTTATCGATCAGGGAGGCTATTATGACCTTGGAGGATGTGTATAGGATATTACAGTTACCGATTCGTGAGGAGCGAGTTAGATATGATCTCGTTGGAGGGTTGCAGTCGATCTACGACCACTATGACTATGACGATGTGTCAAAGCTTGGTGTGCAGGGTTATGAGATCAGATGGGAGACCTTGGCAGACAAATATGATAGATTTGACTACATTTTGTGCACATTTATCATTTGCATCATGATTCCAGACCATAGGGGCAACAGTTTTCTAGTAGGTTGGGGAGAGGTGTTAGCAGGGATGATGCATGATGAGAAGTCTATGCCTGGGGGCCATGTTTGTTGGGTATGATTTACTTCTAGTTGCATGAAATCGCATATCGGGGTGGGAAGAGAATGAATTATAGGGTGATACTATTGATGGTGTGGGTGTGGAAGCACATTGTTGTGTTTCAACCATCAATGGGGCGACAGTTGGGAGATGGGATGTTGTATGCAAATTTGCATGGTGGTGCAGTGATGCAGACACATGTAGCCAATATAGGGTGTTGGAGACACATCATATATGTTTTTGCGAGCTTTTTCTGGAGGCCTTAGAAGGATTTTCAATAGTGGGTGGATGAGGATGAGCATTTTCCATGGTGCTGATAGTCTAGGTATTTGACTGGTCGGATAATTCAGTTGTAGCATATCAATGAGATGTACCTACCAGAGCGGGTTAGGCAACAATTTGGAGAGGTACAAGGTATGCCTGTAGGGACAACAGAGTTTACACGCTCCTCACGAGAGGTGCTTCCATGGGGATAGGTTATTCCAGTTACTATGTAATCGAGCAGGATATTGATGCACTATAGCTAGTGTAGTGGGTATGGAGAGGGGGGACAGTGGATCCAAGGATGACAACATAGTATGATGCATGGTGGGGAGCTCATAGACCAATTCCATATATAGACCCAGATCAGTCAACACCTATAGAGCATTGAGGCACATGCCCACAATATCGATGGGGAGATAGAGGATAGAGAGGAGGACGAGGAGATGGAGGACGGGGTGATAGAGGATGGGGAGATGATAAATGGGATGATAGAGGAGGTTGAGGTAGGAGGAGGAGAGATGGGAGATGATGGGTGGTGAGGCCTTTGTCACTGATCTAGGAGGAGGGTGAGGAGGAGCATCAAGATGACAGGGTGGGCGAGGAGAGGGTGGTAGAGGGAGAGCAACATGCAGAGGTACCGACTTTGGAGATAGGTCAGAAAGATGTATAGATGGTAGAGGTAGAGGTGGAGGAGGAGCATCTAGAGTAGGAGACACAAGAGGAGATAGATATGGGAGAGGCCAAGAGAGTCCTCCAAGAAAGGATTGTGATGGGAGTGGATGTAGAGGAGGGACTGGAGGAGGTAGGAGTTGGAGGTGATGATGGGTCAGTTGGTCAACGAATAGCCGCTTTATAGGCACTAGAGGTGAAGGTGGGGACATTGAGATTGAAGAGGGATGGGCTAAGGAGAGAGAGGGACACTCTACAGACAAAGAAGGACCTAGCATTGATTAGCCAGCAACAGACAGATTAGCAGATGCTGGATTTTGTGGCTACCTGTAATGGATAGATTGTAGATGTAGTATGAGAGTTGGCAAAATATAGCATGGGGCTATAGTATTATCGGATTTATATGAGAGGGTAGTGCCACCTAAGGAGAGAGTCAAGCTTCTTTGAGGTCGAGAGCCATTCCCAGAGTAGGTCACACAAAAAATCACACAACAAAAACCCACACAATAGGTCATAGAGCGATAGGGTATCAGGCCTGACACAGTCCACTCCATACAACAAGCCATCGACATTAGAGCACAGGTCTTTGGGCTCACCATGACAGTCACCTGGAAAAGATGAGAGGAGCTCTAGCTAGAGCCTAATTTGAAATATGTATTATGACACTTGTATTTATACCATCAAGCCTGCAAGCTCTATTTTGTTATATATGATACATCTTGACATTGTACTGTGACATATTTTGAGCAATATATGATATGATTTTTTGGTGGCGATTTATGATATGCAGTCTTATGTGATTATGCTTCATGGTTATGATTATTTTATGGATTTTCTATTGTTTTATGATATTTATTTATGTATTCTATATGATCATGCGATAACGTTATATGTTAATGCAGTATAAATGACTTAGTTCATGATATAATGTTATAATGTTTAGGTGATATATGGATGCATTTAATGTTATGTAATGTGGTGTCTATGGATATGAATGTGCTTATTATGAATGCAAAATATGATGTATGATATGATTATGATTATGCAATTCTTATAAAAAATGTTGATGCAATATATATGAAATGTGATAAATGGAAATGAACTATGATTATAATGTAATGGGAATGCGATGACATGCCTAATATGTTGTGATGTGAAAACACTATAGTGATATATGGATGCACTCTATGTTTTTGTAATTTTCTTATGCAAATATATATGAATTATTGTGATAATGATTTTTATGATGATCTTGCTATCTATAATTCTTCCTAACATGATTATGTATGCAGGGTATTTTGTGTGTCATAGGACGTTGTCAAGATGTGAATGGAAGAAATGTTAACATGGAAGAGATGGATGTTCGCATGACACTAGTGGAGACAACTGAAAGATGTATATTTTTCCAAATAATCCTTTTCACTAATCATCATTGGGTGGTAAAATGAAAAAAATGGACAACAAACACCATGGTATGACTTAGACCAAGGTGTGCAAGGTCATCCACTTGTAAAATCAGACAGTCGCAGACAAGGAATGTCTTGACTCATACTAGAGGCAAAGTTGCCCCAATATTTTTGCCAAGGCAATCCACAAACAACAATTAAAGAAAAGAGTCATGAGACATCCTCGCTCCTCTAAATCCTTCATGGGACATCCTCAAGAGAGCTAGTAATCATGAACCAAAGACAAATCAAGAAAAGATAAGACAAAGAAGCCCACACAAACAACATCAATCCAGAGTGTTTGCCAAATATGTTTGTCGATGTTTGACTGACTAGGTGTTTGACGGATTGATTGTTTGACAAGGCCTAATTTCAGGAGAAGAAACATGTCATATAAGATGTTGAGTTTGGTTTCGATCATCTGATCACCTATATAAGGAAAATTAAAAAGTGTGATTAATGACATTATCCAGTTTCAAGAAAGATGCATCTTGTATGAGACATAAGTTTGACTGGTTTTGTGTTCGACTATTTTGACAATTTGTTTGATTTGACTTGATGACTTGTTGGCGTGTTTGTCTTGTTGTTTCATGACATGTTTGATGTTTTGATGACTGTTTATGTCCAAGTTGATAATGTCTAATTTATTATGATCGACACGACAAACCCTAAAGGACTAACCTAGGTGACCTCGAGGGCTCATCGATAGATGGCCTTGCCTATGTAACAATGCATAGAGACCTTGTAGTTCAACATGACTTGACTTTGTTTTATTGACAAAGGACTGAGTCATGATTTTATTTGACCAAACCCTAAAGGACTGACCTAATGCCTTGGGGGCTCATCGATAGATGGCCTTGCCTACGTTTAGTCGTAGAGGCAACGTAGTTCAATTGGATTTGGACTGATGAGATTGAATTTGACTCTATTTCTGGGAATTTTGAAGGTTATCTAGATGTTTTTATGTTTTGACTTTTTTTGTCTTTTTGAGGTTTTATGATTTTTTTGTCTTTTTATATTTTTTTTGTCTTTTTTTTTTATAATGACCTCTTGATAGCGAGTGTAATATCCAATAACACAGGTCAAGCATTTGCCCCCAGTTAGGTATAAGACCAATTTATTAGGAATGGAATGGGATAGGTGTTATGGAAGGTGAAAAGACACATGATTTCAATCACTCCAGGTTATGAAAAGATAACCAAGCATTATTATGGATGATATGAGAAGGGTGAATGATGTGAAAAGTCAGATTGGAATGATGGTAGATGACAGAGCAAATTCAACTACACATGGTGCATTTTTGCCAGGTTTTCATCATGGTACTTATCCAAAGTGCCATCAAAGTGGTTTTCACTATTGGACGAATTATTTCTCTTTACTATTTTCTTGATTTTTTTATTTTTTTGTGTCACCAAGACGCCTATTTGCTAGGTTTTCATCAAGGTAATGATTTTTTTGATATTTTTGTATTTTTATGGTTATGAAAAGACTTTCGTAAGCTATGTGTAGAATTGATAAGTGTCTAGCCCATAGATTGTTGTGACGATGAATTGATCTTGTTTGGATGACCGTGTTGGATAAGAGGACCCGATCTGGATGACGAGTGTGAGTGGAAAGTATGGAGGACGATAGATGTGGCAGATGAAAGAGGCTATGGTATGATCCCTAATGTGCACACTATGTGGGCCATCAAACTTTAGATGAAAATGAGCTTGGGAGACCAATGAGGTAAAGCACATAAAGGAGTCATCATCAAAGATACATTAAAAGACATCGCCAATGGAGTTGGAATGATATGATGGATGCGTAAATATAGATGAATTGAATGGGATGTATGGAATGAGTGAAAGTGATAAGGATGGAGACATTGGATCAACAAAGTCTTTATTTGACAATTTTCTTTGATAGATGCCCCCAGTGATTTTTGATGGAGAGGCATGATAAGAGATAAAAATTTTCTTATTTTTGACTTGTATTTTTTATCATGTGTCCAATAGCTTTTTATTTTGGCTAGAGGACCTGTCTTTATCTTCTTTCCTTTTTATTATTTCTTTTTATTCTTGACCTCCTTTTAAAGATAGCTCCTTCATCGGAGCTTTGCCTTTATTCTTTTCTTGAAATATGACTGGTTGATCCATGCCTATGATGCAGATGGATGTGAGTGAGATGGGTGAAGTGGATGGAGTGATAGGAATGTTTAGTGGATGGAAGAGAGTGATGATGTCATCAATGGAGTCTTTGGGACTATCCTTTTTGGTACTATTAATTTCAAAGGAGGCTTGCACATCCTTGACGACTTGGAAAGATGGCTTAGTAGAGGCGACAATAGGGGACACATATCCTAGCCTAGGGCAGGAGAGATGGAGGGATGATGTTTGGATATCCTCAATAGGATCTTGCTCGAAGAGTGGATTATCATAGATATTCTGGTCGAACATGGGGTTATCATGGATATGAAAAGTTTGAGTGGAAGCAAATATAGAAAAGGAAGATGTATCATTAGGATCCCAAAAGGTTTCAATCCAAGCACGACCATTTGTTTACATTCCTTCTGCAATTGTCTTGACATCATTGTTGGAAGCCTAAACCTTTCCAGTAGCAATTAGCATTTTTGTTTGCTGATAAATTATCCATGTGGTATTCTCCACATCCCATGTCATGGAATTGGACCTTGGTGTTTGATGGTGTGGTAAATCGAGTGGATGACTTGGTCAATGAGGATGGATCAACGTAGTTTGATGAAGCGGAGGATGAAGCTTCTTTATTAATAGGCACTTGGAATTGAGTGGTCTCTCTCAGGTTATTGCAATACTAAAAGGGATCGAGATTGCCTATGACTATAATTTTAGTTCCTTCGTGAGGAAACTTAAAGCATTGATGGTATGCATATGGTATGAATTTCATGGCATGAATCCATGGTCGGCCGAGGAGGAGATTGTATGGGAGGTCAAGGTCCAAGACTTGGAAAGTAGTGTCCATAACTGTGAGTCCAACTCTAATGGGTAATGTTATAACTCCTTAGAAAAGTGTTCTTCATTGTGATATGCCTTGATAACAATGCTTTTTTTTATGTCAACACACGCTTCTGAAAAATCCTAGTATCTCAACCAATTTAAGGGTGCAAATGTTTAACCCTGCTCCACTGTCTACCAAAACTCGTCTAACTTTATGTTTATGGATGAGGACTTCAAGATGCAAAGGTTCGTTATGGTTTGTCTTTTGAGTCAAGTAGTCTTGGTTGGAAAAGGTCACGTGATGAGAATTAGCCAAGTAACCTACCATCTCCTAGAATCAATTGACATCAAAGTCAGTGGTAACAGTAGTGTCTTGTAAGGATTTGTTGAGAATGGCTTGATGGTCAGGTGAGATACGTAATAACTCCAAGATAGAGATGTGGGTAGGTGTCTTCCCCAAATGGTCAACTAAGTTGTATTGGGAATTCAGTGACTGTTGTTGTTTTGAGAAAGGACCTTGGATAGTCACCTTGCTTTGATGGGTATTTACAACACATTGTGGCAGCTTATTAATGGTAATGGTGTTGACATGATTGTCAACAGTGCGAATGTGATTTACTATGGTGGTATAATCAAATTTGGCATTTGTGTAATTGGTAGAATTATAGGTCTTGTTACCCAAACTAGAGGCCTTTCCTTTTCCATGGTCATGTAAAGGATTTGTGAATCCTTTATGGTTTCTATTAGAGGATTGTTGTTGTTTGTCGACTTCGATAGTTCTGTTTTCAACAAGGTCTTGGATGATATTGTTCAATTGTCAGTATTGTGAGGTGGAGTGTCCTTTAGCTTGGTGATAATCACAAAAGGCATTTTCATCCCACCATGATGGTTTGAATTGTCCTAGATCATATGGTTTTACTTTAGGAAGTTTTATAATAGTATGTTGTAAAAGGTTTTTGAAGATAGATTCAATTGGTTCCCCAAGAGGAGTGTATTTACCTCTTATAGGAAACTTCCTTTGGAATCTCTATTCTTGTGTGTTTTGGATGGCATTTTTTGTTTGATCAGGATTTCTTGGTGTATTTTTGGATTTATTGGGTCTTCTTAGTGTAATGGTAGGGCCTGTGTGTATTTCCTTTGCATCAACGACTCCATCATTGGTCACATTTTTTCTATGAGCCCAATATTTTCCTTTGTCATTTTATATGTTTTGAGTGGTCATGTTTTTGTTGGAAGTCTTGATTTCTCCCTTGTTAATGAGGGCCTTCTCAAGGATAATTACTTTCTCAACTAGGTTCATGAATGAATTACAACATTGAATTCGTAGCTCATGTTTCAAATTTAAGTTAAGGTTTTCTATAAACATGACAACTTTTTTTTCAAGTATTTTGATAAGACAACTACTAGCCAAAGCCCTCCATCATTGGAAGAAGGTCACAAAGTTCTCACCATCTTCTTGTGTGGTATGACATAGGGTGGAAATTGTTATCTCATTGTCAATGTTGAATGCAAAGTTTTCTACAATTTTTTCTATTAAGTCTCCCCATGTTCTTATGCCAATCGATAGGTGTGCAAACCACTCAAGTGCTTTCCCTGTAAGACTTCATGGGAATAGTCTCATTAGGTATGTAGGTTCATATGCAATGTCTATGCAAGCTATAAAAAACTCTCTCACATGTTCGATAGGATTGCCCTTCCCTCTATACCTAGGAAAGTTAGGTGTGATGTAGCCATGTGGGAAGGGTGGCATGTATAGACTCTTGTTGAATGGATATGGGCATAAGTCTTCTTGTTGGACACTTGCATGTTCTCTATTTGTTGTTGTAGGGAAATCATTTGAGTTTGTAGGACATCCACTTGGGTCAATGACGTGTCTTGTGTATTGTGAGGATCTATGTTGGCATGTTGGAATCCAATATTATGGGATGGATTTTGATTGGGTATGTGTGTATATGATGAATTTTGGTTTTGCATATGTGTGTAAGGTGGTTTTTGGTTATGAATGTTTTGATTATGAGTTGGAATGTCAGTGTTGTAAGGTGGATTGGATTGTGTGTGCCATGAACTTATAAAATTATGACCATGTGGATGTTGGTTTCCATATTGTGGGAAGGGTCCTTATGTATTGTTCAGAGTAGACCCTTGGGTATTTTTGTGCACATGTATATGAGAAGTAGGCCCTTGTTGTGACACAATGGTATGTTGAGAGGCCCCTATATTTGGTATGGTATTTTTTTTGGGAGTCTTGTTGATAATGATCTTTTGGTTGAGTTGTTTACAGTGCCAAGTGGATTGGAAGATGATGCCCCTATGGTGTTTGAGGTGGAAAAGGGATTAGATGAAGTAAAAAAGGGTTGTGACATAGATTATGTCATGGTTGGTGTTGTTCCTTGTGTCATGTTTTGGGTGCCAAATGGTGAGGTGTGGATTTTCATTATGTATTGTGTGCATCCTCCTAATGGTATAGATGTGTTGACTAGTGGGATAGGGCCAATAGAGGTAGGTGTATTGTATCCTTGAATTTTCTTATTTAGTGTAGGTGTTGCTTGTAGTGTGTTGACATCAAAACCATGGGGTAATGTGGCTCCTTCTGACAATAGTTTAGCTAGGAAATGTTGGGGGTCTAATGCCACAATTTTGTCCACAAAAGAGGCTACTTTAGGATCTTGTGTGTCTTCCTCTACTTCTTGTATGGTGACAGTTCCTTCTTGGTCTCTAAGGATAAATATTTCAAATGGATTAGGGAATGAATTTCATGGTATAGGTCCTCATTGGGAGGGATTTACAAAGGGTTTGACAAACTCATCATCTTGTGGGAAAGCCATTTCTTTTCATTTCCTTTGCAACCTTGTTTCACCCATAAAAGACTTGCAAGAGGGAAATGTGTGTGAATGTGATATGGTATGATGTCTAAGGGAAATAAGCAAGAGGTATAACCAAGGTATGATTAGGACCAAGGTTATGCAACTATGTTTTTGGATTTTTCAAAGTATAGGATATGTCTAATGATGATACCAAGTTATGGATTTCAAAGTGACAAGATGTCAAGGTGTCAATAGTGTAAATGTCACAATGAGGTTCCATGTTATGGTAACGTCTATGCAAGATGACAATTTTTTTTTGGATTTTTCAAGGTATAAATGATGTCTAAGGATGATGTCAAGACAAATGATCAAAGTGACAATAGTCAAAATGTTGATAGTGTCACAATGAGGTCAATATCTTGAGTATGTCTAAGGTATACCAAATGTAATGCAAGTGTGAAAGGATGATGGGTGAAAATGGTAATATGACCTAAGAAGATGAATAAGGGTATGAAAACTAAGAACCTTGTGGAAAATATAAGGTAAGGTTGCTTAATCAAACTAAGATAGCCAAGGTTAAAAATCTGGTTTATCAAGACTTCAATGATGGTAATGACTAAAATGACAAGTTGACAAAGGTGGTCTCAAACTAGCCTTATGAGTTAAGGAGCCAACCTAAATGACAAAGGACTAAGATGATGGGAAAGTGAAGTCAAGATAAAATTTGATTTTGTCACTATGGACTGCTCTAGAGTTTAACAAGTTTCCAAAGCTAAAACCTACAACAAGGTGTATGGAAACTAAAGAATGACCTAATGTTTGACCTATGTAAAATGAAAAGAATGCAATGATGGAGGAATGGATGGATGATAGGTCTGTAATATTGCAATTTTGTGATCAGAGGACAAGATAATGCTCAGGATTAATCAAAAAATGGATTGTCTTAGTTTCCCCTAAAATTTTCAATGGCAGGCAATTGCATCATTTTGAGTCTCAGTTGTGGTGTTTTGTGTAATAGTTGTGTCATTTTGGAAATTTCAATTGCAGTTTTTTGAGTTGCAGTTGTGGTGAATGATAGTCAGTTGCAACGTACAATGTGTTTTGCTAGGTTTTTACTAATTTATGACCAATTTTGATGTGATTTTATGAAATTGATTTTGGAAAACACAACAAATAGTCTGAAGACACTTGTTTGGTCTGGTCTGAGTGTGAAAATGTATAATTGAAATGTGTATAAAGGAACTCATAAACAATGCACAACCTAGGCTGGAAAGAGATACTACTTGTTGAGTCCCTACTTGGATTTCTTCAAACACTTAGACAAAGCGGATAGCTAGAGATCTTGGTGACACTAGCTCCCCCTTACATGGCACAGGCACACCAAAATCTCTTACCCTCAAAGATCCGAAGACCTTATGATCCAAGGGATTTCCTATCTCTACAATGAATAGTGGAATGTAGGGCAGCTTTAGAGGTTCAACCTCCTACATCGACAAGTAAAAGGGTTTATTGGCCTCTACAACAAGTCGTTCTTAATCTATATTTCAAGGTAATACTAGTGCCTATACATGTAGCGGCTCGCTCACTTAAGAGGCCTCCCAATCCCTTCATTAGAAAGTATTTTCATGCATCACAAGGATACTAAGGGAGACATCCATCGATATAGGACATCTGCACTAGGTGAATGAATAATTTCCCAACAATCACAATTATTTATATAGCGGACCAAAAAAAAGTATCACTTGGGTCATTCCCTCTCACAAGTTGGGAGGCAGGCCCTCTAAGGGTAACAAAAGTGAGACAAGTATGTTGTTTTTGATCTTCGAGATCGCACGAAGCGCAAGGAGAGAGCATACACAACACCTTTTTCTCACACTTTCATGGTGTTCATTTTAAAAAAGAAAAATCTTAAAACCAAATGTGTGGGTGATTATGAAAATGCCTAAAAGATGTTTTTGATTCTCAAGATCACCAAATGGTGCGAGAGAAGAGCATACACACCTTAAGAAAAGTTACGAAAAACAAGACAATGAAGGCACTAGTTCTTTTTAAGACTCAAAGCAATATGTGAAAGAAGACACTTGATGCAAGGTTAATCTTAGAACCAATGAGTGAAAATGCAAGTCAATTTTAAACCGAATGAGTAAATTATGCAAGTTGTTGTAAATTTTAGCCCAAATGAGTGAATATGTAAGTCAATTTTAACCCAATGAGTGTGATTAAAAAAAAATTGCAAAGTGAGACAAAGCAAAAATTTAGCAAAATAAAGAGAAAGTGTCTCCTTCCCACTTGTGCCACACATTGTAAAGAAAATATTAGTACTAGAAAATGCCCATTCTACCGAATGCAAGAAGACAAAATTGAAAAATCTTAAGAAAATTGAAAGATTTTGGAAACAGGTAGTTACATCACTGTAACTTGCAGTTGTAGCTCATGGACTCTGGTAGATTCATCTCAGAATTTGTCGATTGTGGTTCTTGAGACCGTGACTACATCATAGATGTGTGGTGAAGTTCGAAGAAACTGTGTTGTTTCCTCAAACAGTTCCGGTGCATAATCTTGTAGCTACAAAATGCAATAAAAATGACCAATTTTGACCAAACCAAAGACCCAACTGATATGATAATGATATTAACTGATAAAACCTGAAACCATTAACCAAAAACAAAAGGGAAATCTAAAAATGAATGCAAACTAAAGATGCAATGATGTCTCAGGCAGTTACATTGTTTCCCTAAGTAGATGCATTACAAGAACCTGTAGCTGCAAAACACAAAAAAGACCATCAAATTCGACCAAACTAGAGACTAATATGATGCTAAAATAATGTTAGATGATGAAAATGATGACTAATAAGCAATATCTAAACTAGAAACCCAAAATCAAACAACCAAAAGTAATATTCCTAATGTTAAATCAGTTGTGGCCTTCCAAGTGTCAGTTGTATTGTACTGCCTTTCGGTAGTTGTGGCATTTCAACTTGCAATTGCATCGTAGTCTTGAAAAACCAAAAAAATTAAGAATTTCTGCAAAATCTTGTTATGTTCACGTCGGTTTCACCAATGTAATCTAGGGTAAATATCTAGGTTAATGTAAAATAACATAAAAACTAACCCTAAACCAACAATAAAACACAAATAAACATAAAAACATGAAAGATAAATCAATATCACCATAAAGTATTCATGCCATCATTGCTTCACCTTCATTTCTCTTCTCCATCTTGCTTGATATGAATAGTTTCCCTCATATTTGAGTGTGCAATAATAAGCCTATGACAATGACTAGCAAAATACTGAAGATTGTTGTCTCACACTAACATCATGTACTTGCATATGATGTGTATGTGTCAAAATGACAAGGACAAGGGTATTTTATAGGAAAGACAATTTTGAATGAAGGGTTGAGATTCAAAGTCAAAGAGATGTGTCAATCAATGGCCAAGAATGAAAGATGTAGTATGGAATAGGGTTAGGGCTAAATTAGGGCGAATGATAAGAATGAATAGCTAAGATTGAATTATAAAATAATTCAATCAAGGGTTAGAATTAAATGAGATGTCAAGAGATAAGATTTGATGTGGAAGATAAGATTGACACAGATAATGAGATTGTAGGGGAAATTTAAATGAATAAATAAATAATAAAAGTATTATTTAATTATAGAGGACATGTGATAAGCTAACTTTTTCATTAAATAACAATTTAATTCAAAAGTGGGAGGAAAATGACAAATTAGTGGGCAATTAAATAAATAAAAATTATTTAATTTAATGATAGAAAAGGCTAATGAATAATTAAATAGTTAAAATGACTATTTAATTATAGTTGAAATATGTATAAATTATTAAATAAATAAAGTTTATTTAATTGTAGTAGAAAGGGATATTAGTGACATAATTAAATAAATAAAATTTATTTAATTAATCAAAGAAGAAATAAAGCTAGAAATGAATTAATTAAATAATCAAAATTATTTATTTAATAGAAGACATATGACCTTAGGAAATAATTAAATTATTTAATTATCAAGGATGAAACAGAGAAATGACGAAGAATTAGAGTTCGCGGGCCTAGGAAAATTTTTAGTGTCTATAGGATGATCTATATCTACTATCTTGCATATTTTGGATCTATGGATATTTTAGATTTGATCTATTTATTACTAGGGTAATTACAAAAAGATGGGGGACCAAAAAATTACCATGCCATTTTTTGGCATCATAGAATAAATAACGTGAGAACATTATAAGATGCTCATGTTTTGTTTAAGATAAATAAAGAAACTTGAGGATGTTCTCATTTGAACTCAACCTCCCCTGTAGAACAACACTATGCAATATTTGAGTGTGCTTTCTTTTTGAACCCAACATATCACCACCAATCTACAACTACATCACTATCAAAATGTTGCCATGACGTCCTCAAGGTTGAGGAGGTAAGTTTTGTTATTTTTTTATTGTAAAAATTTGGTTAAGGGTAAAAGTACAAATTTATTTCACACTTTCGACCAATTTATCAACACAAGTGAATTTAAATAATTCTAACTAAAATTCAATTTTGGTCAAACATATGATCTAGTAAGATTCATTCTAGCTAAGTTAGATATGTCAAACAAAATCCAACTAAAATTGATGGCTAAATGCATATGTGGCACCACTTTGAGGCCAATTTACCAAAAAAATAAAGTTATTTTAAAAACTTGATGTTTCAACAACTCCTACCCATGTAAATAACATTTTTTAAATGTAAAAATACCCTTTTGTAGATCCATAAGTGTAGTGTTCAAATATATATATATTAATAGTTTAAGTATTATTTTTATTTTATTTTTATTTGTTACTAAAAGTAGGTTATCAGCACAACAATATTAGATTGATTACCATGTCAAGAAAAAATTAAAACTTATTTTTTAAAAAATGAAAAAATATGAAGCACTTGATTAGCAAGTTTTGAGTCGATTTTGTTTAATTTCTATGAATTGAAAATCCCCAATTAGTTTAAGAAAAACCTTATTCACCAATTCACAAAAATCTTTGTGAAGAACAAGCACAACAAACCTCTCTAACAATGCCTTGACATCCTTTTGGGACACAAGAAAACATAGTAGAAAAATAGAAAACAAAAAAGAAAGAACTTGAAATAATAATTCAAATGTTGAGAGATTTGAGTGGAACAACCTCTCATAACTCCACCCTTGCCAATTCACTTGAGTCTATCATCTCTCACATAGATTTTTTGAGTGGCCAAATTAACACGTGGGTAAACAAGAGGGAGGAATGAAGAGATTTTTATGTTAAAAAAAATCCTATTAGTGAATAAAACAAAAATATATATTGAAATCTGACTTGTGTGCATTTTTCACTCACCCACGAACTAATACACCCATGCATGACACTTGTAGGATGTTCCTATAGACACCTAAAATATGACCTTACCCAACCACACCTGATTTTACCATATATCCTAAACCATTAACAAATAAATATTTATTATTTATTTAATTATTCTCATCATTTTGCGCACTTTATCCTATCCTTTAATTAAATAAATATTTATTATTTAATTAATTAATCTCACTCTATCCATTGTCCTTATCCATCTAATCCTAGCACTTTAAATTATTCACATGGATCATAATATAAAATTGTCATCATGTGATAAGTGTCCCCTTCACATTCCTAACTAACTCCTTATCTAGATTCATTGAACCTCGACACATTTGCAAAAAATTTCATCTTATCCACTCATCTCATATCACAACTCTTAATCCTAGCTATTCACAAAAATGGGTTTCCCTAATCCTTTATTATTATCCCTCTTGTGACACATGTCACATGACTACATCTTTGATCCTAACCCTAATCCTGATTCAATATTATACATCCATCATCAATCTATCTTAGCTCTTGATTTTGTCTCTTCAAAACTATATAACTAGATGCCCTCATCCTTCATCATCAAGAAGAGTCAATCTATCATACCCTTATTCTATCATTTTATCATCTCAATATTGCAATCATACCAAGGTTATACTAGTCTATTGAGAAATTTGCATAATATCATTATCATAAGAGAAAATCAAATAGAACTAGGGTGCATTCTATTTCATCTCGTCTATGAGGATGGAGATAGTTTGAGGTATACATTTGATTGGATTTTATTATCTTATGTTGTTTTGCTTCAATTCATTTTGCACATCTTTAGTTCACTATCCATTAGTGTCAACACTAAGGGATAATGAATAATTTTTGGGATAAGTGGTGGATGGATTTTTACCATCCTCCATGCAACAACAATTAGGTCCCACAATAGTTTTTGGAGGAAACTCTATTGCAATTTTTTCCTCAAAAAATCCCTAACTACTTAGACATGTGGGAGTTCCAGGGTAGAGGTGGGGTCTCGACACAAGATAGAATGGGGGCATAATGTGTCCCAAATTAGGCATGGAAACCCCTTATTATGCTAGATATTGATCATGTCATAATTCCTTTTGTTGTGAAGGAGAGTGTTGAGTTCAAGACCCTACAATTTTTTAGACCACTCACTCAAACCCTTTTGCAACACATTAGGCCTCTAACACTAGGTGATGAAGGTGAGTATTACAGGTACTAATGTTCACCTCACATATGTCAAAACTATGGGTCTCTTTTTGAGTACAGGTTTGAGGATGATCAAGATTCACTTGATCAGTATCAAAATACATCTTTATTGGATCAAATACTCTTGAAAAATGAGTTGTTGGGTCAAACATTTGGTATTGATAGAGAGGTAAATTTGAACAAGGTCAAATTCAATTTACAGTATTTCATTTTGAAATAGAAGATTAACCAAATTAGTAAATTTATTGTAATAAAATTTTAGGGTGAAAGTATTCACCTTGCATCTGACAACCCTTTAGCCCCTAATTACACGATGATGTTGATTCCATAGGTATGTAATTAGTAATTAAATAATAATAAAGTACTTTTTAAGTATTTTTACCTTATATGAATGGTAATCTTAAAATTCACATTAGATGTTGAACAAGTGGATAGACCTTTGACATCAAGACTTGTTAGTTAGAGTGGTCATACATCTTTCACTAAGGTAAGCTTGACTATTTTTAATCATTATTTTTGTAAAACAACGTTAGTTAGATTTTGGTAATTTAATAACATTTTTATTTTTCAATTATTGGCATCAAACCAAACTCCTAATTGTATTTTTAGCATAGTGGATGAGGGAATTGCTAATGAAATATCATCTTTAATTCCTTTGATAGAGGTATGAGAAAAATTAGTAACATTCATATTTTGTTTGTTGTTTTATCCCATGTCTATTAGTGCAAATTTGAATCATATTCATTTGTAGTTTAATTTGATTATTGGTACTTGTCATAGGAGGTTAAAAATCTAGTTAGTTCCCCTCAAATGGATGAAGAGAGGAAAAAATTGGTTGAGAGATATTATAATCTAGCGGTAAGTGATTATTTCATTCTATAATTTATTTTATATAATATTAATTTTTTTATATTTTTTATTATATTAGGTAGAGATCTGAAAAACTTATGAGAGGAGGTCCAATCACTAGGTTTGAAAGAAACTATCATCTCTTGTCTCTCCATTCACTCAAGATTCAAAGACAACTCATGATCTCTTCTCTTCCCCTAGAGAGAATTCATTACATTAGGACTTTATTGTATGCATATATGGCAGTTTTGTACATATGTTTTTGTATGTACATATATGTGACATTATAAGCCTATATAGATTTTTTGTAAACCTATATGGCTTTCTTATACATATATTGTACTTTCACTAACATAATATTGGATGCCCATATGGAATTTTAGTTAATATATTTTTTTTATTGATGTTGTCCATATTTTCTATAAATGATTAATTGAATAAATGAATAATTACACAAGTACAATGGAGATCTTTTGATATGAATAATTGAATAAATTATTAATTATTTTATTCTTTCATCTTGTCCACTAAGTTAGATCATATTATAGGTCTTGGTTTGTCGCTTTGGCTTGGTCATGTAGAGGCTTGATTAAATGGCGTGGTGATCCGGTGGACATTTTTCAGTGAAAATTGAAGTGTCTCATTTTTCTCCAAAATTAGCACCATCAGAAAGAGGTCGACGTCTTGGTTCCAACGCAACTCGAACGGAGCGAAAAGGAGTCCGTTTGCACGAGTTATAGCCAGTCAAACCTTTGGTCAAACTGGAATCAGAGGGTGTCCAGGAAGCGAAAAAAATGGTGTTGTCAAAATTTGTCGAAATTGGCATCATCGCGAAGAGCTCATCGCAAGCTTCCCAATGCAACTCGTTTCGTCGAAATCCGACATCGGAGGCTCAAGATACAGCTAGTCAAAGTTCGGTTGACTTGAAGGTACTGATGATGACGTCATCATGCTGACGTGTCAGTCCGTACAGTACGGAAGCCAAGTGGACGAATTTGGATGAAACACGTGGCAGATGAGTCAGATTGTATGGACCAATGGGAGTGCGACACGTGGCATCCGTACGACACGTCATCGGACAGGTGGCAGGCCAGTCAGCACACGTCATCGGCTTTGTCAGCGTACGGGCTTGCCTTGTCAGCGGACACATCTGCAGATTCTGGCAAATCATGATTCGACACGTGTCAGGTCGTTTGCATTCGGGTTTGTTAAAGAAATGGTAAAAAGGGCGGACGGGTTTGAACCCGCGATCTCCGCCCAAACGGCCGGGCCGTTAGCCGTTGCACCAAACGCAGCGGTCGGTAATATATATGGAACTATTTGTTTTTGTTGTTTAAAAGTTTGGTTTTATTGTTAAAAGCAATGCCAGCGGGGTTGGAACCGTCGACCCCGCAGCCACCAAAATACTATTTAGCTGTTCAACCACCGAACATTCCTTGTTAAATATGGGAGCTCGGTCGGTTTTGTTAAAGGTTTGAAACCGAAACTTTAACCAAATGGCCAAATAAGGCCAAAACAAACAAAACCCCCTAAACCACCTGAAACCAAAAGAATGCAGAAGCTAAATTAGACCTGATATGAGCTAATCAGGGAGGTTATGCAATTAATTGAGTGGTTAGGCCTAATTAGGCAAACTTTTTGTATAAAAAGAGGGGTGTAGGCCTTGATTTTTGAAGTCCAGGTGGAGAACGAGAGAAGGCTCGGGAGATGATTGTAATTGTTCCTGTAGGTCGAAGTTATGCTATGCTATTGATGTGCTTGAAGGGGATGATGCTGTCTCAATTGTAACTGTTTTGGAGAATAATCGGATCGGTCACTCCGTTGGAGAGGGGCCCGGAGACGTAGTCACGTTTGTGGTGAACTCCGTTATCAATTGTGGTTTCGTCTCTCTATTTCTTCTCTCTTTCTGTTGTTATCACCTTGTCATTTTAATTATTTCCATAAGTTAATTTTGATTTAATTAACTTGGAATAATCATTGTAAAAGCATTGTAAAAGTAAAGCATTTAAATACTGCAATCTAGTCTAGATCCATATACAGATCAAGTGGTATCAGAGCTCAGTTGACTATTATTGCAGTTGTTTTCTTGAATGCTAACGAGATCCAGGATTCAGAAGGGCGAAGGCAAGCTTGAAGAATTTGATCCTGAGATCGGGAAGCGTAGAACATTTCCGAAGATGTCTGTTTCTGGAATGGAGGTTCCTGATGAGATCAGTGAGCAGGAATTTCGAAGAGCATTCCTTGAGATGAAGGCTAAGGTGGACATTCTTTTTCAAGAGAGACAAGAGCGGAAAGGACGTGAAGAAGGTTTGTCGAAGCAAGATGCTCATGAAGACAAGAAAGGGAAACAACATGGAGATGGTGGCAAGCAACCAAATCACCCCTTTTCTTCTTCTCCTCCCTCTTCTCCTTCTCCTTCTTCTCCATCTTCTCCTCATTCTATTTCCTCTAATCCTTTCAAGAGTGGGTATAAGCCTAAAATTAAATTGGATGTAAAATTTGATTTACCAAAGTATTGTGGTGAACTTAATGCTGAAAAATTGGATGATTGGATTCAGCAAGTAGAAGTCTACTGTAGAGTCCAGAACCTATTAGATGATGTTGATAGGATCCAATTAGCTACTCTTCGGTTAGGAGGTACAGCTTTAACCTATTGGGAGAGTAAGTCTAAGGCAGAAGTTTCACAACATGGTAGAGTTAGTTTAACTTGGGCAGAATTTATTAATGCACTTAAGAAGCAGTTTTATCCCTTAGGACATATGCAACAATTAATGATGGATTGGCAAATGTTTAGGCAAGGGAAAGGTCAAACTGTCCAAGAGTACACCCATGAATTCAGGAAAAGGGCTATTGCATTGAATGTTCCTTTGTACACTCAGGACACGTTGTTGAAGTACATAGGAGGTTTGCATTCCTACCTTAGACATTCCATTTTGGTATTGAACCCTTGTAATTTGGATGAAGTGTCTGTTCAAGCTACACACTTAGAGTCAAGGGGTAAAGGATCTTTTATTGATAAGTTTGATAATGATGTAAAGAAATCTTCTAAGAATGCAGAGACAGGGAAAGGAAAGAAGGCAGCTACAGTCAAGAAGGATGAGAAACTTTCTTGCACTCATTGTGACAAGGAAGGTCATGATGAAAATCACTGCTGTAAGTTACATCCCGAACTGAGGCCTAAGTGGGCTCAAAGACGTAATCAGAAACAGAAGGGTAAGGATAAATCCATGAATGTTGTTATGGATCTTGGTTCAGATTCAGATGATGAGACTAAGATAACAGCGATGGGTCTAAAAGGTAAAGCTCATATTTCTGGTGTTTCTGTTGCTAGTTGTGCTTCTACTTCTACAGTTAATGATTTTTCTGAAGATGTGAAAAGGAATGAGCTTTTTCATTTAAGGGTTGTTGCTAAGAACACTAAAATTGATGCACTCATAGATAGTGGTTCTCAAGTTAACTTAATTTCAGAAAGTGTTGTAAGAACTTGGGATTGAAAACTACATTGCATAAGAAACCTTATCCACTAGGTTGGATTTGTGAAAATGATAAGCTGCAAGTAACAAGACAATGCACTTTGAGATTCACAATCACTAGTAAGTTTGTGGATGAAGTACAGTTTGATGTAGTTCCATTGGATATTTGTGGGATAGTGCTTGGTAGCCCTTACTTATATGATAGGAAAGCTATATTCTACAGGGAAAAGAATCATTATCACTTGTTTAAAGATGGCATTCAGTGTATTGTACATTCTCACGGGATTAAGATTGATCGTTCTTTTGCAAACACAGGGCAGTTAAAGAGGGTAATTAATGCAAGTAAAGAATTAACTCTTATGTCTGTCAGCACAGGTGGTTCTAAACTTGAACTTGGAGTAGCTAACCAGGGTCAGATGTTGCAGGATGCACTTGCAGTACAGCATGAGAAAAAGATGATTGAAAGCATTGATGGATCCTTGGGTAAAAATGTCCCTGTTGTAAAGGATCGAATTGTTGTTAACTTATTCTCTTTCATTTCTGCATTGTTGTTCAGCTTGATGCTAGTCAATTTTTGTTGGTTAGTGGCTACGACAATTGATGTAGATGCTTATGGAAGTGATAAAGTTATGTTTATGTTCAACAATATTGTTGCAGTCTTGATTATGCTTGTGAGTCAGGTATTCAGATGTACAAAGGATACAGGACAAGTGGGGAGGCCAAGTCCTCACTTAATGTCAGATTAAATGCCACTTTTGGAGGTCCAAAAGGTCTTTAGTGGGGAGGCCTGATCCGGTGGACATTTTTCAGTGAAAATTGAAGTGTCTCATTTTTCTCCAAAATCAGCACCATCAGAAAGAGGTCGACGTCCTGGTTCCAACGTAACTCGAACGGAGCGAAAAGGAGTTCGTTTGCACGAGTTATAGCCAGTCAAACCTTTGGTCAAACTGGAATCAAAGGGTGTCCAGGAAGCGAAAAAAATGGTGTCGTCAAAATTTGTCGAAATTGGCATCATCGCGAAGAGCTCATCGCAAGCTTCCCAACGCAACTCGTTTCGTCGAAATCCGACATCGGAGGCTCAAGATACAGCTAGTCAAAGTTCGGTTGACTTGAAGGTACTGATGATGACATCATCATGCTGACGTGTTAGTCCGTACAGTACGGAAGCCAAGTGGACGAATTTGGATGAAACACGTGGCAGATGAGTCAGATTGTACGGACCAATGGGAGTGCGACACGTGGCATCCGTACGACACGTCATCGGACAGGTGGCAGGCCAGTCAGCACACGTCATCGGCTTTGTCAGCGTACGGGCTTGCCTTGTCAGCGGACACATCTGCAGATTCTGGCAAATCATGATTCGACACGTGTCAGGTCGTTTGCATTCGGGTTTGTTAAAGAAATGGTAAAAAGGGCGGACGGGTTTGAACCCGCGATCTCCGCCCAAACGGCCGGGCCGTTAGCCGTTGCACCAAACGCAGCGGTCGGTAATATATATGGAACTATTTGTTTTTGTTGTTTAAAAGTTTGGTTTTATTGTTAAAATCAATGCCGGCGGGGTTGGAACCGTCGACCCCGTGGCCACCAAAATACTATTTAGCCGTTCAACCACCGAACATTCCTTGTTAAATATGGGAGCTCGGTTGGTTTTGTTAAAGGTTTGAAACCGAAACTTTAACCAAATGGCCAAATAAGGCCAAAACAAACAAAATCCCCTAAACCACCTGAAACCAAAAGAATGCAGAAGCTAAATTAGACCTGATACGAGCTAATCAGGGAGGTTATGCAATTAATTGAGTGGTTAGGCCTAATTAGGCAAACTTTTTGTATAAAAAGAGGGGTGTAGGCCTTGATTTTCGAAGTCCAGGTGGAGAACGAGAGAAGGCTCGGGAGATGATTGTAATTGTTCCTGTAGGTCGAAGTTATGCTATGCTATCGATGTGCTTGAAGGGGATGATGCTGTCTCAATTGTAACTGTTTTGGAGAATAATCGGATCGGTCACTCCGTTGGAGAGGGGCCCGGAGACGTAGTCACGTTTGTGGCGAACTCCGTTATCAATTGTGGTTTCGTCTCTCTATTTCTTCTCTCTTTCTGTTGTTATCACCTTGTCATTTTAATTATTTCCATAAGTTAATTTTGATTTAATTAACTTGGAATAATCATTGTAAAAGCATTGTAAAAGTAAAGCATTTAAATACTGCAATCTAGTCTAGATCCATATACAGATCACGTGGTCTAGATGAATTGTTGGTCCTAATATATACTATGGAGTGAGTTTGGTTTACTGATTGATTTGTCTCTATTTTGCAATGTATTTGACTAGATGAGAATGGGATTGATTCTTGGTTTATCTTGATGAAGATTTTGTGTGATCACCTTATCAAGAGCATTGACCTTCATGATTATCTTAGAATCTTAGGTTTTTTATAGTATCATCTTTCTCATTGCATTGTTATGTTATTTTACCTCTTAAGGTGGATCCTAGAGAATTCCTAATGTTATTTCATCTTATTCTTGATTTGGTTATTAGTATACATAAGTTATGGGTTGCTAGAGGTCTAGTTGGATTCAACATATCTTTGTAGTTGTCACAAATAGACCTCTTGGATTACCTTCCATGGTTTTGTAAATTCAAAAGTTTAGGAGATCTTTCAACTCTTATCAATGATCCATTACTATTTTTAGCCTAGTCATGAGCTTCATCCATTATATTGAAATATTAATAGACTCCCTTAATTATAGGCCTTATGTGCATTCTCTAGGGTTTTAGGATAATAGTTTTGAGTGTTAGTAAATGACATCGTTAATGGAGAGATAAGAATTTTTATAGTGTTTGAGTTTATTATTATAATATTTGAGGGTTATTTTTTTGTATCAATTTCATTTTATTTGTATGTACTTGGCATCCCATTATCATGTGCAACAAATGCCACTATTTCTAAGGAGATATATTACCAAAGTTTTAGGATTACTAACTTCATTTGTTGGGTGAATTTTTGGCATCCATTCAATGGATGCCAACAAATAAAATTGGTATTAGGGACTTAATTACTATTATATTTTACATGGTTTGATTGGTAAGACTTGTATCATAGATATATATCAACCCTATCTCCTACTTAAGGTGTGCTCGTATGAAAAATAATTGGTCTACAACATACTAGCTTAAAAGAATATATAGCTCATTCAATTTTAGTGGCATTCATATTTTTCCTAATCTTATATCCAATGAAATGAAGAAGAATTTACTAAAGTTATATTGAAATCATGTTGAATTTTGAGATAAGAATTCATCAAAGTGATATATGAATATGAGGGGAGGATGAAGATGTTAATGTAAAATTTCTTGTTCCTTTCTATTCTCATTTCACCTTCTATAACTTGATTTTACATCATGTAGGAAGATTAGTACAATAATAAAGAGGATTATCATGAAATATTTAAGGTTGATCAAATGTAAACATGGCCTTTGGTAGCATTGACACACATCTCGGTGTTTTGGTGTAGTTGATTGGGCCTCATATCATATAGAATGTAAAATAATCATATTTCCATGTTTACATTGCTTTCAACTAACACTTTTTGTAAGAATGCATTCATTGTTGGAATGGTCAAACAATGTCAAGTTGACTAGAATTAAGATAGGGTACTCTAGAGGGACCCCATATCCACTTGTAGGTTCATACTAAACATTCCTAGGTGCCACTAATTCCAAGAACCAGTCCATGATAGTTTGGACATTTTTTACACTTAGATATCGTAAGACACTTTGTCAAAATATTGTAGTTAAAAAGATGGGGCGTGAAACAAGATGTTTGGTAGCATAAAACCACCCACATCAACATATTGAAATAGTCATATTGTAACAACCACCCAACTAATCACTAATAAAATATGGAAATTAGTGAATAACATGGAGATAACCTAGATTTAATTGAGGATTCAAGTATTGATTTTTTTTTAAAAGGGTTTCTTAACATATAAAATGATTCTATAATGGCTACTTATGAACATGAGTCTATTTGCAATACTTGATGTAACTTTAAAACTCAATCATTTTATATGTAGATGCAAATAAACACTCTTACAAACTAATTGTTGGCATACACAATAAAATTAATTACAATAGCCATGATCTCCCATAAAAAAATTAAAACTATAAAAGATAATATATGCAAATATGCAAATATATGAACACTTGCATTACAAACCCTTCTCTATTTCATTTATTTGTATTTCGATGCAAGAGAGAGAGAGAGAGCGTCATCAAGGTGATATTAACCCTACCACGAAGCATTAGCCTTCCCATGCTACTCCACTTGGATAATCCTAACCCATCACAAGGATCTAGCAATATGTGGCAACATGCATGATGGAATTTAGTTCACTACGTGAAACATTGTCAAGGTAGCATAATTATATGTTCATGCAACATATATCTAATGCACTAGTCCAATGAACATATTTATGTGAAAGATAATATAACTCAATCTAAGTAATACCATCATGGGTGTGATTCAATGATGATCCATGTTTAAAGTATAAAAGGTCTCATCATCTCACTATGATAACTAGACATTCGAAAATATGGATAAGAAATACCATCAAACAAGCCCATAACTGACTTCTAATCTTTCAAATTTTAGCTTAAATAATATATCCCAAAGTAATGATGTTTACGGATCAGTCCACCAAGCAATACAATCTAAAATACTATCAAATTTATTGATTCTATTCAAAATAAGTAAATTTAGGGACAAGAGGTCTTTCTCCTCTTTTTTGTTTCCCCAATCTAGAATCCTTCTAGAATCAATAGAGGGGTAATTCCAATTAATAAATTCAGTCCATCCTATGATAATACCCTTGCATATAATGATAATACCCATTGGAATCCTATGTTTTCATCATATACTACTTAACAATTTCTAATTTGTTGATTGCAGAAAAATAGAACAGTGTTTAAACCACCATAACTTCCACATTATCAGGTCAAATTTAAAACTTTGATATGTTCTGGAAACATGGAAGGATGGAGAACAAAACCCAGAAATGGTTTTCCAAGAATCTCAACCACTTAAGAGCAGTTTTATCTGCACTATAGCTCACAAGTTACCCAAAACAACAGTTTGATAATATAGACCAATTTTAATAATAATTATATGTAAATATAACTAGCAGGAGTTCTAGAGGGTTAGCTATTTGAATAGGCATCTATTACATAATCACATGTTTTACTTAAATTCTCCAATTGTAAAGCATAAAATGTATTCATACTTCATACATCAAGAACATATATAATATTAAATGTCACTTTAGTTTTTAATTGTAATGCAGATATCATGAATGAGGCCCCTCTTCTAAGTTGTATATACTGAGAGAATCTAGTTCTCTCTGATATTTAGATTTATCTCAAATCCTTCAATCCTATGGTATCCCATTTATGTGTTCCATTTTGGTTCCAAGTCTCTTCAACTAATAAGCAAAGATGAGGCTGGAGAAAAGAAAATTACCAATTACAAATGTAACTATAAAAAAGAAACTTGAATGGGGCTTGCATCTTCTTATTAAGAATTCTTGTTGAGCTGAATTTAACTACTTGGAAGGCTCCACATCCATGACAACAATTACATAATTTGGCCAAAGAAAGGTAGTCATATCTCATTTTCATCATTATGTGGTTAAATGAGATCTCATACAAATAGCCAAATTGCTTTTAAGTAAATTTAAAAACCAATGAAAGATAAAATAACACAAGAAGGAACCAACATTATCCTAAAAAATTTGTCTCCACTACCAATATTATTTGAAGGTTTACAAAAGGAAAATGGTAAATAAATAATCAAATGGAGGAAGACGATGCACCCTGCTAAACAAGGACACTGTTTGTATATAGGCTTAGGTGTAACAATTTACATTTGCTGGTAGACAACAAACAAACCAACTTGAGGATAAAAGCATCATTTTTTCCCTTGTTTCTCACATGAATATTACATCCTAACCTTCTTTGAGGTATCTACTATTGTGAAGATCTACTGATATTGTCTTCACAACAAGTTATAGAAACCCTAAAACTAGAAATCTAGTAAATTTATGACTGCTTAGATATCACAGTAAAAAGGAACCTATTATGTCATGACAATTATATGTATTTTTTTTCTTAGACAATTAAAAGTTTTAACAGTTATGCAAATAGAATTTAACCAAAAACTACATCCAAGTTGGATGGTTGATAATAGTTATCTACCTTGTTTTATTATTTTGTATTGCTATATAAAATGGGAATTGGCTCTTACCCAACACTTTCAAAAAAAGAAATACAGACCTCCAGAAATGAGAAGTCGCTCTACACAAGTAGAGAAAGACAGTGAAAACCCAGGAACCCAAAATGTAGAAAACCTTTGGAGAACTCCTCTGAAATTGAATGAAAAATGGAAAGAAGAGGAAACCATTTTTATAAGCTACAAAAACTGCAGAAGATTCATAGGATAATGAGGATTGAAACGGATATTTCATCATTAGATCAATCAGAGACATGAATTTGAGTTACATTAGGATCTCTATCATATACAACTAAAGTTGCTTGTATCAGAAAAGAGTTTTTTTCTTACCATATCAGCTGGGAAACACTTGTAATGTCTTCTTGAACAATCACACCTCTCAACAATGAGCAGAGAATCCCCCTCCCCCCAAATGAATGATGTCTTGAAGAAAGAATTTTTTCTTTAAACTTCCTACTCTTTTCCTAAACCAAACCAACTAACATGCGTAAATATTGATTACACACCCTCTGCTAGCATCCTCCATGATAGCTTTCCATGCAATTCATGGAATCATGCCGTAATATGTAGAAGGCTTATTTTATTTTATTTCTTCTAAAATATTTTTCCTTCCTTTAAAATAAAATAAGAATGTTGACAACAATAATAATTATTAATATTAATTATCTTTACTTACCATCTTTTAAATAATCTTTAAATAAGATAAAATAATTAATAATATCTTTATTAAATTTAATATTATTTATTAATAACATTAATTTTATTCTGTACTAAAATAATGTTAATATTGAATATAATGGTATTCAATATTAATGATGTATACACGTACTTATGTATACACACCATAAAATAAAAAATTCATGAGCTTAGCATGCATATACTCATTTACCAGTAATATGCTTGATAGGAATTTGGGCCACTTAAGGTAATAAACATGCATATGTATATATAAATTTATCATATATAGTTGTAATGGTGAACCATGGAATCCATACCAATTCTATTTTGAAAAAATTCTAGAATACAATTGTATCAATCAGTAGCAAATTGTTGTGTTAAGTTTGGCTCAAGGCCCAATCTTAATATGAGCTCTCTAGGTTCATTCTTAAGAAACCATATACACATAAGGAACACAATGACACTAATCTTATGCAACCTAGCTAGATGATTCTACGTGTGTGTACGTGATTCCATCATGACAAGTTACCTCCACCGGCTAAAACCATTTCCTCAATGATACTCTCTCTCCAATCGAAGAGAATGTTAATAGTTCATGATGCACTTATGAATTAGAACACATAATTAATCATCGTCATTATAATCACTTTTCTTAATTACCCTTCAAGTGATAACCAATGTAACCACATTATCTTTCCTAATCACTTGTTATTGAATTATTAAGATAAGCTAATTAAACGAGATGTGACATAGATGGGTCTCATGACACACAAAATACAAAAAAAATACATGTTTCTATGTTTACACAATATAGGGTACTATAGAGGGACCCCATATCTACTTATAGGTTCAAAAAAAATCTTAGGTGCATGAGCTCCAAGGACTACTTTGTCATAATTTGGCATTTTTTTCTCTTAGGGCTCTTAAGACATTGAATTGAAATAGTGTAGCCTAGAAAAATTGAGATAGATGGGGTAAAAAATAAGGCCTTTGATTGCATTGACCCACCCATATCAATTTTTAATAATATTCAGTTGGGCCCCATGACACACAAAATGCAAAAATGCATATCTCCACATTTACATTGCTCTCAATTGTCTCATTTTTCAATAATGTATTCATTGTTGGAATTGCCAACCAATGTCAAGTTGACTATAATCGAGATAGGTTATTGTAGAGGGACACCATATCAACCTATAGGTTTTTTAGCAAGATAAATGGGGAAGTATAGTCCAGAGATCTATACCCTAGTACTTCTTATGTAGTGTGTTTATACCCCATGGGATTCAGTAAGAGAAACAAGCATTTACGATAAGATTATAAAAGGAATAATCAGCACACTTCATATCAACATCAAAATAAGCATTCATAAATTCATTGCACACATATATATAATATTTATAACTCCTTTATGTTATATTAGAATCTCATACAAGATCATATCTTAGTCTTTGCTTCATAATAGTATATGCATATATCTATCTTATCTCGTTTCTATCATCTTATCTCTTCCACATATGATTTATATTGTGTATATACATGCAGTCCCTTGAAGGGACATGAATCCTAAATATATCTAATTCCTTTTATGTCTTCCACGAACCTTTTTTAGTAATCATATGTTCTGACCCCATCTCTGACTTGCTAACATCATCCCCCCTCTTAAAACCTTGTCTTGTCCTCAAGACATGATTCTAAATTGGGTAGGAGATGCTTGTATTGTATCTTGAGTTTGGCCATGGTGGAAGCTTGATGTTCTTGTTCTTTGATGGAAGAGCATCTCTGGTTGTAAAGAAATCCTGTATCAACCAAAAACATTTATTTCTTGCATTTCAGTTTATAGAAGTTTTGGCATTTTATTCCGCATTTCATTTCACATTTCACCGCATTGTCGTTTCTTAGCCCATGGAGCAAGATATAACATATACACGAGGTTATCTACAACATATCCATATTTCATATCATTTGTGTTTGTCTACTGAAATTTATCACTCTCAGAATTTCACTGTAATTCATAGTCGGAGCATTTGGGACCAACTTGGTCCAAATTTCTTAGTGTAGACCTATTCCATAATAAGTGGAGCTTAACGAGACAGTATACAAGATTTTTGGGTCCAATGGGATCTATCTTAGAGATTCACAATTCTTTTCACGAAAGATTATCTTTAATGTTTAAGGCTGACCTACACGCTTGATCATTCATTCGGGTTTGTAAACCCTTGGGGCCAACACAGACCTTTATTGGAGCTGGAGAATCATATTTAAGAGCATTTTTAATCATTTGGAAAGAAGACATTCAGTTAGTGATAGTTAGATAATTATAATTTTGCATCCCCCCTTGAGGGACTATAATAATGCCCTTGGCTAGTTGTAATGTTGAAATCCCTTGCAGTAGGCCTGTGAGCCCTAATTGTTTTCCCATGAGGCATTCATTCAGGTTTGTAAACCCTTGGGGCCAACGTAGACCTTTATTGGAGTTGGAGAATCATATTTAAGAGTATTTGTAATCATTTGGAAAGAAGACATTCAGTTAGTGATAGTTAGATAGTTAGAATTTCACATCCCCCTTGAGGGACTATATAATAAGGCCCTTGGCTAGTTGTAATGTTGAAAGACCTTGTAGCAGGCTTGTGAGCCCTAATTTTTTGCCCATGAGGCATATGTTGCATGTAAGATTTCCAAATCGGTAAAGATTCATATTTGCATAATATCATGTGTTATTTCCACTATGTTGACTATAAGATGCATGGTTTGGACTATTCTCTCTGAACCCTCCATCTGTGACTGCACCAAGTGGTATTAGAGAAATTTTGTGAGTCTTGAAGGCATTCCTTGAGGTGAACAAATTTCTGACCTAAGGCAGATTGCATGTGTTTTCAATCAATCATCGACTGCGAGGTAGTTGAAACCTTTGTAGCTAGATTTCTGAATTGAAGTAGTTGCACCAAATTCAAGGGGAGATATGTCACCGAGGAGAGTGCCTGCAATGGAAAATTTTGATGGAAGAATGGATGAGATGTTGGAAATGATGCAAGAAATGTGAATTTTATTAGATGTTTTTGAAGAAGATTGAAGGCGACGCCTAAACCCTTGGCATGTCGATGAAAGTGATGATGAGTTAGATCATGTTGTGAATCAAATTGAAGAAGCCCTATAAGGAAAAGAAGAAGAATTAGATCAAATAAAGATCTTGAAATCCATTTTAAAAATTGGTAAGTGACCTAGAGTTGAAATTCAAAATTACACAGGAAATTTAAACCTTGAATAATTGATTGATTAGATCAATGAAATAGAAGAATACTTTGAATGTGAAGAAATTGAAGATCTAGAAAGAGTGAGATTTGTGAAAATAAAATTGAAGGGACATGCTACTTTATGGTGGAAATAAGTTCAATTGGATAGAAATAGAAGAGGAAAGGAGAAAATCATCAAATGGGATAGAATGGTGGCAAAGTTGAAGAATCAATTTATACTTGGTGATTATGAACTTGAATTGTTGAAAAGATTGCAGAACCTGAGGTAGAAGGAGAGATCTGTGAAAGAATATACTGAATATTTTTACAAGATGATCATCAAAGTTGGACATAGTGAAGCAAGTAAGAAAACGGTGGCGAGGTACATCAACAAACTGAAAACGAACATTCAAAAAGAATTAAGCCTAGTGAACATGACATTAGTTGAAGAAGCATATCAATTTTCATTAAAGGTGGAAGAGAAGTTGAACAAAAAATTTGAACAAAGGCAAAGAAGTGCAAGATAAATATTCCAAAGGAGAAGATCACAAATAGGAGAAAGAAGACCTTATGTAGATAAAAAAAAATATGGGAAACCCTATTGTAGTGAAGAGAAGGATAGTACTTCATACCACAAAGGAAGAGAAGATAGAAATTACTACCATAGTGACAAAGGAGGTCATAATTCATACTGCAATGATGGATACCAAAGAGATGAAGGGAGATCCGAGAGGATACCATTCAAAGGAACCTATTTCAAGTGTGGAGGTGAAGGGAATAGAGAATTTGAATTCCATCAAGGAAGTATTGGAAATGAGACTGAGCATACTAGAAGAATAAATTATGTGGATGAAGAACCTGTTGAATCCCCTAATTTAGTTGGGAAACCTAAGAAAAATGAATCATTGGTGATGAGGAGAGCTTTGATGCATGAGTGATTGAGGAACCACAAAAAAGGAAGAGTTTATTCAGAACAAGATGTAAGTCATGAGGAAAGGTATGTAAAGTTATCATTGATAGTGGTGTTGATGGTGTTTTCTGCACAGCAACAACTTAGACAGAATGTAATATCCTATCTCTCTTGAAAAGTAAATCTTTATGGAAAAGAGATAACTCCAAGGTCTCTAATGTCAGGTCTTGACAATGCAGTAAAACAACTTAGTGATAAATGTGAAAATGCTGGTAATCACAATGGGACCTTACTATGAGCAACACTGGATTTCAAATCTTATCAAATATAGACACTAAAATGATACTTTGAAACTTGATTGGAATCCTGATAATAAAGAAACAACAAAAGATAAAGGTTTCAAAGATAATCTTAAAACTACTTATTACCCTAAGATTGAAAATGCAAAAGGATAAAATGCTTAAAATGGACAGATCTCTCATAAACTATTTTCTGCTTGACCCAAATGAATCTGCAATTCCACAGAAATAGTGCAATCTTCTAAGGTATTGAAAGATTTTCAAATCATAAACATTCATTCAGTCAATCCTACAACAATTGAGTTGAATAAACCTTCACAATTGAACTAAGCACAAATATAAGTCCAAGCTAACTTTGCAAAGCAGCTAACAATCAACTAACTGCAAAAAGTATGGACTAGAGATCGTTGCAAACATTCCAAACATGAAACCCTAAGCATTATCAAATCATTTAACCATAAACATTAAACAACTTGAAAGATAGAATAACAAGAACCATGCCAGATGAGATTCCAGAAGATAGATACCAAACACAATATCCCTCTTATATTAAATCATCCAAAAATGGTAGCAATTCCAGTTTTCTATTACAACATTTGCTTGAAAATAAACCCTAATTTGCTCTAATATCACTTAGCTACTTTCTCTTGATCTACCTATCCTTCTATATCTATTTTTCTAATCTCTCTATCTATCCAAATGAGGAAACATGCCCACTTTTATAGAGAATACACAAGATAGGTCGGCCCAAATTATAATTTACAATAAAACATGACCTACAAGAGGTCAGCCCAAAAGACATTTGAACCATATGAAATGTGCCATTGGCACCAATTTCATCCAAAACTTCCAAGACATCAAAAGGTCGGCCCAATACATGTGAATTAATGGGAAGCACAAATATCAATGTAACTCTATATAATCACTCCCCATCCTTTTCCTTAGCTTTATCCTCTTCAGCATGTATGGCCAACAGGACCCTATCCAGCTCAACAACAGGTGGCATAGGAAAAACCCTAATCTTTCTCTCAATAGTCTTGATATCTTCTCTTTCCTGCCTAACTATACCATCCCAATCGGTTTTGTTGGTCAAATACCTGTCAATGACTGCAATGTATGTTGCGGCATCATCCAACTGATGTTCAGTAACTGGCCCTTCGCTGACTGGAGAATACACATCTCTCCACCATTCTCTAAGTTGCTCCAAACTGAGATGCTTTGGAGCAAACTTCTTCCTTCCAGTCATGACCTCAAAGAATGAAATGCACCTCTCATGAACACCAGTTAGAGCATCCTCAATTTGCTTCGCCTATTTATAGATCTTTTTCAAGGCCCTCTGCCTCATTTGCAGGATTTCAAACCATTCCCAAGGTTCGGAAACTCTTGGAAAATGAAGAATCTTGCACTATACTAACTTGTCCTTAGTGAACCCCATGATAGTTGTAGCATTTTGCAGCAAGAGGTTGGTATCCACATTATCTTGTGCCAATGCAGCCTTTAACCAATCAATTGACCTTAGTGCATCCCCTCTAGTGGATAATATGCTCTTAATGGCCTCATCTCCCTTAGCTTGGACACCCTGCAACCAGGTAACCGTAGCATGTGAAGTACCTTTCATCTTTTCCAACTCAAAAATTGTCTCCTAGGGTAGGAATCCTATAGCAGAGGAGGAGGAGCCAATAGCTTGCAAAGGTTTCATCAAATCCTGCAAGTATTTCCTTAGTTTTTCATTCTCCTTCTCTATCTCATGCCTAGTTTGTACTACCTTCTTCAATCTCCCCACAATAACTGCATTGGTACCCTCATACTCATCAATATTCTGCTCAACAATAGCATGTCCCAAATCAACAGGCTGCTCATTATAGTCCTGGGCAGTCACATTATCTTTATCTTTGTTTGGAGCAGGGGTAGCAATATGGGCCACCCGGTTACCTGATTCATCCCTCTCAATCCGGGATACAACCCTTGCCTTCTTTTTGGTCTTCTCCCTTTCTACATTATCCATGAGGGCATCCCAATTAGGAGGAGCATCCTCCACTATTACCATTTTGCTCCTCAATTCTCTCTCAAGCCAATCCGGAATGGTAGACCCAGTAGGCACTGTGTCTTGTTTATTTTATTCTTTCTCTTGTTAATCAGTAGTTACATCCCTTTCAACACTTGGACTTTTAGGAACATCCACCATTGGCTTCTCAACCTGTCGTACCTGTTCTTCTACAACAACCTCCACTGGTGAAGGGGCCCTAGCTGGTATTTCCTCCTTCTTTTGAGGAGACTTTTCCATTTGTTCTCTTGCAGGAGAGTCTACATGTGCCACCAAGGGAGACCGAACCACTGTATCAATTTCTGCCTCTGCATTAAAGAGGTCTCCTTCTTGGAACTCTTCCTCACCCAAATTCTCAGGACCTTCATCTTGTTTTGGTTCTCCCCTTACGTTGCCAGCATCTTGAGGAATGGAGGGACCAACTTGTTCAGCAATAGGGATACTTACTAAAACACCTTCTTTGGCTACAGTATCTTTTGGGGAGGGAGTCCTTGATCTCCTCATATAGACTTGTGTCTTCTCCCTTGAGCTCTCCACCTCTACCACTAGTGGCTCAATTTCCCTGTCAGCCTTAGGAACTTCCTCCACTTTCTGAGATGTCCTTGTAACTCCTCTCTTCTTCATTAGTGCATGGACACTTTCAACTTCTTCTTCCTCCTGGCTTTTCTCAACTTCCTTCTTAGAGGTATGCTTCCTCTTCTTGGCAACATGCCTCCTCTATTTGACCACCTCTGCTACCTTCTCAGCCTACACCTCTCTTACCTGAATTCTGAAAGGAGAGTCCACTTTCTCCTTACCCTTTTGATCTGGTTCAAGTGAAGCCTCAGAAGCAGAATGAGAATCTAAGTCTCCCATCAACTCATAGGTGCATGGAACACCTTCGCTCTCCAGCTCCAGCATCTTGTGCTTCAACCACATTTTGGTGTATTTAATTACTGGGGCCATAACCTGATCTAAATCAGTCTTTTCCTCCTCTAACCAGTCAACTTCTCCCACTGGTTTATCCTTCACTGCCTCATACACATGACCCTGGATCACATTTCCATCTTCTTCAACTTGGTCTGGGATGGCCTTTACATTATATAATCTTACCAAATCCATTGGTAATCTAGAAAACCTCTTCTTTCTCACCTCATACTCATCAGCAAGGTTAATTTAGTAATCTCAATATGAGCCTTATGGCTATAATCCCTACTGGCCTTCTTCTAAGCCTCACCAGTAACATCAAACCTTGCTCTCTTAGAATGAAAAGAGAGCCCAAGAGTACCCATCTCCTCCTCTGAAGCATGAGCAGACTGAATGGAGGCACAAACTTCACCCATTCCTATCTTCAAAGGGAAATCATTCCCAAAACCTGTCTTGTGCATTTCTCCCTTCACAACATTGTCAAAGTCACAGATTTGTCTAGTGACTTCCAACAATACAACATGATCAGTGGGATATCTAGGGAGTTTGTAGGGAGCCCTCTGAAAACCATCAACTATGATATATGAGAAGGTTGGGAACTGGATAAACCAAGCTCCATACCTCCTTATCAATTCTTTTGCCTTATCCAAGATTCTTACATGTTCTGCACCCTGGTGCAGTCTGGTAATGTACATTGTGAAGGCATCATTCGACCTCCGGTAGCTTCCACCAGTCAAATGCAATTGTGGATACACCTCATAGATAGCATCTTGCCCAAAAATACCTCTAGTGCTCAATCCCTTGTATGGATGAAGTCTGGCCAATGAATACACTAGGTAAGAAGTCATAGTGAAAGTCTTGGTCTGCAAGACATTACACAACTGATGGTGGATCATATTACTAATAACTCCTGCCAAATGATAGTCAATCCCCTGTTCCATTCTAGCAATCACATTGAACATCCATGTTTCAAAAACACCTGCACTCTTCAATCCTATCAACCTACTGAGAAGGGTGATGGCATTGTAATACTCCCTCTTGAACTTCAGCCTAAATAGTTGCTTGGGCAACTTAGAGAAATGAGATTTAGGCTTCTCTAGCCAAGAGTTGATCACCTATTGAGATTTGACAATGTTCTCCTCATAATATTTCCTGGCAACCTCCAGGTCGAAGCCTACCACATGAGATCTATTAGGTATGTCAAAGGTTGCAACAATGGCCACAGGACTGAAACCAGCAAGAATCCTTCCCTGAGGACCGATTATTCTCTGCGTTCCACTATCATAATTTCTAGCACACTTTAGTACCAACTTGTAGCACTGTACTGTAGAAGGGAAACCTACCACATAGGCCAACCTGGATTCCACCATTCTCCTTGACAATAGGGGAAGGTTTTGTGCTAACATCTTAGCCTTGAATTCTTTGTAATCCCACATGCCCACATTAGTATCTATGATCCCTCACCAAATTCAGGTCAACTTACTCTCAGGAATTTTTCTCTTTATATCCAACTTAACCTTTTTTGCATCTAAGATGGTAGAAGCCTCTGCACTAGGGTTGGTTGCCTTTCCCTTGCCTCAACTAAAAACATTCTATCCAGATCCTACCTATAAACACATAAGAGTAACCGCAATTAGATCCATAAGAAGCAACAAGTGCAAAAGATCATTATCTCAAAATTCGGGATTTAGCTCCCCTCACGGATTCTGCACTGGGAAAGATTTTCGAGAAAATCTGGACCAGGCGGATTCCAGCGAACCAAACATACAAAACCCCAAAACATCATTTAAATCATCAACTTAATAAAGGAAAAAACATTGAGAATACTTAGCATAAGCTCCTTAAATCAATCAAACATATTACCAAGAAACCCACCATCCATAACCATCAAATTCAACATTTCCCCAAAACACCCAGAAGAATCCGTCGGAGACGGATTTTGGCGAAATTAACAATAGCTATAACTAACTTGGAGAAAATGAAGGGACACGGACTATTCGAGAAAATCCGGATGGAATGGATTTTGGCGAAATCTAGATATAACAGTATCAAAGCTCAAAATCGGTAAAATGACCTGACCGCGGACCTTGGGAAAATCCAGATGGAACGGATTTTGGCAAAACAAAATAAAATCCAACAGAAAGTAATAAAAGAAGAGGAGATAGAAAATTTAGGGAAATCCGGGGGAAGCAAAATTCTGTGAAGACCTCGAAAACCCGAACCTGTCTACATCTCTGCCACTTTCACCAAATTGATTCAAATCACTCCAGATCTATGCCAGAACTCCGAAACCAACTCAACCTAAGACCCTGAGGAATAAAATGTGAACCAAGGACACTCTTCACAGAAATTCGAAGAGGATTGGCCATGCCCTAGGTTGAAAGCCCTAAATTTCTACCATGAAAGTGCAGATGACTTACTCATATACCAAAATGGAGAGTATGAAACCATAGCAAGCCCACGCCCAAATAAAAAGCAACACCAGACTAAGATGCACACGTCCGATCAATAAAAACGGACTGGTGCACCAAATGAAAACCCCAAAATGCTCAACGATGATGCGCATCTAGAAAAACCAAGAAACCTACCAAGGAATCCCCAAGAAAACGAAGAAAAGAAATTGAAATCAACAGAGAAAAGGTACATCTACATACCATGGAAATGCAAAGGTTGAAACTTGTGAAGTCGAGATATAACCGCTCAATGCAAACCAAATACAGCCCACACACAAGAAATGGAAATGCACAATCCAAATGGCCTCGAAAATCCAGATATCCAACAAACACCAAGAACCTCAACACACAAGCCCAAATGATAGCAAATGCACAAACTCCAATGATCAATTACTTCTCAAAGAATCAATATATCAAATCCCCACGACCTCCGCACAAATGCCATTAATGGATTCGATAAGACAGCCACGGCCACAAAAGACTTTCGGGGATTCGACACTGCCATGGATTTCGAGAATTCGACACTGCCACGGATTTCGGGGAAATCCAAGATGTGCGGACTTTCCCAAAGGTAGTGCAAAAGCAGCCACTTTGGACATCAGGAGGAAACCGGGAGAATCCGGCCCAGGTGGATTTTCTCGAAAACAGTGAAAAACCCGAGATAAAGCCAAAACTTTAGATTTTCAATATAGTTCAAAAGAATGCCACTTCAATTGGAAAAATTGGACGTTAAAGCACAAACACAAGCAAGCAAAAACCCCCATAAAAGAAGGGCCAAAACACCAAAAAGCGAAAAAAGAGGGTCCCCACTTTCAGTGGGGCGTGTGTGCAAAAAACTGCACAACAAGTGGTAGCACTAATAATCTAGTTTCAGAAGATATGGTAACTAAGTTGAATTTGAAGAGATTGAAACATCCAAACCCCTATAGGATAGCATGGATTCAAGATGAGCATAAGATATTGGTGAATGAACAATGTTTTGTGAAATTTAGTATTGGATCATATAGGGATGAATTATTGTGTGATATTATGCCTATGGATGTTTGTCATTTACTGTTAGGAAGACCATGGAAATATGGTAGAAAAGAAATTCATGATGGAAGAAGAAATACCTATACTATAACCTAAATGGAAAAAGAATTAATTTGATACCTTTGGAGGAAGAAGACAAGAGTGAAGTTTGTAGCACTACCAGACTATGTTTGGTTGATGAAACAAAATTTTTGGATGGATTGAGGCATGAGAATGTGTTTTGCATTTATTCCAAAGAAGGGTGGTAAACTGGAGGCAGAGAATCCTATCACAAAGAATGAAGAGGTAGTAGAACTATTAGCAGAGTATGAATAAATTATGTTAGAGAATGTACCAAATGGACTACCACCAGTCCAGAGTATCAATCATCATATAGACCTAATATTGGGAGCAAGTTTTCCAAACAAGGCAGCACATAGAATGACACTGGAAGAGAACACAGAATTGAATCGGTAGATACAAGAGGTGTTGAAGAAAAGATTGATTAGAGAAAGTTTAAGCCCATGTGTGGTACCTATTGTACTTGCACCAAAGAAATATGGAGAGTGGAGAATGTGTACAAACTCAAGGGAAATCAATAGGATCACTTTCAAGTATAGATTTCCATTTCCAAGGATGGATGACATTATGGACTATTTGAGTGGGGCAAAGTATTTCACAAAGATTGACCTAATGAGTGGATATCACTAGATCAAAATCAGAGAAGGAGATGAATGGAAGACTGCATTTAAGACTAATGAAGGGTTGTATGAGTAGTTAGTAATTCTTTTTGGATTGACCAATGAACCAAGCACTTTCATGAGATTGATGAATGAGGTACTAAAGAAATTCTTGGGTAAGTTTTCCATTGCTTCCTTGGATGGTATTATATTTTTTAGTAAGACTAGAGAAGAAATTTTTTTGAACATAAAACAAGTATTGTAGAGGTTGAGAGAAGAAAAGTTGTTGATTAATGTCAAGAAGTATATTTTTATGAAGATAGAGTTGGTATATTTGGGATTTTCCATTTCTACTAAAGGATTGAAGATGGATCTTTAAAAGGTTAGAGCAATTGTTGATTGGCCTACACTAGTGAATATTGGAGAAGTAAGATCATTCCATGGATTAGCTAGTTTCTACTAGAATTTTATTAGAATCTTTATTAGAATTTGTACACCTATGACAGAGACAATGAGAGGATATAGGAAATATTTTCAAGTGTACATATGGAGCATAAAGAAGTTTTGAATAGCTGAAATAGAAAGTGACAGAGTAGCCAGTGTTAGCATTATCATATTTTGGCAAGGTATTTCAAGTTGATTGTGATGAAAGTGGGAATGCAATAGGAGTAGTGTTGAGTCAAGAAGGAATACCTATAGCTTATTTTAGTGAGAAGTTGAATGATGTTAGAAGAAGATATTTAGTTAATGATCGAGAATTATATGCCATAATTCAATCCATGAAGAAGCAGACATTATTTGTTGCCTAAAGAATTTGTGTTGTATACCGATCATCAACATTTGTAGTATTTGAATAGTCAAGGGAAGTTGAATCAGAGACATATGAGATGGGTTGAGTTCTTGCAAAGTTATACATTTTTGCTAAAGCATAGGAGTGGCAAGTCAAACAAAGTGGTAGATGCATTGAGCAAAAGAAGGAATTTGCTGATAGAGATGAGGATAGCAGTATTGAGTTTTGAGGAACTGAAGCACATGTATGAGGACAATGTAGATTTTTCTAAAGCTTGGAGAGCATGTAAGGAACCAGTAGTGACAAACTGGATCCAATGGTTTGATTATTTCATTCAAGAAGATATGTTGTTCAAGGGAAATTAGTTGTGTATTCCAAGGAGTTCAATGAGGGTGAAATTGATCAAGGAAAACATAGTGGAGGACTAGCAAGACACTTTGGAGTGGATAAGATAGTAGCTTTGGTGAGAAAAAAAAAATTGGTCATAGATACATAAGGTTGTCAGGAAGTATGTCCAGAGTTGCATAATCTATCAAGTAGTAAAAGGGAGTAGTCAGAATATTGGATTGTACAAACCTTTGACAGTACCAGAGATACCTTGGGAAGATATAAGTATAGATTTTGTATTGGGATTTCCATGAACACAGAGAGGATATAATTCTATAATGGTAGTAGTGGACAGGTTTTCTAAAATGGCACATTTCATTCCTTGCAAGAAGACTAATGAGGTTGTGCATGTTGCTAACTTATTTTTCAGGGAGACTGTGAGATTGCATAGATTACCTAAGAGTATAGTTTTAGATAGGGACACTAAGTTCATTGGATACTTTTAGAGAACATTATGGAAGAAGATGAAGACAAACCTAAAATTCAATTTAGCATATCACCCATGGATAGATGGAAAAATAGAGGTAGTAAACAAAAGTCTGGGTAACTTGTTGAGATGTTTGGTCACAGATAAGGCAATAAATTAGGATATAGTTCTACCATAAGCAGAATTTGCATACAATAATTTAATGAACCAGAGTACAGGGAAGACACATTTTGAGATTGTGATAGGAGTACATCTCAGAGGAGTTGTAGAACTAAGAGATATCAGTATCGAGAATAAGAGGAGTTTGGAGGTAGAAGAGTTTGCAGACTTCATGGAGACATTGCATAATCAAATCCAGAAGCATTTGGAAGACATGAAAAGTAAGTATAAGGAAAAGGAAGATGAGCACCAAAGACATAAGGAATTTTTTGTTGGAAATGAAGTGATGGTATATCTCAAGAAGAAAATATTTCTAGTAGGAACATATAATAAGCTGAAAATGAGGAAGTTCAGACCTTGTAATAGTCTGAGGAAGTTTGATTTTGAAAATGCATATAATGTGGAGTTACCGGAGATATTGGGTATATAACCTATTTTTAATATTGCAAACATTGTTGCAAAGATAGTTGTCATTGCACCGAAAGATTGACTTGTTAATGCATGATACAATCACCACAGTTAATGAATCCATGGGAAGTGGTTAATCCATGTCACGAAATTGAGCACTGCATTGCACAACATAAGGAGACCAATGGAGTACACCTTGCAACCATCCCCCCAACACAGGTGAGAGGTTTGAACTCGTGACCCAAGCTTTGATACCAATTGTTGCAAAGACAGTTGTCATTGCACCAAAATATTGAATTTTTAATGCTCGATACAACCACCAGAGTTAATGAATCCAGAGGAGGTGGTTAATGTTGAGCTTCTCTTTTTCTATTTGTCCTTGATGACAATATTGTGTTTTAGTTTGGCATCTTGGTGGTTAATTTTTTAGTTGCACTGATTTTATTCTATCATTGTCATACTTATCGACATTATGATGTTATATTTGATCGCATTGATCTCTTGAATCCATGTGTAGATCATAAGGAATCTTGTTTATAGGATAATGTTCCCATGTTCAGGTGATATGATTCTGGTTTGACATTTTGTGCTACAGTGATCTACAGGGTTATATGTTATTGGCTTATTCAGATTTCTAACATCATGAGATTGATACAATCTTCTGAAAAAACATCGAAGGTGTGCTTCTCTATTTAAATTCCTTCAGGTAAAGCTTTTGGTTATCTTGGTTCTTAGTCTTAAGAAAACCCTATTGGGTTTCCTTAAATAATTGTTAATGACATGGGCATATGATATAATGATACTGGCATGGGTATATGAAACATGTGATATTGGCTTGGGCATATGGTATATTGTTTTTGGCATGAAATTAGCCCTTATTACATTTCATAAGGCATTGGATATATAGGGCATTATATCATGGCAATCGACTTTGAATAAAGGCAAATAATTTCATCATTACTTGTGCATATGTTATTGGGTCTTTTGGTTAACAAATCTCTTGGCCTTAAGGCCGATAGTAGGTATGAGGTTATGTTTATTTAAAAGTCACTATGGAAGTGACATGGCTTTGATTCCTTGGAAACAAGGATGACCAATGTAATCGACATTTGGTTTTCTAAAGTAGTCAAGACAAAATTATGTAAGGCATTATTGTGTCGGCATTTCACTTGGTTAAAAATTGAACAGTGGTAATGATGATCTACAGTGTGCATGCATTCAAAGGTAATGAGATGGTCAGCATGCATTGCATTAGTCTATCCATGAATTTCAAAATGCATTATGGGTTTCTAATTATTACTTTAGTCCTTTCGGACTTGAAATTTTATCAATACTTGAAAATGTCATCGGTTGATATGCTTTGGAAATTTTAGGGAAATCATTTGTTGTTTCACATGCTCGAGGGTTTGGAACCCTAACTTGACCACCACCATTGAAATCTTCTCAGTCGTTTCACTATGTTTGTTGGATTTTTGAAACACTTGGACAACGAATGGGGGAATCTAAAAGATCCTTACCCTGGTTGATGGTTGTGTCATCTTCTTGTCGTTGGGTGAAGACTCGAAATTGGAAGGAGTATTGGATATTTTTCTCACTGCCGGTCTGGTAAATATATTCATGACAGTCTTTCCATCATTCTTCTCAGGTATTCATCTTTTCAACTATTTTGAAGAACTGTTACTTCTACTGGCACAAAAATTTGAAGACATGTGTTTGCTTCTTTATGGAAAATGGTAAATTGGGTTTATTTGTTTGTGATCAGAAATGATGCATGTCGATTTCACATAATCTGAAATGCATATCAAAATAGTTTACCATATTGATTTTTCTCCTGCTTTAAGGGATGGTGTTCTTGATTTATGGGTAATCATGATTTCTGCAAATACTTTCAGTCTCTCACCTAGATTCAGTGATATTTGTTTTTGGGTGCATTATTATGAGGTTTCGGTTGCACTATAATGGGGTTTCAGTTACATTATTGTTGTAGTAGTTTTCGAGGCTATTGTTCATGGAATATTTATATGTTTTAATGTTGTTTCGATTAGCATTGCCTGTGTAGGCTCCTTGTGTGGACAGGGTTCAGTCTCCTTTCTAAAACTGCATATTCCTTGACTATTCTTGTTAGAAGAAAACCTCCATGCTAAACATTTTCTCAAACTCGCAGCAATACCTAGCAATGTTGTTCAACAAAAAGTGGGTACTTTGAATATAGCCTTTGTTGTTTTTGAATTATGAAAAAGAAGTTACTGCTATAATTTCCTTGAGATGTAATGATGAAATTTGTGTAAGAAGAAAAACATAGAGATTAGGGTTTTGAGTCTACTTGGAAAATCTATGAGAAATAAGGTTTTCAGATTTTGGAGAAACTGTGAGAAAGTGTTAACTATTTTTAGGAACTATGAGAAATGTATGAGAAAGAAAGTGAAAAACCAATGTGAGTATATCACTGTGATTGTATTGAAGATATGTTGAGCATTAAGATGGAAAAACTAAAATATGATTTAATTATCAAGTTGTCTTAAGGCTTGATAATGGTTAGAATTATGCAGGGTCATTCTTGAACCTTGAGAATTGTAGGCATTGTCCATCAAGAGGCACTTGAGAGAAATTAGAGAAGCTAGAAAAATAGAGAGATCCTATGTATCATTGTATGTCTTACTGAAAATAGAAAAGGGGTTGGTGCTCCTTGAAATCGGTGTTTCTAAAAGAGGGGTTGGTGCTCTTGAGTTGGTGCTCAGAAATCAGCCTATGAGGCATTGTCAAAAATGATTATTAAAATGAAAGCCTAAAAAGGTAGTAGTTTAGGAGTGGTTTTTCTACCCCAGGAGGGTTTTCCACTTGGCATATCTTGTGTCACTTTTCTTATTTGTGGTTCATCTGATTCATTGCATAAATGCTTTAATATGCTATGTTTCACTATTATAATTCTCATTTCATTTTATGTGATTGCATTCAATACATGAATGAGTTTATCATTGATAAATGAGAGCATACATCTATTTTATTTCAGTTTTAGTAAAATTTATCAAAACTGTTAATGACACTGATTAACCCCCCCCCTCTTAGTGTCTTTTTCACTCTAACAGTTAATCCATATCAAGAACCTAAGCACTATGCTACAAAACACAAGGAGACCAAGGGTGCACACCTTGCAATAGATATATATGAGTATCATGAAGGATAGTCAAGAGACAATAGCAATTAAGTAGATTTGAAGGAGCAGTTACCACATCAACCACTAGAGGAAATTGAATAGATCTTGGATACTAGAACCAGAAGGAGCACTAGGAATAAGCAGTTTAAGGAATATTTGGTGAAGTGGAAAGATAGACTAGTGGAGGATTCATCATGGATTTCTTAGGTTGAGGTAGACCACTTTGGTTTTCCTCTAGCTCCTAGAAAGTGAGGGACACACTTTTCTTCCAACCTTGGGTGTCTGATGCATGAGCATCCCTGGTTGTAAAGCAATCTTGTATCAATCAAAAACATTTATTTCTTGCATTTCAGTTTGTAGCAATTTCAACATTTCATTCCATATTTCACTGCATTATTGTTTCTCAGCTCATAGAGTAGGATATAGCATCTATACAAGGTTATCTACAACATATCCAAATTTCAGATATTTTGCATTTGTCTATTAAAATTTATCACTCTCAGATTTCACTATAATTTGTTGTCAGAGCATTTGGGACTGACCTAGTCTAGATTTCTTAGTGCAGATCTATTCCAAAATGTGTAGAGCTTAATGGGACATCATACAAGAATTTTGGGTCCAATAGGATCTATCTTGGAGATTCACAATTCTTTTCATGAAGGATTATCTTTCATGTTTAAGGCCGACCTACACACTTGATCATTCATTCGGGTTTGTAAACACTTAGGGATGATGCGAAACTTTGTTGGAGCTAGAGAATCATATTTAAGAGCATTTGTAATCATTTAGAAAGTAGACATTCCAATAGCGATATTTAGATAGTTATACTTTCACATCTCCCCTTTGAGGGAATGTAATAAGGCCCTTGGCCTGTTGTAATGTTGAAAGCCCTTGCAGTAGGCCTATGAGCCTTGATTTTTTCCCATAAGGGATATGTTGCATGTAAGATTTCCAACTCAATAAAGATACATATTTTTATAATACTTTCATGTGTTATTTCTACTATGCTGACTCTAAGCTGCACTATTTGGACTATTCTCTCTAAACCCTCCATTAATGACTACACCATGCTTGCAGCAATGTACCCATCTATCATTGAATTTGGTTTAGTGTCAGCTCTGCCTCTCAAAGATTGATTAGGATTGATATATTTTGGGTTATCTGATTCACCTCCTTCAATTTTTTTTGGAGAAATCTCAATTGTATATTGATGGTCTCCCTCAACTTCTTTATGTGTTCTTTTACTTGCTCCCATTGAGTATGGAGTTGTTGTAGCTAGTTATGGAGATTTTCCACTTGATCCCTTATGGCTTTAGATGGGTCTTGTAGAGGGTCATATGCCACCTATCTATTTGATCCTCAATTTTAAGCATTTGTGTGTGGGGGAATTTTATTGTGTTGGGCCATTGTAGACAAAACTGGTATATGACCTCGGCCTCTTGGATGCTATCTCCCAATTATTTTATCTATGTTTCCAATTGGGAGTTTGTAGTAGCATATATCTTTGTGAACTCTTTTGTTTTCTTCTTTGTGAGCTCCTATTGGGCCTCCTTTCTTATGTTGTACCTTTCGAAGGTCAAATCTACCTATAGGTCATCCACCAATTGCTTGAGTTGTAGCAAGGAGAGGGATGTATCTTGGGGAAAATGTGGGATGGCTCCTTGGAGTGTTTCCACAACCTCTTTGATTTTCCCTGCATGGTGTACATGTTCTTGTAGGATATCTTCCCAAGTATTAGCATGAAAAATATCCCCTAACCGCATCTTCTGGAGGGGTGAGATGCTGGAAAAATCAACTTCCAATCCCACTATTGGCACTTGTAGCACCTAGGAAGATGGCACCATTTGGATCTATTGTTGATGCACCATGAATCTTTTAATTGTGGAGATGGTATTTGAGGGAGTGGATGTATTTCTGAAATCCTCCCTATTCTTTTCTTCTCCTCTAGGACTTGTACTCTCTCTAGGGTTGGTTTTTGGCTCTCTGAGTGTGTTTTCCTTCGATTTTGGGCCCTCCACTTGATCTTATTTATTATTTTTTGTCATCTTCTCATAGAGATTTCAAGTGACCGCATTGTGTTTCTTTCCAGATGGACTCTATGTTCTTTGGATTGTCCTCCATAAGTCTATTGACTCTTTTTTTGGTATAAATCTCTTGGGCTTGTGCATGTGTCAGTGTTTTCTTTTTCTCCTCAATGATGTTTGGGTTGACTGAGGAGATTACTTTCTCCCTTATTTATTCTTCTTTTCTTAATGCCTTCACCCTTTCCTCTGTTATTGCAACAATTATTTCTTTGGGAAAGTCTTTTGTGGCTTCTTTGAGCCCTTTATTGGAGTGGTTCACATATTTAACCAAGTATGGAATAGTTCTATCTTTGTTCTCTTTGGAAATGTCCTTATACATTTGGAGGAGTTTCAATAGCATCCCATGGCTTACAATAGCATTGTAAGTTTCCAAGACATCAATTAGCTCTTCTGGTTGCTCCAAAGATTCTTATGATTGTTTCAAATTTATTTGTGAAGGAGGTATCACAGCTTGATGTCCTCTTTTTATTCTCTTAAGAGGTTTTTGGACCTCTTCTTCTATTTCCTTCTCTACCTTCCTTTTAGCCATATGCTTAGGCCTTGTCTATCTGGCTATTTTTAGTGGAGAGGCTTGTGATGTCTTTCTTGGGGTGGATATCATTTGGGTGGATGTTGTAGGGCCTTCTGATTTTCCCAATGAAGTATAATGCATCCTCCCTAGCCTTCTTGTTGAGGGATTTGATTGCACTGTGGTAGCCACAAGTTTTTTGAAGCCCCCTCCAATATACCCCATTATTGGTGGAGTTTTCCTTTGTTCTTAACCAGATTCTCCTTATCATCCTTTTCAAACCACTTGTTTATTACTTCTTTGTATGTCCCAAATTTTTTTGAGGTAGGATCCTTGGGATGGTGGAGTAAGGTGGCCACATATGCATCCACCTCTTGGCTAATAACTTCATAAAGTAGTCACGGTATCCAGACTATTTGTGGTTCTGCCACCTCCATGTAAGTGAAATCTTTATCCATCGTGAATGTGATGATCTTGGTGTACTATTGAGTGGATGCATAGGGAATCCTTTCCCTCTCCTATATTTTCTCTTGGAAGGTTTTGAAGAACCCCCAATATGTGGCCTTGTATGCTTGGATATCCTGGAATTGTAAAATGTGGTGCTTGATTTGTGCCACCACTATTTGGTTCAATTTGCATACCTTTCCTTTGAAGTTGGGCAATTCATTCAGGAAATAAAACATTAAGCAAATCAACAATGTAACATACCAAAAATGGTACCTGGAGGTCTTTATTTTTTGTATGTTTTCCATGAGTTGATCCCTCATGACCTCACAAAGGTCAAAGTATTTTCCTTCCACCACCATTTGATAGGCCATATGTTGAGTCCACTTTTAAGGGAAGTGTCATTTTTTAGCTTTAAAACAGGTATCCATTCATTTTTTAGAATAGGTGCCCATTTTAAAGTGGGTACTTGTTCCAAAAAGTTTGAAACTCAAAATCCATGTTCTTCATTTGTATTTAGGCTAAAAAAAAGGCATGGTCACCCAACTCTTAGCCTTGGACTTGCAAGTACAAGGTCATGGCAATGTCAAGAGAGAAAATATACTTTGGTAATATAGCTTATGAGTTTTTTTTTAGAATTATTTTATGAAATTAAAACCCATTATAAATGATGATATCTAGTTTTCAAATATGTATAATTTTATGATTGAATTATTTTTTCTATTTTGTAATTAATTTATGATGAAACTGGTCCATAAATTTGTAATGTTAGGTTTTCATATTTTTTAATAACATTTAATTTGTTAATTTTCTTGTAAAAAAATTATATGGAAAAAATCTACAAAAAATTCTTTACATAATGAAAATATAAAATTCAAAAATGATTAGTTTAGGTCAAATTACGGTGTCCATACACGAGGGTTTTCAAAAACGGCAATTAGGGCCAATAAAAAATTAATTGAAAATTTTATATTTAGAAAAATAATATAAAAAATGTCCTAATCAATATTTAGTATAATACACATCTTTCCCAAAAAGGAGCTAGAAAAATACTTTTATTTAGGTCAAATTATGGTGTATGTACACATGCATGCTATAGTCCTAAAAAAGTGACTTTTAAAAAGTGGTTTTTATACATGCCTATTAAAAATTATTTTTTATCATCTAGGTATTAGAATAAATTACATCTTTGAAAACTAGAATCAAAATACTAAATTTCATATTACTAGATTTTTTTAAGATTCAATGTGCAAGTGCTTCAAAATTTCAGTCTAATTGTGACAAATTCTAAAAATTGGGAAAAACACTTCCACTTTTTGAACATTTTGTGGACCCAACTTCTTGCACTTACCTATGAATTATGGTGGTTGTGGTGAAGTCTTCCCAATTGGAATAATAAATATTGTAGGCTATTCCCATTGCCACATACTAGACTCTGTCATTTGTTATGGTCTTGAGGTTCATGCTCTGACTGTCGAAAGTGGCTTTGATCAGTTGTTCCACCTCAATATTTTCAATTGCCTTCTTGGCTTGGATGTTGCTTACCATTTTGAGATTGGTCACTGTGTGAATGGATTCCTTTATGATCTAGTAGGGCTTGTCCAGGTACATGAATTCATCATGCACCCAGCTCAACACGATTTGAACCCATGCATGCTCGTTATAGAAATATGAATAATCTTTCCACAAGGTTCTTCTAGGAAATATCCATGTACTCTAGCTTGTAAGTCTTGTCATCTTCCTCCAAAAGTTTTTTTCAGAGATCCTCCAGCTTCATTTGATTTATCTCTACAATTTTTTCATGTATATACTTTCGAACATCCTCCAAATATACCACACATTATGGGGGATTTGGGAGAATGCCCCGTCCTTGTTTGTTTCTAACACTTTGTAGGGGTACTTATTTTATGTGGGTTGAGGCTTCTCAAAGACCTTCACTACTATGGTGGTGGCCATTGTTATGTGAAATTTTTTGTAGAGTGCAGAGCTGCTAGGGTTTGACCTTAGATGAAACTAGCTCAGAGTGCAAGGTGTGAAGGAAAAAAGTGAATGGATGAGTGGGGTGTGATTTGTTATATCGATGGATGGGTGGTTGGGTACTTATTTTTCTTCCCATTTCATGGGTTTTTCTAGTCATTTTATGGATGTGACGGGTTAATTTTGGGTTTTTTTTAGTAAAAATCTTAAGGTTTAAACTATTGTACATATTATACATAAGGGTGTTTGTGTTTGGTGTTTTTTAAACTACTATTAAGTGATAGTGTTTGAGGCATGCACCATTAACCTACTCGATCATGATAGTGTCATCCAGTTGTTTCAGCTTTACTACTCCAGATATGTTGTGAATGTATTAGGGTCCTAACTATCTAACCTTTAGCTTTCCTTGCTTTTTAAACTTGATGTCATATAATTACACCAAATCCCCTATTTTGAATGTTTTCAACCGCAAGTTTCTATCATGCCATGTTTTTTGTCTTTTCCTTTCTAATTATTAGTTGTACATTGCAATATGTCAGAACTTGTCCAATTTATCCAAGTCTTCTATCCATTATTCCAAATATTGATCATCTTGAAACCACAAAGTAAGTGTGGTACGTATTTAATGAATTATGAAGTTCATAGGTATTGTCACATCAATGTCATACACCAAATGAAATGGGGTGAAATTACAAGTCCTTTTATAAGATGTGTGGTATTCCCAAAGTATGCAGGTACCTTTACATCCCAATTTTTTTTGTTCCCATCACATATCTTGGATAATTCCTTGCCAATTATCTTGTTTAGTGCTTTGCTAGCCCCATTAGCTTGCAGATGATAGGGGAAATTTTATTATGTTCTATCATGAAATTCTGAAGTAGTTCCTTTATCATCTTTTTTAAAAAGTGTTTACCTTGATCACTTACTATGTTCAAAGGGAATCCATACCTTGTAATTATATTCTCATATAGTAGACTTGTGATAGTTTCCATATTACAATTTCTTGTTGGTTCTGCCTCCACCCACTTTGTAATGTATTCTACTCCGGTAATGATAAATCATGCTTTTAAATGCTTTGTCAAAGGTTCAATTGGTCCTATGAAGTCTATTTCCCATTTTTCAAATGGATTTTGGGCTAATACTAGTCTAAGTGGAATTTTATCTCGTGTAGTAGGTTTCCCTACCCTTTGGAAAATATTGTATCCTTTTGTGCATTTTGTGGCATCTTTCTGCAAGGTTGGTCACCATAGGCCTACAATTTTTACCCATTTGGTTGTAGTTTCTCTAGAGTTATGGCCTCCTAAAATTCCTTCATGTGCTTCTCATAAAAGTGATTTTCTCTCATGTTTATAAACTACTCTTCTCAAAATATCATCCCTCCCAGGATGGTGTGACTCCTTCTATGAGGGTGTATGGCATAGCCCTCTGCATAAGTGATTGTTTATCTTGTGGTGATATATCCTTGAGGAATTATCTTATAGAGAGTAAGATAGAAATGTCTTCTAGCTCCTTCAGTACTATAGTGATGTGAAATAGGTGTGTGTCAGGTAAATATTCACCTTGGGAATCTGGTTCTTCTCTGATTTCAATTCATGACAAATAATATGGTCCATCATTATTCTTCCCAGGTTTTACCACAATTTTAAAATCGAACTCCTAAAATAAAAATAACCATCTACATATGCGCTTGTGGGTTACCAGTTTATTAAGAAAAAAATTAATGGTTCATGGTTTTTAAAGAATGTAAATGGTGTAGAGAGTAAGTAATGTTTGTTTCCTAGCCCAAAGGAAACAAGGACCATCCCATAGCTTTTTCTATTAGGAATTTTTCTACTACATAAAAGAACTATAGCTCCTATAGCCATATTGGAGGCATCTACATGAACATGGAAAGGATTTTTCCAATCTAAAAAATATTAAAATTGGGGCTTCTATAATTTTCTACTTTAGGGTGTCAAAGGACTTTTGGGATTCATTGTTCCATTCAATGTTTCTAACCTTCTTCTTTTTCACAAGTTCTTCTAGTGGCGCACCAATGTCGACATATCCCTTATGAAATTCCTATGGTATCTAATGTAGCCCAAAAATATTTTAACTTCTGGTGCATTCTTTGGTGGCGATAAGTTTAGGATCAAGGAAACTTTCATCGAGTCCACTATTAACCCTTCTTTGCATATGATATGACCTAATAAGGTCCCAAAGGGTACTACCACAAAGGTAAATTTCTTCAAATTCAGTGAGATCTACATACTTCTACACTTGGTTAACATCATGTGAAGTACTTGTACAAGATCTTTGACTAGTCCATAGATAGTCCAGTCATCCAAGTAAACTTCAAGAAAATCATGTATAAAATCCTTAAAAGTGTTGATCATAATCCTACTGAATATTGTAGGGGAATTATTTAATCCAAAGGGAATCACTGTATACATATAATAACCCCATTCAGTAGAAAAAATAGTCTTTGGTTGATCCTCCTCCCTAATCTTAACTTGATGGTATCTAGAGAGCTCATTGGTAAATAAATATATATCTCTCCCAACTATTGATTCTAATATTTCTTTTGTAAAGGGAATTGGAAATGGATCATGAAAACATGCATTATTCAATTCTTGGAAGTCTACTCATACCCTTATCTCTCATATTTTCTTGTTATGTACCACCATGGGGCTTATCTAATCAACATCTTCTACTAGTTTGATGATTCCAATAGCTAACATCTTGTTTATCCATGTTTTTACTTTCCTTTTCATATTCGGATTTAGTCTATAAGGCCTTTTTCAAACTATTTTAGCACCTTCTTTAAGTTATATTTTCATCATTCCCACCTCCTCTTTGATTCCTTTCATTTTTGTAAAAAAATTGGGAAATAAATATTGGAATTCTGATAGGGTTTCTATTATTTGTGCTACTACATTTTTGTCTCAGTAATCCCATTCTTTCCATTTTAGGATCCCCTCCTGCCACAATGTTTGTCTCCTTTAGTTTGAGAGGTTCAATGTAGTATTTTTGTTTAAGTGTAATGGATTCTTCAATTTCCCTTTCTCCTTGATCTATTTCTATTTCTAGGGTTTGTTCTTCTTCATCATTCTATACCACACAATAGTGTTTCTCTAAATTGGTTACTTCCCAGTCTGACCAGTTAGTGTACTCATATACCCCTTCTTTTGTGGGTGGTGTGGAATAAAGTTGTGGTATCACTATTTTCTTATCTTCTATTGGATTAAATATAATTTCCTTCATTCAAAGTAGTGCAGTATGAATCTGACGATTTTCATTAGAAAAAGAGAATGTGTGGAGGAAATATGTTGTTATTTCATCCCATATTCTAGTCGTTACCCATCTTTCTTGGTCAATATACCAAGTTTTGGATATTGAGTTAAGTGTCCAGTTGAATAGTTGAATGTATAATCTATCATCATATGTGTATCTCTCTTCCCAAAAGTATATGCACATACCTAAATGGTGTTCTGGTAGGATATCCCCTTCATAAATAGGCATTCCTTTATATTCCCTAGCTTTTGGTATGAATCTTTATTTGATCAGAGTTTTAAAATCTTCCTATTTTGTGATAGTTTGTTTATGCGGGTGGTACCAACATACGGTAGTGTATTTAAGAGTATGTGGTAAAATATCTAGCCTATGTGTGTCATTGGAGAATATTTTATCTATTTTTTCTTGAAATGCTTCGAAAAGGGGAAAACCCTAGGTCCTCAATACAAAGAGCCTAAGATTTAAGGGTCCTCTTCCCAATATTTCATTAGAATTCAAACCAACAAGGCCAAGAGATTGACTTTCAACCTCAATGGTGAGTCAATCAGACCTAGGTTGGTAGATTCTTTAAGGACATGGAATGATTAGGAATGATTTGAAATGATGAAATTAAATTAACTATATGACCTAATATGTAAATTATAGATTCTCAAAGATATACAGACTATAACAACACTTTGTAGGAACATCTGGGAGATATCTAAGAACATGTACCTGTCACCAAAAGTTGATTCTGATGTGTGCAGAGGGACTATTTCACCCTTTGGTGAATGGGTCCTTGATAGGGATTCTAAAAATACTTTTTGTAGTCCTCTGGTTTCATATATGAGATGCTAATTTTCACCTGCAAACTTGTCGAAATGACAAAAATAAATTTTCCAACTTAGTTTCTATGTCTTAACAAGAATGATGACAACAAATACAACAATGCAAAATTTCTCTTCAAGATCTCTTCAACCTGTAACCTACATATACACAAAGAGGGAAAAATGTTTGTTTTATGCCATATAGGGGTTTGCCTCAGTCAAACCTCATGAATAGTGTTCCCACTTTCACAATGTTAATGTTAATGATAAAACCTTGAATGGAAAGGAAGGAAATGATGAATGAACACTTGTTGCAACTCACCATCCTTCAATGGTTTCCCTGAAGGACTGAAGTCATACACATATCATCAAAGGAATCAGATCTTGCTTGCTTGATTTACTTGAATGCTTGAATGCTTGAATGTATGAAGACTTACAATGCTTGTTAGCCTTCACAAGACAACATGAACAGACATAAAATTTGACATGATGTTAGGATCTTGATTGTTGCTACAAATGACTGATAATTCTACTCTTGAATGCTCTTGACAACAATATTTTCTCAATATTTTCTTGATCATGTGTGCTAGAACATTACTTAGATTTTAAATGATCAAATGACTATTTATTTAAAGGTGTTTATCTAATTTATCAAAAAATAGATTCCAAAAGCCAACACTTACAATTTGAGTTATGATCATTAAAAGGCTGCCAAAAACATACTTTAAATTGGCTCCTAACACATAAAGGGTACCCATTCACCCATGGGCGAATGGGTCCTGGCCCATATTTTTAAGACACACATAATAATGGAAATTTAAATATTAAATGTGTTTATTTAAGGTTGGTTCTCCTTTTAGAAAATGGTAAAAATAAGGCTTTGGAATGCATGATTTTGAAAATTAGAAACTTAATTAAGTCAAATAAATTAAGGGACCCAAACATAGTGTAAAATTGTAAAGTTATACAATTTCCTACACTTCATTTAGCCCCCACTTTAGTGAGAGTATGAACTTAGGCTTAGACTCACACTAAAGTAGAGAAATATATGTTAAGAAAGGTATAATTGTAAAGTTGTTGGAAATATAAGATGAAAAAGGATCAAGGAGAGTGATCAAGCCCCCAAGATCTATGATCTCATGGAAAACCAACAAAGGAACAAAATAACAGACACATGTGTAGCAACAAAACAAGGTACACCAACATTCAATGTCAAAGCTAATGCAAAAATAATGAAAAAGGATGGACTAGAAAGCTTGTGTTGTGTTTCCATAAAATATGCCAATGCTACACTAGCTTCAACACTTGTGAACAAAGTGAAGAAGAAATTCCAAATTCACCTCAAGGGATGTAAAAAAAACTCACTTCAGGGGGTGCAAATAAAATTCAGCTAATGGGATGCAAAAAAAATCACTTGAAGTGGTGCAAATAAAATTCACCTCAGGGGGTGCAAACAAAATTCACCTCATGGGGTGCAAACAAAATTCACCTCAGGGGGAGAAAATAAAATTCACCTCAGGGGGTGCAAACAAAAGGTAACAACAATCAAAGGGGTATTATTTAATTCATGAAAGATCATACCTTAGGGAACATCACACTTGACATCACCACCAAGAGAGGACTAGTTGAGGAATAAAAGATTCATGCCTTGGGGAATGAAATCCATAGCATTACCACCAAGAGGAATAACATATTCCAAGAAAATATCACGCTCTTATGGGACATCGAGCCTAATATCACCATAAAGAAGACACATCACATGAATTAAGAAGACGACACTTTGATCAGTATAGTCACACTTCCTAGGAGTTGTGTGCCATCATCACTAAGAAGGGAACACACAAATAATAAATGGGGGACTATATACCCCCCTTAAAATTTTATTGTACTCACTACACTAACATTTTAATGAGATAGATAGGGATCTCAATAATAAATACACCTAGGACAAGGCTACCTAACCCTTTCCCCCCAAGTGTAGCACAAAGATGAGCCAAGATAAATTATGATAATTATGCATAAATTTCAATACATGTGGTCATGAGCATGTTATAGTTCTACAACTATCACATGGAAAGGAGTAAAGTAAACAATTGTTAGTCTATTATACAACCAAACCCTCATAATATTTTATTTAAATCATGACAATCATTTGTATGGTGTTCAAATATTATATGATATTCACAATAAGGTCCATGTGTATCTCTTTGCTTCTTGGTTTATTGTTCAGGTATAGGTGGTAATTTAATTAGACATGTGTGTAAAAGTGTACAAAAATCATGCTCAATTCTGGATTGATGTAATAGGTGATGTATATTTTGAAGAGGATCATGAACTTTATGCTTTTTAAGTTTGGAAGACTTATGTTTCTTACTTGATTGGGAAACGGTTTGGTGTGGAGATGGAATATCTAAGGTGACCTTATCATCTTCATCTAAGAAAGTATGCTTACTATCTTTTGTATCAATGATTTCATCCTCTTTTTCAACAATATCCTCCCAAGTAGGAGAGGTGGGGGGAGGGAAACAAACAATATTCTCATGACACTCAATGATTGGATCTTCTAACATCAAGGTGTCTTTGTCATTAGGAAGAGAGATATGATTTTCATGATTATCCTCTTATATCAAAGAATGATTAGGAATGATTTGAAATGATGAAATTAAATGAGCTATATGACCTAATATGTAAATTTTAGATTCTTGAAGATATACAAACTATAACAACACTTTGCAAGAAAATCTGGGAGATATTTGAGAACATGTACGCATCGCCAAAAGTTAATTTTGATGTGTGCAAAGGGATTGGTTTTCCCCTATGTGAATGGGTCCTTGATAGGGCTTCTGAAAATACTTTTTACAGTCCTTTGGTGTCAGATCTGAGATGTTGATTTCCACCTACAAACTTGTCAAAATGACAAAAAATAAATTTTGCAACTTAGTTTTTGTGTCTTAACAAGAATGATGACAACAAATGTAACAATGAAAAATTGCTCTTCAAGATCTCTTCAATCCTTCTTCAATTTGTAACTTGCACATACAAAAAGAGGGAAATTTTTTTGTTTTGTGCCATATAGGGGTTTTCTTCAGTCAAACCTCATGAATAGTGTTCCCACTTTCACAATGGTAATGCCAATGATAAAACCTTGAATGGAAAGGAAGGAAATGATGAGTGAACACTTTTTGCAACTCACCACCCTTCAATGGCTTCCTTGAAGGACTAAAGTCATACACATCTCTTCAAAGGAATTGGATCTTGTTTGTTTTATTTTCTTGAATGCTTGAATGTGTGAAGACCTACAATGCTTGTTAGCCTTCACAAGATAACAAGAACACACATAAACTTGGACATGATGTTAGGATCTTGATTGCTACTACAAATGATTGATAATGCTACTCTTGAATTCTCTTGACAATAATGTTTTCTTGATCATGTGTGTTAGAATGTTGCTTAGATTTCAAATGATCAAATGACTATGTATTTATAGGTGTTTATCTAATTTCTCAAAAAATAGATTCCAAAAGCTAACACTTACAATTTTAGTTTTGATCATTAAAAGGCCGCTAAAAAATATTTTAAATTGGGTCGTAGCACATAAAGGGGACCCATTCGCCCATGGGAAAATGGGTCCTAGCCTATATTTCCAAGACACACATAATCTATGGTAATTTAAATATTAAATGCATTTATTTAATGTTGGTTCTCCTTTCAAAAAATGGTAAAAATAAGGCTTTAGAATGCATAATTTGGAAAATTAGAAACTTAATTAAGTCAAATAAATTAAGGGACCCAAACATAGTGTGAAATTGTAAAGGTATACAATTTCTTACACTGTAGTTCTATATAAGACAACGAGTCTCCCACTTTGGAGTACTTAGGTAACTTAATATGAGAAATTCAATTTGCAATATGACAAGCCTAACGAGAAACTTCATTATTTTTCTCCTTATCACTTCTTGTGATATTGCACATGTCCTGTGCTACACTACCTCCTTCTGCTAGTGTTTTTCTTATCATAAATACTCTCTAAGAACCAAAGATTCTATGAGAATATACCTCCTATTCATCTCGCATCTATGCTTCTAATATGGTCTTGTTGTGGGTGCTTCCCTTAGTGTCATTTATCTCAATCTCTCCTTCTGAATTAGGCTCCTCCAAGGCTTCAGTTGTAGGTAGTGCAATTATGGTGTTTATAGTTGGGCATCATTATCCTCATAATCCTCCAAATTGAATTCATCTATGTAGGACTCTTCTTGTTTTCTACCCAAGGGGATGTGCACAACTCTTTTGTTATCTACAAATGATATCTCTTCCTTCCTATCATCTATTACTCTGTGGATGTCTACAAACCATCGTAATCCCAACAATGCATCAAATAAAAAATATTTCCTTCATTGTAACCACTTCAAATTCTACCATCTATTTTATCCCTTTCACACTAACTTCTACATTCCTCCAGATTCCTAGGATCTTTATCTTAGTACCATCTGCTAAGCTAATATTGTATGGTGTGGGCTCTAGTACCAGTTTTCCTAGATACTCCCATATTCTCTTTGGAATTAAGTTTACATCTTATCCTAAATCGGCCATCACCTAGGGATAATTTTTTGATGAATGTGGAGATTGATCATTATAGTTCTATTCTTTCAATGGTTTCCCACTGTTCGGACTTGTGGAATGTTCTTTTTGTTCTAGTACTTTCTAAATTGTTTCAATTTTGTAAGTAAATCATGTTGTCTCACCAATTGTGTGAGTTGTTTGAGTGTCTTTACCTCCTATTCTAAAAAGTAGCTATTCTACTTGCTCTCCTTTTCTTGCTCCTATTCAATGATTCTCTTGGTTTCTTCTAATATTTGATCATTTTATTCCTTAGTAGGGTGAAATACTTCTTCCCCTCTAGATATTTCTTCCTCTGTGGTTACCATATTTGACCTTCCAGTATTGGTACCCCATCTCAAAAAATGCTTGCTTTACCTCATCCTAGGCCTTATTATTATGTGGGTATGATTTGCGGTACTAGTTTGATGGTTCATCTCTTAGGGAACCAATGAAGTCAAATAGTTAAGTGCTTTCGTGTTGCTCATTCTAACTTTGCTACATTGTTTCCAGTAAGAAAATATGTTATGTGGCATTGTGGCATCCTTTTCAAAGATAGGCATCTTCCTCATTGTTCCCATTTCATCTTCCTCTAAGGATTTCTCTTCTTGACTTTCGGTATTGCTTCTTTGACTACTAAAGATGGAACTAGTCTCACCGTCACTTTCTAACTTTCTGCAATCACTTTATTCTTTTGTAATTCTCCACTCGATGGTTTGATTATTACTTTCCAAGATATCCCAATTCAATGTATAAGTTGTCCACATTTCTAGTTTCGTACCTTTCACTTCTCTTTTATTTATATCTATACGGGTTATATCAGACATAAGGGGTGACTCCTAGTTTGAGGGTGATTTTTGTTCCTTGTAACTCTTCATTTTCAAGTGTGTCCCTTCATTAGTAATAGGTACCATTTTTTTCTTAGTTAACAAATTCTCAGGATTAAGATTAGTTTTTACCACTTCTTCATTCTACTCTACAACATTCTTGGATTTTATTTCCTTTCTTCTTTCTTTCATATTATTGGTTGCACCCACATCAACGTTCTCAATAGCACCCTTCTTGGCACGCTCCCCTCTTTTCTTTAAAATTTCTCCCGCCATTTTTCTAGCTTTCTCTTTCTCTCTTTTTTGTTTCTCTTTTGTGGTACCTTTCCTCTCTTTCTTGGTTTTATTTTTATCTTCTCTTTCCAACATCCCTATCCATTTTCCTCTTCTTATTTCCTTGGTTTCTCTTTTTCTCCTTTGCTCATGGTATTTTGTTCCATAATTTTTAGTAGTCTATATACCCTTGGATTCTTTTAAAATTTGAACATTTGCATATTTTTCAAGGACCCTTTCAGGTCCTCCCCCCTTTCCATTCATCATCCCCTAATTTCCTACCTTCCTCTCATAGAGGTGTCCCTTAGGGTTTGACATAATTTAATTTTCAGCCAACTTTCCTTCCCTTTTTATGCTTCTATTTTTTTCACTATTGTCTCCAAGGTCCCGAAAAATAGAACCAATGTTAACAAGAGAAATGGGGAAGTAAAATCCGAAGATCTATACCCCAATACTTCTTATGTAGTTTTTTTATACCCCAGAGGATAAAGTAAGAGAAACAATAATTTTTGGTAAGATTCTAGAAGGAATACTCAACACACCTCATATCAACATTAAAAGAAACATTCATACATTCATTGCACACATATATATAAGCTTTAAAAATATTTTATATTATATCAAAATCTCATACAAGAGTAGGTCTTAGTCTCTACTTTGCAATTGTATATGCATATATCTATCTTATCTCTTATCTATCATCATATCTCTTTTGCATATGATTTATATTACATATATCATACATTCCCTTGAAGGGGCATGAATCCTAGAGATATCTAATGCATTTTTTGTCTTTTGTGAACCTTTTGCAATAGTTTATGGTATGTTCTAACCCCATCTCTGACCTACTAACAAGGTTCAAATGAAACATTCATAGGTTCCATGGATTTTAAGAATTAGTTTGTCATAGTTTGGCATTTTTTACACTCAGGTCTATTAGGAGACTTTGTTGAAATAGTGTAGCCCAAATTCTCGATATATTTGGGGTACAAAATGGGGCTCCCCTAGCACTCAACCAACCATATTGATGTGTTGGAATAGCTGGTTGGGCCCCATAAGATGAAGAATGTAAAATATGGCTCTTGGCAACTTTGTGTTGAACACAAATGATGCTTTTACAACATTACATCCATCATTGTCATGACCAAATGGATTAGAGATAAGAAAAATAAGAGAGGTTATTTTTTAGGGACCCTACATGAAGCTATAGGTTTAGATGAAACATTTGTAGGTGCCATAGATTTTGAGAACCAGTTCGTTATAGTTTGACAATTTTTTGCACTTAGGTCTTTTAACAGACTTTGCTAGAATAGTGTAGCCTAGAACAATTGAGACAACTAGGGTCATAAAAGGGGCCTCCCCTAGTATTCACCCACCCCAATGAAATTTTAGCATATTTTTTTGGCTCCATGAGATAAAGAACACTAAATATGGCTCTTGGCAACTTTGTGTTAAATGCAAATGATGCTTTTTGTAACGTTGCATCTATTGTCATCATGGTCAAATGATTTAGAGATAATAAAAAATAAGAGAGGTTATATTGGAGACCCTATGTCCAGTTGTAGGTTAAGAAAAAAATTAAGTTCCATGGATTTTGAGAACTAGTCCATCATAGTTGGGTAGTTTTATACATTTAGGTCTCTTAAGAGACTTTGTTGAAATAGTGTAGCCCAAAAGGATTAGGAAAAATGGGGCGTGAAATGGTGTCTCCCTAGCATTCACCCACCAAACCTAACATTTTCATGTAAGGGTTGATGCACGAAGTTGGGTCCACAAAAAGCTCAAAAAGTGGAAGTGTTTTTCTTGATTTTCAAAATTTGTCATGGTTGAACTGAAAATTTGAAGCACTTACACATTGAATCTTAAAAAAAGTCAGAAATATGAAATTTATTATTTTGAGTCTAGTTTCCAAATATGTAATTTATTATAATATCCATATGATACAAATTAATTTTTAATAGGAATGTATAAAAGCCACTTTTTGAAAGTCACTTTTTTTACCATACCATTCATGTGTATGAACACCATAATTTGACCTGAATAAAATTATTTTTTTAATTCCTTTTGAGGAAAGATGTATAACAAACTAAAGATTGATGAGGATATTTTTATAAATCTTTTTTGAATATTTTTTTAATTATTTTTTTATTGGCCCTAATTGTTGTTTTTGAAAACCAATGTTTACGAACACCATAATTTGACCTAAACTAATCATTTTTTTATTTTTTTCATTGTGTGGAGAATTTTTTGAATATTGATTTCATATCAAAAAATTAGCAGATTAAAAGTTATTAAAAAATAAAAAAATCTTGATATTTCAAGTTTATGGGCCATTTTTCTTAGAAATTAATTAAAAATAGAAAACATAATCCAATCATAAAAAAATACATATTTAAAAACTAGACATCATGATCTGTAATGGGTTTTAATTTCATAAATTAATTCTGGAAAAACTCATCAGCTATATTGCCAAAGACATTTCTCTTAACATTGTCTTAGTTTTTTAGTTATAGGTCAAAGGCCAAGGTTGGGTTACCAAACCTTTCCCGAGCCTAAAACCAAATAAAAAAGCAAGTTGAAATTTTATTTTTTTAGAATGGGTACCCGCTTTAAAACAAGTACCTAGTCTATTTTTTAAAATAGGTACCCGTTTTAAAGCAGGTACATGTTCTATTTTTAGAATGGGTACCCATTTTAAAAGCAGGTACTCATTCTATTTTAGAATGGGTGCCCATTTAGGAATGAGATCCTGATCTAAGGCTCTAGATCTCATTCCTAAACGGTTACCCATTTTTTTAAAATGGGTACTCGTTCCTTTTGGCATTTTTTTGGCCAAAACTTCCCCTCTTCGTGGACCCAACTTCTTTCACTTACCCATAGTCAATTATGCCCTATGATATGAAGAACACAAAATATGACTCCTGACAACTTTATGTTGAATGAAAATGATGCTTTTTACAACATTGCATCCATCATCACCATGGTCAAATAGTTTGGAGATGAGAAATAATGAGAGAGTTTATTTTGGAGGGTTGTTATATGTAGTTATAGGTTTGGATAGAAAATTCGTAGGTGTCATATATTTTGAGAACTATTTTCTCATAGTTTCGTAGTTTTTGCACTTCAGTCTCTTAAGAGACTTTGTCAAAAAAGTGTATCCTAGAATGATCAAGATAAAAAGGGTTTGAAATGGGACCTCCTCTAGCATTCACCTACCCACCCTAACATTTTTGTGTATTTAGTTGGGCCCCATGAGATGAAGAACACAAAATATGGCTCCCGAAAAGTTTGTGTTAAATGTAAATGACACTTTTTGCAACATTTCATCCATTGTCACCACAATCAAATGGCTTGGAGATAAGAAAAATTGAGAGAATTTATTGTGGAGGGACACTATATGTAGTCGTAGGTTTAAATGGAATATTCATAGGTGCCACAAATTTCAAGTACCAGTCCATCGTAATTTGGAAACTTTTTGCACTTAGGTCGCTTAAGAGACTTTGACATAATAGTGTAGCCTGAAATGATTAGGATAGTTGGGGTACAAAATGGGTCCTCCCCTCACATTCACTTTCCTAGCTTGAAATTTTTAAATAGCCGGTTAGACCCCACAAGATAAAGAATGATAAATACGACTCTCAAATACTTTGTTTTGAATGTGAATGAAGCTTTTTATAACATTTCATCCATCATCACCACCATCAAAGGGTTTGGATTATGATATATGTTATTATGAAGGGACCCTACATGCAATTGTAGGTTTAGAAAAAAAATTTGTAGATATCATGGAATGCTAGTACTAGTCCATCATAGTTTGGTAATTTTTCGCACTTAGGTCTCTTAGGAGACTTTGTCGGAATAGTGTAGCCTAGAATGATCGAGACATATAGGGTGATAAATGGGGTCTACCTTAACATTTAGCCACCAACTTTAATTTTTTCACATGGTTAGTTGTGCCCCATGAGATGAAGAATGACAAATATGGCTCTCAATAAGTTTGTGTTGAATGCAAATGATAATTTTTGCAACATTTCATCTATCATCACCATCATCAAATGGTTTGGAGATAAGAATAAAATTGGTTATTTTGGAGGGACTCTACATGTAGCTATAGGTTTGGATGAAACATTTGTAGGTTCCACAAATTTTGAGAACCAATTTGTCATATCTTGGCAACTTTTTTCAGTAAGGTCTCTTAAGAGACTTTGTCAAAATAGTGTAGCCCAAAATGATTGGGTGACTTGGGGAATGAACATAGGCCTTCCTTACAATTCAACCATCCACTTGGTTTTTTTGGCATATTCATTTTCCCACACAATGTATGAAACACAAAATATGCTTCTTTCCATATTATTTATACTACTCTCAACTAACACTTTTTGCAAGAATACATTCATTCTTGGAATTTTCAAATGGTGTTGAGTTGAAAAAAAGAAAGAGAGGTTAATGTGGAGGAACCTCATGTCCACTTAGAGATATAGAAAAAAATTGTAGGTTCCACAAGCTCCAAGAACTATTTTCATTGTTTGGAAGTCTTTTTCTCTTAGGGCTCTTAAGAGACTATGCCATAATAGTATACTAAGGAATGATCAGGTAGTCTAGGGAAAAAATAATGGCCTTCCCTAGTATTCACCCACGTACCCAAACATATTGGTGTATTAATTTTCACTACCCTCAATTGATGCTTAATGTAACAATGCATTCATTATTAGCATGCTCAAACAATGTTGACTTGACCAAAATTGAGAAATGTTAACATGGAGGGACCCCATATCTGCTTGTAGGTCTAGATAGAACATTCCTAGGTGCTACAAGATTTGAGAATGACTCCATCATAGTTTTTCTTTTTTTTCTCTTAGGTCTCTTAAGATACTGTGATGGAATAGTGTACTTCAGAATGATCGAGTGAATAGGGAAATGAATATAGGCCTTCCCAAGCATTTTCCCACCCACATAGACATGTTGCCATAGCTTTTTTTCCAAGATGTATAAAACAAAAAATATTCTTCTTGTCATATTTGCATTTCTCTCAACTAACAACTTTGCAATTTAGCAATTTAGCAACTTTTGTTTCAACAATCATGTTCTCATTTTTTCTCTTTAGTGATTTTATACAAACATTTAGGAAACTTGTCAACATTGTTTCATGGTCATTTCATGAGTAATAAGGTTTCAAGTGGCATGATAATAGTCCCATGTGACTGTCAATGATGTTTTCCTAAATCAACTCTCGAATGTAGTGCATATGAATCTCGGTGTGTTTAGTCCCTTGATGATGAACTAGAATTTGTGTGATTTTTATCACATTTTGATTATCCCAAAAGATGACTATAGGATTTATGAATAATCTGCTAAAATTTATGAGAATATTATGAATCCAAATAGCCTCAGTAGTGGCAGTAACTACCCCTTGATACTCATCCTATGTAGAGGAAAGAGCAAGTGGAGACTGCTTCTAGCTTGACCACCAAATTGGATCAAAACCAAGTGAGAATAAATACCCTAAAGTAGAATTCTGATCCTAAGAATCACCTACCCAATTTGAATCTATATATCCCACCAAGTCAATATACACACCCACTAAAAATTGAATCCCGTGACTATGAGTACCTTGAATATAGTAGAGAATTTGATTAGCTACTTTCCAATGCTACTCATGTGTCTCTTGCATGAAAGGAGAGACTATGCCCATAATATATAAAAAATTTGTTCTCATATGAGTCAAATAGATGAGAATCCAACCATGCTATTGGTATAAAGTGACAACTAAGGGTGAAGAACACTTAGCCTCAAGTTTGAACCCTAATAGAAATGGAGTTGGTGCAAGCTTATAGTTAGCCATGTGAAACCTATAGAGAATATCAAAAGTGTACTTGGGTTGTGTAAAGAAGATACCAGATGATGATTAAGTGATCTCAATCCCCAAGAATTAATGTAAAAGACCCAAGTCTGACATCAAAAATCTATCATGTGAAGAAATTTTCACTACTTTGATGGTGGATAAGTGACTCCTTATGATCAATAATTTATCAACATATAGAACCAAAAATGTGAGAGTGTCATCCTACTACAAAATTTATTCATTCAGATCATAATACCATTGAGTGAACCCAATTGTCAAAGGGAAGGAGTCCATCTTGACATACCAAGCTCAAGGAGCCTATTTGAGGCCATAGAGAAACTTCTGAAGATGAAAAATAAGTTAATGATCTTGAATGAACCATTGTGCTTGCTCCATATAGATTTCCTCTTAAAGGTCACCATGAAGAAAAAACACTCCACATTAATCTAATGAACTTACCAATCATGGGCTACAACTATAGCAAGGACAAGTCGAATGGAATTAATTTTGGCAACTGGCACAAAATTCTTAAAGCAGTCAATACTGGGAGCTTGATAGAACCATTTTTCCACCAAGCAAGTATTATTCTTATCAATTGACCTGTATGTTATAAAATTTTACTGATAGGTCCTCTTGTATCAAACATTTTTTCTTCCCTTAGGAAGAGGGACTAAATTTCATGTATGGTTAATCCTTTGTAAGGAACTAAAATCTTCTTACATAGTAGTGTTATGCCTTGCATACACACCCCAACTTTTGCTTGGAAAAATTTGGGGACGCCCTTTTTGTTTCTTGTCTTTGGGTCTTTTTTGGCAAGGGTTTTGGAGTTGTTCTTTTCTCCAAGTCTTTGTTTTTGTTATTTTTTCTCTGGCGGAACTGGAACCAGAACTAAATCTTGACTTGGAACTCAGTTGAATTTCGCTACCTAATTCGGTCCCAATCTCACTCCCACTGGTTTCTTCATTTTTGCCTGTTTGATCTATGTTGTTTTCCTTTTTGCGGGGCCAGATCCGGAATGAATATTGAATTTGGAACTTGGTAAAGTTCCAAGTTTTGTTCTATTCCTACCTTCACTTCTGCCATTTTCTTTTGTCCATTTTGTCTCGAGGTTGGTGTTTTCAGTCTCATTGTTGTGTTGTTTTATTGTTCATTTGCTCCCTTTGTTCTTTTGTATTTGTTGGAACTGGAACCGGAATTGGAATTAGACTTGAAACTCTTCCAAGGTTCTTGTTCCTAGTTCTACACCACCTCCGAACCCACCTTAATAAAAATTTATTTTTCGGAACCAGAACAATATAAGAACCTAAACTAAAAAAATAAATGTTTTGGTTCTGAAATGGCTCGCGCTCTGCTCCCACTTCTCGCAAATGAATTAAAAGGTGCTTGAAGTTTGATGGCTTTGCACTCTTCCAGTTCTGAACCCGACTCTGAATAGGTGCATGCATGGTTCCGATCCCGTAAGCATGATAAATAAAAATTATCAAGTTGTAGTCCCAGTTCTGATCCCGCACATATGTAAAAATATGAAAGAGCCTTCGCTCCTATTCTCTTGTACACAATGTGGAAGCATAAATAGAGGCTTGTGATCTAAAAACCAGCACCTCTAAGAGCTTTCATCTCATGAACGAAATTGATTGAAAAGGCATTCAGGAAATTTCAAAGGAAATGCAAATGTAGAAGCATCGACAGGGCGCATGAACCGTTTGAACAGAAAAACCTCAAAGAAATGTGATCTCATGGAATGTTGCCATTGTGAGATATGCATATAATCAAACAGATCTGCTGAAATACTTTGTAAACCTTCAAACATATGCAATTGGAAGGCTTTAAAGCCAAGTTTCAAAGCCTCTCCTAACGTCTTGCATACCCGTGGCTAAAGAGAACTCTGAAACTTACATAAAGAATATGGAGGCACGAAGGCATGCGGCATGATGTCCAAATAAAATACAAGAATGGGAGATTTGGAGTAGGGCATTTGACCTGCGCTTTAAATGGGGAATTCAATTTATTTCAAATAATAGAAATAAAGAGTTTATTAAATACATTTAACTGAAGTAAATTGAAATGTTGAAATTAATTGATTTTATTGAATTAATTAATGTTCATTTTTGGTTTTTAGGTACTTGTGAAGGCTGGAAGGATATTAGATTGCAATCAAGATGATTTACAAATCAAACGTGTAGAAAGGGGATATTTTTTGAAAAGATAATCAAACTGGAGAAAACTGAATATTTGGTGGGCCCACTTGACACAATTTTTGGAAAAGGATGTTGTTGCACATCGTGCAAGATGAAGAACTAAAGTCAAAACTGAAAGTTGTAGCTGTTAACTGAAGCTAGATTGAAGGATGGAGTTTCAACTAGAATTAACTCAAGATTAATAGAAGCTGAAATATAAAGTTATCTTTCTGATTTAATTGCCTACACACAAAAGCTATAGCTTTTTGATGTTTCAGTTTTGGAGGGAATTATGGAATTTTGAGCTATTAAATGTCAAATAGAGCTCATTTGTAAGGGGTTAGAGACTTAGGGGTTAGAATTTTAGGAAAAATAGTTAGACAATTAGGAAAATAAGTTATAGGTTTTTTACAGCTTAGCTAACTAAAGTTAGCAGTAGGATAGTTAATGGAGTTTTCTATGATTCTTGGTTTAGTTGAATCAATTCAAAGATATTGGTTTTTGTACATTGGTGATCTTGCCAGATTTTTAAATGTTATTTATCTATTTTTCAATAGTAGGAGCAGCCAGATTTAAACCGGCTTTAAGTTGTATTTTGGGATGATGTTTATTTTGTTAATCATTTTGATTTGGAATCTTTCAAGGAATGAAGTTCTATATTTTTTTTTTGTTTGAATGGTGATCTGAAATATGTTGATAAAATTTTCACTGTGAATGAATGGTTGTGTATTGATTACAGGTTGATTTGTTTTGCAGTTCTAGTTTAGGAATTCCTTGGAAGGTAACAAGTCTAATTAGTTGAATGAAACAACATTATTTAAATCTCTTGTGTCCTTGATCTATCTTTTTCCTTTTTTATACCCCCTTGTTAGAGTAGGTTTAAATATAAGATCAATTTTACAGTAATTAAGAAAGCTCAATAAACAAATGGCCCCTTGAACATTACAACCTCATTGACCACTCAGTAAAATAGCACAGTTGAGAACCAACTCCCAGGACCTTGGGAGTTAGATTACTATATGTTATCTTTCTTTTTCAGGAGAAATAGGATAGAGATATTTTGTTTAAATTTTGTTGTGTCAATTTGGCTGTCAACAAGACTGGTGCTAGAAGGAGGGCCACTTGAGCAATTTTGGTTTGTCATATGAGAGTGGGTTAGATCTCGAAAATCCCAACTCTTATGGGTAGCCCTTTGTTTATACCTGGATTTATTCATGAAATCCCTGAACGCATGTATGATAGGCTTCCTTTATTTTTCCCTAACAGTGGACAAAATGCTTCTAAACATGTCAATATTTGTAGGGATTTAGTCTTTTTTCTCCATATTTAGCATGAGGATATCATCTATCAATTATTTTTCAAAACACTTCAAGATACAGTGAAGCAATGATATGTTAATCTGCCACCAAATTCTATTTGTTCATGGATAGAATTAGAAATCTTATTCCTGGATCAGCTTGACCCTTATGCACTTGCACCACACCCATCACATGAATTTGCAGCTATAAAAAGGATACAATTAGAACCCATTTACCAATACAATCATAGGTTCTTGTTTATGTATCAAAGGGTTCAAGATTTAAATTTTTTTATTGATGATCATATCTGGATAGAACATTATTATTGGGGTTTGAACCCTCCATTTACAAAAAAAATTAGACGTTGCGGTGAGGCTACATCCTTACATGATGCATTGAATAAAGCTCTCTTATTGGCACAATTTAGACATGACACGAGAAATTCAGGCAGCCAAAATCAGGTTTATAATCCTTTTGTGCTTGAAAACTTCCATCCTTTGCATCTTTGCACTGGTTTACCCACAACGCCTACCCACATGAAAAGTCAAGCTTTGCAAAATCCAACCACAGAGGTGAGTAGGCCATCAGTCAATGAAGTTGTGGCTATGTCATCTCTTCTCGGTCATACTCCAACACATAATACATTACATCATAATGAAGTTGTAAGTGAAAGATTTGATGAGAAAATATATCATTTTGATGATTTATCTAAGAAAGAGTATGAAACGGATATAAATTCAGAGCATGATGGAAATCTCATATTAGAATATGATTTTGTTGGAAATGTTAATACTAACGATGATATTGAAAGAGATGAGGTATTAACACAAGATTGTTGTCATGAGAAGTCAGCAACCAAAGAATCTCCTTCGAATGCTTCAAAAATTTATGTCGAGCAAGATGAACAACAAGATGAGGGATGGACAAAGGAGCACGGCTCATGTTGGATAGATATCCCACATATGCAAAATCGAGTAAGGGAGAAATTGTAAGAATTAGGAGACCCGAAGCTATCAGAACTTGTTAGGTAAAATGGATGTAGGATACATCGAACAAATCAACATTCTTAGATGGATTGTCATGTTTTCCTTGGTAGGATGGAATTATACTTCAAACAACTGATTATTCTTAAAGGAATACTTATGGAAGATCCTTGGAGTACCTACCCCCTCGATGAGGAAGATAAAATGACTAGCATACATGAAAATGATAATGACTCCATTTGAGATGATGAGAGTAACTATGAGAACATGATGAAATCTTCCTCATCATCTGATGAACTTGATCCTTGCAGCAAGATGGATTCCATGACTAAAAAATTTTCTCTACCTTGTGCAGATCTACTCAATATAGAAGATGATTTTATTGATACATTCATAGATTCTTTCATGATGCTAGACAAGGAAGAAACATCTTTTGATGAGTTAACACAAGAAAATGACTCTGCTGATTGGAACAATGAACAGATTGAAACTGAGAACAACATTACTATGAATGAGGCTGCAAATGGATCTCATGGTGAAGGACACAAAGTTGAATGCCAAGTTGATTCTTCAAAAGAGAAAGATCAAATGGATGTTCAAGTTATTCAAGGGTTGTCTGATAATCATTTAGATCAGACTTACCCTTGTCAGGAAAATAAATTAGAAATCAAAATATTGATATTGATAAAATTAGTGGTTGGTTATAGCAAGGAGTGAACCAATGGTGACTCCAAATAATATCAAAAGAATATCAAGAATATTTTCAAGAGGCTGCTCCGAAGATTGAATCCCTTCAACATGATGAAGAGAATGAAATGAGGGAGTGTTTTCTTTATTTTAATTATGTTTATTCAAATATGATTTTTGAAGAAATTCCTTGCTTACCATCCACTAATAAATGGAGTTTTCTTAACAGTGATGAGTTTGATGCTGATTTGCACATTCTAGTTGTAGGATATGCAGAAACATGAACTCAAGAAGTATTTTCTTGGTTTTGACTTTGTTCATTCAAATGTGTTGTTCAAAGAAGATCCTCATTCAACTATCTCTACCATTAATGATGATGAATTGGATGTTGATTTTCAAATTCTTGTGGGTGACAAGTTTGAGGAGAGTACTGATAGAAATGCTTCATCTCAGGAAGAGGTGGGTTTGTAGATCTTGCAAGTTGATGACATGGATGATTTGTTGCTTAGTTCTTTTGGGGAAACCAAGAAAATTAGTGACTTTGTGCCCGAGATGAATACAAAAATGATTGTTAAGTCAGAGCAAAATGGAACGCTGTTTCATGAGTTAAGACCTCGAGAGGAGGAATTCGTACAACACAAATCTACACCAGAAACTAGAGGTCTTCTAAATTAGGTGGTGTCTTTTCATTACCCTATGTGTTTTAATGATTTTTAGGTTGATTATGACATTGGGTGCAGTAAAATGTGTTTGTGGGTAAATCATGACAAGGCTAAAAACCCACAACTATTAATATTTCAAACTTTATACCCTCATAATGAATTTAATGCACATAAACTTTACATTTCTGAGTATAAAGATAAATTTTCTAGGTTTAGAACTGTACCTAGTAAGTTAATGTTTCTGCACATAATGAAAAATCAGTCAAGTGGATGTACAGGATGTACAAATTTTTACTGTTTTATGTTTGTAGAGCTTAGTTTTAGAGTTAGTTTAGGATTAGGATTAATTATTGTTAGTTTTCTTTTCTTTTTTGTTTTATGTTGATTGTTTCAATTTGTTTTCTTTTGTTCTATTTTTTTTTTGTCCTCTTGTTTTTGTTTTGTTTATGGGTTTGTTTCTCTTTTGTTTTTGATATTTTGTTGTTTTTTTTGTTTGTTTGTTTGTTTTGTCAGTGTGTTCTTTTCTTCTTCTTTTCTTTTCTCTTTTTTTTGGGGGTTCCTCTCGTTGACAATAGAGGTTGAGTTATTGTATGCAAATTATGCCAAGGGTGAATCTGTTGAGAATTTGTTATTTGTATTTTTGAACACTTGATCAGTTATTAGCTTTGAAACTTTGATTTACCTTCATCCATTTCAAAATGGGGAATGTTATCATGGATTAAAACTTGGTACATTATGTAGTTTTGGGGAGCTTTTGAAATTCTATCACAATCTACACATCTTAAGAAATCCATCAGTTAGTTTATATCGAGTGGGATAGCTCTATTCCAAGTGAAAAATATAAAGGGTTACATTTCTTTCATGATGTCCACTGTGTTTCTCAACCTGCTACTTAGGTTTCATTGCTTAAGGATTGAGAGAAACGAGAAATTATACACCAAAAGAATCAACATCTGAGAAAAGAGAAAATAAAGAAAGTTTGAAGTGAACTTAATCAACAAGGGTGATACGAGTATCTCTACCGGGGCTATAGACACCTGGCTGGTAGTAGAGTGATGCTTAGAGAGAACCAGAGGTATCTCTGTCAGGGCTATTGACACTTGTCTGGCAGCAGAGCCATGCCCAGGATATCATTGCACGTTAGAAATATAACTCAAAACTATGTAGCTTGGGAAGAGTTTATTTCACTTCGATCATGACAATGCTTATGGAAGAGAATGAATCATTTTCACACACAAACAAATTTCAGTTTCATCTAAGACCTATGTCGTGTCCCAGATTTTGATTATGTTTGTAGTTCTTAGATTTCCTTGAATGAGTGTAAACCATAGATTTTGGGTATTTGGAGGGTTACGTGTTTTAAAATGCTTTTTGCATTTTCCCAGCCAAGTTGCCATTTTTTATGCCTTGCATACACGCCCCAACTTTTGCTTGGAAAAATTTGGGGACCCCCTTTTGTTTCTTGTCTTTGGGTCTTTTTCGGCAAGGGTTTTGGAGTTGTTCTTTTCTCCAAATCTTTTTTTTTCTTTTTGCTCTAGCGGAACAGGAACTGGAATTGAATCTTGACTTGGAACTCAGGTGAGTTTCGCTGCCTAATTTGGTCTTGATCCCACTCCCACTGGTTTCTTTGTTTTTTCCTATTCGGTCTATGTTGTTTTCCTTTTTGTGGGGCCGAATCCGGAATGAATATTGAATTTGGAACTTGGTAAAGTTCCAAGTTTTATTATGTTCCCACCTCTGCTTCTGCCATTTTCTTTTGTCCATTTTGTCTTGAGGTTCATGTTTCTGATCTTGTTGTTGTGTTGTTATTTTCTTGTTCATTTGTTCCCTTTGTTCTTTTGTATTTGTCGGAACCGGTACCGGAATTGGAATTAGACTTGAAACTCTTCCAAGGTTCATGTTCCTAGTTCCGCCCCACCTCTGCCCCCGCCATAATAAAAAATTTATTTTCAGAACTAGAACAATATAAGAACCTAAACTAAACAAAATAAATGTTTTGGTTCTAAAATGGTTCTGCTCCTGCATGTTCTTGGTTTTGAAATGGCTACCGCTCCGCTCCCACTTCCCGCAAAGGCAATAAAAGGTGCTCGAAGTTTGATGGCTCCGCACTCTTCCAGTTCTGAACTTGACTCCAAATAGGTGCATGTATGGTTTCGATCCCACAAGCATGATAAATAAAAATGATCAAGGTGTAGTCCCAGTCTTGATCCCGCACATATGTAAAAATATGAAAGAGCCTTTGCTCCTATTCTTTGGTACACAATGGGGAAGCATAAATAGAGGCTTGTGATCTAAAACCAATGCCTCTAAGAGATTTCATCTCATGAATGAAATTGATTGAAAAGGCATTCAGGAACTTTCAAAGGAAATGTGAATGTAGAAGCATCAATAGGGCACATGAACTATTTGAACAGAAAACCCTCAAAGAAATGTGATCTCATGGAATGCTGCCATTGTGAGATATGCATATGCACGAAATAGATCTTTTGAAATGCTTTGTAAACCTTCAAACATATGCAATTGGTAGGCTTTAAAGCTGAGTTTCAAAGCCTCTCCTAATGTCTTGCATACCTATGGCTAAAGAGAACTCTGAAACTTACATAAAGCATATGGAGGCACGAAAGCATGTGCCATGATGTCTAGATAAAACACAAGAATGGGAGATTTGGAGCAGGGCATCTGACGTACATTTTAAATGGGGAATTCAATTTATTTCAAATAATGGAAATATAGAGTTCATTAAATACATTTAACTAAAGTAAATTGAAAATTTGAAATTAATTGATTTTATTGAATTAATTAATGTTCATTTTTGGTTTTCGAGTACTTGTGAAGGCTGGAAGGATATTAGATTGCAATCAAGATGATTTACAAATCAAACCTGCAAAAAAGGGATATTTTCTAAAAAGATAATCAAACTGGAGAAAACTGAATGTTTGGTGGGCCCACTTGACACAATTTTTGGAAAAGGATGTTGTTGCACATCGTGCAAGATGAAGAACTAAAGTCAAAACTAAAAGTTGTAGTTGTTAACTAAAGCCAGATTGAAGGATGGAGTTTCAACTAAAATTAACTAAAGATTAACAGAAACTAAAACATAAAGTTATCTTTCTGATTTAATTGCCTACACACAAAAGCTACAACTTTTTGATGTTTCAGTTATGGAGGGAATTATGGAATTTTGAGCTATTAAATGTCAAATAGAGCTCATTTGTAAGGGGTTAGAGACTTAGGGGTTAGATTTTTAGGAAAAATAGTTAGACACTTAGGAAAATAAGTTAGAGATTTTTTACATCCTAGCTGATTAAAGTTAGCAGTAGGATAGTTAATGGAGTTTTCTGTAATTCTTGGTTTAGCTGAATCAATTCAAAGATATTAGTTATTGTACACTACTGATCTTGCCAGATTTGTAAATGTTATTATCTATTTTGCAATAGTAGGAGCAGCCAGATTTAAACCGGCTTTAAGTTGTATTTTGGGATGATGTTTATTTTGTTAATCATTTTGATTTGGAATCTTTCAAGCAATGTTCTATATTTTTCTTTTGTTTGAATGGTGATCTGAAATATGTTGATAAAATTTTCACTGTGAATGAATGGTTGTGTATTGGTTACAGGTTGATTTGTTTTGCAATTCTAGTTTAGGAATTCCTTGGAAGGTAGCAAGTCTGATTAGTTGAATGAAACAACATTATTTAAATCTCTTGTGTCCTTGATCTATCTTTTTCCTTTTTTATACCCCCTTGTTAGAGTAGGTTTAAATATAAGTTCAATTTTACAGTAATTAAGAAAGCTCAATAACCAACAGGCCCCTTGAACATTATAGCCTCATTGACCGCTCAATAAAACAACATAGTTGAGAACCAACTATCAAGACCTTGGGAGTTAGATTACTATATGTTATCTTTATTTTTCAGGAGAAATAGAATAGAGATATTTTGTTTAAATGTTGTTGTGTCAATTTGGTCATCAACAAGTAGCATCCCACTTGAGGATACTTGAATATTTTTGAAATGTATGTGGATCTAAAGATGAAGCAACAAAGAGATGTGGATCTTGCTAAAAAATTGTCTTTGTTCTTCTTGTACCTTAAAGATCGCTAATCTAATCACCTATTGATTCTAATGTCTAATGAAACCAAAGAGGCTCAGAGGATGGAGAGTCTAGATGAAAATCATTAACATTTAAATGATGACTATGAGAAGAATGTGAAACGTCATCATGAATATCATCATCTAAAGTGGAGGAATAAGACTCCTCATCAAGATTAGGAGGATTAAGATCCTCTAAATAACTATCATCATGATGTAATGTCTCCAATATAGTAGTGTATCCAGAGAATTGGTAGGAGAAGAACTCGAAGTGCTCTAATCAAAATGAAAACTCATCTCAATGAACAACTCATGAGTGGTGGGATGGAGAATCTTATACCCTTTGGAACCATCTAGGTACCAACCAAATATATAAGGATCTCTCTACGGATACATAATATTTTTTTTTTTGGTGTAATATGGGCCCATGCAAGAGAACCGAATACTTGAAAATGCTTAACTATGGGTTTTCAACCATTCTAAGCTTGAAAAGAAGTTACCCCTTGAGATCTTTGTGAGGAACTCGATTTTGGATATAACAAATGTAGTTCATGGCCACTACCCAGTATTAAGGTTCCAAATATTTGGAATGTATCTTTAAAAAATTCATCTCCTTCAAGGACCTATTCTTTTGTTTTGTGACACCATTCTGTTGAGGATTATATGGAACTTTGTGCTACATGTTAATACCTTATGAAGCACAAAACTATTCAAACTGATTATTAACATATTCACACACTTATATGTACATATAATCTTGATGAACTTCCTTGATTATTTCTCTTCAAAATATTTAAAATCCTTAAAAGACTCGAAGGCCTTAAACTTTTGTTTAAGAATGTAAACCCAAATTTATTTAGAAAGGTCATCAATAAAAATTAAGACATATCAAGGCCTATTGAAGAATGGATGTGGAAATGGTCCTAGCAAGTCATTATGTACTTGTTGGCTTTCAATTATGTCAGTGTTTGTCCTTGATGTCAAAGTCACCATGTTCAACTATCAATTTCAGTCATTTATAGATGTGCTTATGGTGATGGTTACTGATAGTGTGATAGAGCATGATTACAGATCACTCAACAAGTTCAGGATTTATATGTCACTTCATGTTCAATTTGACATTGTTCATGATTGCTTCAGCTTCAGGATTTTGCATAATATTGTTTTGCAGAGGTTTATGGTATACTAGACTGACAATCTTAATGAGGTAGTGTACCGGTTATTTTATGTTGATGTGCCTATCAGGATGGCTCTTCATCAAAGTATGACACATAATGTGGTAGGATGACAGATAGTATTTTATTATCTCCAACATTCAAAATTCTCAGGGTAGGCTTGAATGATTATATTGTGGTCTCATGGTTCATATACCCCAATTGGGTTTCACTTGTGCTCTAAAGCTTTGCTTAACCAAGTTTATTCATTTTGAATATGCTCCATTACGTAGGGCACTTTATAAAAGTTTATATTGAAATATTTGGCTTTCGGTTAAATGTTTTATGGCCTCTCATTTTAGATTTTGACTTGTCTACAACCATTTTGATTTATGTTTGGCTTTAATCAGGCCTTATTATAGTTGATTAATTAAGCCTTGTGGCCGATAGAAGGTATGTGAAATTTTTCAAAAGTCACTTTGGAAGTGACATGGCATCATCGTTTTGATAATTATGTTCTTAGTAAGCAATTATCAATATGTTGATATTGTCAGGCTCTTTGGTTGAATGCTTTGACAAACAGACTCATTACATGGTATTAAGTAGATTTGATCAAAAAAATTGAAGTCGCAGACTTTGGAAAGCAATGATTATTTGATAATTAAATGGTTTCCTTTCGGAATTCAAAAGTTATAATGATTTTTCAAAATCTTCAAATATCTTGAGGAAATAGGTAAGTGAAAGGAGTCTAGGGAAAATCATTTTCATTTTTCATTTTGCTAAGGGCTGAAACCCTAGCCTCAGCTGCCACCATGTGCATGGTCTCTTCTCCTCTGCTCTCTGCTCTCTGCTCTCTATCTATCATCACTTTGTGTTGCTAATTTCAGCTCATCCTGAGAGCTTGGCCTGCATATGTGTTTTGTTCTCAGAGCATGGAATGTTGTTAGTTGTGTTCCTTCAAGGAAAGTCGATTGGAGTTACAAATTTGGGCAACTTTTGTGACAGGCATCAAATCAACCTGGTATTTATATGATTCTCTTGCAGCTTGAAAAAGTATTATCTTTCTTGGCTTGAAGAAAGTTTTTAAATTCAAAAAGAAAAGGCAGTTATAGTCTTAAGTTCGAATATGAAAATGCACAAATGGGTTGTTGATATTTTGTCAACAAAGCTAAATAGATTCCGGTTACATTTCATTTCCTCATTGTGGGTATTCTAAAAAGTTGTTTATTTTGAGTACAAGGTTCATAATGATTTGAGATCAGTTACATTGCATGTCAAGATTTTTCTATGATAGTTATTTTGTTTATCAGTATGGTAAAATGTGTGAAAGAAAAAATGCTCTGGTAAAATATTTTTTTCCACCTGTCACGTTTATGGGTTTTCTGAAATCAGATCTAGTGTGGGTATTATTGTTCAATCAAATCTCTTTGAAGCTGAAAGTGATATTACCGGTGCATATTTTTGTTGTATCCTTGTAATAGATGAATCTATAGGTGTAGATTCCACCCTTCGCATCCTTTGAAGGGTTTTGACTCATTTTCGTTAAAATGCATTTTTCTATAAAATCTCTTCCACAGTGTCAAAAGAAATTATTTTCTCCTTGGTGCAAACTTCTTTGTATATTTGGAAATCTTGCAAAATAACTATCAGGGGGTCTTTTGTCTCATCAAAACCTTCGTTGAAGGTTCAAAAATGCAGAATATTCATTTTGCAAAAGAGGGATATAAAGTGAGTGATCACTGTTGTTGCATGAACAGTTCTTGAAAAAGAGAGAAGTGATAACTGATGAAAATGAAAATCTGAAAAGAGATAGTGAAAAAGATCTTTAATGAAAGTTTGAAAACATGATGCAGAGTATACTAATACAACCTTATTTATTTAATATTTTAAGGATTCATGTTGAATCTTTAGGGTATTAGATAGAGAGGTATGAGTGAGATAAAAATTTAACAAAGTGATCCTTTGTGTTATTGTAATTCTATAAACTAAAGAGGGGTTGGTGCTTCTTCAGATTGATGTCTCTAAATGAGGCATTGGTTCTCCTTCAGTGGGTGCTCATAAATTAGCCTGTAAGGCATTATAAGCAGTGGTTTTTGAAATTAAGCCAGTAAGGCAATTTAGGAGTGGTTTTTCTACCTCGGGAGGGTTTTCCACTCAGCAAATTCTTTGTCTTATGGTCTCAATTGCTTTGATGTGATAATTCTTCATGAATGTGATATTTTTGTGAGTAGTTGTTCTTGTCAATCTGAGCTTGGTTGAATGTTATTCCCTTCATCACTGCAAATTTTCATATCAAAGTGTTTTGCATAAGTGTTTTATCATTGTTAAAGACTCAAATTCAAAAGAAAGCTTAAATGTATTCATTTTTTTCAGAGCTCAAGAATTGTTTTGTTGAACCAAAGCTCTTTATTGTTTCATGCCTGTCACATGTCATTCCATTGCACAATTGGTTTTGTATCTCATAAGTCTGCATTGAAATCTTGTAATCCTAAAGTGCTTAAACAATGTCAGTCATCTCTTTTGCGATTGAAAGATAACTCTCACAAGGATTATTGGGATACATTGTCAAAATGAACAATGTTAATGCTTTCATAAATGATCTCAATGCAATCACTCAGCCCTGTTGTCAATACAAAAGATATCAGAATTAAAATTCTTGTTTAAAGTTTAAAAAGGTTTAGACACTGATTCACCCCTCCCCCCCTCTCAGTGTTTGTCCATACTCCAACAATTGGTATTAGAGGGTAGGGTCCTCTAATAGGTCTAAACAACCTTGGATTGATTTTGGTTTTGGATTTTTTTTAATGATGTCACAAGGTCAAGAAAGTACTTATGTTTGAATGATTTAGAATATGTTTTGTGAAGACATATCTGGTTTCAATTAATATTGGTGTATAGAGCCATACCTGTACATAAGTCTAACCTCTTAGGGTTTCTTGGTCGTGGTGTATTTTTCATGGCTGAGTGCAAGAGAAATAAAGGTCAAAATAAAACCCCTAGTGTCAAGCAAAAATTTGATCAATCGATCCCTGGAAAGTCAAGTGAAGTCTTGTCTCAAGAAATGCCCCTATCATTTGATACTAAAAGTGATCCTCTAGTTGATAAAGATGAAGATCACTTAGTAAGTGACTTTGAACTAGAGTTTGGTGAAAACGAATATGAAGGTGATGAGTATGAGGTTGATCTAGAAGGAGAACCGCTTGTTTCCTTAGAAGAACTTAAAAGGCTTAAACAAGAAAATTAGAAACTTAAGGTACAACTTCAAAAGACTATTGATACTAATCAGGCATTAAACCAAAACTATGATAAATCAGAAAAGATTATTGAATCTTTGAAAGCTCAAATGGTTGATAGAAAAAGGGTTGAAGAGGAATTGGAAGTTAAGTTAAAATACAAGGATGAAGTGTGCAATAAACTAGAAAATGAGATTGCTTCTTTAAAGAAATGTTCAGAAAATGATTCCTTGTTAAAAGAACTAACTCTTAGAGATGATATGATTATAAGTCAGAAAATTGAAATTGAACAATGTAAGAGGATAGCTAATGTTGTGAGTTCTGATTTGGAGATTAAAAAGATTATTTGTCTAAAAGTTGATGGAGAAGTAGTTGCATTAAGAAAAGAGCTTGAAAGTGTCAAGATTCAATTAGGTAAAAATCAAAAATTTGATCATAGTACTAATCTATTGAATGAGATATTGGACAAGAAAAAGCATTCTAAGGATCCTATAGGAATGGGATATGAGGTTGGACAAAATTCTGGTGTCAAAGATGAATCTAACAAGGAAATTGTGTTTGCAACAACTGATGGGAAAAGTTTCAAGGCTAAGCATATTCCTAAGAAGAAAATGGACTTGAACTATCATGCTCCAGAGACAGATAGCAAGGTTGATTATAGATTTACAGGTTTCTCATCTATCGAGATTCAAGAAGTGTCAATCAATAAGGTACAATTATTCTCAATTCCATGGTTACTGTTATTCATGTCATGTTTATGGACATAGGGCTAGAGATTGTGAAAGTTATGCCAAAACTAATTATAAATGGAATAAGGGAAATAGTACTTATAGTTTGTCAAAAAAAAATCATGACACTATATGTTATACCTGCCACAAGGTTGGTCATGTAGCAATTAACTATTGGTGGAATGACAAGATTGGTAATAGAATAAGTTATCATTCTTTTGGTTCAGATCAAAATGTCATGTGTTATAGATGTAACTGTTTTGGACATAGAGCTCAGTCTTGTAGAAATCATGTGTTGAAGTCATCTAGACATAGCAAAATGACTAATACCTTGACCAAGCAACAGCAAGCAGATACCTTGGACAAGAAGAAGATAGGTGTTAAGAAGGTTTGGAGAAGAAAAGAAAAACAGGAGAAGGATGGATTAAGTCTTGTGCATATTGCACAAGTGACCTCTACTAGTGCATAAAGAGAAGCATGAAGTTAGGGGGAGTTGTCAAATGTTTTATCTCTTACCCCTGGAAGTTTTGAAGATATGTTGTTTGTTGACAACATTTAATTCAAGAAATTTGATACTTCTTACTATGGTATAAATCTTGGATTCACATGTTCACACAACTTGAAGATTTGAGAATTGTTCAAATAGTTCAAACCTAGATTTGAGTTGGGTTATCAGCTGCATTTATAAGGTTAAATGATGATTGTTTATAGAACAATGCTTTGTCATGTTGAAACAGTTCTGTGGTTTTATGTTTTTGCTTTGACAATACATGCTTAGTTCATATTTTTGAATGTTATGACTGTCGGGTTTACTAACAGTGGATTGTGGACAGAAAAATTGGTTCCATTGTAACAAGTTTATACTGTTGAAATGTGATACATGTTAAGGGTCAATGAAAAGTGCAGTAGATATGCATTGTGAACATTTGACATCACATCCAAGATTTTATGCATTTTGGTTATTTTTTTGGAAATCAGTTATGTCTATGGTGAACAGTTGCTTAATGACAGCGAGTAGTGTGGCAATGCTTTCTTTTATAGTGGAGAAAATATATATGATGCAGTAATGGTGGTTGGAGAGCAATGATATAATACTTTGATTTCTCAGTTTTCTACTTCATTTGGTGCAGATATGTTGTTACAATAGTGATGTGATCTTGTTTTTTCTTATGATGTCCATGCCATATCTTGGATAATTTCATGTTTTATGACAATCTTGTGCTTGGAAGAGATTTGCAGTGAGATTCTTGATAATCTTGTTTGCTTTGTTATCTCATTTTGGGGGAGAAGATCATAATGTCTTTGATGTTTTCTTGGTACATAGCTATTCATGCTGGTAACTTTATGTTTACAGTTGGTAATTTGATGCAGTGCGGATTGGTAATGCATTGTCATGATCCTTTGGTTTGCTTTGGCAGCTTATTATGTCCATTTTTTGGTGCTCTGGATCATTACATGTTGTTGGTTCTTGTTGCTTTCTAGAAAGTGATATATATTTTTGGGCAGTGATCTACTTTGTTGCTCTATTATATTTTTAATGCTTTTCATAGTAGATACTTATCTTGCTTGAACTAGTGGTTGACTGGATTAAGAAGTTTGCGACATGACAGTGCACTTTGTTTTAAATGAGCTTATTTTGGATGCTTGATTTTTGAATATAATGGTTTGTCTTGGAAGAACCTTGGTGCAAAGCCTCTCAGATGTTCTTATGACTCAATGTATCTATGCTAGTCAAAGCATTTGTTTTTCCCTGTGAGGTGAAAATGGAGGATGGAGTTTAACATGACAAGAAGGTGGTATGTTCAAGTAACAGGTCTTCAATCTTCAGGTATTTTTTGACAATTGGGTTGGTTGCATTTTATTGTTACTTGACAAAACATGATAAGACAGTGAAATGTTAATAGTTTAAGATCTTAGTATAGTATATGGCATGTAATGATAGTGGCAGCTAGCCGAAAAGACAATGACAGTGAATGTTGCTTGAAATTGAGTTTCGAGGTGTGGTGCTTGGAAGTTTCCCGTAACATTTCATGGTTGGAATACAACTATTGATGATTGTTGTAGGGACAAAGTGACAGTGATTTGTATATCGCCTATCTATGACAAATTTTTGTATGCTGATAGTATGGTATACATGATGACAGTTATTGTTGTTATCACTTGCACAACTTTCAAAAAAGACAATACTCTGATAATGAAATAGTTGTTTTGGTCTAACAGTGCTTTGCTATTACTTGGTAGTTCAAAGTTTTCATGACCTTTAGCTTGCAGGTGACAGTAATTTGATGGTTCTGGCATGATATGATGTCTAAAGAAGTTTGATATTTGTCATCTTATGAGATTTAGAGACACAAGGCAGTTAGATAATGGATTTCTAGATCACTGGTATGCAGTGGAAAGTGATTTGTTACTGTGTGGAGAGGTACTCTACTGGTATTTTTTGGTGGTATAGGTCTCACTTGTTGATACTTCAAGTTTTTAATCTTCATGAGAATGTTTTGTTACTGTGTGTTTTTTATCAGATTCGAGTGCTCTTATTTTTTAAGAAAAGGGGGAGCTTATTTGTAGGGGGAGCTTGTTTCTATATGTTCTTATTTCCAACTCTCTTATATATTTTTAGTTTGTTTCTCTTAATATTTTCTTTGCAGCTGGTTCATATAGTTTCTTGTTAGCATTTCAATTGAGTTTCATGGCATTCTGGTACTTGGTTGGCATCTCATTTTGTTTTATGGCATTGCACATTCTCCTCTTTTATACTTTGTTGTTGAGGAAAAAAGTGGGAGAGACATTTTTGTGTTTTTCCATCAAGGACAAAGGGGGAGTTTTTTGGCTTTTAGTTATGTCAGTGTTTGTCCTTGATGTCAAAGTCGTCGTGTTAATCTATTCATGTTAAGCTATCTATTTTAGTCATTTACAGATGTGCTTATGGTGATGGTTACTGACAGTGTGATAGAGCATTATTACAGGTCACTCAACAAGTTTAGGATTTATATGTCACTTCATATTCAATTTGACATTGTTCATGATTGCTTCAGCTTCAAGATTTTGCATAATATTGTTTTGCAGAGGTTTATGGTATATTGGACAGACAATATTAATGAGGCAGTGTACAAGTTATTTTATGTCGATGTGCTTATCAGGATGGCTCTTCATCAAAGTATGACAGATAATGTGGTAGGATGACAGCTAGTATTTTATTATCTCCAACATTCAAAATTCTCAGGGTAGGCTTGAATGGTTATATTGTTGTCTCATGGTTCATATACCCCAATTGAGTTTCACTTGTGCTCTAAAAGCTTTGCTTAAGCAATTTTATTCATTTTGAATATGCTCCATTACGTAGGGCACTTTATAAAAGTTTACATTGAAATATTTGGCTTTCGGTTAAATGTTTTCGGGCCTCATTTTAGATTTTAACTTGTCTAAATTCATTGTGATTTATGTTTGGATTTAATTGAGCCTTATTATAGTTGATTAATTAAGCCTTGTGGCCAATAGAAGGTATGTGAAATTTTTCAAAAGTCACTTTTGGAAGTGAAATGGCATCATTGTTTTGATAATTATGTTCTTAGTCGGAAATTATCAATATGTTGATATTGTCAGGCTCTTTGGTTGAATGCTTTGACAAATGGACTCATTACATGGTATTAAGTTGATTTGATCAAAAAAATTGAAGCTGCAAACTTTGGAAAGAAATGATTATCTGATAATTAAATGGTTTCCATTCAGACTTCAAAAGTTATAATAATTTGTCAAAATATTTGAATGTCTTGAGGAAAAAGGTAAGTGAAAGGAGTCTAGGGAAAATCATTTTCATTTTCATTTTTCTAAGCGCTGAAACCCTAGCCTTAGCCGCCACGATGTGTATGGTCTCTTCTCCTTTGCGAATCTGCTCTTTGCTCTTTATCTATCATCACTCTATGTTGCTAATTTCAGCTCATCATGAGAGCTTGGCCTGCATATACGTTTTGTTCTCAAAGCATGGAATGTTGTCAGTTGTGTTCCTTCAAGGAAAGTTGATTGGAGTTACGAATCTGGGCAACTTTTGTGACAAGCATCGAATCAACCTGGTATTTATATGATTCTCTTGCAGCTTGAATAGGTATTATCTTTCTTGTCTTGAAGAAATTTTTTAAATTCAAAAAGAAAAGGCAGTTATAGTCTTATGTTTGAATCTGAAAATGCACAAATGGGTTGTTGATTTTTTGTCAACAAAGCTAAATAGATTTCGGTTACATTTCATTTCCTCATTGTGGGTATTCTAAAAAATTATTTATTTTGAGTACAAGGTTCATAATGATTTGAGATAGGTTACATTGCATGTCAGGATTTTGTTGTGATAGTTATTTTGTTTATTAGTATGGTAAAATGTGTGAAAGAAAAAATGCTTCGGTAAAATATTGTTTTCCACTTATCACGTTTATGGGTTTTCTGAAATTAGATCCAATGTGGGTATTATTGTTCAATCAAATCTCTTTGAAGCTAAAAGTGATATTACTGGTGCATATTTTTCTTGTATCCTTGTAACAGATGACTCCACAGGTGCAGATTCCACCCTTCACGGCCTTTGAAGGGTTCTGACTCATTTTTCTATAAAATCTCTTCCATAGTGTCAAAAGAAATCATTTTCTCCTTGGTGCAGACTTCTTTGCATATTTGGAAATCTTGCAAAGTAACTTTCAAGGGTCTTTTGTCTCATCAAAACCTTAGTTGAAGGTTCAAAAATGTAGAATAATCATTTTGTAAAAGAGGGATATAAAGTGAGTGATCATTGCTGTTGCATGAACAGTTCTTGAAAAAGAGAGAAGTGATAACTGATGAAAATGAAAATCTAAAAAGAGATAGTGAAAAATATCTTTAATGAAAGTTTGAAAACATGATGCAAAGTATAATAAGACAAACCTTATTTATTTAATATTTTAAGGATTCATGTTGAATCTTTAGGGTATTAGATAGAGAGGTGTGAGTGAGCTGAAAAGAAAACAAAGAGATCCTTTGTGTTATTATAATTTTGTAAACTAAAGAGGGGTTGGTGCTCCTTGAGATTGATGCCTCTAAATGAGGGGTTGGTGCTTCTTGAGTGGGTGCTCATAAATTAGCCTATAAGGCATTATAAGCAGTGGTTTTTGAAATTAAGCCAGTAAGGCAGTTTAGTAGTGGTTTTTCTACCCCAGGAGGGTTTTCCACTCGGTTTGTCTTATGGTCTCAATTGCTTTGATGTGATAATGATTCATGACTGTGATGTTTTTGTGAGTATTTTTTCTTATCATTCTGAGCTTGGTTGAGTGTTAGTCCCTTCATCACTATAAATTTTCATATCAAAATGTTTTGCATAAGTGTTTTATCATTGTTAAAGACTCAAATTCAAAAGAAAGCTTAAATCTATTCATTTTCTTCAGAGCTCAAGAATTTTTTTGTTGAACCAAAGCTCTTTTTTGTTTCATGCTTGTCACATGTCATTCCATTACATAATTGGTTCTTTATCTCATAGGTCTACATTGAAATCTGGTAATCCTAAAGTGCTTAAACAATGTCAGTCATCTCTTTGCAATTGTAAGATAACTCCCACAAGAATTATTGGGATAAGTTGTCAAAATGAACAATGTTAATGTTGTCATAAATGATCTCAATGCAATCACTCAGCCCTGTTGTCATAAAGGATATCAAAATTAAAATTCTTGTTTAAAGTTTAAAAAGGTTGACACTGATTCACCCCCCTCTCAGTGTCTTTCCATACTCCAACAGTACTGATTTCAATAATTGTGTGGCCCTCCATGATTTTCCTTTATCATATTTCTCCTCGAGATACTTACCAAGAATACGACCCTGGAAAAATCCATTAGAGAATTGAATAGAAGCCAACCCTAAAACCATGTCATGTTCATTGAGTTATTTTAAGTAATGATAGTTCAAGTGGCCAAACTGTTGATGCCACAAAAAACTCACCTCATCAGAATGAGTGAGTAATGATGTCAAAGTAGATTCAGGAATAGAATGGGAAAATTGATATAGTCTAGACTCATGATTTGTTTTTCCCATATCAATTATAGACCCATTATGTATTTCATAGATTACCACTATATCTAGTGTGAAATAAAATCACTATTTAGAGCCTATGTGATTCATTTGGTAAATAGATATGAGATTAGTTGACAAATATTGAATACAAAGAATGTCATAAAATGTCCCTTCACCCACATCAAAAAACCATCTATCATGCATTTTTGTAGGTATGTCATCACCCATTAGATTAGTAGGCATAGAACATGGCTCTAATGAGGTAAAATCACCTTGTGATAAAGCCATGTGGTGCAAAGCACCTAATTCAATGATCCAATATTTAGGTTGTGAAGAAAAAATAACTAAGTTCTTGCCTTTTCCTTTCCCCTTACTTTTATTTGTGTCCTTAGAAGACCCTTCTAATATTTTTTTTGACAAAGTCAAGCACCTTAATATTGTTCTTTTTGAGAAGATATGAAAGGTGATCAATTTGTTTCTTTAAACACTTATGTTCATCATGATCAAGCCTCTTATAGTAGGAACACTTGACCTTCTCCTTCTTAGTTTTTTAACCTTTTGATGAAGAGGTTTGATTAGTTATATTTGAAGCAGCAAGTTTTTTATCTTTCCTTGTCTCTCCTTGGTTCTTTTGTTTCTTATCATATTTGCTAGACCCTTTTTATTATTTTGTGCCTTGATTTTCAGCCAAGTCATGTGACTTAGAGGATTTAATTGTACCCATTTGGACCAATTTATCTTTCTCCCTAGTGAGTTTTGTAGCAAATTCATTTAGAGAAGGCATTTTGTAGGTGGAACCTAGGCATATTTAGTAGCATATAATGTAGAAACAAATAAAAAATAGTTAGGAACAAGCTTAGAAATAATACTCAAGATTAGTTTCTCATCTTTATTTTCAATTCCACATTATTTTAAATTCAATCTAATGGCTTTTATTTTTTTGAAGAAGTCTTGTATAGTATAAAAACCACTAGGAATTAACCCTATGAGTTCATTCTTCAATTCATGACCCCTCAACTCATCATGCCTACCAAAGAGTGTTTCTAATTTGGTCTACACTCCATTAGGTGTAGTGGTAGATTCAATATGTAAGAGTAAATCTAGAGACATAGACATGCATGAAGTACCAAATGCTTCATCATATTTATTAAACCATTATATCTTTTTAGTATCAACTTTAGGTTTTGTTTCAAATCCCATTGTAACCCTGTGATATTCATGCCTTTTGAGATAGATTATGATATTTTATTTTAATTCAAAATAGTTATATGGTATTGAAACAAGAAATATTAATGCATCCATGAGTGCATAAAAGTAGATTGAAATGAAGAAAGAAAAGTGGTAAAAAAAACAACCACATGAGACCACCCCCTCTTTACTAGTTTTTGAAATGATCCCCCAAAAAATTACAATGTTGGCACTTTATAATTAGTGCAATTTACAATGCAAAAATTATATCTTTTAGACTATTACATGGCCTAAAATGGTCAAGACATTGAAACTATAGTCCAAGTACAAATTGACATCAAATTGGGAGCACTAGTGTAGAGTAAATAGAAAAATATGAACCCTTAAAAAGACGACACCAAAAAAGGAGTTTGTTTTCTTAAATTATAGCTCCCTAAAGTTCTCAAAACAAGAATTATGTAGAAAATATTGGAAGAATCCTCAATTTTTGAAAAACCAGAGCATAAAATTAGAAAAATAACATCACCATTGTATAGAGCATGAAATTCTACCCCAAATAAAGAAGAATTGCATCAAAAAAGGAGTTTGTATGCTCAAGTTACAGGCATTTAAAATTTGACTATAAAATAAAAAATTACAATGGTGAGGGGGGTCAATTTTGAACACCCTATTGATGTCAACATGATGTCATGATGACATTAGCTAAGGATTATGCTAAAAATCTATTGGAATATTCTTGTACGTCAAGATTCCCAAATCATTGTCAAAATCCTTGAAACTACCTCCATACTATCAAAATTGCCCTTTGAAGTTTGAGAACTACTGACCATATTCCATGAAACCAGTAGACTCCAAACCACTTTTCACAAAGGAATATTCACACAATATTCTTAGAGGATACTGGTGGTTGATATGCAATGCCATAGTGGTGTGTGCAGAGGTCGAAGGATGTTGATGGAGTATTAGTGGTGCCACTCATGTGTCGCCACTATAGGTTGTGGGGTAGTGCTATATTTTTTAAATATTTTTCACCTGCAACTGTATGATATGGACACTGTATGACCTGGGGGCAAAAAAATATTTCCTCAAAGGTCATTTTCTCTAATTTTGACAAATTGGTAATTGTTATTTATGTTTTTGGGCCTTCTAAGAATGATGGTGACATTTGATTGGATTGAAAGTTCTCCAAAATATTAGCTACCTTCTGGAACCACATTGAAACCCTTATTTTTCAACTAGGTCCTCTAATCTCTAATTTTGGTTAAACGAAAGCCAATATTGACTTTCTCAAGTCTTCTAGACATTGTGGAAAGGTTGAAAAAACCTTTGATATTACCAAAAATTGCAATCACCTAAATATCACAAGAAAAAAAAAATGCAAACCAAAGTATTCAGGTGCTTATTTTTTCTTTAATTTTTTTTATTCTCTAGATCATTTGAAGATGCAATAGAAGAGCATACTAGGTTTTTGAGGAAAATTTTAGCTATATATTAGTATCAAATCTCTCAAAAAATTAGAAAACACAATGAGCTATACCAAAAAAATCCACTTTGATACCATGTTAAATTTTTTGAGAAGCAAGAACCAAGCCAAGATTTAATATAAATTGTAGATCACATGCAACTCCAATCAAAAAATTATTGAAGATCAAAATATGAGATTGGAGAGAGAATCCTAAAAGAGATAAAATAGATACAATTGCAAGAGAATTTTGATAATACACATGTTACTTTCACCTAACTAGTTGAGGTGAGAGGAGAGTGTTGTATATATAGAAAAGTATGAGCATATACATCCAAGAGGTGCATTAAATCCAACTATCCATAAAAGGTGGGAGGTTTTACCTACTTGATGAATTCCAAAACATGTGATATAAACTCCTCAAGTAAGGAAAAATAACAATTATAAGAGGTGGCACATAAAGCCAAAAAAGGGTGTGTAACTCAACTACCCATGTGAGGGAGAGAGTGACATATGTATCTGATGTATTTCACCACATATCCTCATATTAAGCACACCTAATAAACCTAAACAAGATAAATAATGTGTAGGAAAAAATAAATATTTCCTAACATAAGGAAACTAAAAAACCTACACTATCAAGTGTCACTAATGAGAGATCTGGAGGAATTATTACAGGTTAACAATCTACACTCAAATTTCATCTCAAGCACCTAATATATATATAGGAGATACAAAACCTAAAATCATCAAATTGTAATTAGAAACCCATGAGCTAAAATTACCCAAAAGTGGCACCCAAATTATCTCCCAATCAAAAATACCTTATTATGTATCATAATGCATATCATAATTTGGTAAATAAATGTAACTCCCCTTTATAGATTTTTTTATGCATCCATTTTTCTTATATTTTTTATGAAAAAATATAAAGACTGTAATTTTGATCAAATGGGATGATTTGGTCCCTTTAAAAAAGTTAAGTACTCAAATATATCTACACAATAGGAACCCTATAGAGAATGTAGGGTAATCAAGAATTTGTATTTTGGCCAAAAACTAACTCTATGGCCCTTTTAGCACCTGCAAAATTCAATGAGTTTGTAATGATTTATATTGTCCCCTTGAGCTTCTAATAAAATTTGGATAATTTGAGAAATTTCATGGTTGTATCATGCTCATGTCCCTTAGGTATTTTCATTACCCCTTTATATGGCTATGGCCAAAAACCTATTTTGTAGAATGTCCAAGATTTGGCCTTTTCCTTCTCCTTTCTTTTCTTTCTTGAGTCCAATCAGGGTTCTGGACCCTGAACAAACATTTGCACCAAGGCCCAAATCTATTCCATATCCCTACTCCCCCTTACTTCTTTTCTCTTTCAGGTTTTGTCAAGGATTCAGGCCCCAACAAAAATTTGGATCAAGTCCAAATGTCCAAGTTCTTCCCAATTCCCCCTTCATCCATTTCTTGTTCCATCCAATTAGGATTCTCGATCTCACTTGGTGCCTTTTCTTTTCTATCCAATCAGAACTTCAGGTCTTGATTGGACTTTCGAACCTAAGTTCAAAAGGTCTAAAACTTGTTTGAGTTTCCACTTCTACTTTGCCCCTTATTTAAAATGGTTAAAGTAAATTTCGTTTGGGACTTTGCAAGGTTTCTGCAACCTTGTCGGGCCTTGAAAATGGTTTTAAAACCTTATAATAAAGTCGCATAGGTAAAGTGCATCGGGACTTTACAAGGTTTTTAAAACCCCCATCGAGCCCCAACATGGTTGTCAAAACCATGTCGAGCTCCAATGAAGGTTTTAAAACCTACTTTGTCAACCGATGCTTTGAGTTTTTAACTTCAAATATATTAAGCGCTAAGGTTTTGTCAAGTGCCTGAAAGGTTTTGAGAATCTTGTCAAACTCTGATGTGGTTGTCGAAACCACATCAAGCTCCAATGGGGGTTTCAAAACCTCCTTTAGACTCTGGCAATATCCCTGGTCTCCCTTTCTTCTCTTCTTACTTTGGTCCTATTGAGGTTTCAGGCCCCGAATAGACACTTGGACTAAGTCTAGGCCCGTTCTTACTTTCTTCCCCCTATCAAATCAGAATCCCCAATCTCAACTGACCTTCCCTTTTCTTTTTCTTCCTTTCGGTCCCATCAGGATTTCAGATCTTGATCGGATTTTTGAACCTAAATCCAAAAGGTTTGAATCCATTCAAGAATTTCACTCATGACTTCCTTTCTCTTCCTACTTTGTTCCTGTCAAGGTTTCAAGACGTGATTGGAATTTTGGACCCAAGGTCCAAAATTTTGGATCCATTTTGGTTTTCGAAACCCAATTTTCTTCCTTGTTGAAACTTTGGACCTTTTTCGAACTTTTGGACTTTTGGACTTTTGGCCCGATATTTCAAATCCAAATTTTGTTTCCACTCCTGCCCTTTTGTTTCTTCTTTCCTAGGAGCCTATCGGATTTTTGGGACCCAATTGGACTTTTGGACCTTCTATGAAGTAGTCATTTTTTTCACCATTAATGCTACAACAACTTTCTCAACTGCCAGCTTTTATTCCTTTGATTACAGGGATGATTTTAAATGCATTTCTCAACAAATTTAGGTGGGACAAAATGGTTTCCATTCTTCTTTATGATTTGCAAGCCTTCTTTATGTTAGAGGTCAAATCTTGGCAATGTTTTGTTGCATATTTTATGGGGATTTTGTTCCTGATTTGTGTGCTCATTAATGTGGAGGCATGGCGTGGGTTTTGGAACCAGTGTGGCATGTTTTCTTCTCAAATTTAGTTGTCTATGTTGACATTTTATTTCTTGGGGTTTTAGGCCCGGCCCTTGGTCCTCCTTCCACCACAACTTGTAGAAGTATAAATTGCACCTTTGTACTCATTCTAAGGGTTGGATATTTTTTTTAGACCTTGTTCCAGAGAGAATTAGTTGCAGAACCAGCAGAAGATAGATATTCACAAGAAACCCTAGGTTTCAACATCCAATTCTGGGTATAGACTTTTTTATATTGTAATGATTTGTGTTTGATCCCAACCTTGTAATAACATTTTTAAAGTTGAAGAGTGAATAATTAAAGTAAGAATCAACCTTAGTAGAGTGTCTCATCATGTATGGTGTGCATTTTTTGATGTATCATTGATTATTTTTTCATCTTGAAGTTTATAAAATCTATACAAATTTTTTTCACGGTATCTTTTCAATATAATAAAGGAAATGTGTGGGTATGCATGATGATACTAAGTAGACTCTCTTATATTTTGAAACCATTTTTTGTCTTTCTAAGTGTATGTGTAGAGCCTAGATTGCTTGTGCATTTAAAAGGCATAGTATTTTATGGTGAATTCATTAAGTCATCACCTTATTTTTAGTTATTACATCTGTGGTTAAATCTAGAGACTTCATAGCCCAATGGATAAAGGCACCAAGTTGTAATTGGTTTTCTCTCCTATCATCTTGAACACACTCCAAACACATAAAATAAAAATACCTTTAAAGTTTTACTTTATGTGTTTTTTACTACCATGTTTGAATGAATACAACAATAGAAAGGCAGATCATAATTTCATTCTCAGAAATTGATATGGTAGGTTATCTGTTAGGAAGATGCCCAACCTTACTTTTCCAAACTAGCACATATGTATATTATGACACCAGTATTGGGATGCATTATTTAGTGGATATAGTTTTTTGTAAGGTATTATGTAGTGTTTCAAATCATGAATTTGGAATATTAGGGAATACCCCCTTGGTCTTGCAAAGCTAAAAGTGAAGGAGGTTTTACCCACCTCAATAATTGGTCCTTAGATACCCAACTTGAATATAGGTTTGTGGTAATTCTCCAAGTTTGACACCACTGGCATCTATATGATTACAAGCCTTAGGGATTTGGGACCAATAACTTTGATCACCAACAAGCCCAAAAATTGAGTTTTTATATATAAAAATCACACTTTTTATAAACTTAACAATAGAAGCAAGGTTGAGACACATTTCCTAATAATATTGAGAGATAATATGTGAGATAGAAAGAGGCATAGTGAGAGGGGAGAGAGTGATAGAGAAAAAGGTAGGGTACATAGACAAAGAGATGGGGGAGATAGAGAAAGGAGTGATAAATAAGGAAGAGAGAAAGAGAGAGAAGGGAGAGAGAGATAGAAAGGGAGAGAGGGGAGAGAGATAGGGAGAGGGGAGAGAAAGGGAGGGAAGTAAACATTTTCAAAATATTGTATTTGTTTCAAGAATATGAAATTACCTACTAATGGCACCAACCAAAATAATGTAGAAGCTTGTCTAGAACCACTTACCTAAAATTTAATAGAATTAGTAAGTAATAATAAAAATTCTATGTTGGAGTTGATTCCTCAACCCTATCACTCCCAAGGATCACTTTCAATCAAACACCTATCATGGGAAGAGAGAAAATAATAGGAATTTCTATGATTTCCAAAGAGACTATATATTCAAAAAGTATGAATCATTATGAATTTTCATTATCGTGCATTAATGACTAATCTAATAATGAATCCTTATAATAAGGAAAAAGAAAAAAGAAAAAATCAACCCTAAATAAAACTATAGGTAGGGATAAAATTATATCATAACATGTGTCCTCATTCTATGACTTGAGAAAAAAAAACACATGACCTAAGTAAGCTTAAGTAGCTAGTGTGAAAAGGGACCTAATTACTTAAGTAATTTATTAGGGAGACATCATTTTACTCTAAATAATTCCCTTAAACTTGCAACTTAGGGAGAAGCTAGAACCTTTAATAATGAATGAAAAAGAAGAAAAATATGGATCTTAACAACTAGGCCTAATGAGGTACCCATGTAAAAATAAAAAAAGATATCTAGTAACTAGAGAAAAGGAGAAAAAATAATGGGAAAAAATCCTCTCTAAAAGAGAGAAACATACAAAGGACTAAAAATCCTCCCAAAAAATTCAAAAAGAATAGGAACATGAAGAAAATTACTAAAGCACAATTAAGTTTCAAACAACTATCAAAAAATGAATATTATAATATTGAAACTAAAGAACCTCTTTTGAAATTGAGATGATGGTTAGGAATAAGAAGACAAAAAATATACATTAGTGACCCTAATGGCACTACTCAAACAATGATTAGATGGAATCCCAATGTAAAATTATGATATTCAAAGCTATATATGGCACATCAATTTGCACAAGTGATCCCAACAACACTTCTCAATCAATGTAAACTAAATTTCAAGTCAAAAAATATAGGTGCTAATAGTCTAAAGAATTAGATCAATTAAGGATGGAAGGTCACCTCCATAAAATATGAAAACAATAGTTTCCATATGGTATGTGTCCCATCTCACCAAAGGTATGGATAATTAGCTATTGCATCCACCTGCTATCTAGGAATAAAAACTACATACATAGCTCACTCCAAATTGAAACCAAGGAAGCATTAGCACCAATAGTGTGAGACCCCCCCCCCCCTAATTCTAACAAGAGAGAGAGATAATAAATCCACTAAAATTGTGTGTCATAGTATAGTTCATGAAGAAGAGACATCAGAATAACATTCACAAGATAGTACCTATAATTGAAAAAAGGTGTGCAAAATAGGGAATGATTGCATGAAGGTAGAAAAGGTTGTGATTATAAATAATAAAACACATGAAAAAATCCCCCATGGCACTTTGTAAACTAGTGTGAGTAAAATAATGATACAACATAATGTGCAAGATCCCTAAAATGCATGTATAATGGTGGAACTTTATCTTAGTGTATTCCAAATGAAAAATTAAATTCAATAGATGATTACAATGCCTAAAAATGATAATTTGGAAAGACATATATAACAACTCAAATGAATTCATCTAATGCAAAGAAAAAATTTCTAGGTGTCAAAATGTTAAATTGATTAACCAAAATGTAAAATAATGAAAAAATAAATAAAAGATACCTAAGGAAAATTATAGAAAATTTGCATGGATAGTTGTGGAGAGCTCTAAAATACCTTTCAAAATCGCAAGAATCATGAAAAATGAAGATATGGGAAAATATTTATGAGATCGAGTGTCAAAATGAAGATCTAACTTTGACATGTGATTAAATGTATCGGTAGAAAAATCTAAGAAAAATACTTGCACCACTAGAAAGTGCTCATAACTAGTTTTTCAATGATATCTCATTTGCTGATTTTTTACACTATATTCCAAAGTATGCCAAAAAATAGCTACTTTAGGGAAAATTAGGGCTAGGGGTACAACCATACAGGTTTACGTCATGGTGACATCAACAAAAAATGTTAGAATATGCCTCTTTGGTTGAAGTATTTTGCACCGTACTAGAAAATCGTTGTTGGAGTATGAAAACCACTATCAAGGCCAAAAAATATGTTGGGAGCTTAAAACCACTAAAGACCAACAAAAATTTCCTATGTTCATTGATTATGTTTTTTGAGACGTGTAAAATTGTTTACATTATTGGTAAATGGATTTTGGTTAGTATTCCATTTGAGATAGCTAGCACCAACTATGGTGGTGGAGCCACCAAGGAGCCACCACTCTAGTGGCAAGGCTTGTTGTTTCTAGCAACTAGCTGGTATAAATCCACTAGATGGCAAGGGATAGGGTCCCATTCCTACAAGCATCCTATATGAGGTCTGCAAGTGTCGAGTACCCTATACCCTAAATTTTTTAATAAAGTTTGAAAATTTGAAAAAAATAGTTTGTTGATACTCATACTAGGACAGTGGTGCAATTTTTTTTCATGATTTTAATGGAAATAGAGGTGTATGATGCCATCCTATCATATGTATTTTTCAACATGAATTTTAAGACCCCCCCAAAATTCCTAATTTATTTTTTCTTGAATTTCAACATTTGAACAAGTGATCTTAGGGTTTTTGGACTTTTTAGATATAACATGGTAAGGTCTCTTTTGTTTTAGGATACACCATTTGAACACTCAAGGAAAAATCTCTCAAAAGTTAAATAGGGAATCATAGATTTAGAGATTTGATACCATATTGGAGTTTATTCCTCAACCCTACAACTTCCAAGGATCACCTACAATCAAACACATGTCACAAAAAAAAGAGATAAAAATAAATAGGAATTTCTATAGAGGCCAACAAGACTATTGATCCAAAAAAGCATGAATTTATTTATGAATACATGCAGTATTATACATTAATGAATAATACAATAATGAATTTTTATAATAAGGAAAAATCAAAAAGAAAAAATAATCCTATATGAAACCCTAGGTGATGGTAAAATTAGATCATTACATCTGCCACCATCTTATGACTTGAGACAAAAAGAACATGACCTAAGTAAGTTAAAGTAGCTACTGTGAAAAGGGGCCTAATTAGTTAAATAATTAATTAAAGATGGGAGAGAGATAGGAGAAATAGAAAGAGAGGAAAGAATAAATATATTCAAAGATTCTATGTTTCAAGAATATAAAATTCTCTACTAATGACACCAACCAAAATAAGGTGGAAGCTTGTCTAGCACCACTTACCTACAATTTAATAGTATAAGTAATAAATAAATATAATAAATTAAAAATATACTCAAACAATTAAGTTTAAGAAATTTTAATATACTTAGAAATTAAATCCAATGAAAGTTTTTGATAAGCAATAAAAAGGTTTTGCGAGGACCATAAACCCCTTACAAACAGGTTTTGAGGGGACCTGAAACCCCTTACAAACAAATGAAAGTTGTAGTAAGATAGGAACATAGACAATCAGTAGCCCAACATCAGCAGTCTACTAAACGATATACAAGACAAACCAAACTGCAAGAAATCAGCTTTGAAGGGACTGAAAACCCTATACAACTAGGAACACAAGGGCCTTAACTCGATAACATCATTAAAGGGAAATATCAATAGGTCTTGGCTAGGACCTTAAACCCAAAAACACAAAAGGCTAAAAAATAGTAGCCATATTATAGCTCCTACCATTCTGGAAAACCAACCCACACTCCACCTCCATACGACGGGGCCCCCCTCTAATGGTGAGGAAGATACGAGAGCTTGAACCACCAAAGCAACCCATCTCCAGCTCATACTAGCCCCACCTCAAAAGGAGCCAACTCCATCTCCAAAGGAACAAGCAAAGGAGAAGAGGACTTTCTGTTGGTCCTGCGTTAAACAACTCCACCTCAAAAGGAGCAGGCTCTACTTCAACAAAAGAAAACTTGACCTCTAGAGAAAACAACACCTACAAAAACCAGCCAAAAGAAACTACTCTAGTAGGACAAGCACTCACAACAACCTTTGGAAATCCAAGCAGCAAGAGCAAAAGGTGAACCGAACAAAGGATCTTGAACAACAGAGCCACCAAAACCAATAGGGACTTTAAATTCAACCACAAACCAACACCAAGGGTACACCAAAATAATACCCCACAGAGAACAAACCAATATTTGGCAAAAGTCTGGGTGAACGAAGATAACCCAGAACAAGCCAATAGAGACTGAGAAAACCCCAGCCCAAGCACCAAAAGGGCCACCAAATCCCATAAGGATCCCAACACCACACAATAGGGAACACCCGAGATGAGCAAAAGGATCATCCCCCCAAAGAGGAAAACAAGAGGCAATGAAGAAAGAAGGAAAATTATAAAGAACACCCCAAATAAAAGAGACGACCCAAAAATAGAGGCATCAACAACTCCCCAAAATAGAGGGGAGCACAAAACCATAAACCCCAAACTCACGCAAGGGATCCCAAACACAAACCAAACAACCCAAAGGCTGAAGAATCTCCAAACTACCACCACACGAACAAAGGCAGCCTGCACCATAGCAAAAAAGCACCCCATGCGCCATAACACAAGAGGGACGAGCAAGGAGAGAAGCATCCACTCACAAACGCAAAAGTTGCAAGAGACCCCCAAAATGCCCACCCTCCAGAGAAAAAGGCTCCACCAATAGAGAAGGAGACCCTTGCTGCTCAGCCTTAGAAAGCCACTTAGCCATAGAGAAGAAGACCGACGACACCGAAACAGGAGAACACCAGATCCACAACCACAAGAAAAAAAACAACCACTAGAACCCACAAATCTGCATCAAATTCATCCTCGGCATCACCATTGTCAACAGAGGATTTCAAACTTCCTCCTCCCTCGCTCTTCCCACTCCCTCTTCCTTTTCCTCCCACTCTCACCATCAAAATCCAACTAAAGTTATGTAGATACACTTTATTATTTTATATTATCAAGTATTTATTCATGGTCAAATTCACAAACATTTCATGAGTGCATATTTAGAAATCTAGCTACATATTTGATCAATTGAACATTCAATGCATCAATAAGGTTAAAATAATGAAGATTTATCCAAGATTTTTTAAAATCCTTGAATAACCACACATCTAACTTGTTTATTGGGTACATTATAAGACATGTTCTATTAGTAACCATAGACCTTGTAGGATGCTAAATTCCTTCTCCATCTATGATAGGACCTATAAATTTTCTTTTTTTCCCTTACACAAAATCATGCAAAATAATATATCCCTTGTCCATTAAATTCATCTACAATAACTACATAGACAACCCTACAATGATTATACAAGAGTTTAATTTAATAAATAATACAAAGATAGTACATGATAAGGTAAATTATTAATTTTAATTAAATAATCCATCTATGATACATGATTACATTTGTATCACCCCTCTGATTCGCTTATGTTTTCAGATAGTGCTTTTATTTTGATAGACTATGATACTATGATGTTGTTATTTGATCGCTAACATTATAGCGATGATGGTTTTTATTTTGAGATGTGATGGTACACTATATTGATGATTGTTGATTATGACATGCTTTCTGGTTAGCATAGTTGATTATGTGAGTTGATATTGATATGTGTTCATCTCTAGTTATTTGATGTTTTAGTTTCGATAGTTTTGATGTGACACTGTGTTGGTGAAGGGGAATGGGATTGCATCGCTCGCTTGCGAGTGCCTTGAGATTCCACGATTTTCTCTTCACGGTGTGATTGTTCATGATCTATGTACATGTACGACATATATTTTGATTGCAGGATTGCAGGTACAGGACATCGACTCCACCTGGACTCATAGGTTTGAGTGTGTCCATTTCCCAACAGAATAGTTGATTGGGAGATAGTATTGGGGTTTCCTTGTTAAACCACAACCCTAGTCACAGTGTGTCATCAGTCTTTTTTTTGTTCATGCTTGTTGCTATGTAGTTCACGTTTGCCTTGTCATTTATTTATTTTGCAAGGTATGTTCTGTGGGAAATTACTGTTTAAATGTTTTAAAGTGATAATTTAATTAATCTTGATTAATATTGTGAAAGCTTTGTATTTGATTTAATTAATTAAATTTAATTTATTTTGTAAAGTGATTTAATCTTTGAGATTAAATTTATTTTAAAAAGTGATTAAATTAATAAGATTAAATTTAATTAGAAGTTAATATGTGATTTTGAATTATTAAATGCACAAATATCTTGTAAATGTTTTAGAGGAAATATTTGTGATTTGGTTGGAAAGATATTTTATTTGTGACATGTGTTAGAAAAATTAAACACTGCTGTTGGGAATTAATTCTCGGAGAGAATAATTGCATTAACTGAAAGAGGAAAGAAGCTACTTCACGGCAATGAGAAAAGATATTTTAGAGAGGTTGTTGAAAATTGGTTGTTGAAAAATTTGGGGGAGAAGTTCTCGAGAAATTTTGGTTCTGCTTTTTTTTTCATCTTTTGGGAAAAGTGGATAATTTGGAAAAAGCTTTGGTAAATTGGAATCTGAAGGCGAAACTCTACTTCAAACATCATTTCCTCAAGTATCCGGAAACATGTTCTTTAATTGTTTTATTTAATTTCAAATTGGAAAGGATATTAGAATAATTTATTTTTTTGAAAAAGATTGCATGTACAATGAAGAATATCATTTAAAGCTTTGGTTTGTTTTGTGGAAATTGGAAAATTGTCATGAAAGCTTAGAGCTTTTGTAGAAATTGTTTTAAGCTTTGATTTGTTTGCAATTGGAAAATTATCGTGAAAACTTAGAGCTTCTATAGAAATTGTTTTAAGCTTTGATTTGTTTGGAATTGGAAATTGTCGTAAAAGCTTTAGAGCCTCTGTAGGAAAAAAAAATTAAATAATAGAAATCCTAGAGGGAAAACAATAGAAGATTTGGAAAATCTCTGTAGGAATGGATTTAAAATCTTCCTATCAAAATTTGTGGAAAATTTTGTTTGTATGGGAAAAGATCTTCCTATAGAAGATTATTGTTTTGTTTTGTTTTCCCAATTAGATTTAATTGGTTGGGAAATAGAAAACCTCTGTAAAATATTTGTAAACATTTCCTATAGAAAGTTGTTGCGAAGATTTGCTCATCTTAAGAAATCATCCGATATATTTATATATGTATATATATATTATTGTATATGCATATACATATACATATAATATATATATATATATCAATATATATACTTATATTATTTTTGAAATTCCTGTAAATAAAATCCTTACTGGAAAAACATGGATTGAATCCGTACGGCGATTTATATTTAAATCACAAGTTTTTATATTTAAAGATTTATAAGTATTAATATGTGGGGAGGCGTTGGGCTATCCCCACAACCACCGCCCCCTTAGGGGAGGTGGGTGTGGAGGCAGCCAACGCTGTCCCACAGTGGTCATGTCTTTCCCATGAGGGGAGATGGCTAGGTAAATAGCCGGACAGTGAATGCGTTGAAACCCTCATCGGCCTTTGCTAAAATTTGACTTCGTTTATGTTTTTTTTAATATGTAAATTATAATATATATATATATATGTTTATATATTTATATTTAGATATATATTGAAATTATAATTTAGTTTTTAATATTTAAATATTATATTTATATATGTATAATTATGTATAAATGTATATATAATTATATATATTTAAAGGATTTTGTTAAATCAATGCATGTAAATGCACAAACGAATTTGATGCTTTAAAATGAAATTATTTAAAAGAGGAAATTGATTTTAAAATAGTTGAAATTGGGAAATTGAATTAAACAATTATATTTAATTGCTTTATTGTTTGTAAGTGAAATTGTAATAAGCTAGTTTATTTAGACAATGTGTTATTGTATTTTCTTGAAATGGAAATTGGATTTAGGAAATCCTAATGGTAGCTTTATTTCTTGCCTAAATTGCTTATTAAATTATGATTTATTTTGTTCACGTAAGTTGGGGAAATATGTTAGTTGTGATTTTGTAAGTTTTCCAGATACTATAATTTTTATGAGGGGGTTGTTGTGATTTATGGTTCATCCCTTTATTTTCCTTGGGTAGTGCACTTGGTTGTAATTCAGTTTAAACACCTAGTTACTACGAACAGGATGTGTTGCCTGTTATATTTTGGATTGGGATTTAGTATATGTTTTGTGCATTGTGTTTACCCTTGGTTGTGGATTAGATCCTTGTGTTGTCAATAGGGGAGTGGCTCTCAATAGGGGCCGACGCACAAAGTGGTGCTAGGATAACTCATGTGGGAGTTAGTTAATTCAGTGGAAATTAAATAAATATATTAGGGGAAAGGTATCTATGAACACTTAACTAGATAATTCCACCTCACTCATGGGTTCAAGGGCTTGTTTAGACATAGGATGAGATGGGAAGGCCTAGAATGGAAAGATCATTATCTTGTCCCTTTGAAAGATATTTGATTTTACATCGGTTTGCATGTGGGGTCGGGGATCGTAAGAGGCTACCAAGGTAACCCAAGATGGGCATCGGGGCCTAGGAAGATCTGCCAGGGTAACCCATGCTACTTTGTGATGACACTCTTCCTATGACAACAATATGTATTATGCAGTTGATATACTTCATTCTTTTACTCTGGAAGCAATGTAACCTTTATGTCAATTTTTGTACTTGTTTAGTTTAGTCTTGTGATTGCCTATGTCTAGAGGTTATCGGTTTTGTCTAGGAAGCACTTTTACTATCTCCTAGCATGGGGGGTGGGCCTTCGGGTACCACTTGGTTGGGTGGAACGTGCACCTTACATCATTGGGTTTCCACTTCATGTTCATGATGGCAGGATCTTCTAGATTGGAGAGTTCACATGTTCCAGTTGTTTACACCATTTCTTATGTTCTATTGGATTAGTTGGATGTTATTATATATGTTACTACTCCTCATTTGTATTTGAGGAGGATTCTTGTATCTTTATAATTGTAACATTATTGTATGATCTACCTCATTTTGGAAATGAGCCTTGTAACTATTATATTGAATGAATACAATTTATGAATGATTCTTTAATGTACCTTGTATCTTATTAGATGAGTTTAATGCTTTTGGATGTATGTTCTTTATTTCATGAGAATTAATTCATATGTTATGGGATTCAAATGTAAGCATTGTTGTGTACCTTGAGGATGTATGTGTTAAGTGTAGTACACTTTACTTGTTATAATTATACTTTTTATAAAAAAAATTGGTTACGCTTCTGTTGTGGTTGCATCATCCTCTAGGGTTACGTGGTGGGGCATTACACATGGTATCAGAGCCCAAGTTTAAATATCAGGTGCTCTAGGATAATGTTGAACCCATTAAGTTATTAGTTGCATAGGATTTAAATTTGTGTTACCTTGTCTTATACCTTGGTATGTTTGTACAGGGTCATGCCACCTAGGTAAGGTCATGGTAGAGGTTCGTGGTTGTGGTCGACGACACGGTTGTGGAGGTAGTTAGTAGGATTCACCTCCCCATGTTCCCCATGAATCATATCGTGAGGAACAATAGGCTTCCTAGGATTCTTTGGGATGTGGTGATCAGAATCAAGATCCACTAGGGATCGAGGGTGCTCAGTTGCATCGATTGTTAGAGGAGACTCTTGCTCACCTTGGGCCAAGGAAAGATGGAGAGCAGATAAATATTGGAGAGGGAGAGATATCTCCTAAATGGAGAGAGGTTCTAGCACAGCAGGAGGCAGTCCCAACTGCTCATATGAGAGACCTACTTAGAGCTCATCCGCCCACTTTTGATGGTTCTAGCAGCGTACTAGAGGTTGAGACATGGTTGATAGACCTGAACCGGTGTTTTTTTATGCACCCTTATGATAGCAACACCAAGGCCAAATTTTCTATCATGCACTTGCGAGAATTTGCATCTACTTGGTGGGGATTAGAGGAGCAGAAGCTTCGTATTGTCAATGATAGCCCTGACATACAATTCCACTGTCAGTTGTTTGCAGTGACAGTAGATGACTTGGAGTTGGGTGATAGTGAGGAGAAGGTTTCATTTGCTAACCACCCCATACTCCAGTAGTATGTAGATGTATTTCTCGATGATATTTCATGGATGCCACCTCAGTGTGACATTGATTTCAAGATTGATCTTATACCTGGATTTGAGTCTATTTCACGAGCTCCATACCATATGACTACACAGGATCTTAAGGAGCTCTGCTTGCAGCTGGAGGAGTTGCTAGAGAAGGGTTTCATCCACCCTAGTGTTTCACCTTGGGGAGCACCAGTAATTTTTGTGAAGATGAAGGATGGCTCACTCTGTTTGTGCATAGACTACCATCAGCTGAATAAATTGACAATCAGGAACCGATATCCCTTACCTAGGATTCATGATTTTTTTGATCAGATCAAGGGTGTTACGGTCTTTTCAAAAATTGATCTTAAGTCAGGGTACCATCAACTACATATATTTGATTTCAATATTCATAAAATGGATTTTCACACTCGTTACTGTCACTACGAGTTCATAGTGGTATCGTTCGGGTTGACAAATGCACCATATGTATTCATGAGCTTGATGAACGGATTCTTTCGCACATATCTTGATAGATTTGTACCAGTATTCCTTGATGATATATTGATCTATTCTAGGAAAGTAGAGGAGCATCTGAGGCAAGTTTTGCAGTGTTTGAGAGATAATCAGTTGTATGCTAACTTGTCCAAATGCGATTTCTTTAATATTGAGGTTAAGTACCTTGGACATGTGATATCAGGATAGGGTATTGCAGTGGATCCTGGGAAGATCCAAGTGATCATTGATTGGCCTACGCCCACTAATGTGGTAGAGATACGTAGTTTTATGGGATTAGTAGGTTATTATAAACGCTTCATTCAGGGTTTCTCAAGGATAGGACATCCTATCACTTCTCTTCAAAGAAAAGGGAAGAGATTCTTCTGGTCAGAGCAATGTGAGGTAACATTTCAGAGTCTAAAGGAGAGATTGACCAGTGCATCAATTCTTACAATAGCTAATCCTACTAGAGATTTTTTTGTCTGTACAGACGCATCTTTGGATGGATTAGGAGCATTCTTGATGTAGGATGGTCGATTTATTGTGTATAAGTCTCGCAAACTCAAGGATCATGAGTTGAATTACCCCACCCATGATATTGAGTTAGTAGCGGTTTTACACGCTTTGATGAGGTGGGGACACTTCCATTTGGGGCATAGATTTGAGTTGCATAGTGACCATCGGAGCCTATAATACATCTTCACGTAGCCCAATCTTCATGCCAGGTCAAGGCAATAGATGGAGTTCCTTTGCGAGTATGAGTTCGAAGTGAAGTTCATCCAAGGGAAGGAGAACATTGTTGCCGATGCTCTTAGCAGACAGAGACATGAGTTTTCATAGGTGACTCTTGGTGTGGATTTGAGGAGTCGGATTCTTTCTACACTTTCTACAAACAACTAGTATCAGGAGGTGAAATCAAAGATAGAGACAGGTAGGACTCTTGAGGGCAGATTCTTAGGTTATTCTCTAGAGTCGAATGGTTTTTTGAGACACATGAGACACATTTATGTTCCATCTTCTAGAGATCTTTGTACCTTGGTTATGATAGAGGCACATCGGGCACCCTATTCAGCTCATCCTACAGTGAAAAAGATGCATGTCGATTTACGACAGCGATATTTTTGGGTAGGTATGAAGTGAGACATCGTTGACTTTGTGTCGAGGTGTTTGGAGTGTCAGCGAGTGAAGGCTGAACACTAGCATCTAGTAGGACTTATTCAGCCACATTTGGTGTTAGAGTGGAAATGGGATATAATCTCATTGGATTTCATATTTGGGTTACCCAATTATTTGCAACGACATGATGCCATTATGGTGATGGTGGATAGGTTGACGAAGGTAGCACACTTCTCACCTATTTTTTCATCCTATAATGCTTCATCCATTGCTAGAGTGTTCATGGGAGATATTGTTAGGCTGCACGGTATTCCTCATTGGATCATTTCTGATAGGCATCCTATGTTCACCTCAGCTCTTTGGACGTCATTGCAGTATGTCATGGGGACGCAGTTGAACTTTAGTTCAACGTATCACCCTAAGATAGATGGACAGACTGAGAGGGTCAACCAGATCCTTGAGGATATCTTATGCATGTATGTGATGGACCAGCAGACATGATGGGAGGATTATCTCCATTTGGTGGAGTTTTCTTATAATAATAGTTTTCAGAGTTTGATTGATATGCCTCCTTTCTAGGCATTGTATGGACGACCATGTCAAAATCCTTTGAGTTGGGACCAGTTAGAGGAGAGAGTTCTATTGGGTCCTAAGATGCTTCAGGACATGGAGTAGTAGGTGATTCGGATCAGGGAACGTTTGGTTGCTGCACAGGATAGGCAGAAAAAGTATGCAGATGCGCATCAGGTGGACCGTCAGTTTGTAGTAGGTGACCAAGTTTTTTTGTGAGTGCGTCTATGAAAGAGTCCAATTTGATATGGAAAGGGCTCTAAGCTCGCACCTCACTTCGTTGAGCCATTCAAGATTCTCGAGAAGATTGGACCAGTAGCTTATCCTCTTTCTTTTTGGCCCAGTCTCTCGCGCATACATGATGTATTCCATGTTTTAGTACTCAAGTCTTACCACCCTGATATATCTCACATCCTTGATTGGAATGCCTTACAGGTAGAGGATGGGCGACTAACTTTGGAGCCCATGACTGTCACGCAGCATAGGAGACTCACCCTCAGGGGTCAAGATATTGAGTAGGTTAAGGTCTAGTGGGATCTGAGAGATGATACATCGGCTACCTGGGAGGATGCGACTAAGATGCGAGAGCTTTATCCCTATTTATTCGCAAGCTTCCAGGAGTAAGTCTGATCCTAGGGGGGAGGATGTAGCACCCCTCCGATTCGCTTATATTTTCAGACAATGTTTTTTATTTTGATAGACTATGATACTATGGTGTTGTTATTTGATCACTGACATTATAGCGATGATGGTTTTTATTTTGAGATGTGATGGTACACTATATTGATGATTGTTGATTATGACATGCTTTCCGGTTAGCATAGTTGATTATGTGATTTGATATTGATATATTTTCATCTCTAGTTATTTGATGTTTTAGTTTCGATAGTTTTGATGTGACACTGTATTGGTGAAGGGGAATGGGATTGCATCGCTCGCTTGCGAGTGCCTTGCGATTCCACGATTTTCTCTTCACGGTGTGATTGTTCATGATCTATGTACATGTACGACATATGTTTTTATTGCAGGATTGTAGGTACAGGACATCGACTCCACCTAGACTCACAAGTTTGAGTGTGTCCATTGCCCAACGGAATAGTTGATTGGGAGATAGTATCGGGGTTTCCTTGTCAATCCACAACCCTAGTCACAGTGTGTCATCAGTCTTTGTTTTGGTCATGCTTGTTACTATGTAGTCCATGTTTTCCTTGTCATTTATTTATTTTGCAAGGTATGTTCTGTGGGAAATTATTGTTTAAATGTTTTTAAGTGATTATTTAATTAATCTTGATTAATGTTGTTAAATTTAATTAGAAGTTAATATGTGATTCTGAATTATTAAATGCACAAATATCTTGTAAATGTTTTAGAGGAAATATCTGTGATTTGGTTGGAAAGATATTTTATTTGTGACATGTGTTAGAAAAATTAAACAATGTTGTTGGGAATTAATTCTCGGGGAGAATAATTGCATTAACTAAAAGAGGAAAGAGGCTACTTCACGGTAATGAGAAAAGATATTTTAGAGGTTTTGTTGAAAATTGAAAGAGGTTGTTGAAAATTGGTCTTTGAAAAATTTGGGGAAGAAGTTCTCGGGAAATTTTGGCTCTAGTTTTTTTTTCATCTTTTTGGAAAAGTGGATAATTTGGAAAAAGCTTTGGTAAATTGGAATCTGAAGGCGACGCTCTACTTCAAACATCATTTCCTCAAGTATCTGGAAACAGGTTCTTTAATTGTTTTATTTAATTTCAAATTGGAAAGGATATTAGAATAATTTGTTGTTTTGGAAAAGATTGTCTGTACAATGAAGAATATCGTTTAAAGCTTTGGTTTGTTTTGTGGAAATTAGAAAATTGTCGTGAAAGCTTAGAGCTTCTGTAGAAATTGTTTTAAGCTTTGATTTGTTTGGAATTGGAAAATTGTCATGAAAGCTTAGAGCTTCTGTAGAAATTGTTTTAAGCTTTGATTTGTTTGGAATTGGAAATTGTCGTAAAATCTTTAGATCTTTTGTAGGAAATTGTTTTCAAACAATAGAAATCTGAGAGGGAAAACAACAGAAGATTTGGAAAATCTCTATAGGAATGGATTTAAAATCTTCTTGTCAAAATTTGTGGAAAATCTTGTTTGTATGGGAAAAGATCTTCCTGTAGAAGATTATTGTTTTGTTTTGTTTTCCCAATTAGATTTAATTGGCTAGGAAATAGAAAACCTCTGTAAAATATTCATAAACATTTCCTGTAGAAATTTTTTGTGAAGATTTGCTCATCTTAAGCAATCATTTGATATATTTATATATATATTATTGTATATACATATACATATATATAATATATATATTAATATATATACTTATATCATTTTTGAAATTCCTGTAAAATAAAATCCTTATTGGAAAAACACAGATTGAATCCGTGTGGCGATTTATATTTAAATCGCAGGTTTTTATATTTAAAGAATTATAAGTATTAATATGTGGGGAAGCATTGGGTTATCCCCACAGTCGCCGCCCCCATGGGGGAGGTGGGTGTGGAGGCAGCCAGCGTTGCCCCATAGTGGTTGCGTGTTTCCCATGAGGGGAGACGATCATGTAAACAACCGAATAGTGAATGCGTTGAAACCCTCGTCGGCCTTTGCTAAAATTCGACTTTGTTTATGGTTTTTTTTTAATATGTAAATTATAATATATATATGTATATATATTTATATTTAGATATATTGAAATTGTAATTTAGTTTTAAATATTTAAATATTATATTTATATATGTATAATTATGTATAAATGTATATATCATTATATATATAGATATATATATATATATTAATTTATATATTTAAAGGATTTTGTTAAATCAATGCATGTAAATACACAGACAAATTTGATGCTTTAAAATGAATTTTTTTAAAAGAGGAAATTGATTTTAAAATAGTTGAAATTGGGAAATTGAATTAAACAATTATATTTAATTGCTTTATTGTTTGTAAGTGAAATTGTAATAAGCTAGTTTATTTAGACAATGTGTTATTGTATTTTCTTGAAATGGAAATTGGATTTAGGAAATCCTAATGGTAGCTTTATTTCCTACCTGAATTGCTTATTAAATTATGATTTCTTTTGTTCACTTAAGTTGGGGAAATATGTTAGTTGTGATTTTGTAAGTCTTCCAGATGTTGTAATTTTTATGAGGGGATTGTTGTGATTTATGGTTCGTCCCTTTATTTTCCTTGGGTAGTGCACTTGGTTGTAATTCAGTTTAAACACCTGATTACTACGAACGGGATGTGTTGCCTCTTATATTTTGGATTGGGATTTAATATCCATTTTGTGCATTGTGTTTACCCTTGGTTGTGGATTAGATCCTTGTGTTGTCAGTAGGGGAGTGGCTCTCAAAGGGGGTCAACGCACAAAGTGGTGCTAGGATAACTCATGTGAGAGTTAGTTAATTCAATGGAAGTTAAATAAATGTATTAGGGGAAAGGGTAGTTATAACTAGATAATTATGCCTCACTCGTGGGTTCAAGGGCTTGTTTAGACTTGGGATGAGACAGCAAGGCATGGAATGGCAAGATCATTATCTTGTCCCTTTGAAATATATTTTATTTCTCATCGGTTTTTATGTGGGTTCGGGGATCGTGAGAGGCTACCAAGGTAACCCAAGATGGGGGTCGAGGCCTAGGAAGATCTACCAGGGTAACCCATGCTAATTTTTTATGACACTCCCCCTATGACAATAGTATGTATTGTGCAGTTGATATACTTGATTCTTTTACTCTGGAAGCAATGTAACCTTTATGTTAATTTTTGCACTTGTTTAGTTTAGTCTTGTGATTGCCTTTGTCTAGAGGTTGTCAGTTTTTTCTATGAATCCCTTTTACTATCTCCTAGAATAGGGGGTGGGCCTTTGGGTACCACTTGGTCGGGTGGAATGTGCACCTTACACCGTTGGGTTTCCACTTCATGTTCATGATGGCGGGATCTTCCAGATTGGAGAGTTCTCATGTTCTGTTGTTTACACCATTTCTTATGTTTTATTGGATCAGTTGGATGTTATTGTATATGTGTACTACTCCTCATTTTTATTCAAGGAGGATTCTTATATATTTGTAATTGTAACATTATTGTATGATCTACCTCATTTTGGAAATGAGCCTTGTAATTTTTATATTGAATGAATGCAATCTATGAATGATTCTTTAATGTTCCTTGTATGTTATGAGATGAGTTTAATGCTTTTGGATGTATATTCTTTATTTCATGAGAATTAATTGATATGCTATGGATTAGTTTACTTTTGTATGTTATGGGATTCAAATGTAAGCATTGTCGCATACCTTAGAGGATGTATGTGTTAAGTGTAGTTCACTTTACTTGTTATTAAGTACACTTCTTTTTTTAAATGGTTACGCTTTCATTTTGGTTACGTCATACTCTAGGGTTATGTGGCAGGGCGTTACAACATTATATTTCATATATGGTCAAATTCAACTAATGATTTCATATCCATAATGTGTATTACTCATGAACATCGATATAACTCAAGTGGAATTAAATTTCTAGAATACCATTGAGCAACCCATTCTTTTAACTCATACTCATTCCAACAAAAATCCATACACAAAACAAAATCATGTCATCTATTAAGATGAATAGTCCATGAACATACATTTTATATTCTAAAACAATATAACTAACTTCATCAATTATTAGTGTACAATCATCTTTACATTTAATTTTATCTTCTTCTGCAAACCAAAAAAATCTATGAGCTATAGACTTACCTTCATCACCTAGCCCCATTATTGAGTTACACCATTAAATAATAGAGGTTATATATGTTAAATTCACACCATTTTATTCTAAAATTATTCTCATTCTAAATATTTTTTAGTACACTCCTACACCATCGTGCTCCCCATCATATTCATCCTACTCAACTAGTAGAACATCCATGAGTTCTCAAATTGGGATATCCAATTATTTGACTATATAATTTATTGATCAAATATAATATTTATATTATTCAAAATTACCATATAACATCATAAATCAACCTTGAAAAAACTTTATAGAACTTGTATGATCCTCACTAATATAAAAATACATTCTCCCAGGATCTTCATGTCTCCATTTGTGCTATTGGATACATTAATGAATGTTATATGCACACATATAGCTACTTGAGTGGAGTTATAGTATTATGATTGAGCTTCATTATGTGGTTGTCAAGTAAAATTATCTATAAATTATACAATTGGAATGATGGTATAAAAAGAAAATGTGTCCCTACATAAATTCAATTGCAAGTACAACCATTGAGCTCTATTTGTATGTCTTGTGTACTCATACACCATCTTCTCCCAAAAGATAGCCAAAAAATTCTAATACTTTATTTTTTCACTAATTAATTCACATGTCTTGGTCTCTTTACCATCTTTTAAAGTGAATTTCACTAAATTATATTTTTTTAAAATTTCAAGTCTATTTATAATTGCATGTGTATTTTCTGTGAGCATATAATTTTTTAAATATTACAACCCACCACAACTATCACATGTTCCATCCAAACATGATTTCTTACCAAAACAAATCATCCATTCTTCATACCAAATACTTAAGATGAAAACAATGCACTCCTACAAAATATTATTAGTATGCATAGTAACATGTATATGTCAAAAAATAACATAATGCATAGGTAATTCACTGTGGGCCCTACAACAAGCAGTTCATATATGATTTATTTTAACATAAAAATATCTTTCCATTTCAAAATACCTTTGAATAATTTCTATTTGAGGATAACTCTCTATAAATTTGGAGAAAATTTATGTTTAATTCATATCAAAAATATGTTTTAGATGTGGTTGACAATTTTGACAACTAATTCTTCTTTTTATAATATCTATTTGATTAAGGGATAATCTTGTGTTATTTTTCCAAAAGAAATCAATTAAATATTTTAAAACTTCAAATATGACTTTATCCTTTCATGCATGTCTATTACAAAATGTTTGTAGTTCATTATTATATAGATCCTCAACTCTTTTACGCATCCTAACAATTTTCATTAGCAATTTTCTACTTATTTTTTTAATTAAATGATATTTCTTTGGTTGATTATTTACTATAGTTGATGCAATTACTATTAGAGTAATCATGCATTACCTAATAATTAATTAATCTTTAATTGATTATTACTCCAATTTATTCTCATGCACTTAAGCTAAACTTAGGAGTTCTTTATTTAGTTAACTGAGCGTTTTTCTATGTTAACTGAAGTGAGCTATTATTAGATCATTCTATCTCATCACATGTGATCTTGACACTTGTCCTAATCTAATCTTTTTACCATTTAGGGTTGCTCCTATATAGCACTCAACCCTCATTGCATTATCACTCTGATATTTTCTCTTTTGTTCTCTTGAACTCTCAACCTTTGAGGACTCTTATTTTCCTTGAAGATTCTTGGGGTTCATTATGTAGCTTTTTCTTATTGAGGAATATTGCTTGCAGATCTCTTGCGTGGAAGGTGTCTTTTTTCATTGTTTAATCATGTGGCTCGTGTTTTTCACAATTAAAACATGGTATCAGAGCCTTGATTCAACAAACTCCTTCTCGATTTATGAGGTTTTTTTCTTAAACAAGGGCTATAGGCTTCAAATTTGAATCCCCTTTTTTTTTGTAATTTTTGGAGGTTGGTGTTTTTAGGTGCTTTTTAGCATTAAAAGGACCTCACCGTTGGATTCAAAGTTGTCAAGAAAGTCAATTTTGGTTTTTGTTTGGCCTAATTTGGACTCCTGAGGTCAGATCTGCGAGGGTTTGAAGCAATTTTTTTTTAATTTGGAGGGCAGATGTGATTTTGGTGCATTTTGGCGCAAAAAGAACCTCACAGTTGTGTTCAGGAGGTCAATTCAATAAATTTTGACTATAAATTTGCCCTATTTCACCGTCAGGAGCTTCTAAGGCAAAAAAAAAATTGAATAGGGGCTCGTATGGCCCCTATATAGCCCTGTGCATGTAATCTGGAAAAAAAAAAGAGTTGGCATTGCTTTTTTCAATTTCTTAATTTTATAAATTTCACAAAAATCCAAAAAAAAATTATAGCACAGGTTTCAAAGCTTTTTTGGGGCAGATTTTAATGTGGCTATGATTTTCTATGGTACCCATAGGGTACCTACTGCTGCAGGTCACTACGGGCCCACCTCTGGCCTCACATGGGTTTTTCAACCCCACCATCACCCTTTTTTGAAATGCCAACGGCGATTTCTTTCAAACGGCCAAAAACATTTTCCAATGTTGCTTTAAACTTAGTCAAACAATTGGTCCATTTTATCCGACAGTTTTCTAAACTTTTGGCAGTGAAAGAATGTTCGCACAAGATTCCAACAAGGGTACAAAAGAATATCCCATCCTATCAGGAATATTTTGATATTTTTTTCATTTTTGGGGGCCATATTTTTTTCGATGGTACAGGGAATATTTCTTGGAGTATTCTACTAGTGTCATGTTGAAGTTAGCATGACATTAGTAGTACGGTCAACTACTATGGCCCCTTTGACCCCTCTTTGTGCCCTAAAGGGGGTGTTTTTTTCTTTTGGGCATATGATGTTGTTTTTTGGCAAATGAGATATTGTTGAAAACGTGGTTTCACCAAATTTCCATTGGTGTGGGTCTCATCACTTGTTTTTTCTATTGGTACATTCTACAACTTGTTGAAGTCAAAGTTTTTGTTTTTAGTCTCGAGCTTGTAAATTTTGACCAATTTCTCTATTTTTTGTGATTCCAACAGCGTTGGAACCAACTTTCAGAGTTCTTCATCACCGTCCATCTACTCTTTCCAGATTTCTCTCCAGGTACATTTTATTTAGGTTTTTGTGTTTTCACATCCTGATGAATTACTTGGATGTCTTAGCTCCTAGAAACTTTTCATTTACGTGGGATGACTTTTTTTTGGTTGTTTTATATGTATTTTCAGTATTATATCCTATTTGAGCATTGTAGACATCATTTTTATGCACAATCTCTTTTGTAGATGCACTGACATAAAGTACCATTATGGTGTATATCTTTTTGGGGATTTCATACATCCTGTTGTGCCTTTTGTATTCGCACTATGATATAAAGTGTCATCGGGGGTTGATGTTTTCCTTCGATTTTCCATCACACATTTTTCAAGTGAGTGTCCCTTCCATGACAATAGTGAATCCCAGTGATTCTTGCCTCATGCATGTGTGCCTTAGTTTTCACACCCTTTTATATGCGGGTTGTTTCTCCTACATGCACTTCTTGGTTTCACATAGTTTCAGTGTACCTGTCATGGCTCTCCCTTTTTAGCACTATGGGAGGTTTCTACTGTTGGTGCTAATGCTTCCTTGGTTTTGTGTTGGAGTGATCTATGTATCTAGTTCTTGTTCCTATGTACTTTTAGATGCAATGTACACCAATGGCTGGTTACATGCTTTTCAGTGAGATGGATCATTTACCATATGGAAACTTTTGCATTCCTACTTTTGGAGGTTCTTCATTTCAACACCATATCAGTCTATAGCTTCTTCATGCTTCAAGGATGTTCTACATGTTTCTCTTTTTCAGGACATTGTTTTGGTTGGAGGCTTCTTATTCTTTCACACCTTGATTTGGAGGCTTTTTCAGTCCTTCATTCACCTTTCTCTCTTTTGGAGAGGATATTTCTCCCACTGTGGTTTTCTCTTTTTCTCTAGTTTTGAGAGATCTTTTATTTGTACATGGGTACCTCACCAAGCCCTATTTTCAAGACCCATCATACATTCTTTTTAGGGTTTTCAACTACTCCCTAAGTTCATCTTAAGTGGGAGTTTTAGAGTAATCATGCATTAGCTAATAATTAATTAATATTTAATTGATTATTAGTCTAATTTATTTGCATGCACTTAAGCTAAACTTAGGAGTTCTTTATTCAATTAACTAAGTGTTTTTATATGTTAACTAAAGTGAGCTATTATTAGATCATTATGTCTCATTGCATGTGATGTTGAAACTTGTCCTAATCTAATCCCTTTACCATGTAGGGTTGCTCCTATATAACATTCAACCCTCATTGTATTATCACTAAAATTTTCTCTTTTGTTCTCTTGAACTCTCAACCTTTGAGGACTCTTGCTTTCCTTGAAGATTCTTGAGGTTCATCCTGTAAATTTTTCTTATTGAGGAATATTGCATATATTGTTTGCAAATCTCTTGCATGGAATGTGTCTTTATTCATTGTTTGATCTTGTGGCTCATGTTTTTCATAATTCTAGCAATTACATGGCATTTAGTATTACTATCATTGGTGCATGAGGTTGAACCCATTATTTGGCATGCATCGATTAGATTTCTCACAATGACCTTTTTATTAATAGTATTAAATATTCTTAAACCAAGGATCTTCATGGTGGGTGTAAAATTAAAAGATTTAGATTATCATTTTACTAATTAATTGATATATTCCTATTTTATTTTATTTTATAAAACATTATCCATGCTTTATTAACACTTCTAGAAGTACATTAAGGAAACTTAGGTTTTTTATGTAAAATTTAGGAATTGTTCTCAATGGTAAACTTGGTCCATTAGATAATTTTGTTCAAATTATTTAACATCTAATTTAAATTTAAAAATGTATCACCCTTTATTGATTCAATCTGCATTGCCTAACTAAAACATTAAATTTAGATGGCAAAGATGATGTACCTCAAACCTTGGATTTACTTTCCTAATTACATGATTTTTTTTTATTTTTTGCCTTTGTTTCTCTAAATTCTTCTCTTTTATGGCTCCAATGGATTCTTGAGGTTGTAATTGAATTTCAATTTATTAAATGTTCATAAATTTCTATCATGCATTCTCTTTTCTTTATATAATTCATACTCGTGATCCTTGGGTGCTTTCCTTTCTTCTCATTTCCTACATGATTCTCAATTCTCTATCATTCACACATAATTTTTTAAAATAATTAAAACAATAATTGGAAATATCAAATTTAAATAAAAACACACAATTAGAATGTTTCATGTCAATGCAAGGTTAAGAAAACTAGTTAATTTTGTCAAATAATGATTTGAATTCCTCAAAATAATAAAAATATTATTGATGCTATTAAATTCAAAGAACAAACATGAAATTGGAATATTCTAAACCAATTCAAGATATAAAAAACTAGTTAAATTTGTCAAACAATGATTGAGATTCCTCAAAATAATAAAAAATGTGATTTATGTCACAAAATATGTAGAGCATGTGGAAAAATAGGGTAGGTGGGTCTAAATTAATTTTTTCTTTTTCTTTTTATAATCATTGCCCTAAGTTTCTCATACCAACCAAAAACATATAACCTGCACACAATATACTCTAAATTACAAGCCTTAGGTTTCATTTTCCTTGGAAACCAAAGGATTAGACCTACATGTAAGCTCTATATATGTGTTTTGTATAAAATATACAAAGAATTTTAAAAAATTGAGTGCACTCTCTATCAAGTTTGTACAATTTAAAATATTATTTTTAGAAAAGTCATGATGACATCAATGTTGAACAAAGTTTGTCATTTGATGTCAAAGGTTGTCATTGATGTATGTCAAAGGTGTGTCAAAGAATATATGATTAGAGGTGACACTATCTTTTCAGGACTTGTACCTTTATGTGTTGGTAGTTCTACTGCCATATCACTAAATCAACATGCATTATTAGCTATCGAGGAGTGTATGTGTTCTGAAAGAAGGTGTAACTGATGTATGCATGCAATATCATGCATGCATATATTTACTGATAGAAGTGATTTGGAAGGTTGTATCAGAATGTTTTACTTCGGTGTTAGTTCAGTGTTTCTCAAGTCTCCTTTATGGAGGCATTGTTTTCTCTACGGTTTCAAAGGAGGGTATGTCTACACATGTTCTATCATATTCTATAGTTTCCAAGAGATATGTTTAGCATGCAATAAGTTTGGAGTGATAGAATATTCTTTGTTTTTTTCTCTGTCAATCAGGTTGTGTTTTGGAATAGTGTGGTAATGGCTAGTAGCATGTGGTATTCAAATCTAGCATGTGGTGTCAAGCTAGGACCTAGTTAAGGTTCATGTGGTAGCACACGACATCATGTTCTTTTGGCGGTAACAAAAAATATTTTTGGACCGACCTATTACACATTTCATGAAAATTGAATTTAGGTCCACCTTATGTTGTCTTGGTTATTTGTGGATCCATGGCTGACATGAAAGAGTGTTAATGCAATGTTGAATGTATATATTCCTCTATTGCATGGATACATAATGTGAATTATGTGTGAGAAATATAATTAAAGAGAAGGTGGTGATTATACAAGGATATTATCTTGCGAAGCTAGAGGTTTGCATCTCAAAGTGTGTGCCAATATCTGAAGATCATAAGAAGTGTTGAAGAGTGTTTGTATCCAATCCAGAAGAGTATGAGAGGTATTTGTCTACAATTGAAGATCTGTAATATTTATCTATGTAATCTGGTAGGATTGGTGTTCTACCTGTTGTATTGATCTAATAATTATGTTCAAGTTAAGAGTTTTAAATTGATTTGATCTACTGATTCACCCACCCCCAATAGATTGTGTGCCCTTCAGTCAATCTATATCTTACCTTTCTAACAAATTTACTTTTTTTACAATTAAAATACATTGATGTTTTCATCTTCAATTACTTTTTCTAGTGTTCTCATTTTTTACAAGAACCTATGGATAACTTTTATGGTGTCATTTTATATCCACTCATTTAAATTTTAAATAAACAACATTTTTATTTTCTAGACTCCAATTATACACATTCAAAAAAAAAAATTAGTTTCCTCAAAATTAAGGGGAGAGCACACTCATTTTTTTATTTTTTAGGATGTGTCCACTTTAAATATTAGTAAAAAAATATATTCATTAAAAATGACAAACTATATGATTTTAGCTAACTTTCCACTAAATGGTTTTTTTGTTTTTGTTTTTGATCAGTAAGTTGTAGACAAAGGGTCCACTGCCATTAATAAAAGGTAATAAAATCACAAAATGCATCAACCCTTTAATAGGGTTCCCTAAGAATCCTACAAAAATGTCTTAGCCCAAAAATGGGGAAGAATCAACTTTACACACACCATTAGCGTTATTGGTGCAGGGGCACCATGTTAGTTCAATTTTGCAAGTTTGGTCAAGTAAGGTTTTAAGAGGTTTCTAGGGTGTTGAGTCTTATTTTTGTTCAATAAGGTCATAATAGACCATTGGTAATGTAATTTGAGTCATAGAAGGTTCATTTTGCTAAAGTTGTCCATGTTTTCAAATATTGTCAAAAATACAAAGTGAAAAGTGGAAAAATGCAAAATAGGAGAAGCTCAATGGTCACGTAAGTTGAAAGTCAGTTTGAGGGAATTTTTTTAGTTTATTTTGGTTGTATAAGGTTTAAATATAGTGTGTGTGGGTCGAAGTTTGGTTCTGGAGATTGTATTGAAGTTGAATTACTAGCAAAGAACTCTGTTTTCTCATAAATTACTAGTAAATTGTTGTTGTAGGCCATTGTACAGCTCCGTACAATCTATTTTTGATCCAATTTTCATTTTAGTTGATAGATATATGAATTATCAAGAGATTGGTTTTGATTTGATTCCATTTCATAGTATTTGAAGGGTTTTATTGGCAATCTTCTGGAAACGGGTCTGTGATACCCTATTATGGCTTGAAGTCATTTAAAATGTGTTAAACACCCATTCCACAATTAGATTCCCCTGTAACTCAGTGGGATGGGTTCCTTAAGATATTTTTAGATTTTTATGGAGTTTATTTGAGTAGGGAAGGCCGTTTGGGTGAATTTGAATGCTACCCTAGTGTTTTCTTAAGTTTTGACTTGAAAATGATGGCTCCAAGTTGAGATTTGCATAAAATGCATTGGTAAAGGTTGGGTGAAGGTTTAGATAACATGTGTAGGCTATATTGTGTGTTTTTGATGCATTGATAAGGTGAGTTATGGCTTGGGGTATTGATTTTCAATAAACCCTCTTTAAACTAGCTTAAATGAGGGTTTGGTGATTAGATGTTTTGGACGGCAGTTCTCTTGACAAAGATTGTTGTTTTTGGCCATTTGAAGGTTGGTAAAGGTTTTTCAATTGAATTTTGGATTTGAGAGAGTGATTGAGTGGGTGATGCTTTGTAAAAGTGGCCTAACTGGCCTAAGAGGGTAGCGTAGCAGCAGTGAGTTGAGGAATATGTTCCAAAGGAACCATATGAGGTTTTGAAATATGTTTTGATAAGGCTTAATGGGTGACTGAAAAGACAATTTTTTTGTGGTTTTGTGAATTATTCTGCAAGATATGTCCAAAAAACTAGGTCTGTAGACCTACAAGGGAAATTGTGAAGTGTGAGAAATCACCCTAGTTAGGGTTTTGGTGATTGAAGATTTGTTTGAAATTGATCTAATTGTGATTGTGGAAGGTTTGCCTCCCTGATTTGCATCAGTTATGTATTTTACTAGCTCATCTAAGGATCATATGATGTCCGGATTTAGACATTGATGATTTCTTCCTTTTTAATTATATCCATTCTTGGTCTGAAAACATGGGGTATCTTGATTAGCCTTTATAGAAGCCTCAAACCTTGAAGGCAGAAAAGAAGCCAAAGGCATTGGAGAGGACACAAAATTTGTGGAAACTATAATAGAAGAGGCATCAAAGTCTCCAATAGAAGATTTTTTTGCAGGAGCAATCACACATGTAGGCTCTTGAGGCACATGAGGAGAGGGGGATTTGATGTAGCAGAGTCGTAGCACCTATACCTAGAAGGGGAGAAGTCTTGGAAATTAATTTTGGCACTTCTTGAGATGAGACATTTCCACTTTGATTGTTGAGCAGAATAACATAGTATTGGGGTTCAACCCCAATCCACCAAGTGGCCTAGCTACTTGAGTCCATAGTCCCACACTCATGGACAGTTAATTTTTTACACTGGGGTGTAAAGTGATCAAGCGAGAAGCATTTTCTACAATGAAAGGTTGTTTTCTCATAATCCATAGGTTGTATCCAGCATCGTTCCTTCACCTTCAGTAAAATTTCAATAAGGAGCCCTTTGGATAGGTCCATTTTCACACAAATTTCTGCACACATGGAATTTTGATAGTTGATTGTTTCCTCTGAAATGTAGTTATATTTTCTTAAGCCATTTCCTATTTCCTATAAATAGAGCCCTTTGGATAGGTCCATTTTCACACAAATTCCTTCACACATGGAATTTTGATAGTCAATTGTTTCCTTTGAACTATAGCGATATTTTCCTAAGCCATTGCCCATTGCCTATAAATAGTCTAGTTCCTAGAGCTAAAAGGGAAGATAAGGTAGTCGAACCAAAAAAAATGCAGAAGAAAAGGTTTCAAATTGTGGGTCAAAGGATGGGTACCAAGCTTTCATACACAAGAAATCTCCTTGGAGAGCCCAAAGACCATTTTTCAGCACCCAAGCCATATCCATTAGAGACTCAAATTCAAGAATAAAAAACCCCTTGGCACAGGGGAAAATGCATATTTCTTCCTCCAGATGTTCTTTCCAATTTTTCAGTATCCATACGTACAAATCACTCAAATTCGATCATAATTTAGTGAATCTACACATAATGGTGTGATCTTGTAGAAATTCTCCCCTATCATTGGCCAAACCCTCTAAACAAATTTCTGGGATGGAGGTCAAGTGATTGACCGATATAGCAGATCTAGGCGGACATGAGTCACTAATCCCTTTAGAGAGATTCACCAAAGGAGAAGAGGGAGATCATGCAACCATAGGATTCTAAGCCTCGCCTCTACAACCATTGTGCAAACCTCGCTAGAAATAAGAGCACAATCGAGGAAAATTTCATTGTGTAGGGGATAAAAGGGGGGCGTTGTGGGCCCTAGCACCAAACCACAGAGCCTCAGAAAAGGAGAGCCTCCTACCAGAAACATGCATGAGACCATCTTTTTCCATGCCATTGCAGTCAAGTGTAGACCTTAGAGAGCCATGAGAATCATTCCAATCGAGTAGGGCAGTGTGCAAAGATGCAAGAGCAAGCAAAGACATTGTGAGCTATTTGAAGAGTATTTTTTATTTTGTATAAAATTCAATTCCACTAAATGGATTTCTTAAATCTGAAAAAATAACATTTTAGGGGAGTACACTTGATGCTATGTTATGTTTTTTTAACAAAAATAGAACCACTTTCTATCTTCTCTTATATAACCTTATTAATCTCCACCATTTGAAAAAAAAATTAGTAGTTTAGAAACTAGATTCCAAGCACTAATAATTTTGTTCTTGTCACATCTTAAAGTTTTGAGCATGGGTATCTTGAATTACTTGTCCAAAATCAATTTTTTTATTATTTTAAAAATGGTCAATTTTGACCCCTTTTTGGCCCCTCATTTCCATGCACATACCCACTAGTGTATATATAAACCAATGTATGCTCAACACTTTTGCACACATATGGACTACTATTATAAAATAGCATACCACCTCATAGCCAACTATACCTTCTCACCTACATGGACATCACAATTAATAAACCAAAGAAACAAAACTATTTAGTTATGTCACCCCTTGCAATTAGTAAGATGATAGTAACCTTTTAGTTTGAAGCTTGCTACTTAAGTAAAAATCTACTAGAGACAAGTAAGAAAAATATATTTAGAATATAAAGTGTAATGCATTAATATTAGGTATAAAATAAGACAAAGGTAGGATTAAGAGAGCCTCCATGACTAAAAATTAAGAGATCAAGTATAAGCAAAGATACAAAATGATGCATAGGGTTGAAATTTAAACATAACCTGGTAGAATTTGGCATCCAATAAGATTAAAATTTCTATAATATGTTAAGATTAAAATTTTGTCTAGGGTGAACCCACAAAAGTGGTTTACAATTCGAGTGAGGAAGGAAAACTTCCAAAAAATGCCCTCACTCAAAAAAAAATCATTTTGGTGGGTTCGAGCGAACTATAGGATCGAACAAACCCCAAAGAGGTTTACTTGAACCAGGGTTCAAGTGAACCCCCTTGCATGTGGGAACCCATAATTCCCATTGTGGGAAGGGGGTTCGCTCGAACCCCCCTTTTCCCACCTTCCCACCCTCTGACACACAAAAAACTCTAGGTTTTTTCCCTTCGAAGCTCGGGTTGAGGATGAAAATGGAGGAGACTTCACAGACCCAATTGGAATATGGTAGTCCTCAGAATGAGCTATCCAATGAGTATAACTTTAATATGTATGAGTTTTTTTAGTTTTATTAAACATAGGTTTTTCTCTGAAAATCAAGTTCTTTGTTCTGCACGTGGAAAAATAGCATATTATCAAAATAATTTTTTGAAAATTATGTTCAGGCTGGGTATTGATGTCCTTGATCCATTAAAAAAAAATTGAATTTCAATACATACAGAAAAAGTTATGTTGTATATGGTTCGCCTATGTCTGAATTGTAATTGGTTTGACTTCAAAACTTAATTAAGGAAAAAATATTCAATAAAACACTATAAAACCAAATGAAAGTGCTAGATATCGTAGTTACAAATCTAAAGTCGAAAAAATTATAATTTTATCCTTCATACAAAAAAATTTATGTTGTATACAATGAGCGTCACTCCTTAAAAATGTTGTTTTTTTAAAAAAACTAGTTTTCGAAGGAGATGGAAAAATAAGTGCAATCTGATTCCAAAAAAATTGAAAAAAATATATTTAGAATCTATAGACAAAACATCACAAATCACTAGTTTTCATCATCTTCAAATTCCTCACGATTTAGCCGCTATAGGAGCCTGAAAGTGAAGATTTAGTTAAAAAAAATTAGTTTGGTGCCCAGTTTGCCCAAAAATTGTAAACTAATATTGTGGGATCACCCTCCAAGGCATTTTAGTGTGGCTCATTAAAATTTGTTTCTTGGATAATTTATCATTTATGATGAGCAATAAAGCACAAATACAAGGCCAATTTTTTCCATTTTCAAGATAGGTGCAAATGCTTGTTTCTATAGCTTATTTAGTTTCTACTTGAAGTCTATAGCTTTTAAGGAAGTAATTAGGAAGGTTCTTCCATCTTTGACTAAGATAGACAACATATTTTAAGCATTAGATGATCTATTTTAGAAAATCTTAAGATTATTAATTATTATTCCTCTTCTTTCCCTCTTCCAAGGATATCAGTTTGTCTTCTTGCAAGCCTTTGAATCAGTTTATCTAAGAACTTGACCAAAATTCTTTTCAAAGGAAACAATTAGGTTTGAGGGACTTCTCTAGTGATATCTTCCTTTGAATCAAAGGATTTTCTTTCTTATTAGACTTCAAAATTATTTCCATAATCAAAGGCAAAAAAATCAAATCTTCTTTATCAATACATAAGTTAAGTTTATTTCTATAAGAATCTCACAAACTAGGAGGGTCAATAATATTTGAGAACTATTTGTGGAATCTTTGAAATCCTCCTCAAGATGCTAATTTTATTGTCTCATTTTCCATTTTTTGATGTCCAAATCAACAGTGGTTACACCTATTTCCATTCCTATGCCTTCAAAGAGGGAGATCATTAGTGAAATGTAGAAAATTGTCACTCTATATTTTGGGAGATAGAACCACCAATTTCCTCCAAGTTTAATTCAAGGAAACCTTAGAGATCTTAATCTATGGATGGAATGAGGGAAAGAGATATGCAATAAGGTGTCCTAGGGGTGTGATTCAAGATTAAAAAAAAAGGGTTCACCACCAAGCAAAGGCTTGGAAAGATAGGAAATGTAAATAACATGAAAAACCTAATGATATGATCTAGAAAATGAACTCAAATCAGAATAGAAAACTGAAGATAAACAAAGTTGCACTTGGAAAATTGAAGAAGCTCGAAACAGGGTCTACACTCCCAAAAATTTGACTTTTTAAGCACACTAGGACTCATATGCTAGTAGGGGTGATTTAGTCCCGATTGAGGGTTTTGGGCCGGAACCGGAATCTAGAGCTACTAAACCAGGATCTACAGAAAATACTTGAAATCTGGTATACTGGGACTCATACACCACAAGTGGCGATTTAGTCCCAATATCAGGGTTGATCTGAAACTCTAATATCCTTTAGTGTTCTCCTATAGCTTCTCTCCTGTCAAATCTCCAACTCTAAAACACTGAATTGCAACCTGTTGATGAATTTTTGTGATCTTGCAATGTAGATGACAACTTTGACAACTTGACAACTTTTCTCCAATCTTGCTCTTTAATGGATCTTTAACCTAAATCTACAAATCACACATCAAAGAGGGGGAAATGTTGTTTTGTTAGTGGATAGGGGTTTGCCTTGGTCAAGCCCTGTTTTGGTAATCAAACCTTGAAATGAATAGAAATAGAATGGAGGAATGATGAATGAATAAATATGCTATGTTGCAACTCACCAAACCCTTGATATGAAGGTTGCAATCTTGTATGAAGTGGCTAGCATGAACGTAGATCTTGACTCTCGATTGAATGTTGTAGATCTTGACTTGAAAGCTTGCTTGAATCATAAGATACCTACATCACAAATGTTAGCTCAAAAATAAGCATGATGCATGATGACTTTGACATGATGCTTGAATCTTGAATAATGCTCCAAAACACTTGATAATCACTCTTGAATGCTCTTGAATTGCTAGAATTTTTGAATGCTTAGATCACACTTGCTCATAAAAATTGCTAGTTGAAAATATGTGAAATAACCTTGTATTTATACTTGTTTATGCCAAATTTCCCAAAATTACAACACTACAAGATGACATCAGATCTAGGAGAATAAAATCTCGCCAAGAATTGAATTCAAAATTAGGTCCAAGCTAAGTGCCCAGTAGGATAAGTTTGGGACACAAATTTCAAGAAATGCTAAGTTCTATGCTAAATTCATATCTAGGCCTCGAAACTTAGGTGGGACCCATACACCCAAGGTGGTGTATGAGTCCCAGATCACTAAATCTGGGCCATACAATCCAAAAACATTAATTTATGATTGGTTACTTGATATGTGTTGGGATTATCCTTAGAAAGATACATTAATTAAGGCTTGTGGATGCAAAATAGGACCAAATAAGACATAAAGAAGTCCAATTTTAACAGGGAGGACCCAAACAAGTGTGAAAATGTAAAGGGCTATATTTTTCCACACTACAATTAGTTACACAAATTCCTAGGTCTTCTTGTCTTTTTGTTAATAAGAGATCTTTAATTACATAATTCGTAAGTTTCAAAGAGGGGGATCATTGATTACACAATTCCTAGATTTTCTGTCTTTTAATCCATAAGAGATCTTTGATTACATAATTCCTGGGCCTTCTTGTCATTATCTATTGATTACATAATTCTTAGGTCTTTTGTGTCTTTGTCTATAAGAGATTGTTAAATACATAATTCTTAGATCTTAATTTTCTTACGTATAAATTCAAAGATTCCTTTAGTGATTTTCCATCCATACCTCGACATTTTTGCTCCTTTGCTCTTTCACTCATTCACTCTTCCTCTCAATTTTGTATTCTTGAAGATTGTATTTCTAGAAAGCAACTATCACTTATACAAAAAGAAACTACATATCCATACATAATGTATGCTAATTTGATTATGTTTAAGCAAATAGTAATATATAGAAATAGTATGGCCACCTACGACATTTAGAATAACTTGTTTCTCGACATATTTTCCTTTTCCCCTTTGCTCTTTCACTCATTCACTCCTGCTCCCAATTTTGTATTCTTGAAGATTATATTTCAAGAAAGCAACTATTACTTATACAAAAAGAAATACCATTTCCATACGTAACGTATGACATAATCAAACAGTAATATATGGGAATAACTACGACATCTAGAATAACTTGTTACTTGGCATATGTTATTTTTCAATTTACAGAAAATATTCATATCTGACACGGTTGGCTGAGCAATTACTTTTACTTGTGAACAAAATCCTATCAGGTTCATGTATCATAAAAAGTTTAAATCTGGTATGATAGTAGGTCTAGTGTCCAAGTAAGGAGATCTTCTTAGGTTCAAGATGTGATATAAATAGAAGATCCTTGTTCTTCACAAAATTTCACAGGAGGTCTCAGGTTCAAGTCGTAATATAGTGAATAGAAAGTCTCAAGTTCAAATCCCCACAAAAATTTGTATCATCCAAATGAGTAAACAAGCAGCAGCAATACTGGTGATCATCATCATGTTTGGATCTTTACCCAGCAAGTATGGCTGTCCTGTTGCCAATTCTAGCAGCGGAACATACCATGCAGAGTCAGTGAACGAACTGGACACTCGTATATTGAATTTTGCTCTGAATTTGGAGTACCTGGAGTGTGAATTTTTTCTTGGGGGTGTATATGGCAAGGGGCTGGATAAATTCGCAGCTAATCTCACAGGAGGTGGGCCTCCACCGCTAGGCATTCGTATGGCCAATCTTGACCAACAAACTAGAGATATTGTCCAGCAATTTGCCTTCCAAGAAATCGGCCATATTAGGTTATAACATTTTTAGTATTGTCTTTTTTTAGACTGTATAAATCTGGTAGTCTCTTATAAACTGTACATATGTCCGATAAACTTATTTCACATGACTGATGATGCTGATTTGGCACATTTTTAATATTGTCTTTTAAGACCTCTGAATTTATGTTTTTCCCTACTGAATTGGGCATTGTTTGGTGTATGATGTTTTGCAGGATCATTAGGGAGACTGTACAGGAAGCCATTCCTCGACCTCTGCTGGACTTGAGAGCGGAAACATGGGCGAAGTTCTTCGATGAAGCTCTGGGATTCACACTCAATCCTCCATTTGATCCCTACGCTAGTTCTGTGAACTATGTGCTTGCTATGTACGTCGTTCCATACATGGGGCTGACAGCTTATGTTGGCGCCAACCCTAATATAACCTCACAGGCTGGAAAGCGAGTAAAGATTTGAACTTTTCCTTTCATCATCTTCAAGCCTCTAGCTCATGAATAAATATTGGATTGCAGATTTAGTTTCGGCCGTTCTTAACAATAGCCAGTTCACTAATGTAGTTAAATGAATTTATTTTTTTAATAATAAGTGATTATTTAACATTTTTTTAATGGTTTTTTTAAACATTAAACTGTTCTTTCTAGTTTTTGTTCTGGTTAGGTAGTAGATTGTTTTATTTTTTTTATTTTTTTTTTTGTTTTTTTGTTGTTTCTTTTGAACTTTTGAGATGTGATTCTTTCCACTCATTTTTTTTAATATGGATAATATTATTTTATGCATGATAATATAGATACTTATCTATAAAAAAATTTAAAAAAATCATTTTCTAATATAAATAAAATATAAAATTACTAGTGCTTGTCTGATAATTAAATAATTTAATGTTTAAATCTAGAATAAAAAGGTCAGGAGTGTAGATTTTTTGTTACACCAAAATCTGCAGGTGTTAATGAACTTCCAAATAAACATCTTCACCTAGACCAAGGGTGGTGGTTAGTCCATGAGATCATATCCGAGAGATGTGGTTAGTCCAATACCCCTTCTCTGACATAACTTAGGATATTCAACTTGGGTGAGGCTCTAATAACACATATAGATTTGCTGTTACACCAAAACCTGCAGATGTAAATGAACTTCCAAATCAACATCTTCACCTAAACCCAGAATGACAATCAATCTACCAGATCACCTCCCCAAAATACAAAGATTAATCAAACAAAAAGCAGCAAGCCCCACTATTAAATTTTTTTTGGCAGTCAAATCTCAAATCTTTCTTTGTCCTCGCCATGGTGCTAAGCTCTTATCTCTCTACCAGAGTATAGTAAGCCAGGTCTTCAATTCAGTTGATATTTAAGCAGACCCATTCGTTTCTCATGCTCTTCACGTCTTTCTATGCCCTCAACATGGTGTCTGTATCAGGCGCTTCTCCCTCACCAAGTATTAAGTTAAGTCTACAATCCACTGAATTACTCAGTGTTCAGAAACATCAATACAAAATAAACCTACACAATTATTTTTACAACTCTACAAACTCATTTAAATTGACTTTACAAAAACCCTGACTACTATTGAATTATCAGTTTGGTGCGTCTGCAGCTGTTAGCAGGTCTTCTGGGAGTGGAATCAGGGCAAGATGCAGTGATACGTTACTGGCTTTACGAGAGAGCAGAAGAGAAGGTTTATCCCTACGCCCTCACTGTTGCACAGATCACAGCCACCATCTCCAACCTTCGAAATTGTCTGGGCAAGACAGGCATTGTGGATGAAGGAATCATAGTTCCCCCACAACTTGGCGCTGAAGGAAGAGTTAGCGGCAACACTCTGTCTGCAGACGCCAACTCTCTGTCCTATAGCAGAACTCCTGGGGAGACCTTGAGGGTTGTCTACAGTACAGGAAATGAATCCAAACCTGGTGGGTTTTATCCACATGGAGCTAATGGGTTTATTGCTCGTAGCTATCTGCACCATTGACAGGTTACGTTGCTTATTACTAAATAAGGTATTGGATAACCAAACAAAAAATTCCTTCAAATTAAACATCTACCTTTGGGAAAACAAAGAAATAAAGGAAAACAACCTGTGGATAAAGGAGCTTTTAAGCATTCCTTCCTGTTTTATTCTTAGAAAAAAGGTCGTTTTGTTTGCATTGCGTGTTTTATAAAAAATTATGATTTTTACAGATTGGATCTTTTACATAGATGCTTAGTTCAAGATGATTTTTAATTTAAAAATATGTTTATTCAAATTATTGTAATTTATTATATAAAGACAGATGTTCACATATGTAATCCAATATATATATATATATATATAATTCTGTTTATTTATTTAGACTTTGAAGGTGTATTTTCATATGACGGGTGTTACTTTGAATTCTGTATTATTTTCTTTTTTTAGTTTAACAAAAAGTTAAAAAAGACTTATTCAATAATAAATAAAAAATATCAGAGCTTATTATTTATTTAAGTTGATAAATTTTAAAATATAATACTAGTTGATTACATAACCAAAAAGTATATATTTTTTAGATTGTAAGAAAGAGATCTATATATTATTTGAAGAAAAAAAATAGAGAGATGAAAGGAACGAGATTGAGTTACAAAATTAGAGCTATAATATTGTAACCTTTATGAAAAAGGACTAAGTAATGTGGCTATCCATGATATTGACTTATCATTTTATTATTTTATTTATTGGTACATGTAGTAGTTGAAGGATATTATTAATTCACAATTAATTATTTAGTTGAGAAATAACTAGCATACGGGTAAGTGCACCAATCTGTGACACAATTATGGCTTTTAAGATGCCACTTTTTTTCTGAAATTAGAAAAATTTGATTTGCACAAGAAAATGAAGATAGTTACACTCAAAATTTCAAGATGTGGCAAAAACAAAAGTTGAAGTGCTCCGAGTCTAGTTTCTAAGTTACTATTATTTTTTGAAATTAATGAAGATTAAGGGTCTCAAAAAGGGGGGGCCTAAAACAGGTCCTGTTTTTATCAAAAAAAATAGCATAGCTCCTGAGGGCTTCCCCTTTTTTGGTTAACTTTTTTTTAGAATTTCAAAAATCCCAACAGTGAGAAATTAGCATAAATTAGCTAACACCATGTAGTTTATCCTCCTTCTTTCAGATAATTTTTTTAATGAATATATAATATTTTATGAATTTTCAAAGTGGACACATCCTGAAAAGTTGAAATTTGAGCGTGTTCCCTCCAATTTTTTTGCAAACTAATCAAAAATTGATTTTTTTTCATCATGTGTAGAATGGAGTCTAGTTTCAAAAAACGTAATTTGTTTCACGTTCTGATGAACGTGTAAAAATCTATCCTAAATCTAGCACATGTTGGTTTTTGACCAAAAATGAAGGCATTTACAATAGAAGCCATGGATCAAAACCTTAACTAAATCAAAATGACAAAAGAATTATATATTTAGATAGCTGAGACAGAGGCTAACGCTATCACGGTTTTTTTAATAAACTTGCATTGAAAGACGTGCAAATGAGATGGGGAGCACGGACGAAAATATGAGAAAGTTTAGCAAATCTTGTTAATTAACACGTCTAAAGCAAGTCTTTTGGTGAGAGCCAAATTTGGTGTGCGCAAAATGTGGTGAGTCATTTGGCGAGCGCCAAATGGTCTGCTTTGCACAGAACTAGATTTTCGCTTTCTCTGTCAGGAAAACTATATACATGAAATAAACATTTAAGTATAAGTTGGCATTTACATATGGACATTTACTTTCTTATACTTTAAGTTATATTTCATGTATATATAGGTAGGATGTTTGAGATTGGTTTTAGATCTCTAAGAGTTATAATGCAAATTCTAGTTTTTGGAAGATCTTAAAAATTTCAGACTTAATCAAATTTCAATAATCAGCATATCAAATTTCAGTAATCAAGAAGTCAAATTTTAGTACTTAGGAGGTCAAATTTCATCTTTCTCTCTCTATCTCACTCATTTTCATCTCTTATTCTCTGGACACCTCTCTCTCTCACTATCTCCACCCCTTTATCTAACAATATCTTCCTTGAGTTCAAGAACTGTCTCTACATGTCCATCTCTCTCTCCTTCCCTCTCCAATATCTATCTCTCTCTCTCCCTCCCTCTCTACATTTTTCTATCTCTCATCCCTCTCCTTTTATCTCTATATATCTCTCTCTACTCTCTATACCTACCTATCCCTGCCTCCCTCCCTCTCCTCTCTTTCTCTCTCTTTGCTTCCCTTGCTCTCTCCTCCCCTCTCTACTCTATATCTTTTCATTCTCTCTCTCCTTCCCTCTCTAGTTATCTCTATCTCACTTTTCTCTCCTTCCCTCCTCCCTCTCCAATTTTCTCTATCTCCCTCTCTCTCTCCTTCCCTTTCTACTTCTCTTTATCTCACCTCTCTTTCTCCCCCCTCTCTCTCCCTCTCTCTTCCTTTCACCCACCTTTTCTCTCCACTTCTCTCTATCTAAACTATCCCTCTATACATCTCTCTCTCCCCCCTCCTTCCATCTCAATCTCTCCACCTTCCTCCTTATCTCTCTACTTTTAAGCTCCATCACATATCTCTATCAATAAGCTCACTTGTCTCTTTCCCCTTCCCTCTCTACTCTCTTTCTCTCTATCTCACCCCTCTCTCCCTACCTGTTCCTCCCTCCTCTCTCTTATCTCTCTCACCTTTCTCTCTCCATCCCTACCTCTTCCTCCCTCTCTCCTTCCCTCTATAATTCTCTTTATCTCCTCCCTCTATCTACCTAGACCTCTCTCTATTTTTGTCTCACCTCTTTCTCCATCCCTACCTCTCCCTATATCTCTCCTTTCATATCTACTTCTCTCTACCTAGTTGTCTCTCTATACCTATTTCTCTCTCCCTCCTTGCCTCCTCTCTCTCAATATCTCCACCTTCTTTCCCTCTCTAATTCTCTCTCTATCACCTCTCTCTATCTCTCTCCTCCCTCTCTACTCTCTCT
>CM021109.1:138161765-138210965 GCA_007115665.2 Sequoiadendron giganteum
ACCCTCTCTCCCTCTCTCAAGTCTCTCACTCACTCACTCACTCACTCCCTATATCTCTCTCCTTTACCCTTAACACTAAACCCTAAACCCTTAACCCTTAAACCCTTAAAAACTCTACCCTCTACCCTTAACTCTACCCTCTACTTCTCTTTATCTCCTCCCACCTCTATCTACCTAGACCTCTCTTTGTTTTTTTCTCACCTCTCTCTCCATCCCTACCTCTCCCTCTATCTCTTCTTTCATATCTACTTCTCTCTACCTATTTGTCCCTCTATACCTATTTCTCTCTCCCTCCTTGCCTCCTCTCTCTCAATATCTCTACCTTCTTTTCCTCTCTCTCTCTCTCTCTCTACCCTTAACCCTAAACACTTAAAACCCTCTACCCTCTATCTCTCTCCCACTTCCTCTCCCTCTCTCTCTCTCTCAATTCTCTCCCTCCTACCCCCTCTCCCTCTCTCAAGTCTCTCTCACTCACTCACTCCTTCTATGTCTCTCCCCTCTCCCCTTATCCCTCTACCCTTAACCCTTAAACCCTTAAACCCTCTACCCTCAACCCTTAACCATCTACCCTTAACCCTCTACCCTTATCTCTCTCCCACTCCCTCCCTCTCTCTCTCTCAAGACTCTCCCTCCTACCCCCTCTCCCTCTCTCAGGTCTCTTTCTCTCTCTCACTCACTCACTCACTCCCTCTATCTCTCTCCCCTCTCCCCTTAACCCTGTTAGAACCCAAAATTTCATGAAAATCCTAAGGTCTTTTACCTATTTGAATCGAATATTTTCCTATCTTTTCCATAAAAATTCATTTTTCCCATCCAAAATCATTCAAATTCCTTTACTGTCATTCAAAAAGGCTAAAAAATGACTTATATCCTATACTGCTGCCCTAAACCCTTTAAATTTTTCTCCCTACCGCTTTACTGTGGATAGCCTTCAAACAGTCCACGGTTGTGCGGTAGAGAGTCAACCTAGCAGTCATCAAACAACCACCGCTATACCGCGCGCGATAAAATCTATACCCGCGGTAACGCAATAAATAGAGAAGCAACTGGCGACGGTGAGGGTAGCGGCTAACGATCAAGCACAAAATGTTTACCCCGCCACCGCGTGCAGTCTAAACATAGACCACAGTGGCGCGGTGATGGTGAGTCATCTACGAGGTAGTAGTCAGTGAAGGGCCACCACGGTACCGCTGGCAGTCAAGCCGATGACCGTGGTGATTGCGGTGGAAGTGGAGACGGTGAATGGTTAGTGGGATGGCAATGGCAATGTAGCGGTCGGTAAGCAGTTAGCACTATACCGCAACCTATGAAAATGGTAACCGCGGTAGCATGGTAAGGTGATAAACGACACCGAAGTAGTCAAGGTCAAGGTATCGTGTTACCATGGGGAGACATAAGTTTGACCACAATAAGGCGGTAGAAATAAAAAGGACTTCGCAGCGGCATACAAAGTGAAATAAAAGGCAGGAAAATATTAAATTGAAGATTTAAAAGCTAGAACCATAGTCAGAAATATTTAATTTTCTGAGAGGCAATATAATTAAATATTTTAATCTCTGTGATAAAATGTAAACGGCCATAACTGGGAAATGAAGGGTCATGACCCTTGGGATTTCATTGTATAAATATTTGCAAAAAATCTGTAAGTAAGGACGGGGGGTGGGGGCGGGTGGTTAGTATAGGAGTGAGATTTTCTCATAAATAAGACTGGGAATGGAAATAATGTATAGACCTTTCTTGAAACAAAGCAATGGAAACTAATGTTTTTAACTGGTGAAAACCTTCTGATTCAGTTTTTGAGATGCTATAATTTGTATTATTTTTAGCTTGGTTCTCTCCAATTCGAAATCTTTTGATCATTTGAGTTAATGTATCAAGCATAAATTTTGATTCATCAAGGTGCATGTTTTCACTTTGTGTGATTTTTATTTGCTAGTGTCTCAAGTCAGAATTAAAACCCTTCAAGTAAGTCACAGTGTCTGAGAGATTTCTTTTGGATGATTTAAGTAGAACCAAGTTAGAAAACATTCCAGCATAATTTATGCAAGCCATAAATAAATGAAATTATATGCCAGTCATAAGATTTTATTTTATAAAGTTCCTAACAACTAGAAATTAAACCAAAGAAGGAAAACACATATTATTTTCTATTTTGACTCCATTTCCCATGTGGATAGAAGGCACTGATCTACCTCAACCCAGAGAAAAAACTTCACATCAAACATCATTTTCAAAACCTTTCATTTGTGCAGTAGGAGTAGGATTAGTTGTAGTGGTTTTCATCTATTCACTTCCATTTGCCATTGTGGATAGATTGCTCAACCACAAAGGGCATGAATTCTCGTGCAATCTAAGAGAGATGTCAAATTGGCAAAACAAAGGGCACGAATGAGGAAAGTTCATGGAAGGACAGGAATGGATACAAAAGTTGGGGGCACATCATCAACCATAGGTGAAGCTCAATGCACATCTCCAGTTGAAGACAAATTGACAACAACATGTGGTTTTCCAAGTACATCGGAAATCACATCTCCAATTGAAGACACACCATCAAAAATTTTGTGTTTTGAAAGTACATCAGCAAACACATCTCTATTTGAAGGAACTCCAGAAACGACATCTCAAGTTGGAGGTACAACATCGTTTACATGTCAATCTCAAGGTATGTCATCAATTGCACCTCCAATTGAAGGTACACAATCTATCCCTGATGTTGTTGACCTTCCCAATATTGACACAAATTTACATTTGAGAACTCCTCCTAGAGTTTTGCATAGAAAACCTACATTTTTTATTGATATTGATTCCAATGTTTTAAAATGGATGCCTAATAAGATTCCAAAACTTACATGTCAAAGATATGCAGAAAGGATATGGAGTTTGTTTTTTGCGAAGCTAAGTGAGGGTGGAAGATGCCAACTATTTGTTGAAATGATGAGGCAACTCAAATTTAGGCCCACCATGAAGGCTCTTGGGAAAATAGTTTTGAATGACTCAAGTGAAAATTCCATTGTAAATAACTTGATGAGTGCATACGAGAGCGTGTGTTCCACCTCAGGCACGATGACAACAACATTGTTAAGTAGTCAAACATGGAACAAGGTGAACCTTACAAAGGCAAGTAAGTCTTTGAAAATAAGTAGATCATCTCTAATGAGAGCCAAAGGAAGGTGTGAAAGAGTCGAGGATCCAAATAGCAATGAGTTATGGACATTTTCGGGTAGAGTGCCACGGAAAGACACAAGAATTGCTCAAGGCTTGAGATCTTTAATTGTGAATTATTGGAAGGATAACACAAGGACCTCTCCTAATCAAAGAGATGTTGTAAGAAGGAGAATTGGTAGTAAAAATTGTGAGCCACATCCAATGCATTATTTCGATACCACTCAAACCTAATTTTTTGCTGATTTTGTACAAAAGTTTCCTGAAATTAAAATATGTCAAAGGTATTTTTAAATGCTAAAGCCTTTTTATGTCAAAATAAATCACACACGCACTACTTGTTGTTGTAGGGTTCATATTGAGTTTTCTAACCATTATGATGTTTATCGATGTATATGTGTAGATATGCATACTGACAATGTTTTGCAGGAATGTAACATAATGCCTCCACCTAAATCGTCAAGGAAATTTTTGTCTTCCATTTTATGTGAAAGAGAGGATGGTCAAATTTTTTACAAAAAATCATGTTTGGATGGCACATGTGATCATTGTGGTGGCATGCAACATTTTCCAATTTTCCAACACATGGCTAGTACACACATAATTGGAGACAAAATTGTGGAATTTGGAAAATTTAAGATAGTGGCATACAGTCTGAAAGATGGGAAAGAAGCAAAGAATTGTGAATTGGTCAGTGATAAGATTATAGTCTATCAGTTTATGGGAATTTTTCGTGATCGGGTGGTTTATGATTATGCAACACATATACACAGAGCACAATGATTGGACTCGTAGTTCAAGTTATGCAAGGACACATTTCCACTTTGTCATATCATTTTAGTTGTTGACTTCACTGAGAACTACACACTACAACCACAGAACAAGGTGCAATCACAATACTACAACTCCGTGTAGGTTGCTATATTTGTACATATAGCATTCATTCATGCAAATGATAGTACAAAGGAAAATAGGAAATTATTGAGGGAGTATCACTTTTACATCAGTGATGATCGTACACATTCTACAAAGTTTGTTCAAGGTTTCTTTCATATGTTCTATGTTGATCTGGCTAGCACGGGCATATCATTTAGTTGGCATATCATATGGTCAAATAATTGTACATCACAATTCAAGAACGCCAAAATTTTTTACTAGTTGAGCAGGATGCATAGGATTAGTGGTGTTCATCATATGTGGAACTTCTCAGAGGTCAGGCATGGAAAGGGGGAGCATGATGGAGCAGGTGCATGTATCAACAGAGCCCTAGCACGAGAAGAGTTAAAGTACACAAATAGTGTAATGTTGACATATGCAAGATCAATTGTCCAGTGGTACAATGGTTCAATGGGTCCAGGTAGTGAAGGTAATTCTTTAGTTCGTAGATTTTTTCATTTAGTAGATGATACTAACATTGCAAAATATGAGGATTTTTGTACACTAATAGGATCGAGCGAGCTACACTCTTTTAGAAGATCCAATGAAGGTACATGGACTATCCATACAAAGAAGATGGCATGCTTTTTTTATGCATGTACACTTCAATCATGGAATGATTACAAGTCAACAGAGTGGGTTGATGAATGGTCTGTAAGAATTCTAACCCCGCTTGACACTTATCAGCTCTCGAAGGCTCTACAAATCACAGAGATGCAATCATTCATTGACTTTGATCATGTATTGAACCTACTAGAACTAGGTAATATATCTTACTCACAAGTTTTATTAAGTTGCTCAGTAAATAAATCTAACAAGATGAACATATCAATGTAGGGCACGTTTATGCGGTGATTGTAGATGAAGACAATGAAGAGGGTACATATTATTACCTGTGCCATTGTATCAAGGCCAAAAAGAAATTGGAGTCCCCAGTTATAGACGAAGAAAACATATAATATCCTACAAGTTTGGTGGTTGTTACTAGAACATGGCTTCAAAGGTATCCAGTTAAGAATGTTGCAATTTGGTTGTTTGAGGACTTCGACACACATCAGAAAATTCTTCACTATTTGAACCTTGTCGTCGCCACCAACAATCATTTGATCAAATATAAGGGTAGAACTGCGAACAAGAATTTGTGGAAAGTGTGTGAGTCTGACCACGAGGCAATACTCGACACAATAAAGACTAGAGCAGACCCAGATGGTTCCCTGGATTGATTTGTAAGTATGCACATTGAATTTGTAAAGCCATGTTATTGATCACTCTTTTGGACCAACACCTTGCAATAAGGCTTTTTCACTATTACTATTTGATGTCATATGCATTTATGACTATCATTGATCCTTTTCTGATTGTGACTGTAGGTAATACTGAAGTTTGTCAAAGTATATAAGAAAAGAACAACATCGATTGCTGGTGCAAGTGTTCAGTGGTATGAGAAACATCGGTTGCTGGTATATTTTCTGGTTGTCAATCTTCTCTTTCTTTTCCATCTCCTAGATTTATCGGATTCTTATATGCTGCACATTTTATGTTAAGCTTCTCAGTGATATATTTGAAATTTATACATAGGGTCATTGAGAGATGATAAAGTAGTGAAGGGGCACATCACCATTGTAGGACCTTCAATCGACCTCCTTATCTAGCATGCATGAAGGTGATAGTAGGTCTCGTTAGCTGTATGACTGACATTATTTAGTTATTGCTCTTTTAATGATTTCCCTGTGAGTCTGTGTCTAAGATTGAGAGGCTTTTGTAGGTTTTTTGTGGACCAAATTCCTATGATACTACACAACCTTGGCTCTAGTTTTATTCTTTGAAAGTGCAAAAGACTAGCAAGAAACACCAGATTATCTAGCCCAAAAGCCACAAAAGAAAATATTATATTCATCTAAAGATTGCCTAACCTCATTCACAAAACCTTTTGATGGACTTTCAAATACCCTAACCAACTATTAGCAGTGATCTTCCTTGAAATCCTGAATGGTCCCTCTATCTGAACACCTAAGGTTTCTTCAATCTATAATATCTCTTGATGATTTGATATGTTTCTGCTATCTTTTTCCAATTAACTATCATATGCCATCACTTCACTCCTATGAGAACTGACATTAACTTCTTTGTAGTTTTCCATTTGAAATCTTGTAGCACATTTGACCACCATGAAAGCTCAAAAAACTGGTAGAAGAGACCTAAAAGGTAACAAAACCCTAACATTTCAACTTGGTCTTTATTAAATTCAATCATAACAAAACAACCTACTCATGCATGTGAATTTGACTCATTCAAGGCATTAGAGACTAACCTCTTACAAATTTTAAAAGAAAAGGTTTTTTTGACCCTGAAGGATTGAACATAGACTAACAATTGTAATTGTTTGGATCTACCAATTCATCCCCCCTCTCAGTTGATTGCGTTCCCTTCACCCTTGGCCTTTCCATTATTATCATAAATTTGAAGAAAAATATCAAAAACTATTCCAAGTGCCTAACAATGATATTGCCTCACATTCATCATCCTATATTGATCCATCCACTTTAGCCTCATCATCCACCTCACGTAAATCCTTTCCAAATATCAAGGTCCAAATACGAGACAAGACAAGGGTTGTAGAGACTATGGTCTGAAAGGGTATTTTTATGTAGGACAACTCCCATCTTCCCCTAAGACATATGGAAAACCATAACACATAGAAAAAATCCTCTTCTATCATCAAATTTGAAACCATGGTTTTCTCCAAGTGGGGAGAGCTAAACAAAGAGGTTATAGAGGAAGACATCTCCAAATTGTTGTACCAATATGAGAAAGAGAAATCAACCCTACCAATAGATCAATGTGGTAAGGGTTTCCAAGTCATTAATAACATGGGCGATTCACATGACATGGTAGCCTTGGTCTACATCAACAAGGAATAAGATAACCCATTTTTCTAGAGAAATGACAAAAATATCAAGGGCTTGGGTATGGTTCATTATACGTTACTCCTAACATCGAGAGTACCCCTAAAATCATATTGCTTAGGGTTGACAAGGTAGGGGCAGTGTATGCCTCAGAGAATTCAATGCAACCTAGGCCATCTCTAGCATACCTTAGGGTATGACATTCAACAAAACAACTACTATGGTTCAACCGACTCAATCCCTTAAGGGTGCAAAGTGCAAAAGGGCAACAATATTTGACAGGGTATTACTCGTAAATCGTGGTGATTATGAAATCTTTGTTTGAAACTATGAGATCACATTGGACCCCTCTACAATAACCTCTCTCGGTTATTGCTATCTCAGAGGCATTTTCCTATGGTGGCAAATTTTCACTCGAGGAAAGAGTTGTCAAATGCAAGTAGTTGAAAGTTGCAAAGTGGTGCAACTTTCATTCTGCAGTTCGTGTCACCAAACAAACTGTTCCAACGCATCCAGGTGGGTATTTTTATGCTAGGCATGGTCCTCTTTCGCACCTAAACACACAGAATCGCTTCGAGCTACGTTCAACCGGATCGATCCCTTAAGGGTCCAAAGTACAAAACGGCTGCAAAATTTAGCATGTTATTACTCGGACACCATGATGCTTAGAAACTTCTTGTATAATCCTACAAGATCACATTGGGCCCATCTACAATAACCTCTCTCGGTTTTCGCTATCTCGAAGGCATTTTCCTGTGCTAGCGAATTTTCACTCGGGGAAAAAGTTGTCAAATGCAAGTAGTTGAAAGTTGCAAAGTGGTGTAACTTTCATTCTGCAGCTTGTTTGTCCAAACGGACTGTTCCAATGCATCCAGGTGGGTACTTTTATGTTAGGCATGGTCCTCTTTCACACCCAAACACGCAGAATCGCTCTGAGCTACATTCAACCGGATCGATCCCTTAAGGGTCCAAAGTGCAAAATGGTTATGAAATTCAGCATGCTATTACTCATATACCATGATGCTTAGAAACTTCTCATCTAATCCTACAAGATCATGTTGGGCCCATCTACAATAACCTCTCTCAGTTTTCACTATCTTAGAGGCATTTTCCTGTGCTGGCGAATTTTCACTCTGGGAAAAAGTTGTCAAATGCAAGTAGTTGAAAGTTGCAAAGTGGTGCAACTTTCATTCTGCAACTCGTGTGACCAAATGGACTGTTCCAATGCATCCGGGTGGGTATGTTTATGCTAGGAACGATCCTCTTTCGCACCCAAACACGTAGAATCGCTCTGAGCTACGTTCAACCAAATCGATCCCTTAAGGGTCCAAAGTGCAAAATGATGTGAACTTCAGCATGCTGTTACTCGGACATCATGATGCTTAGAAACTTCTTGTCTAATCCTATGGGATCATGTTAGGCCCCTCTACAATAACCTTGCTCGGTTTTCGCTATCTCGGAGGCTTTTTCCTATGGTGGCAAATTTTCACTCGAGGAAAAAGTTGTCAAATGCAAGTAGTTGAAAGTTGCAAAGTGGTGCAACTTTCGTTCTGTAGCTCGTGTGACCAAAAAAAATGTTCCAATGCGTCCGGGTAGGTACGTTTACATTAGGCATAGTCCTCTTTTGCACCTAAACACGCGGAATCGCTTCGAGCTACATTCAACCAGATCGATCCCTTAAGGGTCCAAAGTGCAAAATGGCTCTGAAATTCAGCATGCTATTACTCGGACACTTAATGCTTAGAAACTTCTCGTCTAATTGTACAAGATCATGTTGGGCCCATCTACAATAACCTCTCTCGGTTTTTGCTATCTCAAAGGCATTTTCGTGTGCTAGCGAATTTTCACTCGGGGAAAAAGTTGTCAAATGCAAGTAGTTGAAAGTTGCAAAGTGGTGCAACTTTTGTTCTACAGCTCGTGTCACCAAACGAACCATTCCAACGCATCTGAATAGGTATTTTTACGCTAGGAATGGTCCTTTTTTTCACCTAAACATGCGGAATCGCACTGAGCTACGTTCAACTCGATCGATCCCTTAAGGGTCCAAAGTGCAAAATGGTTGTGAACTTCAGCATGCTATTACTCGGGCATCATGATGCTTAGAAACTTCTCGTCTAATCCTATGGGATCAAGTTGGACCCCTCTACAATAACCTTGCTTGGTTTTTTCTATCTCAAAGGTTTTTTCCTATGGTGGCGAATTTTCACTCGAGGAAAAAGTTGTCAAATGCAAGTAGTTGAGGCATATTTTCAAATAATTCACTGCCTTGTCTATGGCTTGTCATGGCATTCCATCACCATGAGACCACTTTTCTTTGAGGCATTTTTTCAAAAATTTAAATGGCTTGTCTATGCTATTGCTTACTATTATGCTTTCATAGATTTTTTCCAAGCATCCATAGCTTGTTCGAAAGCATCTATTTTAGGCTTTTAGCCATAGCAAGAAGGCAATGAACTATTTGATCAAATGCTTTGGTAGACATATATGAAAAATATTGTAGCATAGACAAGGGAATGAACTATTTGAAAAAATGCCTCAAAGAAATGTGGTCTCATGGAATGCCATGACAAGCTAAAGCAATTGGCAGTTGCTCCTAGTTATTAGTTATGCAATGTGAAGTAATTGCATAACTACTTAGGTTGACTTTGTAAAAAGCTATATTGTAATTGAAATTTTGTCATCTATCAGCATCTAGTTATTCGTTATGCAATGTGAAGGTGATGCTTTGAGTTTGAAAGAAGTGCAATGCATGAATATAAACTACAAAAATCTATTTTCTAGATTTCATTAGTTAAACTCTTTATTTTATTTGCTCTCTATATCTCTATGCTATGGAAATGCCTTTTGATTTCAAAAAAGATAGTTTTTATCTCTTGTTATACATTTTTTTACATTTTTTTATCTCTTGTTATAAAAAGGAGCAGATATACAATGTTAAAGAAGAGTGAAAGCACAACTAAATTTATCATTTCAAAGCAATTTTTTTGATGCATTTTTTCAAACAGTTCACTGCCTTCTCTATGCTATTGCTTACTATTATGCTTTTGATATATTTTTCAAAGCATCCATAGCTTGTTCAAAATCACTTGTTTTAGGCTTTTAGCCATAGCAACAAGGCAGTGAACTGTTTGAGAAGATGCTTTGGTAGACATGTATGAAAAATGTGGTAACATAGAAAAGGAAGGGAACTATTTGAAAAAATATCTCAAAGAAATTTGGTCTCATAGAATGCCATGATAAGAAAATGCAATTGGCAACTGCTCCTAGTTATTAGTTATGCAATGTGAAGAAATTGCATAACTGCTTAGGTTGACTTTGTTCAAACTATATTGTAATTAAATTTTTGGCATCTATCAACATCTACTTATTAGTTATGCAAAGTGAAGTAATGCTTTGACTTTGAAAGATGTGCAATGCAATGTAATCAACGACATGAATATAAACTACAAAAATCCATTTTTTACAATTCATTAGTTAAAATATTTATTGTATTTTCTCTCTATATTTCTATATGCTATGTAAATACCTTGCAATTGTATTTAAAAGGCTTAATAGGTCAGTTAGGTGGTATTTGCAAAATCAAGTTGTGAATGAATGGTAATTAAGAGAAAAATTGGCAAATTGCCATCTTAGAAGTCTAACAAAGGGTGGGTATGGTGGTTGATCAGCTCAAGGGGTAGTTGGAAGGTGGTATCAATATATATTGTTGTAATACCCCGAGTTGAGGGTTGATTTTGTTTAGTTTCCAATAAGAAAATATACTTGAAAACATTGATCACTGGTTTTCTTTGTTTTACTGAATTTTCTTTGCCTTGCACAGGCCCATACAAGTCTATCATGACTTGAGGCTTTGGATACTTGATTAAATATGTGTTAATTACTCTCTTTGCATCTGTTCTAAAGGTTTAAATCCACCGTTGGTGTGTGTGGGATCAGAAAACTTGGTTATTGCTTTGTTTTCTATGTTAGGGGTTTTGAGGGCAACACCATGACACATTAGCCAATCCACCTACTATTCTGACCCTATTGCTCAATGGATTGGCCTATACCATGATTATTTTGGTGTATGAATACTTTGGAGGTCGAGAGAATGAATAAACTCAGTGCGGTGTGAAGTTCTAATGTTGTTCAGGGGTGTTTCCACCATGAAAGTAAGGAACTCAAGTACTGAATCTGAGAAATACTAAAAGGAATGGGATTGTGAGTGTCTTTTAAGTTAGGGCAGAGGTATTGTGGGGTTTTTGGACCTTTGGAAGGATTGGGGGAGGTCTGGAGTTATGAGTTTCTTCAAAACCCTTATTTTTGTGAAGGTTTAGGATAGTTTGTGAGTAGAGGAATAGAACAAGTTCTTGGGGCTCTTAAAATGGGAGAATCCTAAGTTTAGTGAGCATCCCTAAGACTATTTCAAGTTTCCTTGGTTTGGAGGTGAGTTTGTGAGGGGGTTCCTTTGGAAATTAAGCCTAATTGTGAAGCCTAGATCGAGGGAAGTGTATTGAAAGTTCATGTTGGTCCAAAAGAGTTACTATTGGTTTTGGAATATGTTGTGTAACCCTAAAAAAGGTATCTTAATCCACCTTTAAATGGTCAGGTTTTTTGGAAAGGTTGGGAGAAATTAGGCTTGGACCGAGTTTTGAGTTTGGTGCAGGAGCACCTACAACACATCATCAAATTTTGTTTATTTGAATACATCAATAGGGAAATTTTAGTGTGTTTAGGTTTATTTTGTCTAATAAGCTTTGAGAGATCAAGAATAATGCAAATAAAGGGTGTTTTGTGTCTTAAAATTCAATTAGAAATCATATAAGTTGTAAAATGTTGACAATGCAACTTTAACACAAACAAATGTAATTAAGGGACCAACTAATCCCAAGGTTGGTTATGGACATTTGGGAGAAGATGGTTGTTGGAAAATTATTTAAAAAGCCTTACCAAGGCTCGAATGAGAGAGTGGAAGAAGTTTTGTAACAATTTTACACAATAAACACCACAGTTTTGAGCAATTTTCTAGAAAAATATTGTTTTCTTGATATTTTTGAGTGTTGTACAGGCACATACAGGTTCTTCATGGTCTAATAATTTTAGAGGATGTGTCTATATGTTTTCTAATTCATTTATTTTTTATTTGGATTCTTATCCCTTTGTTTGTAGAGAGAACCAACACAAACAATGATTGTCCCAATGTTGTTGAATCAAGGGTTTGAGGCGAAATTTGTGATGTAACAATCAATCCACCTATTGTTTGCTACTGTATCTCAGTGTATTGATTGAAAAAATGTTATAATAAGTGTTTCAACTCATTTTGGAATAAGGAGTCATAATTATGTGGTGTTTTTGTGACTATTCTAAGACTGAACAAGGGTTTTCCAACATGGAAGTGGGGAACCAAAGAGAGGTTTTTAAGAATTAATGCTTGTAAGGGTTATGTGAGGGTCTGATGAGTCTGGGCAGAAGTATTTTGAGGTTTTCGGGGCTTTGGAAGTGTTGAGAGAGGTCTGGAGTTGTATGTTTCTTTAAAACCCTTGATTTTGTGAAGGTTTAGGAGGGTTTCTTGGGTTTTGTGAGTTTGAGGCTCTATAGACACAAACTAATGACAAAATTTGAGGTTTTGCACCATGAACTAAGACTTTCCAAGGCATTTGGATAGATACCTAAATTTGGAAGGGTGGTCCCTTTGGAAAAAAAGGGCTAATTATGAAGCCAAAATTGAAGTAGGTGTGTTGAAAGTCTATGTCGGTCCAAAAGAGAGACCAATGATTCTTTGGTATGTTGTGTAGCCCTAAAAAGGGTATCTCAATCCATCTTGTAATTTTCTAGTGTTTTGGAAAGGTTGGGAGAAATCTGGCTAAAATTGAGTTTTGAGTACTACAAGAATAACCAAACACAAATGTGACTTTTGGAAACCTTGATGAATTTGACTTAGGGATTGTTCTCAATTGATTCAATTATCATTGTATGAATTTTGATGGTATTTTTAGGGCCTTGGTGGATTCTTGTTGTTCATTTGCAAGGTTGAGGAGTTGAGACCCTTGAGGGTGGGTTGATGCCTATTAGGCTGAATCATTATGAAGAAGAGTTCATGATTGAGAATTGACATTTCCATTGTTGTGAGTCTTCTCCACCTTGGCTCTGCATCAGAGTGCTACAAGGGTGGATTGTTGGGTAAGGTGTTGAATGAAGAGTTTGGTTTGATGGGGCTTTGAGGTTGTGTAGATTGCTCAAAATAGGTTATATTAATCTTGTTAGGATCCCCTTGAAGGCAGGTTGTCAGACCGGTTGGGTTTGAGCCTCCTTGCCTCTGCATCGGTGAGGCACAAGTAATTGAAGCATTCCAAAGGATACAAACCACCATGAATGGAGCTTATTTATACATTACGCTTTAGATGGGGCTTATTGAGCATTCGACAGTAATTAATTAAGCATTAGATGTAAACAAAATCCATGCCTACAACATTCAAGCATACAACTTACATGATACGCATAATAACATCATTCAAGAATGGCAATAGCAAAATAAGAGTTTCTTTAATCAAAAATCCGAAAGGCTATACAATGATGTATATTGATAAAAGTATATAAATATATCCAAAAAACCATATAGGCTTAGTACAAAGGAGCCATTTGGACATAAAATATCACGTATATATATCAATAGTACAAAACATATGTTCCAAAATGCCACATAGGCATACAAAAAACAACACTAATACATAGTCATTTCCCTCTAGGGGAAGGAAATAGATCCTGTGTTGCCTTCAAAATTCGGCTGGATGGAGTGACTATTGCTTGTCTTGTCTTTCGAACACGCCCGCTACTCCTCCTCTCTTCACTCTGGACCTTCAATAGATACAATTAAATGTAAAGATGTTAAAACATAGAAATTGAATTATGGAATGGCATATAACAAAATATAATTACTTACCGCATACATATAGTCATCATGCACATTTAAAGCATCACCATGTCCACGATCTGGAGTGACAACCACCTGTAGCAACCATGAAGATAGAAATTAAACTACATAAAATTATCATGAAAATTTTCTATAATAGACCATAAAAGAGAAAATATAATGTCAAATCGACTAATCTATTCCATACCTCTCTCAATGGATCAGAACTGGCTATTGTTGCAGCAACTCCATGGTCCATCATGCCACCAACACCACCAGAGCTATCTCTTGTCAACAACTGCAAATGAAACAATATCTCATGGATCATTTTGATAAAGGAGAACATAATGTGACACGATCAAGGAATACTTGAATGCAATGTTTATGTTTCTCATCAATTTTTTAGATTTGTATATACACAAAATTATGAAAACTAGCTAACCTAGATTTACAACCCTATTAATGAATAAAGGCTACCTAAGTATACGTTGTTTGAGGATATGAATCGTGAGGTGTGGAGGAAGAAGGTGCACCAGGAAACTATTTGAAATCCAAAGCATGTTATGAGACAAACATTCAATTGTTCAAATGCAATAATAATATCTTTAATACTTGCTAAATTTTACCTGAGTGTAAACATCGAATGTATCATTCAGAATATCATCTGTGAAATTCATCGCCTCTACAACTAATGTAGGTTGTGTAGCTACATCACGAGCACCCTGATAATCGTACGTGTAAATAGCACCACAAGCACCACAATGGTGGGGTGGAGCTCAGGGCCTACACGTCTCCTCCACATCAGGCTCTACTAGAGCATTCGCACACTGTAAAATGGTTTGGGTGAGTGAGCCAATCGACTTCATCGTGTCCACCTCTACATCATCCTTAACAATTGAAGGAACAACGACATGCTCCACCATGGGTCTGCCCAAGGCTCTCAATGCCAACTGTCGATTACGTCATGCAGCAGGTCTATCGTGTGTGGAGCCCCCACCTCTACCCTGAAATTCTAAGATGTCAAAATAGTTTGGCATTTTATTAAGGACAAACTCGCAATAGAGTTTTCTCAAAAAGTATTGCGGCACCTCATGGTTATTGCATGGAGGTTGGTCAAGTACCATCCACCACCACTCCCAAAATTTGTTTCTAATTAAATCATGATGGCACCAATGGATGGGGAACCTCCTGCATGCATGGGACAAAGGTTCATTGGTTTTTGGGTCTTTAAATAGGGCACACAACTCAGCTTTGCTAATTTTTTAGTTTTTTGACATTTGCATATGACAAACCATTAGCATAAAATTGCATCATCTCATCTCTCTTAGTTGACCAAAAATTCATTTGCTCGCTCATTTCTCCTACATGAGTTAAAATTGACTTCAATGATTCAGCAATCCCTCTCCTATAAGGGTGGGTTTTGGCATGCTCGGTTAATCTTGCAATTAATTATTGAATGTCTCTTTTATTGTTTTCAATTTGATTTTGAATATTTTCTTGTGTTCCTTGAGGATGCCTATGAATTGATGGAGGGGTTTCGGGTTGTTCTTGTATAGGAGGCTCTTGATGAGGGGGTGATTGTGAATTCTCAATGTTTTGAGGTGGAGATTCATTCCCTGAGAATTAGAACAAAGTTTTATTATAAAAATCTATTTAAAGTTGCATTCCAAATCGAATTCAAAATAAATAGAATAAAAATACACACCTCTTTGCAATCTTCGACCTCTCCAACGTGTTGGCGGCATCCTCATGGAAAATGGAAAGCTAAGGATGCAAATAATGGAGGAGATTTGGCGAGCACAAGTTGCAGACCTGAAATCTTCCTTCTCAAGCCGCAGGTTGAAGACAAAATGAGGGTTCCAAACCCGACTTTTGCATTTTATGTCTAGAAAGACATTTGGCGTGCGCCAAATGGCTTTATAGTCATTTGGCGTATGCCAAAGGCCTTATTCCGGGGTTTTTTTATCATTTTTTTCAATTTGGCACCTAAATTGTGTCACAGATTGGTTCACTTACTCATACATATATTATTAATAATATGTATAAAAAACATCGAGAGATATCTTTCTCAAGTTGCCTATTGCACTTTTATGTGACAAATTGATTTAAAAATAGGCACCTCAAGAAGGATATCTCTCAAAAACTTTAATATATATATGCTAGTAGCATTCGCAACACAACATGGAAGACATTAAATAATTAAGGTTAGAGTTAGTGTTGATAATAGATAGCATCGGTCCGATAAAGGACTTTGATCAATATTTAAAACAAGTAATAAGTTAAATGGAGAGACACACCCCTTGAGCCGACATGTCTCCACTTTGTGGAGACACATTCGCTCATGGGACGTGTCTCCCACATTGATATTTATACTAACTCCTTCCTCACTTAAACAACATGGAAATCGATAGATTTTTTACCAGTGAGGATTGACCTTCATTAATCTAGAATCTAATATTTGCATTAAAATGGTATCAAAGCTAAGTTAAGGAAGATCCGATTAAATTCTAGAAGATACGCCTCTAAGTTTGGAGTCTCTTATCTTGGGCAAATCACGTTGTCACTGCGTATGGTTCATGAATCTGGTCCTATGCGCTCACTCACCAAGAAGCAGAGCCTGATAATGGTAGAGGAAATTGTTGCTCGGACTATCACGTTCCCTAGTGGGCCGACCTTATATTTTAGCACGTGTTTCTCTAAGTTAATTCATCATAATTAGCATTCATAGAATAATTTCATACTTGAGTAGAAGATCATCATATTTGTAGCAGGAAGACCATATTCCAAATGCATTTAGGAATGTGACCCATAGATAGCCACGAATATTTGGAGAATAGATATAGGGATTGATGTGCCAGGTCGGGATGTGTTAGGTGTTACGATATGGTATTCGGTGCCCTTCCAGTGGCGCCTTCCTCCAAGCTTCCTCAAAACTCTCTTTGAGAATGGATTTTACTAGCAACACTGCAATTAGAGTCAAAGGTGATAACCTTCACGATGGATGCTCCAGTTCACATGCTGAAGGTCGCAGTTGATGTCCCTCGGGGTGGCATGAGACAAAGGCTCCACCACCATTGATGTTGGATCACCTCCCTTTGTGTGTCCTCTTGATGTCACTTAAGAGATGGGAGCCCACACGGGATTGTGGCAACAGCCACAATTCAATCACACCAATCCTCCTCCGTGTTGTGATGAACCTTCACCGGCCTTACACTCCACAAAACAACTCTCGATCCTCCTATGATTAGTTGAAGATAATTGTGCCTCGCTCTATTAATTTCAGATGATGTCGTCTCCTTGGTACTACACGACTCTGATGATGGTAGTTTCTAGTGCTATCCAATGACAGCAGGAGATGTACTCAATGTCTACTGTGAATAGGCCCTTCAGGATATTAACATGAGCTTGTAGTTTATCGCAACAATCACCCTCCACTGGTATCACACCCTACAGAATGAAGAATGGATCAAGATTGATGCAAATCAACTAACTAAATGCAAATGGGATCAAGTTGCAATGTAAACATGAATTCACACGCCAGATTGTCGTCTAGACCTGTGCACGATAAGAGAGGGGCTACATCCTCATACAAATTGCATGCAAGACAAGACAAAGTCTCTTCAAGATCTCAAGTTCTGTGAGTTTCAGTTGTTGGACGTGTGATGAACTCGATCTACTATGAATGACACTAGTGACAAATGTGAGGTATGTCATAGTCTGGTAATTTCTATTAGCACCTCCAAGATTGATGGTGGAGTTGGCTCGGATCTATGATCTTTGAAATTTTGAAATCGTCTACATATTGGCGTCGGACAGAGCCTACGGCTCTACCTAGATGGTGAGTATAATCCCTTTTGTTGTATACATGTATGCTAGGTTTGGCCAAGTTGATTACCAAGAATCTTGGCTCTACGAGTAGAGATATGTATTTCATGCTTAATGTTCATGAATTCTTAAATAGTTATTAATTCATGCAATAGTAAATCTTACTTCGGTATTTCTCTTCGAGATAGTTCTATGAACTATTAATAATCTCTCTTCCTGATGCTTTCAGAACATATCAAGAAACAATAAGATAATGAGAGATCGCATAGAAGAGCTTAAGGCATCTTGTATGGAAGTCATACTGAATCAAGAGATGATCGAGCTTGGAATCATAGCCTGTAGCCATGAGACTAAATGAATGGTTGAAGACATCTCTTTGAAAAGGAAGCATTAACCTTCAGAGGGAGTTCTTTGATTCAGTAAAGAGTTGTAGTGTTGATGCTAAATCCTTGAAGTACCTCTTCAATAGTTGAAATGAGCATTGCTCTAATCAATCAACCTGGATCTAACATTGGTATCTACGCAAACCTATTCGTAATAGAGTGATCTGGGATGAGGTTGAAAAGAACAACCCTGAATCTCTACAAAGCTGTGAGTTGGAAACCATTTTTCTAAAGCAAGTATTGCAAACATTTTTGGTCAAGGAGGTCGGGAGGCGGATGCAAGTACTTAGAGCTTCATAGGGAGTCACATCATCACTTGTTGGAATTCATAATTCTCTGAGATAGAGAGATATGAGGTGAAAGCCCTTGTTCATCTCTGAGACTGAGATGAGGCATCATGTTGAGAGACTCTATGATGACATCACGTTGAGAGACTCCATGACAAATATGAAAATTGAAGAAAGCCCTATATGGACTTAATGAGGCCACTAGAGCTTGGCATAAAAGAATTATCAACTACCTCTTGGGACTAGGATTCTCCAAAATGATGAGACCAAAATCTTTATCTTAAGGTAATGAAATGTGAGATGTTAATAAATATTTTATATGTTGATGATCTTTTGATAACAGGAAAAGATCACCTCATTGCTCAAAGATAGAAGGATCTAACTTCAGAAGAGCCCCAAGCACCTGCAGTATGGCTTAAGGGGGGGGGTGTTGGAAATAAGCCACACCTGGACCAATGTTGGGCTAGCCACAAGGGGCCAGTAGCTTAGTTGATAGAGCACTCCAGCAACTCATAGTTGATCTACAGAAAACAGTCTTAAGTGGCACAAGCTCGATAGAAGTTGAATTCATTGCAGCCTCTATGGGGGCAAGAGAAGCAGTTTGGCTCTAGAAAATTGCTTGTGGGACTCTTTGGTGAACCCTTGAAACCTACTATCATTCATTGTGATAATCAAGAGTTACATTAAGCTCTCTGTAAATCCAGTATTCTATGATAGATCTAAGCATATTGAGATCCGCTACCATTATGTGAGAGACATGGTAGAAAGGAATGTGATCCAGTTAGAGTATGTTAGTACAAATGATCAAACAGCAGACGTTCCCACCAAACCTCTCTCCCGAATCAAGGTAGAACACGTCAGGAAGTCTAAACTTGGTATGGTTGAAATGTAATTTGATATTATGTTTGAAATTCAAATTGTTTATAAGTTGTACTAATATATAAAGATGTTTAATGTGTAAACTCTTTTGTCATGTGTGTGACTCCATGACCTTATGGGCCTACTCCCCCTGTGTACATTATTGAAAGGTGACAATCTTTTAATAATGAACACTTGTATGTGACATTGTAAAGTGATGACTCTACAATGATGAGTTGAACTATCATGGTAGATATCATGTGACTTGATATCTATGAACATGACATGATAGTATTTCTTGGACACTTTGATGGATATCATGGGACTTGATGTCATTTGAAGATCATTGTGATCCTTAAGAGATAATCATGGTGGATAATTATATATCTATGGATATGCCATGAGTTATTATGATAGACATCATGTGACTTGATGTCAGTGCACATATCATAATGAAGATGTGTTATGAAGAATGTCATGTGAATTGACACTTTCAAAAGCATACCATATCTTCTGATATCACGAGTTAGGTGATATCATGTTTACTTGATGGAAATTATCTTCCCTAGCTAAAGAGGGAGTATTGCATAATGAAGATGTGTTATGAAGAATTTCATGTGACTTGACACTTTCAAAATCATACCATATCTTCTGATATCATGAGTTAGGTGATATCACTTTATACTTGTTTAAAATTTATCCTCCTCACTAAGAGGGAGTGTTGATAATAGGTATCATCGGTCTGATAAAGGACTTTGATTGACGTTTAAAACAAGTAATAAGTTAAATGGAGAGACACGCCCCTTGAGCTAACATGTCTCCACTTTGTGGAGACACATTTGCTCATGGGACGTGTCTCCCACATTGATATTTATACTAACTCCTTTCTCACTTAAACAACATGGAAATCGATAGATGTTTTACCAGTGAGGATCGACCTTCATTAATCTAGAATCTAATCTTTGCAATAACAGTTAGGGTTAGGATTGGTTAGCATTATGAATAGGGTTATGGTTAGGATTAGAGATATAATTTGGTTTAGGGTAGGGTTAGGGTTAGGATTACAAATATAATTTGGTTTAAAGGTAGGGTTAGAGTTAGGGTTTCAAATTACGATTAGGGTTAAGATTATGGATATGGTTAGGGTTAGAGATAAAATTAAGGTTAGGGTTGGGGTTAATGTTTGTATTGGGATTAGGGTTAGGATTATAAATACAATTAGAATTAAGATTGGGATTAGCATTAGAATTAGGATTAGGGCTAGAAGTACATATAGAATTAGGATCAAGGGTAGGGTTATGGTTAGAGATATAATTAGTGATAGGGTTAAGATTAGGGATATAGTTAGGGTTAGAGATATAATTAGGATTAGGGTTGGGGTTGAAATTAGTATTGGGATTAGGGTTAGGGTTAGAAATACAATTAGAATTAAGGTTGGGGTTAGCATCAAAATTATGATTAGGGCTAGGATTATAGATAGAATTATGACCAAGGGTAGGGTAAGGGTTAAGGTTAGGATTAGGGTTAGAGATATTATTAAGGTTAATGTTAATATTAACGATACAATTAGGGTTAGAGATAAAATTAGGATTGGTGTTGAGGTTAAATTTAGTATTAGGATTAAGGTTAGGGTTAAAAATACACTTAGAATTAAGGTTGCAGTTAGCATGAGAATTAGGATTAGGGTTGGGGTTAGTACATTACTATTAGGATTAGGATTAGGGGTAGGGGTAGGGTTGTGAATAGAGTTAAGATTAGGGTTGGCGTTAGCATTCGGATTAGGATAAGGATTACATATAGAATTATATATTATTAAAATTAATTAGGGTAAGGGATAGGGTTATGGTTGGGGTAAGCATTAGGATTAGGGTTATGGCGAGGATAGAGATATGATTAAGGATCAGGGCTAGGGTCAGAGTTAGAGATAGAACTAGGATCAAGGTAAGGGTTAGGGTTAGAGATAGAATTAGTGCTAGAGTTGAGATTAAGATTAGGATCAAGAATAGGGTTATATTTAGGGTTAGAGATAGAACTAGGATTAGGGTTAGGGTTAGTGTTACTATTAGGATTAAGGTTAGGGATAGGGTTATAAATAGAGTTAGGATTAGGGTTGGGGTTAGCATTAGGATTAGGGTAAGGATTAGAGATAGAATTAGATATTATTAAAATTAATTAGGGTAAGGGTTAGGTTTATGGTTGGGGTAAGTGTTAGGATTAAGGTTAGGGTGAGGATTAGAGATCGAATAAGGATCGGGATTAGGTTTAAGGTTAGGGATAAGGATAGAATTAGGGTTATGATTAGGATTAGTATTATGGTTAGGACCTTACATATTTTTTATAGAAACAAGGTAAGGGTTATAATTACAATTAAGAGTTATGATTATTATATTTTTTTATATGTTATGGTTAGGATTTGAGCTTGAGTTAAGATTAGGGTTAGGTTTAGAACTGGAATTGGAGTTAGAGGTAGGAATACAAATAGTTTTTGTGTTACATTTACTATTTTTGTTAGATTTTTGTATAGATTAGTAAATATATAGATATACATTATAAAAAATTCATTGTTCCAATTATTTTTAACTTTTGAACAAAAAAATATAATATTTAATTAATGATAATTTTAACTTAACTTGAATATAAAATACAAAAATTTATAATAATGACAACAATGAACTTGTTCATCCATTGTATTTTGATTGAAGAATACATTAATTAATGACACATGAATATACAACCATTTATATTTAGATAAACAAGTATAAAGATTATATTTTCCCATTCTTGAAGCATTTGTCACACAAAATAAGAAAATACTATCACTCTAATCAACACTATTACAACAACATTTAAAAAAATATTTAAAAATTGAATTTAGTCATGAAGGCAAGTGTAAATAGTTTTTAAACAATTGTTAAAAAATATATCATAAAATTTTACTATCATAACTAAAGTTTATGAACACTTTCACATAGTGAACCACTTATGCACTAATAACAACTCTACATTATCATTAACATAGAGAATAGATCGCACTATTATGGTATTAGACTTCACATAATACAATGTAGGTATTCCATAGTGTGAATGTAACAACGTGAATGATGGAATTACAAAACGCACATTGAATCTAATGGAGAAGCTGAATTTAAAAGAAAAGAGCAACCATTCCTCAACTTGGCCCATGTGATTACTAATTCGAGATTCTCCCTTAAGGAATCTTATGAATCTCATGCTAAGCTCATTAGAAAGAGTATTCTTGTTGATGATTTCTATTGGTATAATAGTGACCTTCCAAATGCATCTGACAAGGTAAATATCTTGAAGAAATGGTAAAGAGCAACTAACCAATCACAAAAAAATTGAATCTCTATTTGTATATTACAAAATTTAACATTTAAGCTCATTTTCACCTTAGATTTATAGAGAAAGGTAAATTAATTAGATAAAATTTATTGAATCTCTTTTGACTGGTCATTGGCCCATTTTTGTTAATTATGTTCACCATATTGTCCCTCAACCAATAACTCTACCCGAAGGAGGACAATCCATGGAAGATACCGATGATAGTTGGTCAACCAAGTACACCCATGTATGTGTATTATGTGACATCTTTCTCACCTACATCAAAATAATTATTAGCTTTCACATTTTTACCATACCAAAAGATATTTATTAACACACATTTTTACATGCATCAAAAAGTTATTAACTTTTACATTTTTATTATACCAAAAGATATATATTGGCACACATTTTTGAAAACCACATATATGCTACCAAACAAAAACCAAATGTATGTTATAAAAAGTTTTTAGAGTTGACTTACTAATTTTGAACCTTTGGAAAATCTTGTTGAGACTATAAATTCAAATGGACAATAGCGAAATTGATATTGAAAGAGTAGATTTAGTTTTAATTATGAAAAGATAGACATCTAATTTTTGTACTATTATTATATTTATTTTGAAAAATGTGGCATTGCATAACTACACATATGTAGGGATTCACTTAACCATAACCATAAAGAATATAATTTATGTAATTAAAAAATAGTGTTACTTTAATAATTATTTTAATAAATGTAAGTTGATTATTTAAAATAATATTTTAAAATATAGATATTAGAATTAGGATATCTTGGAGATGAAACCACAAGCACAAGTGAACAATTAAAAAATTGTATTAGCTTCCTTGTTTAGATTGATTGAATGAGAAATCATAAATAGGAATGAACAAGAAGTTCAAGATCCACACGAAGTGGAAATCAAGATCAAGATCCACCAGAAGTGGAAATCAAGATCAAGATCCACCAGAAGTGGAAATCAAGATCAAGATCCACCTGAAGTGGAAAGGAGTGGAGTGCACAACTCAACCATCAAGACAGCGAACTAGGCTTAAGTAATGAGTACACCAACACCCCCCCCTTAAGCATAGCTTAGGTGGGTAGAAAAAATGGGTCCCAACTACAAGCCAAAAGAGGTACCCATGCACAAAACTAAACTCTTTGAAATGGAGAAAGATAGAAAATTTAGTGGGAAAAACTATCCTCCAAAAAGAGAGAGAGTGAAAGATGTACAAGTGAAAGAAGAAGAAAGATAGAAGGAGGACTCAAAACCCCCCAAGAACTACTTCTATCACAAAATTACAATAAGATTTTCTTATAGGAGAAAACAATAGAAGGTCTTTCAGACCCCCCCCATACTACATATCCTGCTACAGTGAGGCTGAATAGTCAACAAAAGATGCAGATGTACATCCAAGAATGCCGAACAATGTTCCTTCCCTTAGGAAGAAATGAAACAACCTAAAGATGCAAGATATCTCCCCATTCCAGATAGGAATATAGACGAAGATGTATGAATAATCTTGAACCAAGCTGAAACTGATCCAGGGATGATGATGCCCATTGTGATGTCATTGAAGTGTGCTCACGTGTTCCCATGTCGATGTCGAAGGATGTCATAATCAAATCAGGTGCATGCCTAATAGATGAAGATGGTGAAAATCCAAAACCATGTAAAGACAAATGTAGAACATGAATATCCAAAGAGACCAATGGTGATGCAGCTTCATCGAAACTGTCATCAAATAGAAGATTGATGTCCTCAATGTGTGCTTCCATATCAGCAATGCGAGACTCTACAAATAGACAAGAAATGTCAAGTAGGATTGTGCCCCAATCAGCAATGCTAGGAAGACTAATGTGATCTTGCTACAAAGAAGTACTCGAAGCTTTCGAAGAAGCAACTATGAAATTTGATGAAGCAACAATAGGAGGTGGAATGATGACTTCCACTATGTCAACATGACATGGGATATCATTTGTGATCATTGCAGGAGCATGTGGGAATGGAGAATCATTTGAGTCTCCATACATCTCCCAAAGTTTGATTCATAAAGCATGTGGACCCTCAATATCCATGATGACAATCAAAGTATCATGTGGTATATGTAAGCTGATTAATCCAACAATATGATCATTTTTGTTAGCCCATTTATCTTTCTGAAATTGATTGTCAGGTTCAAGGATAAGTCCATACAAATGGGGTAGAAGATTGTGATACCTAAGATGTTTTAGAATGCCTTCACACCAAGACTTATAGTTTCCCTTGTTTAGGTTTATTATAGAAAAATGAGTTATATATATCCCATGATAAGAAATTTGTTAACAACTCCCTATGATTATCTCTTTTCCCCCTCAATTTGACACTTTATAGATTGAGTGCATGTAATTCTTATAAACCCCCCTTGATTTTTGTCACTTTACATTGTACATAAATTCCTATAAAAGAGGAGAAACCAATTACATGCAAAATACCAAACTAGCAGTGATTGCACGCTAAAGATCAAGGTCGAGCAGAATAATATGTATGAGCAATCAAGGATCACAGCTGAGCAACCATGAGATATAGCGGCTTGCAACAACAAATCGCGCCTTGGTGGATGCTCACGGGCTGCAAAAATTATGAATGGCATAAGTCTCTTGCAACTCTCGATTCCTTCTACTTCTAGCGCCAGGGTCTCCAAATCGCGCCTCTTTCAGTTTCCAATGCTGAGATCTCAAACGCCTCTTCACATGCAACTCAAATGGAGAAAGGCGACCAAAAATGGAGGAGACCCCTTATTTCTCATGGCGAAAAACGCAAGGAAGCCCCGTCAGGTTCTCATAGTGCAGTCGAAGATACTGTAGTCCAGCCTGGTAAGCTCCAAAAAACTGGCAAAGATCAGGTGGATGATAAGCGCTGTCTGTGTGTACAGATCGGCCTCTAGAAACAAAAACAAAAATAAGCATGCAAAATATGAAAGATGTGATGCCAATAGATGTTCGCCTCTCAACAGCAAACCAGGGATTTCACAGCCTGCCCTCTCCAGATCGATGCCAATCTTCACGCGTGACCTTCACGTGGATTTCTCCCTGCAATGATTGAATATCACGAGTTGAATGAAAACCACGCTTCTCCCTATCAAAATCGCGCCTCCATGGAAGATCGCAGCCTCTTAAAGCTTTCAATCGCAAAAATCTGTCATGGAAGAAAGTACACACAAAAAAAACTCATCGACTGTCCATGATGGAGAGGCGTGGAAAATAGGTTTACTCCAACAAAAAAAACCCCGAGCTGTGTGGGCTCTCAGAAAATTGCAGCTGGCATCAACAAAGTGAACCCCCAATCTGATTGGGCTTTCAAAGCGTGCCCCCAATCTGTAGAGTCGCCTTCCTCTCGTGCGCCTGTGAGTTGACTGGCTCTCAGGCCAGTTTCTGTCCTCAATCAGCGCCCAAAAACTCAAACACCCCTTCTTGAACACAAAATCGTTTCTTCTAAGGGAAGCTGGGTTTGCAATGAGCCACCGAATGGATAGATAATTACGCCACAGATGGCTAACAACCTTTGCAATAATGCTGCTCAGATTGGGGATGGCGTGAGGGGATATCCTCGATTCTGCATTGCAGATGTAAGAGGTGCCCTCCAAATTCAACAACCACTTACTAAATACAACAAATTTGTTCAACTAAAGGCCTGAAATTATCTACTTCCATCTCTGATATCATATTAGATTTACAAATGCATCCTAAATCTATAACTTTGTAATCATTCTTAATTTTATTTACTTCATTTTGTATTATGAGAACAATCAATTCGTTTATCCATTGTATTATAACTGTAGAAGAGATAAGACATATGAACTATTTGACATAATTCCTGAAATATATGTCGTTTCATAGAATTTCACATAGTGAACCATGTATCATAAAAGGTTAGACATATTTATTAACATTGATTAATAACACATGAATATAGAAACATTTGAAGTGCTTGTTACACAAAATTTAAAAAACGCTATCATATTCATAACCACTATACAATAACATTTAGAAAATTCATATAAAATTAAATAAATTTAGGAAAAGACATTGTTTGCTTATTCTACAAATTAGGCATTGCCTTGGAACTATCCACCTTGAATAAAATGTTGGTAGATAAAATTTTCATAGGTACACTTGTATTTTTAGTTGAACTATTTCCACCAATATATGAATAAATCTAAGTTTAATAAATTTAATACTTTTTGACATATGAAAGCATTCAACCAAACATGAGTACAATTGTAGGATAATTTTATACATGTTATTCAAGTAATTTTGAAATTCTTTGACAATACGATTGACATTTCCTTCATTGTATTGTTCGTCGTAGTATAATTCAGTTAATAAGCTACAAAATGCAACTAGTTTTTGATAGGTGGCATGAAATTTTTTCACTTTCTTCAATTGTTATCACTTCTTGTTCAATTGCATGTGCAAACATGCTTGTCACTTCAAGTTGTGCAATAATTTTGTCACAATTTTCTGAAAGAGATCTTCTAAATTTTTTAATTTCAATTTCAATAAATCCATTTGATTTTACTGAAGCATTCAATGGACTTGTTACAAAAAAAATTGATATAGTATATGGAACATCTTTTATTTTGTTTTCTTATATATTATTTTCCATGATATAGAAGGAAAGACACCTAGATTAGTATATTTAAAGTATAAAAAAACTATTGAATAAGTGAAACATATGAAACATACCAATTTTTTTAATTTTGGTGTGAAATATGAATAATCCTCTCGAGTACTAAATGATATTTAAATTTACTGTATAAATCATTAGAAATATTCAAAAGTATCATAATTTTGTTAGATAAAAACTATTTATTTGCCCAATTTTAAATATTTTAAACATAGAATAAATGAAATTAGCATAAAATTAAAAATCATACAAATATATTTATTTAAAAAATTGATAGTCATTGAAACAAATTCTGAAGAAAATATGTTACATCAATTATTTTCTAAAATTTTCAATCAATTTTCTTCAACTTTTCTCTTGGAAAGTTGTTTACCCTTTTTCATTTTTCATAATCATCATATGTGAATGGTGGAATAATTCTTAGACCTTCTAGAGACTTTACACAAGACATGGTGATAAATGTCAATCTCGTTCTTTCTCTTGGTCCTATATCAATAGTGGCTTTTGAAAGAGTCAAACCCTATGATTTTTGTATTGTCAATGCCCAAGTCAATCTTAACAATATTTGGATTATCCTCCCCCTCTATATTACTGTAAATGGAATTATATTTATATTATGATATTCAAATGGTATTCTTGAATAGATGTCAAACTCAACCATTACATATGTTGGTGGTCCTGGTGGACCACTTCCAGGTTTGTATACAATAATTCAAATATATCCTAGAGCTCCATTTACAAGACCTTCTTGTATCCAAATATTTGAAGTCAAAATTACCCTCTCATCCTTGTTGATAAATAATTCTAGATCAAGCTCATCATTTGGGAATCCTTCTACTGCATTAATACTTCTTGATTTTATTGCAATACTATGTGTAACAAGATGTTTCAATGAGTATAGCATTTTATTATTATGATTATGAACATTATCATTTATGGAGAACAAATGAACATCATTGTCAAACTCATTATTGCTTGTTGTATCTATGGTAATAGTGATTCTTGTCATAAGCAATTTTCAGTAATCAATTATTGGTTTTGCATCTCTTAGATTTGTCAAAAGTTGATGAAATATTTTTGGGTGGATGTTTTTTTCCATCTTGTCTGAATATTTTATCTAAAATAATCACAGTTTTGAATTTTTCCCATAGTAACTTAGCTCATCTATTTCTATCACATGTTGAGTCTATCATTAACATGAGACAATTGACCCAAATCTCCAACCAAAATCATAGATATACCTAAAATATAATCAATAAGAATTATTTTCAATAATATATACCTTTATATGTATAAAAATTTCATATATACATCTGAATTATTTGTATTAGAATATAAAATAGTTATTTTTGTTAATCATAATCATGTGTATACCTACAAAGTTAATGTTTGCATTTTGTGGGAATGCTTTTCAAAGTCGAGAATCTATGTTCTCTAGCAAGTTCTGAGCAATGAAGCTCATTTCATCAATCAAAATTTACTTGATGTGTGTTATTTCTTCTTGAAAACTTGTTAGCCTTGCTCCTTCTAGTTGAGAAAAACCTCTTCTTGGGATTATCAATTTTGAATGAACTGTGGATGCTCCTATGTTGAATGATGCAACTCCAATTGGTACAAGTAATAGAAGGGGAGAATGGTATGGAATTGTTGTATTTTCAAGAGCTTGAATAATATCACCAATTAGATATGACTTTCCTATTCTTGTTGTTCCTTGAATTATCATCACTAAGGGCGATGCATTCTAATTATTATGGTAGTGTTTCGTAATAATGTTAAGTATCTTTTCTTGTTTATTATTGAGGGGACTATGTAATTGATACACTATGGCATCCCATCATGTATGAGACACCCATGATATCTCATGTTTCTTACATGAAATTCATTGCTTGATTTGTGTACTTTTCACCTTGATATTCATTACACCAATTGGTTAGTCTATCGATATCTCTTCTTCCAAGCATATCTATTTCAAAAACTTAGATATTCTAACCATGATTTAGTTTAGATATAATTTCTCATTCATGCTCTGTAGTATTTCATCGAATAGCGTAATTGTCTTCAATTTCATAATCATTGATGTTTTCAACATTTTTTACAGTTGTTGTTAGCTTCACGTGCCAAGGTTTATAATGGAATGACTCTCACTTTGCTATTATGGAGTCATTATTGTGACTAATATCTCTTTCCACATCATGAAATGGTTTGTACAACAATAACTCTAATAAATAGAAATCAATCCATTTATCTGACTCACGTGGAGGAATGGATACAAACCTAGAAAATACTCTGACAATAGTTATTTTTTGTCTTGGCTCCCATTTTTTATCTCTTATTATTTTAGGATTATATATCCATAATTTGGCTGCATCAATCAATGTGACAATAGTTATATTGCATCTATACATGCCAAAAAAAATTATACATGCTTGTATATTTTGTTGATGTGGATCTTCTCTAGGATTTTGTTCCTAAACAATACAATGGAAATATCTTTCAACACTTTTTCATTGCTTTTCATTTGACCAATCAATATTATCCATATTCGGTGCTTCATGTAACCATATGAATCCATGCACATGTGGTGAGCCCCTATGTTTCCACTCATATCTAGACCAATAATCTTTAACATTCATCCATTTTTCCAGTGTTTCTATTTTGAATATTGAATGTCTCAAGTGCATTTAGTGTGCAACTACAAACCATTGTTCCTCTCTTGTTTCATGTGTGTCTATTATAAAAATGAATTAAAGATTTTAAGACTTCAAATATGACTTTTTCTTTTCATGTGTGTCTATTATAAAATGTTTTTAGTTCATTATTATTTAAATCCTCAAATTTTGTATTCATCCTAACCATTTTCATTAGCGATTTTTTACTTTTTTTTAATTAAATGATATTTCTTTGGTTGATTATTTACTATAGTTGATGTAATTACATGTCATTTAGTATTACTATCATTGGTGCACGAGGTTGAACCCATTATTTGGTATGCATCAATTAGATTTTTTACAATGAATTTTTTATTATTAGTATTAAATATTCTTAAACAAAAGATCTTCATGGTGGGCATAAACTTAAGATTTATCATCGTTTTACTAAATAATTGATATATTTCTATTTTATTTTATTTTTTCAAAAAAAGTATCCATGCTTTATTAACACTTCTACAAGTACATTAAGGAAACTTAGGTTTTTTATGTAAAATTCTAGACATTATTCTCAATGGTAAACTTGGTCCGTTAAATAATTTTGTTTAAATTACTTAATATCTAAATTTGAATTTAAAATTTAGTCACCATTTATTGATTCAATCCGCATTTCACAACTACAATATTAAATTTAGATGGAAAAGATGATATACCTCAACTCTTGGGATTACTTTCCTAATTGCATGATTTTTTATATTTTTTGCCTTTATTTCTCTAAATTCTTCTCTTTTGCAACTCCAATGGATTCTTAAGGTTGCAATTGAATTGAAAAATATGGTATATATTCAAATTTGAATTTGAATTTATTAAATTTTCATAAATTTCTATCATGCATTCTCTTTTCTTTACATTCTCATAATCACAATCCTGGGGTGTTTTCCTTTTTTCTCACTTCCTTGACATGATTCTCAATTCTATATCATTCACCATAATTTTTTAAAATAATTAAAACAATGATTCGCAATATCAAATTCAAATTAAAAACATGCAATTAGATTTTTTTTTTAAAATAAAAGTAGCATAGCCACCATAAATATCATATTGATATCAAAAAGTGATTGTACATAGCTGGGGAATGAAGTAAAAATAAAATGCATTCATTCAAAATTACAAGATACCCCATGATCAAGTAGAACAACTTTCAGATAAGATGGAAAGAATAGGAAGAGGAATATATGGAATTTTTAATCAATACCACTTTCAAAAGAGGTAGCAATGTCAGTAGGAGGAGGAAAATAAGGAACAACATGAGGATCCTCTATTGCATGTTTATATAAAAATTGAACAATATTGAACAAATTGTGAGCATTACAAGAGAAGTAACCACCCACTTTAGGCGTTTGATGTTAATACAAGGTTAAAAAAACTATTTAACTTTGTCAAATAATGATTCAGGTTCCTCAAGATAATAAAAATATTATTTACAATATTAAATTCAAAGAATAAGCATGCAATTAGAATATTCTAAACTAATTCAAGATATTAAAAACTAGTTAAATTTGTCAAAAAATGATTGAGATTCGCCAAAAGTGTGATTTAAGTCGCATGTGGAAAAAAAGAGTAGGTGGGTCTAAAGCCAATCTTTTTTTATTTTTGCTAACCATTTCCCTATGTTTCTCATACCAGCCAAAACATGTGTGTACTATAACATGCACATACTATACTCTACTTTGAAATTCCAAGCCTTAGGTTTTCATTTTCCTTGGAAAATTGAGCCAAAGGCTTGGACCTACATAAGCTCCCTAAATATGTTTTTTGTATAAAATATACAAAAAATTAAAAAAAATTGAGTGCAGTCTCTATCAGGTGTGTACATTATAAGATATTATTCTAAAAATGTCATGATGACATCAATCCCTCTCTTACCTTTCTAACAATTTTATTTTTTTTACAATTCAAATACATTAATATTTTCATCTTCAATTACTTTTTCTAGTGTCCTCATTTTTTACAAGAACCTATGGATAAATTTTATGGTGTCATTTTATATCCACTCATTGAAATTTTAAATAAACTACATTTTTATTTTCTAGACTTCAATTGTACACAGTAAAAAAAATTGATTAGTTTCCTCAAAATTAAGGGGAGAGCACACTCAATTTTCTATTCTTTAGGATGTGTCCACTTTAAAAATTAGTAAAAAGAATATATTCATTAAAAAATGACAAAAAACAATGACATAAACTATGTGATGTTAGCTAACTTTCCACTAAATGGATTTCTGAAATATAAAAAATAAAAAATAACATTTTAGGGTTGTACGCTTGATGCTATGTTATGTTTTTTTGACAAAAATAGAACCACTTTATGGCTTCCCCCTATATCACCTTATTAATCTCCACCATTTTAAAAGATAATTGGTAGTTTAGAAACTAGATTCCAAGCACTAATCATTTTGTTCTTATCGCATCTTAAATTTTTGAGCATGGGTATCTTGAATTACTTGTCTAAGATCAATTTAAAAAAATTTTAAAAAAATCAATTTTGACCCCTTTTTGACCTCTTAGTTCCATGCACATACCCACTAGTGTATATATAAACCAATGTATGCTCAACACTTTAGCACACATGTATAGACTACTATTGTGAAATAGCATGCCACCTCATTGCCAACTATACCTTCTCACCTACATGAACATCACAACTAATAAACCATAGAAACAAAACTATTTAGGTTTGTCACCCCTTGCAATTAGCAAGTTGCTAGTAACCTTTTAGTTTGAAGCTTGCTACTTAAGTAAAAACCTGCTAGAGACAAGTGAGAAAAGTATAATTAGAACATAAAGTATAAGGCATTAATATTGGGTATAAAACAAGACAAAGGTAGTATGAAGAGGGCCTCCATGATTACAAATTAAGAGATCAAGTATAAGAAAAGAGACAAAACAATGCATAGGGTTGAGACTTAAACATGAGGGTAGAATTTGGCATGCAATAAGATTAAAAAATTTGTAATATGTTAAAGATTGATTTTTTTTTCTAAGGCATTTTAATATGGCTCATTAAGATTTATTTCTTTGACAATTTATTATTTATGGCTAGAGCAATAAAGCACAAATACAAGCCCAAATTTTTTAATTTTCAAGATAGGTGCCAATACTTGTTTCTATATCTTATTTATTTTCTACTTGAAGTCTATCCACTTTGAATTTCCTTTATTTATTTTTGACCTTTTAAGGAAGTAATTAGGAAGATACTTCCATCTCTGACTAAGATAGGCAACATGTTTTAAGCATTAGATCTATTTCTAAAAAACTAAGATTCTTAATTAATATTCCTCTTTTTCCCTCTTTGAAATATCAGTTTGTCTTCTTGCAAGACTTTGAATCAATTTTCCTAAGAACTTCACCAAACTACTTTTGAAAGGAAACAATTAGGATTGAGGGACTTCTCTAGTGATATCTTTCTTTAAGTCAAAGGATTTTTCTTTGGATTAGACTTGAAAATTGTTTCCATAATCAAAGGAAAAGTAATAATTCTCCTTCACCAATACATAAATAATTTGATTTCTGAAAGAATCTCACCAACTAGAAGGGTTAATAATATTTTGAGAAAAAATATTTGTAACATCTTTGAAATTTCAAGTGACCCTCTCGAAAACACTAAATTTACTCTCATTTTCCATTTTCTAATATTCAAAGTAATAGTGATTACACTTAGTTCCATTCCTACACCTTCATAAAAGGAGATTATTGGTTACACAATTCCGAAGTATTCTTGTTTATTTTGTCCATAAGAAATCTTTGTTTACATAATTCCTAGGTTTCAAGAGAGGGAGATCATTGACTACACAATTCAAAAGAGGGAGATCATTGACTACACAATTCTTAGGTCTTCTTGTCTTGTCTTTTTGTCCATAAGAAATATTTCTTACATAATTCCTAGGTTTTCTTGTCTTTATTGATTACATAATTCTTAAATCTTCTTATCTATAAAAGATCACTAATTACATAATTCAAAAATCCTTTTATGTTTTTCCATCCATGCCTGGCATTTTTGCTCCTTTGCTCTTTCACTCATTCACTCCTCCCACTTTTGTATTCTTGAAGATTATATTTCAAGAAAGCAGCTATCGCTTATACAAAAAGAAATGCAATATCCATACGTAACGTATGCTAATTTGATTATGTAACCAAGTAGTAATGTATGGGAATAGTATGGCCACCTACGAGATTTAGAATAACTTGTTTCTCGGCATAATGTTCTTTTTCAATTTACAGAAAATATTCATATCTGACATGGTTGGCTGAGCAATTACTTTTACTTGTGAACAAAATCTTATCAGGTTCATGTATCATAAAAAGTTTAAATCTGATATGATAGTAGGTCTAGTGTCCAAATAAAGAGGTTTCTTAGGTTCAAGTTGTGATATAAATAGAAGATCTTTGTTCTTCACAAAATTTCACAGGTCTCAGGTTCAAGTCGTAGTATAATGAATAGAAAGTCTCAAGTTCAAATCCCCACCAAAATGGGTAAACAAGCAACAGCAATGCTGATGATCCTGATCATGTTTGGATATTTGCCCAGCAAGTATGGCTGTCCTGTTGCCAATTCTAGCAGCGGAACATACCATGCAGGGCCAGTGAACGAATTGGACGCTCGTATATTGAATTTTGCTCTGAATTTGGAGTACCTGGAGTGCGAATTTTTTCTTGGGGGTGTATATGGCAAGGGACTGGATAAATTCGCAGCTGATCTCACAGGAGATGGGCCTCCCCCGCTAGGCATCCGTATGGCCAATCTCGACCCACAAACTAGAGATATCGTCCAGCAATTTGCTTTCCAGGAAATCGGCCATATTAGGCTATATCATTTTTACTGTTGTTTTTTAAGGACTCTGAATTCATGATTTTCCCTGCTCAATTGGGCATCGTTTGGTTTACGATGTTTTGCAGAATAATTAGGGAGACTGTACAGGAAGCCATTCCTCGACCTCTGCTGGACTTGAGAGCGGAAACATGGGCGAAGTTCTTCGATGAAGCTCTGGGATTCACACTCAATCCTCCATTTGATCCATACGCTAATTCTGTGAACTATGTGCTTGCTATGTACGTTGTTCCATACATGGGGCTGGCAGCTTATGTTGGCGCCAATCCTAATATAACCTCACAGGCTGGAAAGCGAGTCAAGCTTTGAACTTTTCCTTTTATCATCTTCAAGCATCTAGCTCATGAATAAGTATTGGATTGCAGATTTAGTTTCGGCCTTTCTTAACAATTAGTCAGTACAATAGGTAGTTACATAAATTTATTTTTTAATAATAAGTTATTATTTAACACTTTTTGAATGGGCTTTTTAAACATTAAACTGTTCTTTCTAGTTTCTTGTTCTCGTTAGGTAGTAGATTGTTGTAATTGTTTTTGTTTTTTTTCTATTGTTTCTTTTGAATTTTTGAGATGTGATTTTTTCCATTCACTTTTTTCAATATGTCTAACACTATTTTATAAATAATAATATAGACATTTATCCATAAAAAATACTCTTTGTTTATTTATTACTTTTGAATATAAAGAAAACATCAAATTATATAAATAATAATATATAGACACTTATCCATAAAAAAATACTCTTTGTTTAGTTATCAGTTTTGAATATAAAGAAAACATCAAATTACTAGTACTTGCTTGATTATTAAGTAATGTAATGCTTAAATCTAGAATAAAAGGATCAGGAATATAGGAGTATAGATTTGTTGTTACACCAAAATCTGCAGGTGTTAATGAACTTCCAAATCGGCATCTTCACCTAGATCAAGGGTGGTGGTTAGGGAGGTGTGATGGTTAGTCCAACACCCCTTCTCTGACATAACTTGAGAAAATTCAACCTGGGTCGAGGCTCTAATACCACACATAGATTTGCAGTTACACCAAAACTTGAAGATATAAATGAACTTCCAAATCAACATCTTCACCTAAATCCAGAGTGACAATTAACAAAATCACCTTTCAAGGGTGGTGGTTAGGGAGGTGGGACGGCTAGTCCAAGTTCCAACACCCCTTCTCTGATATAACTTGGGAGAATTCAACCTGGATCTAGCCTCTAATATCACATATAGATTTGCAGTTACACCAAAACTTGAAGATATGAATGAACTTCCAAATCAACATCTTCATCTAAATCCAGAATGACAATTAACAAAATCACCTTCCAAAAATACAACGATTAATCCAACAAAAGACAGCAAGTCCCACTATTAAATCTGTTTTTTTTTGGGCAGTCGAATCTCAAATATTTCTTTGCCCTCACCATGGTGTCAGCACCAGGTGCACCTGCTACAAAAGCTCATCTGTCTCACCCAGAGTATAGTAAGCCAAGTCTTCAAATCAATTGATATTTAAGCAGACCCATTCGTTTCCCATGCTCTACACGTCTTTCTTTACCCTCAAATGGTGTCTGTGTCAGGTGCTTCTCCCTCACCAAGCATTAAGTCTACAATCCACTGAATTATGACCGTTGGGAAACATAAATACAAAATAAACTTACACAATTATTTTTAAACTCTACAAACTCATTTAAATTGACCGTACAAAAACCCTGACTACTATTGAATTATCGGTTTGGTGCGTCTGTAGCTGTTAGCAGGTCTTCTGGGAGTGGAATCAGGGCAAGATGCAGTGATACGTTACTGGCTGTACGAGAGAGCAGAAGAGAAGGTTTATCCCCACGCCTTCACTGTTGCACAGATCACAGCCACCATCTCCAACCTTCGAAACTGTCTGGGCAAGACGGGCATTGTGGATGAAGGAATCATAGTTCCCCCGCAACTGGGCGCTGAAGGAAGAGTTAGCGGCAACATTCTGTCTGCAGACGCCAACTCTCTGTCCTATAGCAGAACTCCTGGGGAGACCTTGAGGGTTGTCTACGGTACAGGGAATGAATCCAAACCTGGTGGGTTTTATCCACATGGAGCCAATGGGTTTATTGCTCGTAGCTACCTGCACCATTGACAGGTTACCTTACTTATTGCTGCATGCGGAATTGGATAACCAAACAAAAAATTCCTTCACAATTAAACATCTACCTTTGGAAAAACAAAGAAAGAAAGAAAGAAGACCAGTGGGTTGGAGGATTCCTTCTACATGTCTGTTTAGTTCAAGGTGACTTTTAGTTTTAGATGTATGTTTATTCAAATTGTTGTAATTTTCTATATAAAAACAGATGTGAACATATGTAATCCACCTTGTTTTCATTATATATATAATTCTGTATATTTAGACTTTTAGGGTGTATATTCATATCACCAGTCTTACTTTGAATTATGTATTATTATCATTTTTTAGTTTAATAAAAAGTTAAATACAACTTATTTATTAATAAATAAAATATATTAGAATTTATTATTTATTTAAGTTGATAAATTTGAAAAGAAAAAATGGAACATTGTAGTTGTCAAATCAAATACTAGTTGATTACTGTAGACATCTAAATTTGAACACTTCCACATGGTCAAAATCGTCACTCTATCCATCTATGTCATTAATAATGATTAAATAATTTATTTAATAATTATTTCATTTTCTGCTTAAGGTTTCTAAAGTGTGTAATTGAATAATTAAATACTTTATCTTACATTTTTTCTTCTCTAAATTAAATAAATATGACAAATTTTTTAATTTAATCTTTTAACCCATTTGGATTAAAATCAATTTTTAATTCCCTTTTTTCTCTCTCCTTGTCACATCCTTCATAACCTTCTTTTAATCCGGATTAAATTAATTAATTTGTGATTAGGATGTGCATCACTTAATCTTGATTAAGTGTCACATCCTCTATAATCTCCCACTTTCTTCTAATCTCTCATTAATTATCATAATCCTGTGTTTGCACAACCTTAATCAGAATCATTAGCCACATTTAGCTTACATTTTTTGGTCAACCTTCCCACTTACCATTTTTACTTTGGACTCTCTTTCCTATGTGAATTTTTAATTCACATTTATTTGCCCAAAGCTCTTCTCTTCCCCATGTAAATTTTAATTCACTTTTGTCTTTCCAAGGTCTTTCCCATCCCCATGCAAGATTTTAGAAAGCTTGACTTGTCACTTTACATGTGCCAAGGACTTCTAGAACCTTGGACTTGTCACATCACCCACATGTGACAAATCTCCAGCTCTTTGGAGACCTTCTTTTACCCAATAAATTTTCCAATGAATGTAAATTTTTAATTTGCATTTATTCTTCTAACCACTTCCCCTTTTTCTATGGAGATTTTTGAGGAATTCTAAAAATTTTCAAATATCTCTTTCATCCTCATTTGGGGACAAGAAGTTATTTTTTGAGGAGATCTTCTCATCCCCCAAGGTATCTCAAAGGTACTTGTCCTTCATCCACCTCATGTACTTCTCTTCCACCTCATTTCACCCTAAGACATTTCACATTCCACATGTCAAGATGTGAGGCCTTGTGAGTCATCAACTCACCATAGCCCTTCATCTTGATCTTGTTGGATCAATCTCAACCGTTGAATTCTCTAGAGAATTCCAATTATCCTATAAATACCCCCTCATTTCTCTTATTTTGGAATGAAGTCTTTTGCTACCAAACTCTTGTCAAATTATCATTTACAACATTTTAGTTTTTCCATAGTATTTTTCATCAAATTCATCTTGCACCTTGCATCCTCTTCACTTCATTTCCATCTAAGGAGCACACAAGACATCCAAAGATCAAGGGCCAACCAAGGAAGGAGCAGCATGAAAGTATAATCAATAATCAATTTGTTTATCTTGCTTTCATGTTATCTATTTCTTAGGCTAATCTTTGAGGTGCCTTTTTTTTATGTTAGTTCTTTCTTATTGCATCATTTTAGCATCTCACATTAGGACTTGGCATTTTAGGTCTTTAGGGTGTGTTAGTCCTGTTAACTTGTCATCTCATCATCCCTTATCCATTGTCTATCATCGGTCTCTTATTGAACTACGTTGCCCTTACGCTTTCACGTAGGCAAGGTCGATCATTTGATCCGCCCTCGGGGTTCTGCCTTTTGTCTATCCTTTCCTCCTCCATCATCTGTCTTTGGCCTTGTGTCGAACTACATTGCCCCTGCGCTTTCACGTAGGCAAGATCAATCATTTGATCTGCCCCTTGGGCATTTTTTCATCTGGTATTTTTCATCCATCGAGGTCTTCATTGTCCTATTTCCACTTTTATCCCTGGTCTTTTATCGAACTACAAGGGCTATGCATTTTCACATAGGCAAGGTTGATCTTTGATCAACCTTCGAGCCCCTAGGTCTTAAGGGTGTGTTGTCTTGTCGTCTTGTCATCTTTTCATTTAATCAAGTATGTCCCTATCCTAGCTCATGCTTACAAACAACAGTCATTTGTATCACACGATCCAATCAGTTTCTAGTATCCTGCATCATATTGATCTTTTAGTTTACTATCCATCATCGGTCTCAACAGGATGTATCCTTCCTAACATACCTCATCAACCCCATCCACCATCTTGATCCTATGGAAAAGGACATTTAAAATTGATTGTGATCTTTTGATGCTTTTGGCTTTTATTTATCATTTGAGATCCCTATCATCACTTGTCATGGTCGCCTTGATCCATCATATCATGGTGTGCTTTGACTAGTCAACATAGGGACGTATATTGATCTTTTTTCTGTTTATGTCTTCTTGGTTGTCCCACGTAGTACCCACCAAGATCCCCATCTTGTGTTACGTTGGGGCATTTTTTTGTGCTTGTGGTTATCCCAATACCTGGCCCAACCAATGTCGTCGTGACATTGGGGTGTTGGAATAGTCTTCTTGTTTGTTGTGTTTGTTTTATGCATTAGACACTAATCCGTCTTGGTTTACATACCCTGATGCCCGGTGTCTTATGCTATAGCAAAAATCAGTGCTCTAAAGATGGAAAATTGCATTAGGATTGCATTTCATGTTTTGTTCCATCATCTTTCATTACCCCCCATCCCTTCCCCTCTTTCCAACCATACCTTCTATTTCTTCCTATTGAGAGGTCGCCCAGAACCCCTCTCTTTTCCCCCGTCACCCTCTGGAGGGGGCATACCCTTCACATTTATCTATTTTCCCTACCATAGTCAACCCCTTCCAGGATTGGGGCATCTTCATCCATTACCCCACTAATTGGACAACTCAGGTCCTTCTCCCCACACTCAGGCATCATCTTTCGATTACTTTCTCTATAGAGTCATCTGCACTTTCTTTTCTTTGAAGCACGGTTATTCCAATAGTACTTCGAAGAGGGAAAAATGTAGACATCTAAATTTGATCACTTCCATATGATCAAAATCGTCTACTATATTCATCTATTTCATTAATAGTGATTAAATAATTTATTTAATCATTATTTTATTTTTTGTCTAAGGTTCCTAAAGTATGTAATTAAATAAATTAAATACTTTACTTTATCCCTTTTTTTCTCTAAATTAAATAAATATGACAATTTATTTAATTTAGTCATTTGACCTATTTCAATTAAAACTAATTTTTAATTCCTCTTTTTCTCTCTCCTTGTCACATTCTCCATAGCCCTCTTTTAATCCAGATTTAATAAATTAATCTGTGATTAAGATGTGTATCACTTAATATTGATTAAGTATCACATCCCCCATAATCTCCCACTTTCCTCTAATCTCTCATTAATTATCCTAATCTTGTGTTTGCACAACCTTAATCAGAATCATTAGCCACATTTAGCTTACCTTTTCTGGTCAACCTTCCCACTTACCATTTTTAACCTGGATTCTTTTTCCCGTGTGAATTTTTAATTCACATTTATTTTCCCAAAGCTCCTTTCTTCTCCATGTGAATTTTTAATTCACTTTCGTCTTTCCAAGGTCTTCCCCATCCCCATGCAAGATTCTAGAAAGCTTGACTTGTCACTTTACATGTGCTCAAGGCTTCTAAAACCTTGAACTTGTCACATCTCTCACATGTGACAAATCTCCAACTTTTTGGAGACCTTCTTTTACCCAATAAACCCTCCAATGAATGTAAATTTTTAATTTGCATTTATTCTTCCAACCACTTCCCTTTTTCCCATGGAGATTTTTGAGGAATTCTAAAATTCCTCAAATATCTCTTTCATCCTGGGTATAAGAAGTTCCTTTTTGAGGAAATCTTCTCATCCCCCAAAGTACCTCAAAGGTACTTGTCCTTCATCCACCTCATATACTTCTCTTCCACCTTATGTACTTCTCTTCCACCTCATTTCCACCTCATTCCACCCTAAGACATCTCACATTCCACATGTCAAGATGTGAGGGCTTGTGAGTCCTCAACTCACCATAGCCCTTCATCTTGATCTTGTTGGATCAATCTCAACCGTTGAATTCTCTAGAGAATTCCAATTATCCTATAAATATCCTCTCATTTCTCCCATTTTAGGGATCAAGTCTTTTGCTACCAAACTCTTGCCAAATTGTTATTTGCAGCATTTTAAATTTTTCATAGTCTTTCTCATCAATCCATCTTGCATCCACTTCACTCCATTGTCATCCAAGGATCACACAAGACATCCAAATATCAAGGGCCAACCAAGGAAGAAGCAGCATGAAGGTATAACAATCAACAATCAATTTTTTTATCTTGCTTTCATGTTATCTATTTCTTAGGCTAATCTTTGAGGTGCCATTTTCTTGTGATAGTTCTTCTTATTGCATCATTTTAGCATCTCACACTAGGACTTGACATTTTAAAAGGGTCACAATTACATAACCAAAGAAAGAAATCTCTATATTATTTGAAGAAAAAAATCATCTATTTTAAATAAAGATGAAAGGAATGAGATTGAGTTACAAAATTAGAATCACAATATCGTAATATTATAAAAAAAGACTAAGTAATGTGACTATCCATGATATTGACATGTCATTTTATTATTTTATTTATTGGTACATGTAGTTGAAGGATATGATTACTTCACAATTAATTATTTAGTTGAGAAATAATAAAGAAAGAAAGAATACTTATATTAGAGGAGCATCCAATATAAACATTTCTTATTGTTTATTTGTTGAAACAAGTCCTTGTCTAGTTTAAAAACTCTCACATGCATTATAATTTATGGGATTTATATAGATTGATAAGAATATGTAAGTAGATGTAGGAGAACCTCAAGGATCATGCAATCTTGTACACCCAAAAATGAATTTGATGCACATATGTTGTTGTGTGTTTCTATGCACTGATTTTATGTGTTTGTGCATGTGCTAGTGTAGTCTGTAAAAATATCTATTGAGAATTTTTATCTAAGCCATGCACATGCTTTATGGAAGGTATGGCTAGTTCGCAAGCCAAACGAAGATTGCTTGTGTGCATATTTTTTAATGTGTGGAAAAATATAGTAAGCTATCAATTGAAATGAGAAATCATATTATGAGCTAACAACTAGTGATTAGGAAAATAATGTGGTGTGTTGGAAGATTAATCATTTTAGTCCTTGTAATGGTTTATAGAGAGTTAACAAAAGCATACTTCTCAAGGGTTTCAAAAAGTTGAATCTAAGATTCATAACCACATGTTATATTCAGTATGCATAAAATATTTCCATGTATTGGTAATCTCCTCATGTGTTTAGCATGATTGTAACATATAACTTTGCACAAATAAATAAATTATTGTATTCAATATTCCCAAACAACTTAATTTTTGTTCTCGCCCCTACCTCTCATTTAAGAAATTTTAAGACTATTTTTTCATTTAGTTGCCTTTTAATTATATTCAAGACTAGATAATATTATATATATTGTTTAAAATATTCATAAGAAATAAAAATGCCTTAAAATATTAATAGTATCCTTAATCAAGAGCAAAACATGATATTTGCTAGAAAAAAAGTAAATAAATATTCTTAAAATTAAATACACAACAGATGTAATTACAATTGTAGCAAAGAGGTTGTAATCAAGTGAGTGCATAAAAAAATATCTTAACATAAATTTGACAAACATTCACACATCAAATCTTTATTGCATCTAGTTGTCTATGGTGACAGTGTGAGATTTTAGGTGTGTGTAGGTGTATGTGTGTGCATAACCTAAGAAAGTAACATAGATATCTTAAATACATCTACCTAATAGGCATTGAGAGATATCAATCTTGTGGCACCTATCGACCTTATGTCACAAATCTAGTATAGGCACCTCAAGTCTCGTATCTCTAAAAATATTTTAGATAAATATATTTGGAAGAGATTTATTCTAATTACTTATATCACTATAATGTTAGATTTGTGAATAACACAAGCCACGAGATCAAACAATGAGAAAAATGCCTTCTACCCAAGAGCTCTACAAAAGAAAGATTTGATATTTCTCATAAAAAAATACTTACAAAATGAATAATTACAAGAGAGAATGAATGCTTTATAAGAGCAACCCTAATGAAAAGGGATTAGATCATGACAAATGTCAACATCTTGTGTGATGAGACGAATTGATCTAATATTAGCTCTATAGTTAACATAAATAAAGCATCAAGTTAACTAATAAAGAAAACCTAATTTTAGCTTAAGTGCATGAGAATTAGAATAATAATTAATTTAATTAATTATTTATTCTCTAATACATGATAACTCTAACACCCCCCCCTCCTTAAGTGTAACTTAGGGAATAGCTAAACAACTCTAAAAACCAATGCATAAAAATCAAAGAAAGCATGAATGGGTCTCGGCAACTAAGCCCGATGAGTTACCTAGAACAACTAAATGATCTCTAAAAAATGGAGAAATGGAGAAAACCTCATGAGAAAAACTCCACTCCAAAAAAAGATGAAAGCATGTAAAAAAACCATGAAGGAAGGAAATCCTCATGAAGACCCCCCAAGGACAACTTCCTTCACCCCAAGCATCAATCACAACTAAAGATAGCGAGGTGATGTCAAAGGTTTTGTGAAGATTTTTGCAACCTGTGAACCCCTAAACCTGCAAATGCACAAGAGCAACAAACATGGTTAGATGTTAGATCAAATGCAAGTGCACAAGCATGAGAGATTCCCCATTAAATCCACCTATTTAAACTACTATTAGGAAATGAAGAAAAAAAACTCAAATAATCATAAAAGTAAATCCTAATTTAGTCAATAGATTGATGATCCCATGGAGGAATTGGTGTCAATGAAGTGTTGCAATTGGCCCTTTCCCAATTCCTAAGTAGCAATGGTGTGTGATTGAGAAATGGTCAAATCTCCAAATAGATTTGAGCATAACTTTGTTGCAAATCTTGAAAAATGATTGATGGTTGATTGAAATGGGAAAAACTGGCTCTCAATATGAAGAGAGTAACTTTGCATATGATTGTGGATGACGATGAAGTTGAGTATAGTAAGTTTACTCAAATTGTGGATGATAGAATGAGAGGAAAAGTCTCTCATTTATAGATTCTCAAATTGGAAGAATGAGAGATTTGGATGAATTTGGGATAAAAGACCAACCAATGAGAAGAGGCCACTTGTCCACATGTGATTGGAAAAGGAATAGGCACATTCTGGTCAATGTGCATGATAAATGCTATGAGATTCAAATTTGAATTTTGAATGTGACATGTGAGAGGGAAAGAGAAATGGAGTTAATGTCACTTGGCTCAATGTACAAGGACATGTAAGAGGCATTGAATGCCTTGTTGGAAGGACCAAGTCCACTTGGCCTTTTTGAATTCAAATGAGGGAATATTCCCTTTTGATGCCATGTCAGGAAAAATAGAGAATTAAATAAATCAAAGTAATTGATTTATTGTGCAAATTGCATTCTCTAGAGGATTTTAGTGAGAGAGATTAGCTTAATCAAGGTTTTGATTAATTTAATGAAGAATTAGGTGATTTGACAATTTATACTTAAATAGATGAATTAATTTAAATCAGAATTGAGAAGAAATGATTTCTTAAATAAATGATATTATTTATTTAACTAAGGAGGGAAGTATTAGATTAAATCAAATAAGGTTTAATTTATTTAATTTAATAAGAGGACTTTATAGAATTTAATCAAATAAAATGATTTATTTAATTAAACAGAAATGTAAGGTTAATTAAATTAAATTGATTAATTTAATCAAAGGAGGTGATAGACTTAATCAGATAAATGACGATTCATTAGATTAAGGGATAGAATTACGATGAAATGTTGAGAGTGTGATTTTAGAGGAAATGTTGTTAGTAATCAGGATCAGGTGTGCCAAAATAAAAATGTATATTTTCCATGTCTACACAACCTACTCCTCTATAGGCATGTACTCCAAGGTGAGAAAATCATCCTGAAACAACGACCGCATGAAGTACATATGGATCTCTATGTGCTTAGTATGTTGATGCTCCACTAGATCACGAGAAATGTGAATGGCACTCTGATTGTCACACCAAAGAATTGTGGGACGATTAGGAGGAAAATTGAACTCAGTCAAAGACTATCAAAGCCACAAAACATCTTGGCTGGCCAAAACCGATGCATGATACTCAGCCTCTATGGATGATAATGCAATAGTAGATTGCTTCTTGCAAGACCATGTAATAGGGCTAGAACCAAGGCAAAAAACAAAGCCAAAAGTGGACTTCCTATCATTGACATCACTAGCCCAATCTGAGTCAATGAAGCCAATAATCTGAGGATCTCCTAATGCATAGTGAGTACCATAATGTAAGGTGCTCTGAATATATCTCAAAAAAAATTGGAAGCTTTCCAATGACTCTCATGTGGATTAAATGTGAGAATTGAGAGACAAGACCAACTGCAAATGAAAGATCAGGATGAGAATGTGTCAAGTACAAAAGACTGCCAACCAACTGCTTTTATAATGTAGCATAGATACTAAAAGAGTAGTACAAGTGGAAGACAATACAACACCTGATTGGAATGGTGTGGGGGTAGGCTTGCAATCAAGCATGTCAAGAGCATAATTTTGTTGAAATATGGAAATCCCATTTGAAGATTGAATAACCTGTAAACCAAGAAAGTAGTGCAGAAGGTCAAGATTTGTCATCTCAAACTACTCCATTAAAGCTCGCTGAACATTCTGGATCATGGAGGATGAACCACCTGTAAGGATCAAATCATCTACATATAGTGCACAATGATCAAAAGATCACCCTCTTATCTCTGAATGTACACAATGGGATCAGAATGACATCGTATGAAGCCAATAGAAAGCAGAAAAGTGTGCATCTTCTCATACCAAGCTCGAGGGGCCTGTTTGAGACCATATACTGAAAGACGAAGTCTGTAAACCAGTGAAGAGTCCTCAGTAAAACCATGTGGTTGCTCCATATATATCTCCTCATGAATATCACCATGAAGGAAGGCACTCTTCACATCCATCTAAAATATTGACCATCCCTGTGAAGTTGTAAGGGAAAGTACAAGGCGAATAGAATTCATCTTCGAAACAGGGGAAAAATTCTTAGAATAATCAATACCTTCGACTTAAGAGAAACCATTTGCAATAAGACGATCCTTATACTTATCAATAGAACCATTTATAGCATATTTGGTATGGTACACCCACTTGCACCAAACCAACTTTCTTCCCTTAAGAAGATGAACTAAATCCCAAGTATGATTCTTCATAAGAGAAGAATACTCATCTGCCATAGCACTATCACAGTCAGCAATACCAACCTCCTCTGAAAACTTATGAGGATCACCCAAAATGGTATGACTCAAAAGACCAACACCTGGTGTCTATGCATGAGTGTGAGGGGAGTTTGAAATATCATGTTATGCCTTGCATAACCACCCCATCTTTTTCCTTGGTCAAAATGGGTCCCCCTTTATGTTTTTATTCTTGGTTGTTTTTCAAAAAAAGTTTGGAGTCTTTCTTTTCCAACACTTTATTTTTCTTTGGTTTCTTCTGTCGGAACCAAAACTGGAACTGAATTGGGTTTATAACTTCTTTCAAAACTCATTTCGATTCCCATCCTGACATTTTTCTTTTGCCTTTTTTTTTTGTTGTTTTTGTCTTTATCGGAGCCAAAGCCAGAACCAGAGTGGAAGTTAAGTCTGAATTTATTCAAAGTTTCAAAATCAAATACTGTTTTGTCTCCGCCTCTGCTTTTTGGTCTTTCATTTTAAACTAGGTTTTTATGTTAAGTTTTCTTGTTTTGGTCTTTTTGTGTTTTATTTTGATGTTTTGTTTCACTTTCTTCTTTGTCGGCGGAACCAGAACCAGAACAGGAACCAAGTTGGAAAGTTACACAATTTTCTAAATCATTTTCCATTCTGATCCCACTCTCGTCGTTTGTGGTCGTTGACTTTACTGAAGTCACATAGCAGTAATGTGCCAATTCCTTCTGCAATTTTGACTCCACTCTACCACATTTATGGCATTAATTACAAGTGCCATGCACACATGAAACTCTGAGTTTTTACCTTAATTAGGGATTAACGGGTAGTTGTCATCATTATTGTTAAGAGATCGAAGAGTGAACCAGAGTTGCAGTGGAGCATTTTTGTGAGTGATTCGATCAAAAGGGAGACAATTGCATGTGGATTGCTTCAGGGAATTAACCTATTTATTTGCGTTTGAGGTAGTGTTTTCTATTCTCATCTTTCATTTTTATTTCGTATTTTTCATTTCTGTTTGTTTTAGATTGTTTGGTTTTGTGCGAATTCGTGATTCTCTATGATTTCGTGTTTTTTGTTTTGTTTCTCTTTTGTTTAAGTTTTCTTGTTTTCATTTTACTTTTCTGGTTTTGTTTCTAGTTTATTTGTTTTGGACATGATCATTTTCACATTTTAATTGTGACCACATCGTGGTGCCCTAGTTTTTAAATGCATAGGTTAGTTACTATTTTACAATGAGTAGGGTTTGGTAAATTGTCATTTTTACTTAGGAATCTTGTTGCGCATCGAGCTGTTTAGTTTGAATGGGGTTAAATTCATGCCCTAATTATTTTGAAATCGACGTTTTATAGTTTAGGGTTTTGACGCATTCCTATTTTAAATATGATGCCCTAAATAGTACAATCGCCTCTTGGTCATATGGGGATGGTCTTATTAGGTTGTTTTTAAGCCCCTTTTGTTTTGGTATGACCTAGTCCTTAAATCATGAAGTTATTTATTGACTGTTAAAATCACTTATGACGTCATGGCTATTTTAGGCCGAAGCGGGATCGGAATCGATTTAGACTTTGAACCGAGTTTTTTAATAAGTATCAATTCCATTTCCATCCCATTTCTGACTCCGCTTATAGTTAGAAGCATGCTTTCGAAATAGCGATAACCTAGCCGGAAGCAAAACCAAAACTAAATGTGAAATTAGAAAATCTGAATGAAACCAATCAGTTTTCATTTCGATTCTGGTTACCATTCCAATTCCGACTTTGGTCCCGCTTGTTATTACTGTAATCTCAATAATGGTTTTGGCTCTGAGCCTGACAGTGTTTTAAAAGAGACTGTTTAGAGTGTTTTCTGCTTGGTTCCGCCTCCGGTATATATATGAAGGGTAAGATTTTAAAGCATGTTTTGTGATGTTTATTCAAAGATCTAATTAGAGGTTTTGTTGTAGGAAGCTAAAGAATGTCAGGAGTATCAAGAGAATCTTCCCAAAGGAATCGGCCTGTAGAAACTTCAAAGGCAGCAACTAAGCCTAAGAAGATTAAGTCAGAGCAATTACCTTATACCTTGAGGTATAACCATAGGGATCCTGCTATCACTGCAAGCAAAGTGGAATCTAATTGGTCTGATATAACTGACACCAATCTAGGACCATACGATTTTGAGGAGTTATATTCAGAAACATTCACTAAGGATGTGACAAGAAGAACTGGAAGAATAGTTGAGTCTGGCTTGGTTCACATCAGTGTATTTCCTCTATCTATCTAGTGCCCGGAGTTGATTATGACAGCAACAGGAGCTTACAATCCGGCCACTAGGTAATGTATGGATTCATAGGATAATGTAATTATAGATCTAACTCCTCAAATGTTTCAGCACATGTTTAGTGTCCCTGATCCAAAGAGCCTCGTGCAGTTAAATGAGGTAGATACTTTAGGTATATATAGAAAATATAAGGAGGCCAACAAGGCTCACTTGAACAAAAAGTGGTTGAAAATAGAGAAGAAGTCTCTGACCAAGCTCCATGATCAACCAAAGAGGATAGAATTTTACAAAGAAGTATCGGACCTGATAATGATGTTGTCTAGAGCCTTTGGGAAGAGGGATGCATTTCATTTCAAGGAATGGATGTTTCCTTTCATTCAGACAATATTTAATGGCAAGCAATAGTTTGATTGGCCAATGATTGTCTCATATACTATTCATGACCAATTAA
>CM021109.1:138211422-138287340 GCA_007115665.2 Sequoiadendron giganteum
GTAGATGATGGAGTTGTGTTGGATCCATCATATGAAGCATTGAATATAGGCACCAAAAGTTTGGATTTGATAGATTGGGATGGTGAGGAGACCATCGACATCAAGCAAATAGGGAGACCAGTCTTGGATAGGAGTATCCACTAGGCTGTTCTAAGAACCAAAAATCCTCAGGGACCAGCTCCTAAGAAGGGGAAGGGATATAAAATAATCAAGAGGAAATTTCCTTCCAAGGAGCCTTTGGAGTTCTTCCCTTCTAATATTGAAGAGATCAAGCTTGAGGCCCCTACTCAAGATTTACCTAAAGTAAAAGAGGAGGATGCCCAAACAAGGTTTGTGGTTTCAACACCAGCAATAGGTGAGTCATCTGCTCAAGTCCCTCTTACGGAGCAACCAGGTGGAGGGATGCCTGAAGGAACTCTTCATGGTATAGCTGAAGCTTTAAAGGGAAAAGAAGTAGACCTAGAGATCCATGATGTTGAAACAAAATCTGATGAGACCTTATCAGAGAAAGATGCACAAGAATAGATGCCCCTAGAGGAGGAAATTGAACATATTTTAACAGAGGAAGATCAATGGGCACTATTTGAGGAAGTAAAGAAGGCTTCAGATGCTCAAGCACATGTAGAGGCAATAGAGAAGCAAAAGGAAATTGATGTTAAGGCACAAGTTGATGCCTTACTTCAGCAGCAACAAATGGAAGCTAAGCTAAGGGTTGACGAAGTGTAGAAGCAGCAAAGGCAAAGGGAGCAGGAGCTCAAGATCAAAGAAGAGAATGATAAGTTGGAGTTAGTACAGAGAATTCATGATCTAGAGGAAGAAAAGGCAAAGCAACGAAGGGAAAGAGAAGTTTTTGTGGCCAAATTGAAGCTGGTTGAAGAGGACTATAAAAAGAAAGAGGAAGCAGAACATGTGAAAAAAGAGAAAGATGTTGAGGAGCTAACCAAGAAGCTACAAAAGGAATAGGAAGATGCAGATAGACTTAAGGCATTGGAGGAACAGAGAAACTGAGAACTTGAGAAGAAAAGATTAGAAGAAGAAAAGTTGAAGAAGGAAGAAGAAGACAAGAGGATACAGGAACAAAAGGACAAGGAGGAAGATGAAAAGCTTGCACAGACAAATTTGGAGCAAGAACAACAAGAGGTACAAGGGGTTGATTCTCAACCTAAAGTAAGTATGCAACAGCCCTCTACTACTATTGATTCTTCTTCAATTATAATGACCACCACTCCAAGTGCTCCCACTTGGTTGAAATTGGATCTTCAAAAGAGATCAGTGACACCCTCACAGCCTCTCAATTGGGATGATATGATGAAGGAGATTGAAAAAGAAAAGCCCAAAAAGAAGGCTAAAATCCTACTTTCCACTAGACTTACTGAAGCAGGGGAGATTGTTGTTGAATGTGCAATACCGATGGTGGACAAGGATGTAGGGACATGTAGCTAACTAATTATCAGTTGGGCACAGTTAACATGGGGAGACCCACAAGAGATCAACAAATGAACTTGATAGATGTGGTGGCATCATCCACTAAATCAAGAATGATGAAATATAAGCAGAGAAAGGATGAGCTTAAGGCTCAATTGGATTAGTTGCATACTTTCTTGAAGAGTGTTTCTACTCCAAGGTCGCAACAAATTGCCACCATTGAGACACCAATTTTTATTGGCAAGAAAGAGGTGGATGATTTGGTACAGGTAAAGAGTAAGGCGGAGATTTTGGATAGATGGACTGATAAACTAAATCAAGAAGTAGGTGAGGTGTTGGACAATAGTTTTGAGGTTCACAAGATGACAGAGGATTTAATAGAAGAGATGAATCAATATTTCAAATTATTGGGAGAATAGGAGGAGGAGTACAGAGGATATAGCCAGAAGCTGAAAGAGGTTAATAAATTGCCAAAGTCCACTCTTCTAGAATAGTCAATACCTAAAGAGGACAACAAAGATTTCTTGGAAAAGACTTCCAGCATACTCTGATTTAGATCTGAATTTTTATACAAGCATAAAAATGAAGCTCAAGATTATGTCAAAGATCTGAATGAACAGTTTGAGGAGTTAGAAGCAGTTATTGTTGTTATAGTAAATTTTGATATACCAATAAAGGAGGGCCTACATTTGAGCCAAATAAAAGAGAAATGGGATGATAGGTTTAAAGAGGTCATACAAAAGGGAGATGATGGAGAGGATCTGTTGTTAGATCGGTTAATGGGTATTAAAGAAGAAGTAAGGGCTGCTAAAAGGGAGTTAACAAAGCTAAAAGACATGAGAGGATTTGCTGCTACAGAATTAGAAAGTATCAAGTTTGAAGACAGTTGGGTTGATGGGCCAGATTTGGATATGCTTCAACAAGTCTTCTCCAATTACGATGAGTACACTACAGAGAAAACTTTGCATGCATAATTGATAATCTCATGCATGCATGGCTTTCTTCTCTTCTCCACATGTAGGACTTGTAGTCTTAGAGGTGCATGGCTTTATTTTCTCTTCTATCTTCTTCTCTCTAGTTTAACTAGATGATCAAGGTGGGAACTAGAGATCAATTGATCTGAGTTTCCAAAAAGACTTAGATTCCTAAAAAGGTGGATCAACTTAAGATAGAAAGGACTTCAGATTTTTGTACATCTATAAATACTTTTGGGGTATCATATTGTAAGGTTTGGCTGATGAGAATAAGATTAGCCACCTGATAGTAGGAAATAGAATTTTTTCGTAGTTTTTATAGAGATACTTTTTTTTATATAGTTGAATATAAATACAGGTTTTTACGCAATATGGTGTTGGAATTGAGTTTTATTGGATAAGGTTGATGAATTATAGTCTATCTGTATGTCAGTGATTGTGTTGAAGCATGAGTGTTTCTTATGTGATGAAAGTCATTAGAAGGAACCAGATTTAAGGATTATTTCATTATATTATCTATGAATTGAATTTATTGAAAGTTTTTTGATCTATGATCTTGGCAACGAATGAGAGTGTGTTCTTTTGTAATATTTGAAATATTTATGATGTGTGATTGTGATGTTAAATTAAGCACCTTAGATGCATGCAATAGTATGGACTGTTCTGTAAATTGCATCATGCTATGGTTTCCTTGATCTATTGGAAGAATATTCATTATTGAAGATATATGTCTGGATACTAGATAAGTTTTATTCATGTTTTATTGATGTACACCCTGGTCTATCTTTTTCTTTTATTTAAAACCCCTTTTCTTATTAAGAATAGTTCGATGAATAAGTCATTGCTTGCATTCCTTATTACCAGCAAAGGCCCCTTGAATATTATAGTTTCATGGACCAATTGAGTGACACCAGATAGTTGAGAACCAACTACCAGGACCTTGGGAGTTAGGCCACTATATTTTGTCTTTCTTTTTCAAGAGAAATAGAGTAGAGATATTTTGTTTAAATGTTGTTTGTGTCATTTTCACCATCAACAGATCATCTACCAAAGGTCGAGCTGCATCAATAGTATTGTGGGCCCACTTGGGTAAAGGCTAAATATCTAGAGGTAGTGGAATAGATGGATCATCATCCTCATCCTCAAGATATGAGGAGTGAGTAGTAAGAGATGAGGGAGAAGCTAGGGATGGAGAATCCATTAGAGGAAAGTGCTCATCAAATTGGACATCTCATCAAAACAAGACCTCTCTGGAATCAGTATCAAACAACATGTATGCCTTAGCATCCTCATAGTAGCCAACAAATATGAGTGATCAGCTCTTCCTCTCCATGGCTTTCCACTGAGCTTCAAGAATGAATTCCCAAGCCTCACTACCAAATATTGAATGAATATACATCAGGCTTGACATGGGACCAAGCCTCCTTAGGAGTCAGATGTCACAATGTCTTGTGAGGCATACAATTCTGAATATAATTGGCACAATTAACTGCCTCAACCCAAAAAGAAGAATGCATATCTCATGACTGAATCATACAGTTGACCATCTCCAGGGTAATTTTTGTTCTTTTGCTCAGTAACACCATTATGTTGAGGGGTGTATGGAACTGTAAGCTAATTTTGCAAACCATACTCCCCCCCATTATCTATGTGTATTTATTTGATCAAAAGACTAGATTGCTTCTCCACAAATGCCTTAAAGATTATGAAAGAATCAAAGGCATCACTCTTGTACTTAAGTAAGTACACCCATGTACACCTAAAGAATTCATCAATAAATGTGAGCAAATATTTGGACCCTAAAAATAATGGAATGATGTCACTATGAACCAACTCGAAAGGTGCCTTAGCACGTGTGGCTCTACCCGTAGAAAAATAATCTCGATGATGTTTGCCAAGAACACATCCTCAACAAACACCATTAGTATAAGAAATCTTAGGGATCCTTGACACTAATGCCTGTGTACTCATCTGTTGGAGATATCTGTAATTCACATGACCAAAATGTTCATGCCACAGCATGCTCTCAGTGTCTGCATGTGCTATGAAGGATGAACATGAATCAGGTGAACTCTCAAAACCGTCAAATTAGTATAAATGAGAAGAAGAATCAATGCTCCCAATAGCCACAATAATATCAAGATCATAAAGGTCTCGAATAACTACATCATGTGGGGTAAACTCGACTGTCTAACCAGTGCCAGATTGAACAATCTGATACATTGAAAGAAGGTTGGTGGAGATATTAGGAATTACAAGTACCTCCTGAAGAAAACCACCCTCAAGTGTGACAGTTCTTGACCCCAAAATGGTAAGAGCAAGAAGATGAGTTCATGAAACGTGGAAGTTTTTGCCTTAGGCAAAAAAATAAAATTGGCTTGCCAAAAATGGGATCCTGCTTTTAAAAAAGGGATCTCATTAGCTTTAGTATCCCAAGCCTAAATTCTAAATGGGATCCCATTTTTAAAAAAATGGAATCTTGTTTATTAATGGTCCCGAACCGACAAACGAGAAACGAGATCTCGATCTTTACAAAACAGGATCCCGATTTGTAAAAATTGAGATCCTATTTTGTAAAGATCGGGATCTCGTTTTAAAGTGGTATTTATTTTTAAAAATAAACGAAACTCAGTTATTCACAGAGCACAGTATCTTGATTTCACAGCAATGGCAACGCCTCTAGGTGCACCTCCACCCCCAATCTTTTTTCTTTGTTCATTTTGTTTTGAAATTTTTAATATAGTAATAGATTTTAGCATTTTTTTTCAATTTATTTAGTTTTTTAAGTATTTTATATATCTATAATAGAAGAAATGATGATTTGTAGAAGTAGAATAAAAAATGAAATGAAACCTGTTGATGGTGTTTTTATGCACTTCACAACACAGGCAAGTAATATGTAGGTGCATTACCTCTTTTGAAAGACAATCTTCCACAATCAAATTGCAGAACACTATCCCAAGGTCTCTCGGATGTCAGGTCATGACGATGCTTGGAATATTTCAGTTGATTTATGTGATTTGTTGGAATCACAAGGTGGCCTTACAGAAGTTAAAGCTATAGGAGAATCGAGCCTATGAATGGAGTTCTTTGAATAGGAAATTACTGCACTTTGTTGTAGGTTCAAACAGCAGTCTTGAACTCCATTGTTTTGTTAGATTTGGCTTTACAACATGTGCAATGAACCTCAGCATAGGTCGTTTCTATTAAAAAAGGAAAAAGGGGCAAGGAAGAGGGAAGGTTCCTAGACCTGCAACTACTGATGAACAATGATCATGGAGGTTCCTATTGTGGACAGTTTCCTTAAAATAGGATTTCACTTAATTAGAATTCTCACAATATCATGAAATCTATGTTGTCTTCTAAGGACTGCACATATTCATCATTCATTCGCCATGTAAATGTGAATAAAGACAAAGTTTAAAGAGCGGCTATGAGATTATATCTAGAATTACTTTACACAGTCACCTACTAGCAGCAAATGACTAAAAGTATGGATGAGGAAAGCATACACACAACAGAAAACTTCATAACCAAAGACAACATACTAAATCCACCAAAGTCAGCTAAAGGAAACTAGAATAGAAAAATAACTTAAACTGAAATTTTAACTAATGGGAGAAGAATCATGAAACATGTGGAGAAATCCAAAATACACCAATAAGTCACTGCATTTTCTATTGCAATTTTTGTAGCATGCCTTTACAACAACTCAACTCTCTTCAAATGAGACGAGGAGAGCCCTATTTATAGTTTTCAAAAAGAAAAATGAGTGGCCAAGATTCAATTCTATTGTATGGCCAAGATTTACTTTACACTAGGGTTTCACCTACCCCCAAATATATTACATTTTCAAAACATCTTTCGTCTTTTCTCTATTTTGTCTTCTAGTGGTAGCACTGTAGCAGTTTTGTCTTTTGTTGTTTGCCCTTTGTTGCAGCTACTCTTTTAGAAATTCCTCATCAATGACAAGGTTGCGCTCCTACTTCTTCAAAGACGCATACTCCATGAAACTCAAGATCATTGGTTGAAGCTTGTCCACTTCCATGATGTCAGATCGTAGCACCTAGTAAATTGCTCGTGAAAACAATTGCTAATTATTTCCCCCCAATAAAAAGCAGTGTCACTCCCGCAGAGGATTTGTTCCACAAAATACAACATCCACTCTTGAAAGAAGGCCGCAGTAGGAAGGCCCATTACCCTGTGCAGTAGGGTGACGAGGTTGTGGTAATCCTCGAAGAAATCACTACAAAAGAGCTCCTAAGGGACTTTTCCAGCACTAGCCCACTTATCCTTCAACCAGTACTAATTAATCAATTTCTTGCATCTCATAGGATCTTGATCCCACAATGCCTTGCACTCTTCTATAGTCGGAGTCTCCATGCTTTCAAAGGCGGGGATGTGGAAAGTTGTCGCCATCCCGAGAGGGGACATATCTACAAGGATGTTTCTATCTTTGTCCACTATGGTTCTGGTTTTAGGTTGATATGCTTCCCGACATGCCATTACTAGCTCGAGGGCTACTAGAGCTGGCGGGAAGCCTACAGCCTTGGCAAGTCTACTTCTTCTGATTAACTTTTCATTTTTTGTTTTCGGGTCCACCCTGACCCTCCATGTAAATTCGTCAATATCAACATGCCTAATATTGGTATCTGTGATTTCTCTCCAAAGAGTGGTGATTCTAGAGTGTAATGGCACCCCCTGGAATTTGTACTTCTTTTGATCCTTTTCCTCCTTGCCTCGACGTGCTTTGGCATTTCATTTTCCCTTTTCCTTGGCGGCACCGGAGGCTTTTGCACCGGATTCCATAAATCTTGAACAAAGAGACATGAATTAGTAACATTAAACAGGTGGAGAAGCGGCCTCGAATAAATCCCTGCACATCAAGGTTAGATCCACAATCATCATTCATATTTGATAAATGCCTAGCACCTGATAAAAACATCATAAGGAAGCAAAATAGGCAATCCGGGTTCCCAGGGCTGGAATTCCCTTGGTAGAATATCGTTTGGAAGGGAAAATGAGGCAAGGCACTCCCAATGACCTTTTCGGTCTTGGATTTGATCAAACAAAGGTTGGGCATGAGGAAAGGCTCAATTCTAGCAAGTGGGTCGAAGTTCGTTATGGATTTGGAGGTCATTTGAGCCCTCATTTAGGCATTCGGGTTTCAGCTACAGGAAGGTCATTTTGAACGATGCAGGGAAGGCGGCACTCCGGGTGTCAGGCTCCGAAGTTCGGGAAGCTGTCATAGGACAGCCATGCAAAATAGTGAAATGCAAGCAGAAATCCGAGGATGGAAGTCTGAAGGGTAATCCCCAGAGATGAATTCATCAGTTAAGAAAAGCCTAGCAGCAAACCAAATGTCGGGGCCCGGAGGCCGGAAAGATGGTCAAGTTCGGTCATTTGGAATGACTAAATTGGAATGGAATCCCGGAGACAGAATTCTGGAGTCCAGAGTCCGAACAACGTTTGGACGTTATGTCTTCTATTTAGATTCTTTGTGGCGAAGGGGCAACCGGGGTCCAAGAGTTAGAAAGACGTCCCAACAACAATGCAAAACAGTGAAGGTGACACAAAATTTTGGTCACGGAATTCCAGGGGTTGGGGCCCAAAGACAATTTGGACATCAAGTTTTCCTGCAAGTTTTTTAAGACGGACTTCATGCACCCGGGGTCCGAGGGTCAAGAAGATGCTCGAGGAAGGTCGTTCGAAATGGTGGGGGCACAACGAAAACCTGGGAAGGGAATTCTGGTGGCCGAGACCCAAGACCTGGGGCAAGTTTGGTTTTGTTTATAGATTTATGATGGAATTTGCAGGGTCGGGGTTCGGGGTTCGGAAGGTCGTTTGGAGTCCGTCCTTGGGAATGGCGAAACGGTCACAGAATCCGGAAGACGAAAAATCTGAATACCGGAGTTTGGGGTGAGGCTTGTCATCGGACCAAAATTTTGGTTGAGTTTGCAACAACCGCAGAGAGGTCCAGGCTCGAAGGATGCGGCTGCCTACTCCAAAAAATAGCAACAAGGAAGTTAGGTTTCGGCCTCAAATTTGATGGTTTCAATTGTCAATTTTCCCACTTCCAACTTGTGGGTTTATGGGTTGGGGTACTACCTTACCAAATTTTAGTTCATTTTATCATTTTTACCTGATTTAAACCATGATTTCGAGGAAAAGAGAGACAAGGTATGCAGACGGCGAACATACCTCGAAACCCAGAAGAAGACTTCTGTTGAATTCGTGAGGAACGGCGAAGCCAAGGTTCAGGCACAGAGGCGAAAATTGTTGGGGCGGCATTGTCTTTTTCAATCACTTTTGTCATGTGAAAATGACGGTTGAATAACTTGTTTATATAACCCCAGCGTCATTAATACCCAATTAAATGCCCGGTACGGCGGCAAGTGAGGTAGCTGAATTTAAATTTTGGGACGTCGGCAGGTAATCCAGGGTCCGATGGTCAGGAAGACATCTAGCCATGGTCGTTTCAAAAATATTTGAAGTGAAATGCAAAAGGTGACAGGAGATCCGAGATCTGGCATCCGGAAAGACGAAAGTTGGTGGTCGTTTCGAACAGCAAATTCCAAAGGGAAACCCGAGAAGGGAATCCCGACAGGCCGGAAAGACTTCACGCAGCTGTCATTCATGATGGAAGAATCGGAACAGAAACCCAAGAGGGGAAACCTGAGGGTCCGGGCCCGAGAGGAGCCACGGACGTCTGAAAGGCTAACATACAAGGGAAACCTGAAATGGCATGAAATTTAGCATTTTTCAAGGGGACCAATTTGGTCAAACCTAAAATGGGACTTTTGAGAATATGTTGACCTTTTAGGGCACAAAAATAGGCATGCAAAACAAGGTGAAGCAAAAAGGACCCGACAAGCAAAAGAGGGAAGAAAGGGTCCCCGTTCCGAATAGGGCGTGTGTGCGATAGGCACAACAAAACCCTTAAGATATTGAATAGAAACAAAAAAATCAACCTTAAATTGTATCTTAAGATCAAAATTTAGCTTTTGAAACCTAAATTGTTCAATCAAACCAAAAAAATTTACATTTGAAAACCCTAAATTGAAAGGAAACAAAAAAAATTACATTTGAAAACCCTAATCAAATGAAACAAAAAAAATTGTATTGAAAACCCTAATTGCTTCTTGAAACCCTAAATTGAATTCAAACAAAAAAAAATTCTAAAACCCTAATTTGAAATCAAACAAATCATTTTCATTTGAAAACCCTAATTTCAATCTCAAGAATATTTGATAATGAAAAAGATATTTTCATTGCTTAAATGTTTTAAATTTCATTTGCATTGCTTAAACGTTTTAAATTTCATTTTCATTGTATGGAGACAAATATGTAAGCATGTCTATGGGAGAAATTATTTGATAGATTTAGGTTGATATATAGTAAATTAGGGTCCTTGATATTGACAATGAAATAGGATTTGATAAATATTATACATTTAAATGTGTATTCATCAAGAGACACAATCAATTAAACATTATGAACATAGATATAATTAGAATAGAAAACAATATGTTAAACTTTACTTGTGGGACTAGTGGATCGTTACAATTGATAAATTTTCAATGTTTGCAAATTTAGTTAGCAAATTCCCAAATCCTTGTAGAATCCATTTCCAATTGTCACTTAATAGATAATATTTGCATTCATTTCTATTTTATGTTTTGATATCTCTTAGGCATGCCTTGTTTCTATTTCTTGTTTGCATGTGTTGTCTCTTGTCTTTCGACAATCTTAACTCTCATTCTAGTCATTTAGTTGTTAATTAGGCTTCTAGTTTAGTCTAAAATCTCAATTTGCACTAGTTACCTAGACACTAAAAGAATCTAAATATTTTTTTTTTCTTTCTTTTAGGTTCTTTCAATTCCAAACAATCCAAAATAAAATAAGACTTTGGATCTTTGGGAAAATTCAACATTAACTAATTTTATTATACATTTTATATCATAAAATTCATTTAAGGGGGAAATATTCAACTTTATCATAGTATATTAAATTATATATATATATATAATCAATATTAATGAAAAACATGTTAAATAAAATAATCTTATATTCAATTAAAAAAATCAAGTTAAAGTGTACATCAAACTCAATCTTAATAATACATAATTATGTGTTTCTATTACGGAAATAGTCATTCTATTCATAAAATCAAAAAAAATCATAAACTAATGTTCTTGCATATGTGATGAATCAAAAATATTAACCCCCTTACTTGTCATCCTATTACCCTAAACTCTAAGTTGATGTCTTAAGAGGTCCTAATATGAAATTTCTTAAGGGGATCAAAGAACTCAAAATTTGGTGAAGTTACCCAAGGAAACCAAATTTAACAATAATAAGATTGTCCAGGATTATAATATGAATGAGATTTCATGAGAGGTTGTTCAGTCGAAACAAGATCTATCTCAATCAACTATTCCACAAGAAAATGTTGTTCACTAACTTGCAATTCCATTATTCCAAGGGCCGGCCAAACTTCACCCTAAACCCTAAACCCTAAATCATAAACTCTAAGCTCTAAACTCTAAACCTAAACCCTAAAGCATTCATTTTTTCCTAGGACCTTAAAATGAAATTTGGTTTCCTTGGGAAACTCTACCAAAATTTATTCCCTTAATCCATGTCATTTTGTCCTAGGACCTTAGTACATAGATCCCCTTAAGCCATCCTATTACCCTAAACCCTAAACTCTAAACTCAAAACCCTAATCCCTAAAGCCATCATTTTGTCCTAGGACCTTAATGAAATTTGGTTTCCTTGGAAAAATTCTCCAAATTTTATTCACTTAAGCCATGTCTTTTTGTCCTAGGACCTAACTACATAGATCCCCTTAAGCCATCCTATCACCCTAAACCATAAACCGATGTCTTAAGGAGTCCTAATATGACATTTCTTAAGGGGATCAAAGAAGTTCTCAAAATTTGGTGAAGTTTCCCTAGGAAACCAAATTTAACAATAATAAGATCTTGCAATATTATAATATGAATGAGATTTCATGAGAGGTTTGTCAGTCGAAACAAGAGCTATCTCGATCAACTGTTCCACAAGAAAATGTTGTTCACTAACTTGAAAGTCCATTATTCCAAGGGCCACCCAAACTTCACCCTAAACCCTAAACCCTAAACCTTGAAATCTAAACTTTAAACCCTAAACCCTAAAGCATTCATTTTGTCCTAGGACCTTAAAATGAAATTTGGTTGCCTTGGGCAGTTCCACCAAATTTTATTCCCTTAAGCGATATCATTTTGTCCTAGTACCTTACTACATAGATCCCCTTAAGCCATCCTATTACCCTAAACCCTAAACTCTAAACTCTAAACCCCAATCCCTAAAGCCATCATTTTGTCCTAGGACCTTAATGAAATTTGGTTGCCTTGGGAAATTTCACCAAATTTTATTCACTTAAGCCATGTCATTTTGTCATAGGACCTTACTAAATATATCCCCTTAAGCCATCCTATTACCCTAAACCCTAAACCCTAAACTCTAAACCATAAACCCTAAAGCATTCATTTTGTCCTAGGACCTTAATGAAATTTGGTTGCCTTGGGCAACTTCACCAAATTTTATTCCCTTAAGCCATGTCATTTTGTATACATGGATCCCAGGTTAAGCCATCCTATATTAATACATAGATCCCCTTAAGCCATCCTATATTAATAGTTAATTATTTTTATTGAAGTAACATGCCTTAGATATAAATGAGGCTTACACATTTGTATTCAATTAGGTCATTTATATTGAATGGTTTAAGGGTATTTCCTAAACATGTATCTTACATTTTGAAATTAAAAATCTAATGCAGGTTCACTTATATCTTAGAGGTCATGGATCAATTCAATAATATATGTAATCCACCTCCATGCCCTCCATCTCCACCACCTTCACCTCCACCTCCACCCACTCCATCTCGTAACCCCCCACCTCTACCACCTAAAACCGATGGTGCTCGCTTGCAAGAACGAATCAATGCCTATTTTAGAACCATTTAGGATCAAATCAACATTATTCAAAATGAAGAATGTATCGCACCACCTTTGAGGCTTTTTGCATCTAGGATGCAAAATGTTGTTGATGTTGTTAGGGCTATGGATGGGGTCGTAGATGAGCATCGATGATGGCTAGAGGAGAGGAGAAAGACTAATTCTGAAAAGGAAAACACAAAGAAATGAAGAGATGCGGTAGAGAGCCACAACACTATAAATTAAGACAATGGTCTTATAGTTATGAATTGTGAATTTGGTTCCATGGATATTTTGTGTGATGAATTTGTGAATTTGGTTGGATGGATATTTTTAGTGATGAATTTATGAATTTGGTTGGATGGATTTTTTTAGTGTTGAATTTATGAATACAATAACTTATAATGATGAATTTATAATAGTATATATTTTATGAATATCTACTATCATGATTTCTCCTGTTGGAAAAATGTAATTTATATATGCGTTAGACATAAATGAGCTTTTTGTGAATGTTTTGATTTTAATTTTTAGTATGTACATGTATTAAAATTACATAGTTCTAGATCTTAAAATTTGAAATTTTTATGTACACATAGTTTAGTTGAATGATGTATATGCATGCATTATGCATCACATTTTTTAAATTTTAAATGTATGTACATCTTAAATTTTGAAATTTGTATGCACATACTCAAGTTCAATCAATGTATGTATGTGTATGCATATGTATGCACATCCTATTTAAACAAATTCGCATGTACGTTTAAAATTTAATTATTTCTTGTAATTTTGTAAGTTTGTATGTTAATTTTATATAATTTAATTCATGTGAACACTTATATAGATATCATGGATCAATTTGACATTGATTATATCATCAATGCACCACCTCAGCAACCTCCACCTCCACCCCCTCCACATCCCCCTCCACCCCCTCCACCTCATATCCCACCTCCACCACCCATTGGATTAGGTGAGGCTCTCTTGAGAGCATGTATCGATGAACATGTGGAATCCATTCAAAACCAAATCAGTGCTATGCAAAAGAAAGCATCGATTGCACCACATGTGAGACGTTTTGCATCTGTGATGCAAAATATTATCGATGCCATTAGGACTATCGATTTTGACTTAGATATGTATCGACAAGATAGAGAGGAGATGAGATGATTTTATGCAGATGGTCTCTCATATAAACAAATTCTAGACCTAAAAAATAACAAAATTCCATCACGCCCCTTATTTTATCGACCCTAATACTCAGCAGCCCATTCCTACCACCAAACCTAGAATATCCATGAGGTGGTGTATACATCCACAGATGAGTGCACATTTTTGGGATCAATGGTATATGGTATTTGACAATCCACCACACTCTAATCTAGAGGTCCCATTATATTTTTTGAGGAAACTATATGTAGAGTTTGTTTTGGGGAAAAAGCCTAATTATTTTGATTTTAAATCATTTCAGGGTGTTGGTGGCAGCATGCCACAATAGAGGTTAGGGGAAAGGGTTTATCCACAATGCATCATGCATGTGCAACACCTTGTTGCTCCTCTTGGTCCTGCCATTCCCGAACATGTACATCAACGTGCGATGGTATTAACATTAGGATCCCTGAGTACACTCGTAGGAGACCTTGATCAGTATGCTTTTGTGATAGCAGCTAGGGAGCATAGAGACCACGATGATGGAGGAGAGTTCTATGGATTTGGTCCTAGTACCACTCCATGAGTATCGACACCACATGTATGTACTAGTTGCCATCAGCTATGATATGGACTTAATCAGGCCACACCCAGTTCAGGTGGACGTGGAGATTCTAGTGGATCATCTGGTCGCCTCAGTTCATTCATAGAATTCCTTACTGTAAAGCATCACCTTGAGGACAGTGTGACATAGGTATAAATATGCATCTACATGTTCAATTTATAAGAATTTTAATGAACATATATATCAAAAACAAAATTGTAATACATTTTAACAATCAAAATGTTTGGTGTAGATGACACTAACAATAGGGAAATCATTTGCACCTCGAGTATATATGTCGACACCAATCAAATTCAACAACCCTCATGGGGTATTTTTATTTCAAATTTTTAAATTATATATAAAATATTTATTTAACTTGACTTTTTAATTTATAATTCAATCATGAACATATATTTAAAAATTTTATGTTGGTTCAGGGCACTCAATCAACTTCCACGTTGATTCCACCCGAGGGGTTGTTGAGCGCTCATCCACTCTCAAGTATCTCATATTAGAGGCAGGTACATTTATATTGTAAATTATTTAACTTACATTATTATAACTTTTTATGAAAATTTTGATTTCACTATATATCAAATGTGCATGTACACTTGTTAATATTATAAACAAACTAAATGTCTATATGTATGCCTAGGTTGACACGACAATGAGAATGGGGATCGAACAAACATTAGATGTGGTGGCTACTCATGAGTCATTTGAATTTCAAGTTGTTTAAAAAAATTTCTACACAAAATGTGCAAACTTGAATGTATATTTTAACCTAATTCAAGTATACATGCTTTAAATTTAACCTTATAGAACTTTGTTACTGCCACTTTATGCCTTGAATCAGTCATAGTTACACCTCCAGGAGGATATGCAGAGCATCTAGACATCATGGTAATTTAAATTTTTGATTAAATATTTAAAGTCATTTAGAAATTATACATTGTGAATAACTTTAATTAAATTTAAAATTGAATAACATTATTTTTCTTTTATAGCATGAGACACATCTTGTAGCTGAGCATGTACAAACAGGTCCTGGAATAGAGGGTGCACAACCTCTTACAATGCAATTTAAATATGATAAAGTATAAATTAAATTGAATTAATTCATTTTTAATTGTAGACTTTCATCTAATTTCAACTTTCTTTCTCTTGTATATGTAGATTGATTCGAAGCATTTAGAGGTTGGTCCAAATGCGCTAGAGCATCCAGAGCCAAATACCATGGTAATTTGATTTTATGATGAATTTAAATTAAATTTTCATTAAATCATTTTTAATCATCTTACATCTGATTTCATCTTTCTCTTGTACAGAGTGGTCCAAGTCATCCGTGTAGTCTGCATGGTGTGAAGAGGTCTCTTGATTATAGAGATGATATGAGTTAGACATGATTTCTTGGGTTGTATTTGATTATTTCATGGACTACATATTTGGTTTCTCATGGACTTAATATTTTGTTTCATGGGTTGTACTCTTATGGACTTAATATTTATTAGTTTCATGGACTTAATATTTTGTTTCATTGACTTTATTTCATGAGTTGTACTCTTATGGACTTAATACATATTGGTTTCATGGACTTAATATATTGTATTGATGGACTTTATTATTATTTAATTTTAAATATAAATATGAAATTAAAATTGAAATTAATAGGACATTTCAATATTTGTACTTTACAAATTTATTGATCCATACATGATATACATTTAATAATTAGTGATAATTAGTCAATGTTCACTTATATAATTTGTGTCCTAATAGGATGTCTTAAGGGGTCCTAATACACAAGTTATCTAATAAAATAAGAAAATAAATCATAATCTACAAACTTGAAAGCAATCTGTTTATATACCACAAAGGGTGAAATTTTAAGAAATAAATAATACCATACAAGATTAGAGAACAAAAGCATTAATCAATTCTATAAACTAAACATAAATACCAATCAAAATGCAACAATTTTTTCCAAAAAAATGTTCTATAAGTATACACTATCCTAGTTATTTTACAACATAAAATTAAAGAACAATCATACAACTTAATTATCCAAAAATAGGCTAAAGTTTTGAAATTAAATCATGTACTCCCGTATTTACAAATCATGCAAAGTGCTAGAGAAAACTTAAAAACAGAAAAGTCCTCTTGACCTCATGTTCCACAAAAAACACTAATTTATAAGCTGTCAAAACAAATAATAGCATCCAACAAAAATACAACCTTCTTCCTCTACATCCACCCTTTCTTCTAGTATTATATGTTGGAATGGGAGTCACATCCTCTATCAAAAGAGACAACTAAGTTAATCTACAAGTTTCCATGTAATTGGAAACATCCTAAACCAAATGATTTCAAAATACAAATCGAATAATAGCAAACATCTTCACCTATGGACTTCTTAAGGGGGTGAAATTATTCAAAGTACATGTCTCATATTTAATTGCAATTGATATAATTAACTTAGAATTTAGGATGACTCATCATAACAATCACATTCTATACAATTTAAATAGTGTCAATGTTCATTTAATTCATGTCCTAATAGGATGTCTTAAGGGGTCCTAATACGACGTCTTAAGGGGATCAAAGAAGAGTATAATTAAGTATAGATATTAAGTGATATAAATAAGTATTAGACTTTAGTGTGACTCATCATAACAAATGATATAATTAAGTATAATATTTAGGATATGTCCTAATATGACGTCTTAAGGGGATGTCTTAAGGGGTCCTAATACGACATCTTAAGGGGATCAAAGAAGAGTACAATTAAGTATAAATATTAACTGATATAAAAAAGTATTAGACTTTAGGGTGACTCATCATAACAAATGATATAATTAAGTATAATATTTAGGATATGTCCTAATACAACGTCTTAAGGGGATCAAAGAAAAGTCTAATTAAGTATAAATATTAAGTGATGTAAACAAGTATTATACTTTAGAGTGACTCATCATAACAAATGATATAATTAAGTATAATATTCAGAATATGTCCTAATACGATGTCTTAAGGGGATGTCTTAAGGGGTCCTAATACAACATCTTAAGGGGATCAAAGAAGTAATATACATGTTGTTTAGTGATTATACAATCAAATTTAAAGTTTCAAAGTAGGGTGACTCATCATAAAAAATGATATAATTAATTATAATATAAGGATATGTCCTAATAGGACGTCTGAAGGGGCTGAAATACTTCAAATTACATGTCTCATATTTAATCGCAATTGATATAATTGATTTAACAATAATTTATACATGATATTTAGTGATTATACAATCAAATATAAAGTTTCAAAGTAGGAAAACATGCACATTTAACAAATAAAATATATAGAATATTGATTTTGATATGTAAAAGTACATAGAGTATAATTTTGTATGTACATGTATTTGTAATTTGTACAAAATGTTTAATTGTGTAAGTATGTATGTACATATATGTCAACTCAAAACAATTTTTACAAAATTTGGCTATGTGATCTCAAGAACATTTGAAACTTGTACCCGAAATGTAGTAGGTCTTCACGCCGCCTAATATCAAAATCGTACAAGCAATATCAATGAAATCATCAAAACATACATATTTTAATTTATATAAAACTATCTATATGTACACAACTCAAGAACTTATATTTAAAAGTATTCCACACATGTGTGTAGGTTGAATTTGCATCCTCTCCTTTTTGTTTCTAAGTATGAGATCAATGTGATGATGGCTTAAGGATACAAAAAATGATAATAAATCAATTTTAACTATTAATGTACAAGCAATATCAATATATAATCAAAACATGTATTTAAATATAATGTAACTAATAATTACCTATTTTTACCAAGTATTCCATGTTGTCTAGGTTGAGTTTGCATGGACTCTCCTTTTTGTGATGATGGCTTAAGGATCTATTAAAGGAAAATTTAAATCAATTTCAACTAATAACACACTTGAGAAATATCAAAACATGTATTTAATCTATTTAAAATGACAATATAAAACTAAAATTATATTTACTTATTCCATTGTACCATCTGCATCCTCTCTTTTTTGCAACGCATCTATGATTATCTCATGTTCTTCCATAGAAATTGTCCATAGTACTTTATTTGTAGGTCTTCCATGATACTAATCTAGTTTTATATTTGTTGCCACCACCAAATGTGAATAGTGTATAATCTTTTTATGTGTTTCATAATCTTTGAATGCAGGCAGAGCATTCTTCCTTATTGGGTATTTTCATAGCCAAGTGCCAACAACCACCACTGATCCTATTGGAAAACATGATAAACATCATCAAATAAGTTCTCAAAATTTTCTTAAGGGGATCAAAGACTTGTTCTAAACATTTTCTTAAGGGGATCAAAAACTTGTTATCAAAATTTGCTCAAAGGGATCAAAAACTTGTTATCAAAATTTACTTAAGGGGATGTCTTAAGGGGATCATCATACCTGTTGGATAATGATAGCCATCATCATCTTCTCGAGGTGCTATTAACTTATGTTTGTCTCCACACAACAATCCAACCAATATTTTGTTTCCTCTGCATTCCCCTTAAGTGCAACAGCATACACATGTCCTACAAATAAAATTTGATTTAAAAACTTGTGCATGTCCATATAATTTGACCAATCTACATACATCCATTCATATGTATATAAATAAATAAATTAGTATTACAAAATAGTAATAAAGTGAAATAAAATGAAATAAATTGAATTAAATTACCTTCTTGTACAATGTATGAAACATGGTCATAGTCTTCTGACGTAAAAACTTGATCATTGTCTTCAATTGTTGTTTCATATTGATCATGTGCTTGTGTAGGTGTCAACAATCTTTGCTTCCAATCTTCAACCCATTCCGTATTTTCACATGCTTCCCAATCTCTTGAGATAGGAAACTAACAAAAACATACAAGATCCCTTGTCTAGATAGTCCATGTGCTTGCATTTGAATTCTTAAATGAATTCCATTTAGTAGATCCACTGATTGTCTCACAATCAAGTCTAGGTATAATATTCTCTTCTTCAACCAACCAAAATAATCAGCAAACTATAGAGTACTCGCTTGAACCAGGTGTATATAATCTTGTATTGCACCAATCCACAATCCCACGTGCATCTTTAAACTTTATTACATCCTCAAATTTCAATTGTTCTTTAGCAAGAATTCTTTTAACAGACTCACTAGCTCCATCATGTTCTCCTTTACCATGCCTAGCTTCAAAAAAACTCCACATATGTTGGACATTAATTCCTTGTGAACCCTACTTAACCAATATAAAATTTTAGCATTCTTCAACTTTCTCGTACAATTATCTGACCATATGAGGTGTTTTGTCATTTGGATTCCTCTTTCTCTTAAATTTCTATAAAATATATTGAAACAGTATTGAACAAACTCTGACGAATGTAACTGGTTGTCACTCAAATATAAATGATACTCCCTCAAAAATATAATATCATCCTATGTGCTATCATTTGCATGTCTATAGACAATATGAACAAACATAGCTACTTGCCCTGAATAATAATATTGTGATTGTGTTTTCTCTTGCGGAGCTAGAGTATAGTTTTCCTCAACATCAACCACTGATAGTATACTACCAACTGGAAATTTGTTTCTACATGCGCGAAATTGGCCATCAAGCCATCGAGCATGTTGAGAGTGCATGACATATTTTAGTACAATCTTATTCTTAAATTCTAATATGAATGCATGTACCCTAACATTTTTCGTAACTAAATCACAACGCTTTCCAATTTTTCCATCTTTTAGAGTAGTTAACATTCTTCAATATTTTAGCATCCACTAATTGTTTTCCAAAATCATTATCAACACTTCCATGCATTCAAACTCTTAAGAATGAAATATTTCCACAAGTAGTGCATTGTCCAAAAATACAAGAACTTAAATAAAATAATTTTCCATTAGATCTTTTGCAAAACAAACTTGATATAAACTCCCTTATTGTTTCAAGTGGCATATTAATACCACATTCTTGCATAATCATGTTAGTATGCAAAGTACAACGTATATATCAAAAAACATCATAAAAATAACAAAATTGAACATGTGTTTTACATCAACAAGATATATGTTGCTTATTATTTTTTACATAACAAGGTTTACATTTTTCAGAAGATCTCTGACTTATTTTAATATTACTAGGTAAATCTAAATCGCCACAAAATTTTCTATAAAATTCAGTTTGTGTTGTATCTAATAAGTGTTTTGGATGAGGATCGCGAACTTTGGACCCCACTCTTAATTTTAAAATATCTCTAGCATTAGATGATACCCTAGTATTATCATGCCAATATTTTTCAATCAAAGATTTAATTTCAACATTCAATTTCATTTCAAACCTCAGGATTCGACCACTAAAACTCCAACATTGGTTAATTGGATCATTTTCTATACTTTCTTTTCTTTTTTCCGCTCCTAGCAATGTTTTAGGATGTATATTTAAAACTTCACTAATATTGCTTACCATTCTTTTATTCAAAGTTGTTTTATTAACTATAGCAGTTGTTATAGCTCTTCTTATTGCATTTTTATCTTTAGATCAACTATTTTTTCCAATAGACCAAATGGCACTAGCAATAGTAGACATGGCATGTTTTATTGATTAATCTTTTCTTCTTTGTTTAACAAAAATGCCTATCTTTTTCATTACTTTTCTCATTTTTCGCATTCTCATCAATTGCATCATTAGTTGACATTGAACTGAAAGTTTTTTACGATAAAATAATTGATTGTATAATCTATTAGCATGTGTTCTTATTTTTCTCCAAGAAATCTTACCAAGAAGATTATCCAAAACATCACTTTCAATTTTTTTTAAAAATATATTATTTTCAACATCATTTCCTAGAAAATTATTTTCATTTTCAACCTCAAAACAATTTTCATTTTCATCAACAAAACAGTTTTCATTTTCAGGTTCAATAAAAGGATTTTCATTTTCATTTTCAATAACAAAACGGTTTTCATTTTCATTATCATTAAAAGGATTTTCATTTTCATTTTCAACAACAAAACAGTTTTCATTTTCATTTTCAACAACAATTTGACTCAAATCTTGAACTCTATGAATATTATCGATGTCAACATTGTTATATCTAGCTTCTTTTAAATCTCTAATGAACACCATTTCCATGAGGCTCAAAGGTGGATTTGAAGATGTTTTGAACTTGTGCCTATTGAAACATTCTCCATAGCATTGAAAACGATATTTAAATACATACCAAGAGTAGTTTGTATATTCATATTAGTTTCCACATTCACCTCTTGCAAGTTTTCATCGTCTACATCCAGGTCTCCTCAATGTTTTTATCTTCAATAGTTGTGGAATTGGATGCTTCACCATCATTCATTGATCAAATTCTCATTCTTCTTTCTCTTCCTCTTTGTTTCTCCTTCTCTCTCTTCGCATGAATTTCTTTAGGGGTCAATACCTTCCTATCTTTCCTCTTATTCCAACATTGTGATCCCATGATCAAAAAATTTTGAAGTATACACAAATGAATGTCAAAAACTTGAGAGTATTCCTTGTTTGTTCCTCCTTCAAAAAAGTAGCAATTGTTCACAAAATTCCTCTTCCTCCTTCAAACAAGTAGCAATTGAACAAAAATCCTCTTCCTCCTTCAAACAAGTAGCAATTAAACAAAATTCCTCTTCCTCCTTCAAACAAGTAGAAATTGCACCAAATTTCTCTTTCTCCTTCAAACAAGTAGCTCAATTAAATAAAATTTATCATCCTCCTTTAAAAACAAATAGAAATTCAACAAAATTTCTCTTCCTCCTTCAAACAAATATCAAATAAATAAAATGCATCTTCCTCCTTTGAAAACAAATAGAAATTCAACAAAATTTCTCTTCCTCCTTTGAACAAGTAGCAATTAAATAAAATTCCTCTTCCTCCTTTGAAAATGAGTAGCAATTCAACAAAACTCCTTTATAACAACATCCTAATGATGCCTCCTTTAAAAATTGAAAAAAAATCCATGTTGAAGAGCTTCAACAAGACAAAAGGTGATATAAAATAAGGAATATGTCACAGTTGGACGTACAAAATAATTCTCAGACCCAAGGTGTACCTCTTTAACAGTAAAATTGAAAAAAGGGTCAAAAATAACTTGGGATCCCATTTAAGAAACGAGATCCAAATTTATATAAATAGGGATCACGTTTAGTAAATGGGATCATGTTTATTAAACGGGATCCTATTCCATTTTCAATAGGAAAATGGGAAACTGGATCTCATTTACTAAATAGGATCCCATTTAGTAAACAAGATCTCGTTTCTTCAAATTTAAAATGTAGGCCAGGTTTTTGCTTTGTTAACAGGTTCGGGAAAAGGTTTGGGGATCTGAACCTAGGTATTGGACCTAGTTTGACTTGCAAGTTGAAGGTCCTACCAATGTCACAAAAAAATAGTGACTTTGGGCATACATTTGAAGACCTCTTTTGTAGAATTTTTTGACGAAATTAAAACCCATTATAGATGAGACAGTGTAGATTCCAAATATGTGAATATTTTTTACAATTGGATTTTATTTTTTTTTTCATTTAATTTTGATTAAACATCTCCATAAACTTGAATTATCATGGTTTTTTAGTATTTTAATAACTTTTTATCAACATAACATTTTCACAGACGGATTGTGCGAAAGCGTACTTCAGACTATTCTTTTCAATTGAAAAAAATCAAAAAATCATAAGTTTAGGTCATCTTATGCGTGACATACACGGCGATTTTTTAAAACACCAAATATGGCCAATAAAAAATTAACAAAAAAAAATATTCAATAAAAAATTACAAAAGAATATGGAAAGCATGCTTCAATGAGTTACAAAACTTTTTTGAAAAGGATTTAGAAAAATATGATTATTTAGGTCAAAATATGGATGACGTACATGTGCATGGTATGGTAAAAAAAAAAAGACTTTTAAATAGTGGTTTTTAGAAATGCCTATTGAAAATTAATTTGTATCATCTGGGTATTGAAATAAATTACATATTTGGAAACTAGACTCTGAGTACTACATTTTATGATTAGTGACATTTTTCAAGATTTTTCATCTCTAAGTGCTTCAAATTTTAAGGTCAGATGTGTCAAATTTTGAAAATCAAGGAAAACACTTCCACTAAATGGCCAAAAAGTGGACTCAACTTCTTGCCAACACCCATAACAAAAAATAAACCATACCAAAACAACTCCAAACTTGATCCACTATGTAGTGCTCTGAACAAGATTTTTGTTGACTATTCGAAGTCCAAAACCCGACTATGTATGCATAAGATATGACCTCTTGAAGCTCAATAGGAACACTTTACTTCGAGCAAGCAAAACACTGTCAAAACGGAAAAATATGAAGAAACCACTAACATTGCAGCATAGAGCACTGAGTCACATTTCCAACGAGTCCAAAAAGACCAAAAACAAACACCCTGGGCAAAATTTATTCCCTCTAGAAAAAAGTTGCATAATTCTGGTAGGTAGGCAAAATAGGGTGGCCCCCAAGCGGAGCCACCAGTGGTGGTGGCGCCCCGGGCGGCGTACCGGTGATACACCTGAATTTTTACTCATTTCATTTAAATTTATTTTACATTAAAAATCCATCGAGCCCTTCTATAAATATACATGGGTGAAAATTTCATAGAACATTGGTGATTTAAAATTTTAATTTTTGTTTGGTTTTAAACCCCATAAGGGGTTGGCGGGGCCTACCTAGCAAAGCCTGCCAATGGTACCCTGTCGGCCGATAGGGAAATTGGGTCATAGCCCATACGTCGACCTGTAGTCAACAAGTTTGTCGCTACAAACCTTGCAAGGGGTACGGTGGTGGGGGCCAACCCCCCCATAATTTAATTTACTTTATTTTTTAAAAAACTTCTTCTATTAAAGACTTTTCTATCAGTATTATCACCAATATGATTTTTTATTTTTTATTTATTTTACAATTTAAAAAACTCGATGGGATTATTATTTTTTAATAATATTTTTTGAAGATCTGCAAATTGATGGTTGTACGGCCGAATAGGGGTAGGAGGGCAAAAAAAATCATTTTATTCACAGTGAACAAAATATGTCAAATTTTATATCAAATTTCATCTCTTGACCAGCCTAAATCCAACCATGAGGTTCATTTTGTCTCAAGAGGTCATTTACAAAATTTCTCCCACAAAACCCTCATTTGAATGCACAACCAAAAAACCCTTTTGACCCAATATTTTTCACACCCCAAATCTACAAACAACCCATCATAACAATAAACCTAAAACCCTCATATCTACAGTAAACAACTTGCAAAACCCTCATATCTTTCCATGTCTTTCATTCTCTCATGTAATGCATAGATTCAAACCCAAACAATATTTTCTCAGCCTAGGGTTATTCAACCACAACCATGACTCTGATACCAAATGAAAGGAAACTTGCAACCATCTAATGACAATTTCCACATAACCCAAAAGAGAAATCGATACAACTAAGTACTCATAATCCATATGCAAGAGAATAGACAACATACCCATGAAAAAATGACACAAGATATACCTTAGGAAAACCCTCAAAAGGGAAAAACCCATCCTCCAAAAGCATCCATCACTCATGCATTATTCGGCAATAAATATTACAATGCATCTTCAAAGTCTCTATGAACACCATTGAAGCATCAAGCCCTCTCCAATAAATCCATGTGAACAAGCATGTAACCACACATCCCATGTCATGCTTCAAACCCTCACAAATGCTAACAAGAGCTAACCTACAAACTGACCAACCTTAAACAACTACCCTTGTGGTTGTTTTTATAGAACAAACTCCCACAAAACCTCCAAATGGTATTACATAAAACCATGTGACTAAAACCATGTCCCCACATTTGATATTGGGTACTTTATTTAAATTATTTTCCCCAATAATAAATAAATACATTTTTGCAACTTAACTTATGTCCCAATGTTACATACAACATAAATTGGCCCCAAGAATATTAACTCCTAGTGATGCATGCTCTTCTAGGTCCCCTAGGTGCACCACACACATAATAAATAAAAAATTACATTATAAACATTATGCAAGGTGTACAACACACCTTTTTCCTAAAAAAATGATGGTTTATGGTATGGATGGAAGGAATGTTGGTAGAAACCTTATGAAAATGACTACTCATGGCCCCCATTTTGATGTTTGTATTGGATAAAGTGTCCCCTACTATCATGGAGGTGTCACTAACATCATTTGTTTTGTTGATTGGAGAATAACCAAGACCTTGATGTCTAGGATTTTCATAAAATTGTATTGGTTCTTGAATGCCTTGATCATGTAGACCTAGTCCTCTTTCTTGATATTGCATGCTTTGACATATTCTCTTTGTGATGGGGTACTTTGTATTCTGGAAGCAAGATGTGAACCCATCATTGTGGAAATTTTTGCTTGGAATATTCTCTTCTGTGAGAAAGCTTGAATTGATAAAGGTGGATGATCCTAGTTGATAGGATATTTTGTCTTTGTCATTCATTATGCTTTTGTCTTCTTGGTCATTTGGGATGTCCATTTGATCTATGGTATCTTTTGTTTCCTCTACTTTGACTTGATCCATGGTAGCTTTTTTGTGTTCTTCTTGATCCATAGTAGCCTTTTTATGTTCGTGAATGGTATCCATGTCATTTGTTTGACTATATATGTGTCCAAAGGAGGCATGTGTCTCATTTTGGGAAATGGAGGTGCTTGGAGTTTGGATGGGATCAACTTGAAATGTTTGGTCCTAGGAGGTATAAAGGTCGATGAGTGGATCGTTTTGGCTTTCATGATCAATTGTAGCGTCTTGATCAAAGATGGGTTTGTCTTGGGTGGCATGATTTTCTAGAAGGGTTTCTTGGATGGACCTAAGGATAGAATCATGAGATGGAATACTTTGATCTTGACATGAAGGTGAAGCTATGATGTCATTATTTGGACTTTCTTTTTGACATTTATCCTCAAGTTTAGGCAATGGAATGTGATATTGGACAAGGATATGACTTTCATGACTAAATGTATATTGGGATGGAGTGGGTTGGAATGGATTAGTGGATGAAGGACTAGAATAGAATGTAGGGACTTGGGATGTATTGATGGATGATGGACTAGGATAGGATGTGGATGCTTGGAAGGAATTAGTAGAAGGTTGGTTTCCCTTGTCAAAGTTAGGATAGGGATGACTAATGGACGTTTGTTGTGGATAAATGGAAAGTGACTCTTGATATTGAGGGTAGGTGGATGAATGAATAGGGCTTGTGTTGTTTGTAAGAGGGGTATGTGGGTGGTTGACTATAGGTTGTGCTTGGTTGATGTGGAGGATGAGTGAATTTTCTTCTAAGTTTTGTGGCTTGTTGGAATTGACCATTGCGGATAAATTGGTATTCAACTTGACTATGGATCATATCAAGGTAAATTGAAGACATGTGATGAGGCAATGATGTGGTAATTTCACTAGGATGCAAATGATACAAATGATGAAAGGTGTGGTATGACTAAATGTTATGAAGACTAAGCACTTTTGGTTGACCTATGAAGAGGTTACTAATCAAATTAAGATAGCCAAAGTGAAAAATCTGATTACCAATGACCTTAAGAAAGGTAATGACTAAAATGATGACAAGTGAAAAGGTGGCCTCAAACTAGACTTGTGAGTTTAAAGATCCAACCTAAAGGACAAGGACTTGATTGAATTGAAATACAAGGTCAAGATAATATGAATTTTTTACTATGGTTTGATCTAAAGTTTGATAAATTTCCAAATCTAATACCTACAAAAGTGTATGCAATCTAATGAGACCTAAAGTTTGATCTATGATGTATACAACTAATGCAAAGGTGAGCCAATGCATGGAATGGAATGACAGATCTGAGGTTGGAAAGTTTGTGGTCTGATGTGAAGATTATAGTTAGGAATTGATCAGAAATAGGTCTCTACCAAAATTCCCTAAAAAAAAATCCAACTAGCAAATGTGGTGTTTGGCCTATCAAATGCGGTGTTTTGATTTTAGCAAATGTGGTGTTTGGTGAAGCAATTGCAGCTAACAGTGACAGTTTTAGTGTTTTAGCGAGCAGTTGTGGTTTACACAAGCAGATGTGGTGAACAGAGAATCAATTGCGATTTTCTGAGCTTTAGATGTGATTTTTAGCATATGTGTTATTCTAGAAAGAAATTATAGCTAATAGTGATAGTTGCGGTGTACAACTTGTTTTTGTCCTAAGTCAATTGATTTTGACTCAATTTTGATCTAATATTTGTGAAGTCTAAATGGAAAATATTGTAAACAATTTGAAAACACTTGGGTTGGTTTGAATGTCAAGAAGTGTGTTCGCAATGTGTATGTTCGAAGGTTATTCACCTCAAATTTCCATGGGTCTAGCACAAATCAAATTCAAATCACACACATAAGACACTTTCCTATCCTATGCTCAACGGCCAATGGCACAACCCTCAAGCCCACAGCTTGGAATCTCCTTCGACGCAAGGGAGGGACACCCTTTCGGGTTATGTATCACCTCTTGTCTACGAGAGTGGACGGATAGGGGTCTCCTAGAATGGAAGGATGCCCCAATAACCCTATCCTTGGAAAGTTACAAGTTTGAATCAAGTAACTTACACTAAGCCAAGGATTCCTCACGCAAGGGAGTCGAATGGTGAGTAACTTTCAAGTTGCAGTGCTACACCCTTGCACCGAACGTGATGCCAATAAAACTCAATCATAAAAGGAGGGCTTCTAGCTATTTTGGTTCTTAGTCAAAACTCAGGGACATGCCACCTCGAGAGCGTCCAGCAAGCCACTAAAGACTTTAACCGCTCCTACTAGGGGCACTTATACGTAAAGGTACCTCCCCATTCTGAATGTCACTATATAGCAAAAGCTAATAGCATGAGGACTTGACGTTTCCTCTAATCCTTCTATATACCGGCCTGAGGAAAAAATCAGTTGGATTCACCAAGGAGTTCTTTGTATGGATGTGTCTCACTTGGTAGGCCCCTCTAATGGTAAAACAAAAGCAAGACACACACAATGCTTTGATCTCCAAGATCACACAAGGTGCAAGGAGAGAGCATATACAATGTGTTTGACTTACACTAGCATGGTGTTCATTAACCTTAATAAAACCAAATGTGTGAGTGATAGTGCAAATGCCAAAAGATGTTTTTGATTCTCAAGATCACCAAATGGTGTGAGAGAAGAGCATACACATCTTAAGACAAATATAAAACCACGAGACAATAAGACAATGGTTTATTTTAGGTCCCCAAATCAAAATGTGAGAAAAGACACTTGATGCAAAATTGTTGTTAATTTTAAAGCCAATGAATGTGGAAAATGCAAGGTTAATTTTAAGCCCCAAATGAGTGAGATAATGCAAGTTGTGGTAAATTATAAACCTTATGAGTGAGATAATTTAAGCTGTTGTATATATTAAGTCTTATGAGTGAATATGCAAGCTAATTTTAACCAAATGAGTGTAAAGATATTGCAAAATGAGACAAGATAAACAAGTTAGCAAAAATGCTTCCTTCCACCTATGCCACACACTGCAAATTAGATATTAGTAACATGAAAACCCCTAGACTACTAAATGCAAAAGATCTAATCTAAAAATTCCTACTAAAACCCAAATTTCAAAGTAAACAAGAAATTATGTTGCGGAAAATTAGAGTTGTGGCACACTGTCTAGAAGCAAATGCATCGTTCCAGATAATGACTGCATCACCAGAGATGTCAACTGTGCTAAAGAAAATGTGATTCCAAAGGATACGTATGTGGTGCACAGGCTAAAACTTGTAAAATCACTTAAATATAGCAAAATTTCAAGAAATAATGAGGTAAACATGATGTAACAACTCCATTAGGACCTAAAACTAAGACCAAAAAATAGCCCAAAAACTAGAGAAATAAATCCCTATAAGGATTTTCCCCAAATCTGAAAGCAAATGTGTCATGCAAAGTCATAGTTACAGCTTTCTGCTAAAAATAGTTGTGTCATTCCAAGCTTCAAATGCATTGTTCCTTACCTGTAACCTATAAAACTCAAAATTTCTTGCAAAATATTTCAAATCTGTCAAATTCACATCACCAATGTAATCTAGGGTAAAATTCAAGTTGAGGTATTAAAGCATCAAAACTAAACCGATAAACCCCTAAATCAACAATAGAGCACAATCCAACATAGAAATATAAACATGAAGTAAGTATCACTTACACTATTGTTTTTTTGAACTCCATTGTCCTTCTCTATTTTGCTTGAATGTTGCTTGATGCCCTCATATTTGAGTATGCAATAGTAGCCTAGTGTCTATGATAGCAAAACATTGAAGATAGTTGTCTCCTTGAGCAGCATGTACTTGTGCATAAACTTGATAGATTGAAATGACAATGACAGGTGTCTTTTATAGAAAGCCAAATGTGAATGAAAGGCTGAGATTAAATGATGTTAATCAATGGTCAAGAATGAAAGTTGATAGGATTAGGAAAAGATAAGAAATGAATGGTTGAGATTGAATACAATAATTCAATCAAGGGTTAAAATTAGATTAGACAAGAAGAGATAAGGATGGCATTGATAGAGAGAAAAAGCACGAAAAAAAGGAAACTAAATAATTCTAAAAATTATTTAGTTTGAGAGGGAAAGTGAATAATTAAATAATGAAAACATTATTTAATTATAGAAGAAAAGGCAAGTTGACTTTTTAATTAAATAACAATTTAATTCAAAAAGTAGGAGAAAAGACAAATTAGTAAGTCATTAATTAAATAGAATTTATTTAATTTATGGTAGAAAAGGCTAAATGAATAATTAAATAATTGAAATAATTATTTAATTATAGTAGGAAAGACTATAATAATCAAATAAATAAAATTTATTTAATCATGGAGAGAAAGGACATTAGGGATCTGCAATAAACCAAATAAAATTTATTTAATTAATCAAAAGAAGAAATAGAAAGATAGAAATGAATTAATTAAATAATTAAAATTATTTAATTAATAGAAAACTTATGACATTAGATAATAATTAAATAATTAAACTTATTTAATTATCAAGGATGAAAGGGGATTTTAGAACTCGCGGGCCTAGGACAATTTTTTAGTGTCTACACTCCCTTATACTAGAAGAGAGTATTTGACAAAAGAATCCCACATTTATTATGTATTTGCATAAGGAGGTTTAATATGTTTGATTTAGTATTTCATGTGAATTTTCCCTGGCAATCTAAGACACTCTCCAACAATATACTAGATACCGCATGGATACAGGGGGCAAAGAATGGCCAAAATAAGCATTAAAATGTCATTTTTTATCATGATCAACACTACATATTTTCACACAAGATTCTATGAAAATACTCTTGCAATATCAAACTAGTTATTATCTTTCCAACCATATTTTTTTTATAATTTGAAAAAAATATATATTATTTTTAGTTTTAATAGTGTCTTCATATACCATAAAAGCACATGTATTAATTTTTCACATTTTTATCCACTCATCTAAATTTGAAAATAATTACTTTCTACCTCCTACCTTCATTCTACATATATTAAAAATAGATTAAATGATCTATTTTTCAAGATGTGTCCACTTCAAAAAGTAGTGATATATATATAGACACACACACATATTCATCTAAAAATTAGAATAAAATATATCAACTACTACATAATCTTAACTATATTTTCACCAAAAGGTTTTACAAAATAATCAATTAAAATAAGCAGAGGGGAGCATGACTAATAGTATTATGTTACATTTCAATGATAAAGATAGAATCTTTTTTATTTGTTCTCATTGTTTAACACTTTTAATCTTTACATCTAAAAAAAATTAGAAACTAAATTCAAAACACTAAAATTCTTATTCTTAGCACATCTTCAAAATTTGAGGTTAGCCATCTCAAATTATTAATTAAGAATGTAGATTTCACTAATTTCAAGAACATAGTGGCCAATTAAGGAACACTTTTGGCCCCCTATTTCCCTCTTCTTACCCATGATGTATATTACATCAACACATCAAGGTGTGTGAGTTAATTTGAGGCTACATCAATTAGATGAAGTCTTTCAAGAGATCTAAAAATAAAATTATCAAACATGTTCGAGATGTTGCACACAATCCATGGCATGTATGGACCTCATATTTATTCTTTTATTTGGGAATTTAAGTCTTCTACAAAATATTATGATATTTATTTCTAACTAAAATTATTTTTCCCACACCAATAGGCTATCAAATGTTACAAAAATCATTAGTTTGATGTAGTGTTAGGGATTCAAATGAGAAATTTTGTAAATGAGGCTTCATGGAACATAATAGAATGCACCAACATGTTAAGATGGGTATGTTAACACTAGAGGAGTATCATTTCACCTCCTATACCTCTCAATCATTTTGATTTATAATGGTTAGATGAAGTCTCTTTAGAGACCCAAGCTAGAAAACATGTCAAACTTTGATACGACATCACACAAAATTTGTGGGGCATACAAACCTCTCATTTATTTCTATAATTGGGGAATAAAATCTTATAAAAAAAACCTATGATGTTTCTATCCAAATTGAATCAAGTTTTCTATGGTGGTGAGATAGATCAAATGTTTCAAAAAGTGTCAATTTAGTGCAATCTTGAGGCATTGAGTGAACAAATTGTAAAGGGCACATCATAGTGAAAAATAGATTATACCAATATGTTGGGGTGGTTTAGTTAATAATAGAAGATACATTGGTTTTCCTCTTATTCCTTTAGTTAATTTTATATTGCATCAATCAAATAATCTCTCAAGTGATTTAAGATAGAAATGGGCTAAAATTTGACATTATAGTGTGTACAAAACATGGAGTGTACAAACCTTCTACTAACTTTTATAGTTGAGTAGTTGATTCCTGTAAAAATCTTATAATGGTTCTCACCGACTAAAATTAGTCTTCCTAATATCACAACATATCAAATGTTACAAAAAATATCAATTTAGTGTAGTGTTAGGGAACTAAGTGAAACTTTATAAACTTTATCAAAAAGGTGAGTGTTGCAACATGTCAAGTTGGGTGTATTAATTCTAGAGGACTCATATACCTCACATGCCTTCCAATAATTCTAGGATACATTGGCTAGTTGAAGTCTCTCAAGATATTTAAGAGGGAAAAAATGTGTCAAAGTTTGATGGGATAGTGTATAGAAGATATGATATATACAAACCTCTTATTTGTTCTTACAAGAAGTCGATTCCCCTAAAAAACCTTTTAATGGTTCTTCCCAACTCAAATATAATCTATCAAATGTTATAGAAAGGTCAATTGGTGCAATTTTAGGGCACTAAGTAAGAAATTTCACAAATAAAACATCATGGCACAAAAAAGACTATACTAAAAAAATTGATTTGGGTATATTCATACTATAATTTAGGCCTCATTATACCTCACATTCCTCTTTGATAATTTTGGGATACATCACTTGGATGAAGTCTCTCAAGAAAGGGAGGGTTTACACAAGTCATGGTAAGCATGATCATTAGGTTTGTTACTACAATTGAGTAGTCGGGTATGTTATAGATGCATATAATAGGTATAAATTTTCAACATCAATTGGTTGCTTGTGGTTAAGAAAATATAAAATGTAAAAAACATCACTTTGATGTAATGTTAGGGCATTAAGTGAGCAATTTTATAAATAGTGCATTATAGTACAAAATTGACTATACCAAAAAATTACAACAAATAGAAAGTTAGTAGTGAAGGAGGATCATTCTACCTCCCATGTCTCCTACTCATTCTAAGCTACATAATTCAAACAAAGTCTCTTAATAGACAAGCTGGTGAATATGGAAAAGTTGGACAAGATGGTACACATAATTCATGGTAGCATGAATCCCATATTATTCTTACAATTATATAGTTGAGTCCTATACAAAATGATATAATGGTTATTTCCAAATTCAATTAGTTTACCCATGTTCACAACATATTAAATATTATAAAATAAAAAATTACATCAATGCATTGTTAGAGCTATGATTGAGAAAAAAATTAAACATGTTGTGCAACAAAATTGAATGCACCAAAAACCAAAGTGCAAGGTTTAATGCAGAGGAGGCCTTGTTCCACATCTCATTCCTCTCTCCCTCAAAAGACCTAAGTTAGAAAATATGTCAAACTTTTATGAGATGATGCACACAATTTGTGGCACATAAGAACCTCCCAATTATTCTTATAGGTAGATAGTCAATTCCTCTATAAAACCCTCCAATGGTTCTTATCAACTCAAATAAATTTTCCTATGATCAAAACATAATAAATATTACAAAAATTATTAGTTAGGTATAATGTTAGGTTGTTGAGTGAACAATTTCACAAATAACATATTATGGAATAAATTGATTGCATCAACACATTGACGTAGGTATTTAACACTAGAGGAAGCCTCATTCTACCTTCAAAGCTCCTAGTAATTTTAAACTACACAGATTGATTAAATTCTATCAAACACCTAAAGAAAAATATTGTTAAACATGCCAACATTATCTTCACGACATTCTCACCTCAACTCTTTTCCTTATAACACATGTGGCACCTATATCACACCATATTTTATCCTTGCTCTCCCTACCTTACTCATCTACCCTCCTATATCTTAACGGCATTATCACCCCCTATTCTACATGCATTATGACTCATTTCACCCTTCCTCTCCTTACCTTAATCTCGTTCCATTATTTTGTAACTTAAAAATATTATCACCTCTTATTCTACAATTAGATGCCTTCCATATCTTACAACTAACATTGTCTAGGGTTTATGATTTCTTTTTATGCTCTTATAGGTAATGATGATGATGTTTCCTCCTAGAATGATGGTCATGATAACGCTTATTTTACTAGATGTCCTATTTTTTATCCCATGATGTTGCACGTATGATCATTTTGTGAATATGTATCCCATGATCCTACATATGTGAATAGGATGAACATGTATATAATTCTTGAAGTTTGATTAATGATGATGTTTTAACTTATTTATCTAATGATGTTAGATATGGCCATTTAAATTAAAGAATCCAACATAAAACTACCATAACATACCTTTATGTACCATAAAATTAGTAGAGAGGATTATTCAGCATACCTTACCAATTCAATATAGTGGGCCATGTGGATTTACTTTTCTCCTAAGGATGTCAATAATATTAAAAAAAATGTCAAAAAATAGACTCATAAAGCTTCCATGGTGTTCTATTGTATGGATTGCCTTGAGATTTGATCAATTAAATATTTGATACAAGAACAATTTATTTGAGTAACAAACAGAATGATGCTAAGTGCAAAAAAAACTCAAAAAACCATACATTTGACTTATTTATTTGGTAGTTTCTAAGGCAATCTCCATAGACCTTATAGGATACACAGTTTCTTCCCCATCTATGACTAGAAAATTTAATTTATTTTTACCTCTTCATTTGTATGTGTTCCTTCCCCATTAATCTCATTCACAATAATTTCATAGACGTGACCAGCAATGAAGTGGGAAAATTAAGTTTCAATCCTAGGCTCCAAAAAAAAGACATGTTACAACCTTGTTAAATAGTGTCAGAAACTACATATTATCATATAGATTTACCCAAGATATCAAGTTTTACATTATATCACATGAACAGTCATGCCACATGAACAGACATTTCCTATTCGGAATGCATGGAGAAAGATAACGATTACATAATTTTTAGAGTTTTATTTTTTCAAATTACATAAATTCTACAGCTCACTATCTCCCAATCCTTGTAAAAGGAAGAAAGAATGGCACTGCTTTACCTGCACAGTCAAAGTAGACCATTGAAGAACTCACTACCATGCTTAAGTATTCCCTATTATGAATTCATACCAAATGGGTACCTTTTCTACTTTTGCTCAGCACACATCCTTCATTGGGTACTTTCCATGGCAGCTGAAAACTTTGTTTTGAACCATGACATCTGGAGTACACATAGAATGAAGCACAAAAATCTTCAAACATTATTAGTAAGGACGAAACTTCCTGGCCGCTCTCATCTGCACTATTCGCTTCTTATCCTCATCAAATTTCTTTTGCAGCTCGAGAATTTCTGCAAAAAACATGGGCACTTTTCAATTTGTGATATTAAGCTTAGTAATTTTGCATTGGACAGCTGCCTATAATCTTATATAGTTTGGGTAAGATATATTTAAACACAGTTGCAAGAAAAGCCCACATCAGCTGTACACAAATGGAAAGAATACTGCCCCATGCAGGATAGCACAGCTCAAAATTATCCAATAAGTTGAAACATCATAAATGGCAATTTTGAAATTTTCTTTTGTCAACTTGATATACAAGTCAAATGATCAGCCCCTAGAGTTGAACCTACTCTATCCATCCAAATGGTTTTGAATTTGAAGAAAAGAAAAGAATATTAGAAAGAACCTCTAATTCAGTTAATGCTGCATAAAGGTAAAAATGAACTTGACAATAATTCAGACAAAGTAATGCCAAGAATACCATTTTTATTTGGCATTGCTTTTGTGACCTTTTTCTTCATCACTCCACTTACGTCTTTAGGATTGCAGCATAATGTCGGTAACCATTTAAATACATAGATAGTAGTGTTCTTGAGTACTTTGACTTTAAAAATTGTCAGATTCATGATAACTCCTGTAAATGATTGATGGTTTCCTTCCATTATCAGAAAGTTGGGGTACAACATAGTGACCTAGCCAACCTTACATCACAATTGTTGACCTAAGCTATATCCAGGAAACCTACTTGAAAGGAACCAAAATCTAAAAATTACTCATAATGCAAGAATTGAAAGGGTTGGGATACTACAAATGCAGTAGCGTCTTATTGCAAAATCTATTACAAAATTCCAGGGAGGCAACACATGCTCCAAGTTTTGACAAGAAGCAAATATTACACCGGAATGTTAGTGCTTCAAGGTACTTTCATTGGTGGCTATTACTAACAATGCCCTGAAATATAAAGGATAATTCCCCCATATGTCCCTGATTATTTACAAGGTACTGATACAGTGGGAGAAAAATTTCTATCCAACAGTTCCCATGAGTGCTTTCTTGCCTCATGAGAATATAATCTAGGCAGTAAATGGCAACATGTATCCAAAAAGGAAAGCAATAGCCATGACTTAAAGCAAAATATGAACATCAAACTGCAAACTTCCTAAAACCTACAGTTTTGATTCATTCCCTCATTCTTGCATTTGCACCTTGTAAGTACAAATATGCTTCTCCGGCACAATATTGTGGAACGATTGTAGAAAAGAACCATTTCAAATTTGGGATGGAAGCACTTTGGAGCAGTGTTCCACAGGGATGCCTCCCCAGGAATCCAAGTGACATTACAAACGTTTTAGGGACTTGGGGACTTCGAGGGGGCATCCTTCTTTTCAGAGCTGGACAGCCTGCTCCATTTGGTGCATAAAAATAAAAATAAACTAACTTTCAAGAAAGAAAAAGGAAAAAGCTAAAACCCCCTAAAAATGGTAAAAGAACGAATGTCATTGCAAATTCAGAATATCCCATTTACTTTTTAAAATTTTAGCTGCTTTTAGTTTGTTTTAAGTTATGTAAATATCCATCCTACTCCCCATCCCTCTGCTGTCCCTAAAATTCAGCAAAAAAAAATCATTCCTGAAACCATGTCCCTGCACTCCACTGTCCCAGAAACTAGGAGAAAAACTGCTTTGGAGTAAAACAACAAAATGCCAACACAAGTAAAAATTCCATGCTAAATGAAAGCCTTCAACAAAATACATACAAGTAAGAACAACACAAGCATTTTCTTCTCTTCTATTTCTCATCATCTCTCTATCACATCCATTCACACAGAACAGAAAATATACCATTTCTGCGAGCCTCTCGCATTTGGAATCGATAAAAAGCCACATCAGTTTCCTTGGACTTCTTTTTGGCACTTTTTGCCTTTGCAGCTGCTTCTGCAACAGAACCTACTGCTATTCCACTCTCGGCATCTACAGTTTTCTTCCTTCCTTTTTGATGAACCACAACTGTCCATCCTTCTGCAGCAGCTGCTGCTTCTCTCTCTTTCCTTTCCTGTAGGGTTTAAGGCAGTTTAATGAAAAACACACTCCATAAGCATGGGCCATGTAACACTAGACAAAATTCTGAACAATGTAATGCTGAGGAAACATTGTGAGAAAATAAGTTCAAATTATTTTCCAAGTATGGAAAACTTGAAAATTTGAAATACATTTAACTGCAATAACTTGAACTTCCAGTGCTTGAAAAAGCATGTCTGTATACTAAGAAAGACCAAACAGAGATTTTCAATGGCCTTACCTTCTCTACTCTATCTTCATGATCCATAATAAATTCATCAATTTCTCGCATCAAAATATGTAATCCCGGTCTCTTCCCACGGTAATCAAGAAGCCATTCTGTCTCAATCATACCAAGAGTTATTATTTGAAAGTAACTAAAACATTTCAACAAACAGAAGCATCCCAACAAAACCTGACAAGGGTACCTCTAAGCAAGATCAGACATTAACAAATAGAGAAATAGAAATGCATCTTCATTGGTTACAGTGATAGAGTTAAGGGATACAAGCTTAGAATCTTGAGATAGGTAAAACAATTTACAATAACAAGAAAACAATGGTGCAACTTGAGCCAAAGACCAATTCAAATGGATCAACAATATTCAAGAATTTTATATTGAGATCTAGATAACCAAATTGGTCAGGGGACAAGGATTGGCTAAGCTAATGGCAGAATCAAACTTGGAGGTTGCAGGAGTGAATCAATTGGAGGTAGAGGTTTGTGAAAAAGGGTGCAATCTAGAAAACTCTCCTTGGTAGAAAGATATATTGTATTACGGTATCCATCTTAATTGTCCAAGAGAGATGACTGAGAGCCAGAAAAGGACTCTAAAGCTTCACGATATAAAATATGTTATTATAAGCCATGAATTGCTCTAGAGGAACAGAGATAGTATTCTTTTGAAGTGCCTAGATGAGGATTGAAAGAGATGCACAGTGGGGATTGTGTGGAGGTCATTTCTTGGCTATGAGAACTGCTCACAGGATCATCAAAGCAAGATATTGGTGAGCATCTGTGTTTGCTAATGCATAGCAAATGGTCTAGAACTGTGATGCTTACCAGAGGTTCTCTAGTAAACTAAAAGGAGACAAAGCTTTGCCCTTAAGGCCCTTAACATTAGAGGCTCCCTTTCAGCAATGGGGCATTGACTTCATTGGTGAGATCACTTAGAAGTCTAGTGGTGGATTTAAATGGATCCTAGACACTACTAATTACTTCACAAAATGGATTGAAGTCGTCCCCACTAGAAAGGCTACCTGCAAGGTCATAATTGACTGTCATGGAACGTATTGTTACAAGGTTTGGGGTCCCAAATAAAATTACAACAAATAATGCAATGTATTTCAGATCCTTGGAGTTTATTGACCCTTGTGCTAACTATGGAGTTAACTTGTTCCATTCTTCTCCATATCATCCACAGGAAAACAGCCAAGCAGGGTCTGACAACAAAAGTTTAATGAAGATCATTAAATGGATGCTGGGAAAAAATAAGAAAGCCTGGGATTCAAAATCAAGGTTAGCTCTTTGGGCTGACCATGTTACACCCAAGAAATCCACTAGGAAGTCACCATATGAATTGGTATATGGAATAGATGCAACACTGCCTATTAATAATCTACTACCAATAAACAAATTCATACAAGAATCATCTCAAGAACCAAAAGACACTGTTGTTAACAGGATAAACTAGTTGATTGAGTTGGATAAAATTAGAAGAAAAGCTCAAATTACCAATGCAAAGAAACAAGTTAAATACGTGTTTGACAAAAGAGCTACCAAGAAATTTGAAGTTGGAGACTTGGTCTTAGTATGGAATGCTAGGTCACAGAACAAAGCGAAACATGGAAAATTTGATCCCTTGTAGTTAGAACCATACACAAATTTGAATTCTCACTGGAAGGATTCATATTTTATTGAAAGTGTAACTGGGGAATTTCAAGAATTGCTAGTGCATGGACAATTCTTGAAACATTATTTATCCTGAGCTTTGGCTCATCTTCCATGCACAATAGTTTTAGGTTTCCTTGTTTTTGTGTCTTTTGTTGTGCAGCCATGGTTGTCTGCAACCCATGGTTAAGTGTGTGTGTGTGTTTGTCGGTCTATGTTCTGGAGTTTTCTAGATCCTCACTATGTTCCGTTGAAACATGCATCCCCAAACAAGAGCCACTTTAAAATTTTGTAAGGTTTTAGCCTGGCTGGTCTAGGGTTTATCCTTCGAAAATTGGCTAAGTTTTCTTTTATTTCCTTATAGTGTGCTTCTCCTAAGCTAAACTTAATTTTTCTTTGTTCACTTACTATGTCAACTGCCTTTGTTTAAGTTGGGCTTTTATCCCTTTGTTCCTTGTTAAGTTTACCAACCCCTTCCTAGTCTTGTTGTGTCTTCCCACTATCTCACTGTCTCCTGTAAAGGCCGTCTAGGTATCTAATTTTTGTTACATCACAATCGGACTAGTGCAGCATAGTTCCGCTTAAAATATTTGAGTTCAAAGTTGTGGGCTTGCACTTTAACACCAAGTGTCTCTGGCAGCTGAGATGTACCAAGTGGTTCCCTTCTATAAAGAGTTGTCTTTGATAAGTTGGTACAATTTCATTGGCCAAAGGAGTTCATATACATGTCTAAATGGAGAAAGTGACAAGACTCTATCGTATTGGTGAGATGGCAATATGCTATTGCATCATATAGCTTCTTCACGTCACGGAATTCAGCTTAGGCCCTTTCATTCTTGCGATGAGCTGCAGTGATAATATTAAAATCTTTTCTCATGACAATTCTAACTCCACGTGGTGATTTCTAATTGCATCGCATGAGTTCCTTCACATCGCAACTTTGCGTCGATGCTTCATTTCAAAACTACAAGGCTGCAATTTGTTAACACAAGTCATAATTGGTGACTAGGTTCGCTGCCAAGGACTATTTCTTTGGCCCAAAGTTTAAATAAGACTAGGTGGCATTCAATGTGTAAGACTAAAATAGGTGTTGACATGCAATTGCATCGCATAGCTCCTTTGCATCGCAATTTGACAAGAATTCATTTCAAATTCATTGCAATGGCTTTTAAGCCAAAAGTGCAAAATATGATGTCCATTGATTAAACTTTTTTGAGGTTCAAAGTAAAAAAAGGAGGCATTCAAGGTTTCGGCTCTATGAGCATCCAATGCAAAAGGTGTTGAAACAACATAGTTGCTTCAAACACATTACTAGAGCCTTAGGGTATTGTTCTCTATCGAAGAGAAGAATTGATCGAGAGTTGCAGTGAAGGAAGCAAGTTATTTAGAGAGTGTGTTGTCACAACTGGTTCAATTTGAAGAATTTCAGTTGCTAATTAAACAAGCAAGTCTTCCTAAATCACTGTGTGTTGCAAAAGGTCCATGTCCCTAGGGTTTTCTTGATTATTTCCATCAAGTATTGAAAACGTTTGTTGTATTTTGTGAGTTATCAATTCTTGTTTTCAAAGTCCAAAGCCTTTTCACATTAATAGGATATTTACAAATGTCAAAATGAATCTAATTTCATCCCAAAGTGATAGGGCAAAGATGTTGATGTTATAGCGACGGGTGTTATCCTTCACCCGATTTAAATAATAATTATTAATCAAATAAATAAAGCCTTGCTACTTATTTATTTGTAGCCGACCCAAGTAAAGAGACGCCTAATTTAAAATAATAATTTATATTTTATTTAAGCCGACTTAACAAAAAGTCGTCTCCTCTTGTAAAGTCGTCTCTCTTGTGTAAGAGGCAGACTCTTCATGAAAAGTCACCTGATGTGTATATATTCAAGATGTCCTCCCCCTCATTTGGTGATTCGATTTATTTTAAGACAAGTTCGCATACCTTCAGCAGATCGTCATTTTGCTTCAAGGAGATCGATATTAAGGAGAAGTCATTATTGCTTGTAAATTTGCATTTAGAGAGGTGCCATCTTGATTGCATCAGATCAGCCCAGTGTTTGACCAAGTTGTAAAGCAGATTTCTGCTTCTTCATTCAATATATAAGTGATATATTTGTAGCTGGGTTTTTCTCCCTCAAGAAGGAGTGTTTTCCCAGGGTATTTGTTGTGTCTTATTGTTCATAATTCTATATTTCTGTTTATTTCATTTCTGATCATAAAATTAACAAAAGAGAAGTTTAGACCAAGACCTCATTAATCAACTCCTTGGTTCCGCCAAGAGAGCCAAGCACTCCCAAGGCACAAGTATCCTTTCAAAAAGGATTCATGATAGGGTCGAACAAATTAGAGATGCTATTATCCCCATTCATGGATGGGATTTATTCTTGTTCTATAGCTATCACATTTGAAAACCTATCCCTATGTCTGATATATGGAGATTTGACTTAGGGAAGTTAGTTATCCCCAATGTGTTTGTAAGCATTGACCTCATACGAGATGTCTACAACCAATATAATGTTGCAACTAGGAAATTGTTGAATTGGGAGGGTAAAGAATTGTTTACCATGAAAAAGGAATTAACCAAGCAGGTGTTCAACCTAATCCCTCTGGCCAATGTTAAAATAGAATTTGATGCATTATGCCGAGAATATAGAAGAGACAAATATGGCTATCAAGTGAAATGGTTGTCTAATCATAAGCGAAAAGAACCTAATGGAATGAGACATATTGCAGAAGATGAAGATGAGCCTTTCAATGTGAACACATTTGAAGACTACTTCAGAATGATTTATTTTGCATTATGTCAGGTATTAGGAGTGGACTATGAGGCCTAGATGCCAATTCATTTGATGATTAATGCTGCAAATATCTAACATGGGCATGTTAACAAACTTTTTGATTTTGCCTCTTGTTAGTGTTTGTAGCTTAGGGAGATATTTCTCTCCTAAGTAAAAATTAAGATAATAAATAATTATCAAGGCAAGTCAGCCTTGTTAACAAATGATATTTTATATTTGTTATTTAAATCAAAGAGGCCGACCTAGATGAAAGGTTGCCTAGTTTAGTATAAATACAAGGTGGTGTTCATTCATTCAATGATCAATTCGATTCACTTCATTCTCACCTTCGGCAGAAGCTTGCCATTCCATTTGCAGCAGATCAGACTTCAAGGGGAAGCATATTTATTTGTACTTTTCATCAAGGAGTGATGCTATTATTCATTGTAATAATTCAGCCTTGAGTAAGGCCAGACTTGTAAGCAGATTTCTGCTCTCATTCATTCAATATATTGGAGATATATTTTGCTGGGTTTTTCTCCCTCGAGTAGGAAGGTTTTCCCAAGGTAAAAGTGTAGTGTTTATTGTTCATGTGTTGCATTTTCTGCTTTATGTTAAATCTGATCCTATAACTAACATGGTATCAGAGTCAGGTTTAAAGGAAGTACTGATCAGATTTAAAGCAAAATATTATTGGGGATTTAATATTACTGACTAAGATCGCTATTATATGGAGACTACCCAAAGTATCGATTCATTCTAAGAACAGTGAATAAATAGTATTGACAGGAAAGGTAAACAGAGAAGTTGTGGCATTTAGTCTCACCCCCTGTGCAAGGTATCGAACATAACATATACAGTTGCTGGCCAAAATTGATAGAGATTAGACGAGGTAGGTATTTGCAGAAGTCAACTTTTTCTAATGTAATCGTCGTGGCATGTTCTTGCAAGGAGTTGAAGCGCCAAGTTTATGAGGATGCGTCGATTCAAGAGGACAATTAAAGAATTTCATCCAGAAATCGATGACACAGTAAGAGTATCGGGTCTTTGTTAAAAATGAAGATACTACATAGGAGTAATAGGGACGTAATTTACTACACAGATTTGTGTCGGGCTCATTTAGGAGAATGAATCGTTCTATGAAAGTTAACAAGGTGTATCAAAGGTTGCCGCTCATTGCCTATATCGAGCTATTGAATGAAGAATTAATATTGGTATTACTCCTCCTCTGCTGCTGAAACTTCAATCACCTGCCACACCACAGGGGAATGGTTGTATTTATCGGGCAACACATATATTATTGAAGTTGTATGATATGAGACCTCCGTTAGTCTATGGTGAGTCCTTTCTCGCCGATTCTTTCAAGCAATGAAGAACCTTAACTATATCGGGGGTCAAGCATATTGAGGGAGATATCCGTTACATCTCATGGAAGTCGCCTTTAGCCTAAAAGTTGTCAATGGAATTTGAGGCACAAGAATCCTTAAAGGAATACAAATCGACAAAGACAAGACTCGGGTGATTCAATATATATAAGTGGCAGCAATATTATTATCGAGGTGCTCTGGTGGAAATATTCTCCTTATATGTTCTGTTAATGCTTTCTGAAGTTTTTTTTTATAATCCAATAGTGAAATGGTGGTTATATATATATATATATATATATATGTCTTGGGCCCGGGTGATACAGTGCCATCACGTATCTTACTCAGTTTGAATTGTTGTCATCATTGATTGCATTGGCGGGAGAGTTCAAGCTATAGAAGAAGGGGAAAATCTCAAGATCTGAACTTGTATATATATGACTTTATACCTTGGACGGGACAAACTTGGGTACGCGTACAAGTGCAACTGTTAACATTTGCAGTGGACCGGTCGCTGCTCATGACATCCATTCATTTTAAAGGAGCCGCAAGGTTATTCTTATTGTCCCTTCCTACATAGTCGTGGCCAATGCGAATACAACCAAAGAGTCATGCTTTTGGTGCCAAGTCAAATTATTGGGTCAAGCAGTGTATTTAGAGTATCAATTTATTTGGGAAAATCTCATGATAAAAGACAAAGAAGAAATATCAGTGTGTAGAAGGCAAAAGCTCAAACGTGTTATTGTTGTTGTATGCATGGACCTGATTTGGACATGAAGATTGACCTGTGTATGGTCATTAATGTTGGTGATTCTTCACTCTATGAGGATCCTTGTTGCTAACGCCATTAATACCTGGAGGAGTCGACATACTGGCATCACATGTTAATCGAGTCTTGCAACAAGGATGCACAAGACAAATTGGGAACACTTGAAATAGATCTGAAGAGTGCTATTAAAGAGATAAGTATTTTATGTCTATACCTTTGAATAAATTTTATGTAGTTCATGCAATTGGGAACAGTGAATCATGTATGCATTGGTATTTCTCTTCGGGATAGTTTAATTCTATGAACTATTATTAATCTCTCTAAAATGCTTCCAGGACAGATTGAGGAGCAAAAGGATGATAAGAGATTGCATAAGGAATTCAAGGGAGGAAGAGCTTGATGCATCCTGTGAGGAAATCGCATAGGCTAATCATGGAGACATAGCTTGCAGCCATGAGACTGAGTTGGTGACACATAATTTCACTGGAGACATCTTTCGAAGAGGAAGAACCTATACAAATTGCGATCAGCTTCTTCAAAGAGGAGGAAATAACATTCATAGGGAGTCCGACAATCCAACAGAGGCAACCTTGGACGAGGAGGTCAGGAGGTTGATGCAAGTACTTGGAGCTTCAGCGGGAGTCACATCATCATGAAGATTTGTTGTAGTGTATATTTCTCTGTGACAGAGAAGTATGGGGTGAAAGCCCTTGTAGTGTATATTTCTCTGTGACGAAGAAGTATGAGGTGAAAGCCCTTGTAGTGTATATTTCTCTGAGACAAAGAAATGAGGTGTGAGCCCTTGTTCATCACTGAGACTGAGATGAGACGTCATGTTGAGAGACTCCGTGACAACATCATGTTGAGAGACTTTGTGATGAACTCTTTGTACTTGTGTTGTTCCACACATGGGAGTAGCCATGGTGGACGTCATGTTGAGAGACTCCATGACGACATCACGTTGAGAGACTCTGTGATGGACACTTGTACATGTGTTTCTTTCCACACATGGGAGTAGCCATGGTGGACGTCATGTTGAGAGACTCCATGACGACATCAAGTTGAGAGACTCCGTGATGGATTCTTGTACATCTCTGAGACTGAGATGTGATTTTTCACAGTTGGGTGTAGCCATTGTGGACGTCATGTCGAGAGACTCCGTGACGAGGATTACAGGAAATATACCTCCCTAGCTAAGAGGGAGTGCTAGTGTTTGTAGCTTAGGAAGATATTTCTCTCCTAAGTAAAAATTAAGATAATAAATAATTATCAGAGTAGGTCGGCCTTGTTAACAAATGATATTTTATATTTGTTATTTAAATCAAAGAGGTCGACCTAGATGAAAGGTTGCCTAGTTTGGTATATATACAAGGTGGTGTTCATTCATTCAATGATCAATTCAATTCACTTCATTCTCACCTTCAACAGAAACTCGCCATTCCATTTGCAGAAGATCAGACTTCAAGGGGAAGCATATTTATGTGTACTTTGCATCAAGGAGTGATGCTATTATTCATTGTAATAATTCAGCCTTGAGTAAGGCCAGAACTGTAAGCAGATTTCTGCCCTCATTCATTCAATATATTGGAGATATATTTTGCTGGGTTTTTCTCCCTCGAGTAGGAGAGTTTTCCCAGGGTAAAAGCGCTGTGTTTATTGTTCATGTGTTGCATTTTCTGCTTTATGTTAAATCTGATCCTATAACTAACACCTCTTTCATAGCTGAGGGAATTCATAAGGAGTTGGTATCTCTTAAAGCTGATGATAGAGTCCCTTCATTTAGATGATATTCTATGTTGTGTCATGTTTTATTGTATCTTGTAAGGAATACCAAGGACCTTGCTCTCCGACTCACTTATGTAACACCAAAGGGAAACCCCATGCCAATTTAGGGAAGCAATTGCATTTAGGATGCACATTGCCAAGTATCAGACTATGGTATGTTTGAAGGTCATTTTGCTCAAAAAAGGCTAATCCTATTGAGCCATGAAAGGAAAATACTATCTAATACTGTCACCAAATTTTTGAGGCCTGAGGATCTTAATCCTAGTGCTGGTTGCAATCACAATTGGGGTGTCAGATTCTATCACAAGGACAAAACAATCATTAGAATTTACGAAGCAGAGGTCAAACCACGTGCACTTCCTGTTTGGGTACCTAACCGGGTTGCCTCAAGTCTAAATGAGGCAAACAAAGTCCATCTGAGGCAGCAAAAGAAAGGTTCATTTCTTCCATCCACATTGAGGTTTTCAGACTTCACAATTACTACAAGGGAGGGATTAGAACACTCGGGATCCAAATTCATGGATTACAGAATGAGAACTGAAAAGGTAAGGAGGTTTGATCTTAAAGACTTTATTGACAAAATCAAAAAAGAGGTGGGAAGGTCAAGCTATGAGCACCAGTTTGATGAGGCAAATGACTTGATTAGGAATCGCTCTACCAAGACAAAAGGTGATAGCAAGAGAGGCAAATGGATGAGGATCCACCTTGGAGAGAGCATGACAATTCTTGATGTTGAATACAAAGGTGCATTTATTGACATCAAGGATCAAATACTTAGAATGCAGAAGATATTGGACAATGCAAAGAGCCTGGGAATGATGCCCTTGAGGACTGTTACGAAGCCTATCATTCAAGATCCTATTATGGAAATGCAGCACCAAGGTGAGCATGAAGTGGAGCAATCTATCCACCAGACCTTAGAGCCACCTGCAGTGATAATCAAAGATGATATTCCCAGTGTGGTGCAGGGGCACCATGTCATTTTTGAAAATAAGGTCTAGGGATTTTGAGTGTTTTGTTTAAATGTCATGGAATAAGGTCTTAATAGACCATTTCTAGTGTTTTGAATGTCATTTGAGTCTTTTGGGGTCAAAAGTGCAAAAGTTGCAAAAATCTTGCAAATATTGTCATGTAAAGTGCAAAAAAGTAAAAACATGGAAGATGAACGGTCAAGTAGTTCTAATGTTAGGTGTGACCGTTGGTTTTTGATAGTTGCTGATTGTAAGAGCTTAAATATGCCTTCCAAACTCGAAGGCAAGGTTTCACTTGTACTTTTGGAGGGAAAGGCAATAGTAAGACCCCTGTTTTCTGTGTTTTCTATTAAACTTTGTTGTTTCAGACTATAGTATGGTTCCATACTGATTGGTTTTGACTCCAAATGCATTGGATTTGATGGACAGATGAGTTAACTCCATTTTGGTATTTGTTTGGTTTGAATTCATAAAGTTTGAAGTGTTTTACAAGCCTTTTTCTAAGACTGCCTGTGTAACCCTGTTTTGAGGGTTTGAAGACTTAAAAATGACCTTTTAGCCATTCCACCCGATGAAACTTGCTTAAACTTGGTGGAATGGCATAAATAGGTGTAGGCTATGTGTGGGTGTGTTTGCAGGAGCAGGGGAGAGGGTTTGGCGCATGTATGGTGATGCCCTAGGCTGGCAGAGCCTTCCCTTTGAACAATTTTGATGTATGAGTGTTAGGATTTGAGAAAGGATCAATGGTGGAGTATGGGAGTTGATGGTTTGGGCATATGCAGACCTACTTTGATGAATCTGAGGCATTGGTGAAGAGAAACAAGATTGGGAGTGTGAAGTTTCAATAAACCCTCTTGAAACAAGCCTAAAACAGGCCTAGAACCAAGAGTTTGGAGTTGGGAGTGTTGGTAGCCTTCCCACTTGTCAAAAGATGTTGATTTGGTCTATTTGAGACCTGGGGAGACTTTTAGAATTGATTTTGGTATTTTGGTAGAAGGATTTTACAAAGTTGCTTTGTAAAAGTGGGCTAATTGAGCCTTAAAACAGCGGGACAGTCAGAATTTGAGGGTGATGGTCCAAAGTGAACTTATGAGATTTTGAGATAGGTTAAAGTACGCCTTAATGGGTATCTGAAACACCCATTGGTTTTTGGGTTTGAGGAGTATTCAGGAAGATATGCTCCATTTTCACTGTTTGGAGACCTACAAGGAAACTATTAAGGAATTGTGGAAACCCATTGAGTTAGGGCTTTGAGAATTGAAAAGTTGTTCAATTGAGTTTGAATTGAGTTTGTTTGGCTAAATCCTCCCTGCTCTGCATCAATTGGTATCAGAGCATAGGTTTGTGATCTTTTGGAAGGTGAAAAGTTGAAGTTTGAAGAGAGAAGAGTTGGAAGTTGACGAGACAAGATGCCTCCTAAAGGTAGTGCAGTAATTGCAAGAGAGATAAAGCTGTTGAAGGAATCCCAAGAAGCAATCTTAGCCAGATTTGCAACATTAGAGACAAGGCAAAGAAGAGAAAAGGCCGCTGAAGATGAAAGTGACCAAGAGGAAAAGGAAGAGGGTGAGAATGAAAACCCTCTAGGTAGAGATGATGAGTTGGATCCTGAAGAGAAAAGGATGGTTAAGATGCTGAAAGTTGTTAAGGTAGATGCTTCTAGTGAGAAAATAGATGTGTCAATGTATAATGGCAAGTTGGATGCTGAAGAGGTATTAGACTGGATAGATGCAATTGATAATTACTTTGAGTACAAAGAGGTTGTTGATGATCAGAAGGTAAAGTTTGCCAAGACTAAGTTGAAAGGACCTGCTCTTACATGGTGGAATTATGTTCAAGAGAAAAGAGTGAAGAAGGGGAAAGCAAAAATAAGTTCATGGGATAGGATGGTGTAAAATTTAAAAAGCCAATTTTTGCCAAGTGATCATGCAATTCAGACTTTCAAGAAGTTGCAAGGCTTAAGGCAGAAAGAAAGGGATGTCATGGCCTACACTAAAGAGTTTCACAAGTTGAGTATTAGGGTTGGTCGTGTTGAAGATGAAAATGAGAAGATAGCAAAGTATATGGTTGGTTTGAAATTTCAAATTCAAGATGAATTGAGTTTGGCTACTCCTAGGACAGTTGAGGAATGTTTACAGTTGGCTGCTAAGGCAGAAGAGAAACTAAAAAGAAGGCAAGAAAGACAAGGAAGGGGCAGAGGCAGCACCAATAGAGGAAGAGGTACAAGACAGTTCTATGAAGACCAAGAAGATGCAAGCAAAAACAAATACCAAGTGGCTGATCAAAAAGGTGGCTTTAGAGGTTTTAGAGGAAGGTTTGGTGGAGGTAGAGGTTCAAATTCATTTTCAGGTAGGTGTTATCATTGTAATCAGTTTGGTCATCCAGCATTTAAGCGCCCTGAGAAACAAGGTTCTACTTCAAGTGGTAGTGATAAAAGAGTGCAATTGGTGCAAGAGGATGATTGTGAAAGCATTCATTCTCCTAATCAACTTGCAGCTTCAAAAGTGGGAGAAACTTTGATGGTGAGAAAAACATTACTAAAAGCATCAAAAAAGGAGATGACTCAAAGAAGGGCATTATTCAAGACCACCTGCAAATGCAAAGAAAAGGTATGTAAGGTAGTGGTAGATTCAGGGAGCACTAATAATGTGGTGTCTAATGAAATGGTTGATAAACTGAAATTGGAAAGGATTCCTCATGAAACACCCTACAAAGTGTCTTGGTTGAATGATGATCAATCAATTTTGGAGAATGAACAACCTTTAGTTGAGTTTCAAATTGGTGGATATAAGGATAGCATTCTTTGTGATGTGTTCCCATGAATTGTTGTCATTTGTTGCTTGGAAGACCATGGCAATTTGATAGACATGCCATATATGATGGAAGAGATAATACATATCAGATTGAGAAGGATGGAACCACTTTCACATTAACTCCATTGGTAGAGGATGCTAAAGCACGGGGTAAGGCAGCAAAAGTGATTATGTTAGGTAAGAAGGAGTTTGTAAAACTTGTGGAAGACAAACAAGAAGAGTTTGCAGTCACCAATGAAAAGGAAGATGCTAGGACAGTAAGTCTGAAGAATGATGCAATGTTAGAGGTAAAAGATAATGATTTGATGACCAAAACAGATCAAGAGAAGGTCAAAGATGAATTACAAAATTGGGTAGAAAGGCATGATGTGATCATGGTAGGAACAATGCTTTGTTCAATAGTTGGAAAAGAGGTTAAAGGGCAGTCTAATACTGTCAAGACAGAGGTTGGTAAGTCTGATGATACAGAGGTTCTTGGGGCAGGAAATCTGAGAAAAGAAATGAAAGCAAAAGGTGAAGTGAATAGGGGTAAGTGGCAAGAACAAGTAGATGAGTTTAAGCATGCAACAAAGTTGAGAAAGAAGATAAGTCAGGGTACAGATGGTAAAGGTCTGTTTGCAGGCATAAAGGCAGGTACAACACTAATTTCAGAGGTGGAAAAGGTCAGAGGGCAAATACCAGATCAGTTTATGAAGAAGGAACAATATCTAGGTGGCAACAGGTGCAAGAGTGCAAGGAATGACACTACACTTCAGTACCTGACCCAGTGGAAAGGAGCACCAGATGAAGGAGCATTTGGAGAACAAGAGACAAAGTGATCAAGCATGGAATGGTGCAGCACAGTCCTCAAAGGGACTTGAGGTCTTTTTCAGTCCGAGTGTATTGTGCAGGGGCACCATGTCATTTTTGAAAATAAGGTCTAGGGATTTTGAGTGTTTTGTTTAAATGTCATGTAATAGACCATTTCTAGTGTTCTGAATGTCATTCAAGTCTTTTGGGGTCAAAAGTGCAAAAGTTGCAAAAATCTTGCAAATATTGTCATGTAAAGTGCAAAAAAGCAAAAACATGGAAGATGAACGGTCAAGTAGTTCTAATGTTAAGTGTGACCGTTGGTTTTTGATAGTCGGTGATTGTAAGAGCTTAAATATGCCTTCCAAACTCGAAGGCAAGGTTCCACTTGTACTTTTGGAGGGAAAGGAAATAGTAAAACCCCTGTTTTCTGTGTTTTCCATTAAACTTTGCAGTTTCAAACTATAGTGCGGTTCCGTACTGATTGGTTTTGACTCCAAATGCATTGGATTTGATGAACAGATGGGTTAACTCCATTTTGGTTTTTGTTTGGTTTGAATTCATAAAGTTTGAAGTGTTTTACAAGCCTTTTTTTCTAAGACTGCCTGTGTAACCCTGTTTTGAGGGTTTGAAGACTTAAAAATGACCTTTTAGCCATTCCACCCAATGAAACTTGCTTAAACTTGGTGCAATGGCATAAATAGGTGTAGGCTATGTGTGGGTGTGTTTGCAGGAGCAGGGGAGAGGGTTTGGTGCATGTATGGTGATGCCCTAGGCTGGCAGAGCCTTCCCTTTGAACAATTTTGATGTATGAGTGTTAGGGTTTGACAAAGGATCAATGGTGGAGTATGGGAGTTGATGGTTTGGGCATGTGCAGACCTACTTTGATGAGTCTGAGGCATTGGTGAAGAGAAACAAAATTGGGAATGTGAAGTTTCAATAAACCCTCATGAAACAAGCATAAAACAGGCCTAGAACCAAGGGTTTGAAGTTGGGAGTGTTGGTAGCCTTCCCACTTGTCAAAAGTTGTTGATTTGGTGTATTTGAGACCTGGGGAGACTTTTAGAATTGATTTTGGTATTTTGGTAGAAGGATTTTACAAAGTTGCTTTGTAAAAGTGGGCTAATTGAGCCTTAAAACAGCGGGACAGCCAAAATTTGAGGGTGATGGTCCAAAGTGACCTTATGAGATTTTGAGATATGTTGAAGTACGCCTTAATGGGTATCTGAAACACCCATGGTTTCTGGGTTTGAGGAGTATTCAGGAAGATATGCTCCATTTTCACTGTTTGTAGACCTACAAGGAAACTATGAAGGAATTGTGGAAACCCATTGAGATAGGGATTTGAGAATTGAAAAGTTATTCAATTGAGTTTGAATTGAGTTTGTTTGGCTAAATCCTCCCTGCTCTGCATCACAGTGGAGGAATAGTGCATCAAGAAGGAGTTCAGCCTTTGGTTGATTATTCCATTACTGAGGCAGTTGGGGAGAATGAAGTAGAATGTCAGGAAAACCAGCAATGTATTGCTTCACCCCAAAGGTATAGATTTATTGATATTCCTCTAGAGAGAACACTGCTAAATTTAGAGGAAGGAGGAAGAGCAGTGCGAGATGTGAGAGCCCTGACTTGTGAAAAATTTCTTTCCAATGATGAATTTGTCAGGTCCACTGAGTTCAGGACACTGCTCTTAAGGAAGAAGTTTGACATACTCAGACAAAGGATTATGGATAAGAAGCAACAAGACATAGAAGGTGATGCTAAAGATGTTGCTCAAAGTGTCCTGAAGGATATTGACTTTGACATGAGAAAAATGATCCCCAAAGAGGGAAGGGGATTGGTCAAAGAAAGTGGATGTTTGTTGTTACCAGGATGGGATATATCCTCCGCCATAGCCTTGGATACAATAAGGTGACAGGATATTGATGGAGATGTCCAAGGATCTGAGGAGCAAGCCAAGGAACTATACTTTGGGTCAGATTTCAATACCAAATATGAAACCTTAGCCATATGGGCAGTGACTCCTAAGTATGATAAGCCACAGGTGGCCCAGGACATAAATGAACTCACAGGAAATTTGATTGTGAGGAGATTGAGTGATACCATTACACCTCAAGCAGCATCTTTAGACATTAGTACAGCTCTGTTTAGTGAAGCAGTAGCTAAGAAAGTGTAGGCAGACTTTGACAAATTACAAAAGGATCATATTAAGTTGCTTAAGGAATATAACAAAGTCAAATCAACGGTTACTCCACACAAAATACGTTGCAACACCTCCTGCTACTCCAAGGTATACGTCCCAGCAAGATAGGGATACATTGATGTTGCAGATTGCAGATTTGAAGGAAAATTTGAAAAGGAGTCAAGACGTAGACGCTGAGGCAAGAGATAAAGGAAAGAAAGACATCATTGACTTGGTTGACAATCGTTTAAGCCACATTATATCCTACATTCTACACAAAGTTGATGACATCTGGCTTGCTACGACAATTTGAGGAAAGCTCGAGATAGCCAGGTCAGAAGCGAATCAGCATTGAGACAGATATTGAGTATTCCACACATGCTGACTATGAATTCCATTCAAGGGCCTGCAAAATATAACCCCAATGCCCCTGAAGAAATATCAAGTACGCATGAAGTCATTGGGCTCTTGAGTGACATTTTTGCATTTCAAGGCAAGTTTGATTTGACACTCAGTTGAGTAATTTAAGGCCCTTGAAGACTATTAGTTACCTTCAGTGCTTGATGATGGGGTGAAATGTAATCATTAGAAGATTGGAAAACGGAATTTTGCTAAATTACCCAAGGAGATTAAATAGACCAAATCCTATGTAATGCAAAATTGGATAGCTTGCTAAAATTAGAATCAAGACTGGAAAATTTTGTTAGGGAAACAAAAGTACTACTTAGCCATTTTCAAAATTTTTGCTATTTTACCTTGATTCTTTTGACATCTGGAGGTGTGCTGATTTTTTGCTTGATGGAACCCAAAAATAGAAACTTTCCAAAAATAAAAACTTTCTAAAAATAGAAAAAGCAAAAAGCATCCCTAAAAAATAAGAACTCCAGAATGGCCTAAAAATGCCGAAAATCAAAAAAGCAAAAAGCAAAAAAGCAGAATCCCTAAAAAATAGGAAGTGTCAGAATTGACCGAAAGCAATGGCGTTCCTCATCTACTGGGTCTTCTGAGCATTTCCATGACGTTTAAGCATTCAAACGGGTTCAAAATCTCACTTTGGTTGGACTGACTCTCAAAAAGTTATTCAAATTTAGGACTCTAAACTGGCGATTCAGAGGGCGACATCAAAACTTGGGGGTCCCCATTTGCAATGGGGCGATGTGTGAAATAGGTCACAACAGGTGGGTTTTCATGAATGTCTCTACCATAAAGGGAGTGTATCTTTATGTTGTAAGGAGGTTGGAAAAAGGTAGGATGTGAAATTTGTATTGAGTTTGTAATAAGAAATACAATGTTGTTGTGTCTGTGTCAACTTCTATTGTAATACTTTATTCTTGATGAAATTATATGAATACATGCAATACAATTTGTTGTCGTCTCCATTCTTGTAATCTGATATTTCTTTGAAATAAATAGCCAAGGGTTATAAGTTTCTTCACACACATTTGTTGTTTTTAAATTGTTATTTGTGTTAGTTTTTGTTTAAGTAACAATATAAATCTTTCATGGATAATAATGGGAAATGTTGGTGTTATAAGTGGATTATTAAGTAGGATGCAATTTGTATAAGCCATTTACTAGTCGTATTGTTATAAGGCAACAATACAAGGTTAAGAACTTAAGACCACCTGAAATACTTTTTGTTAAATCAGAAGGGTTATACTATGTATGAACTATGTACTCCTTTGAATCAGCATCGGTCCATCTTTGGATATTCCTCCCAATCCATACATTGTTGAAATGACAAATCTCATCAAATTGTAATTTATTCATAATTATTCCACTTCTTCATACATGAATGTCAAAGCCATAAGGAATGAATCAGACACTCCTGTAATTTCATAAATCCTTGTCATAATGTATGAAAATCTACATCTGCTACACACTGTACCGTAATTACTACAAATATTTTTAACCAGTGTATCTTCAAGGGCTACCCACCTTGATCTTGCAGAGCCAAAAGTGCAGGAGAGATTGATCTTAGGATCTCTCTCATTCGTTGGCCAACTTCTCAACAATTTTGAGCATAAGATCACACAAATCTTTAGAAACTGTTGACTGTAGGTTGGGGAAACAACATGTGGCATCCCACCCTAGTTGGACCACAACTAACAACAAAATTCAATGTTATTATGCAAGGTACAACAAACCTTTCCCAAAACAAAAATGTAAATGGAATCTAATTACCCTAGTCTATAATGATTAAAATTAGGCAAAAAACTTGGAAAAATGAAAAATGACACAATATTAGTATAAATTGAAAAAATCTTGATTTTGTTATATCATGTCAAATATAGTGCCTAGAGGTTATAAATAAACATAGTACATTAAGGAATCCAATTATCAAAAAAGATTAGGGTTTTTTAAATTATTTTGCCTTTACCTAAAAGGTTTTAACTTTTAAATAAAAAACAAAGGGCTAGTCCTAAAATAGTAAGTGTTATAATCATGGATCATAGCCTACTAGTTTAGAGGTAACCCAATGTTTTTTACCTAAGCTCTCATTGGGGTATAATTAAAAGAAAAATCGCATTGGTGTTAAAATTCTGAACCCTAAAATAGATATTCAAAGTAAATGAAAATATTTTTAAAAAGATATTAATATGCCCTACTCTCAATCCTAAATTAAAAATTTCCAATCTTCCAGTGCTTTTATTTTCTAATACTATGTAAAAATGAGCCAAAATAAAAGGTATACATAAAAAAATTCAGAACCATTTTTTGAAAAACTCAAGAAATAACTTGGCAAAAGCGGTTGGGCATGATTGCACAAGATTAATCATGAGTTTTTAGTATAATGCTACCATAACAAAGACATTTGAATCTGTTGGTTGCTTCCCTTAAAGTTTGTTCCCCTGATTTTCATCTAAGTGTTGTAACATAGATGTAGAATCCATCATCACCCTTGTATATGCTTAATAAATCACTTTGTAATCCTCACTGAAGTGTAACTAAGTTTCATGTTTTACTTGAATGTGTGATAGTTATGGTTAGTGCTGCTCTTAATTTTCCTTTGGTTTATCAGATGATCTTGGATCAAATTTCAATGTCAAAGCATGTTATAAAAGTGTTGAGTTTAGAAATCAGAAATGGGTTGTGTTTATCTATTCTTTGAAGTTTTTTCATCAAAAAAATTCCAAATGTAATCTTGTTCTAGGAATTCAATTACGGTTAGCATGATTTAAATTCCCTGAAAGCATGTTCAAGCTTGTGCTGTGACAAGGTTTGCCTTATACTCACCATCTTTCTATGTTCTAAAATAACAAACAAAGAGTCGCATTCTCATGACTTGAAAGTGGACATTTTTGGTGGTTCTGAAATGCAATAATCAAGGCTGATGAGCCTGGAATTCAAACAAGCTCTTTGCAAGATGTCTGATTCTAAACTCAAGCGATTGAGGTTTTTATCACTTATCACACATATACCTTTTTGCAAATTGACTTTCTTTGTTCCATTTAACATTGCATGACCATAATTTTCTAATTTGGATCATGAAAATGAATTTTTTAATTCAATTCTTCATTTTATTGCTCTTTTCTTTATTCTGAAGTTGAAGCTTGGGGTCCTTGGTTCAGGACCTATGTTATTGTACAAAAGAGGATACTAACACTTCCTGCAAGGACAGAAATTTTGAAGCCGCACTGTATCAATATTGACTGCATCATTGAGGACTTTCACATCATTGTGGACACTTGGACCTTGTACATTATCTTTTGAACTATGTTCCACAGAATTTCAGGGACGAGGACAGGGGGACGGCAGGGGAAGTGTTTCCAGGACATCCCCTAGGGGGCCATTTTTAGGGGATGGCAATATACAAATTTATATATATATATATATATATATATGAATTTTTCAAAATTTATTAATATATTATAGTGAGAGAGAGGGAAAGAGAGAGAGATATGTCAATAACTGATAACAACATCAATATGTAAATAAATCACGAGAGCAGTAGTATAACAGCATAATAAATGTCAATAAAATATTATAACAGCAGTCTCAAACATCAATAAAACCATGGTTCAAAAATAACAAAAACAAGAAAACCCATATAGTGCAAATCTCTTAGGTAGAGTACATAACTTCTTAGCCTTGGATGCTGATGCTTCTCAGTTATTCAAACTACTCTTGACACACAAAGCAAATTACCCTGAAGATGGATTGAGAAGTATGCTTCCTAACATTGGTAACTAAAAGTGCACAGGTATTTTATCCAAAAGAGCTCCAACAAACAGGCATGCAGTGGGGAAACCTCGAATTTCTTAAGCCCATAACATTCTTCGAAGTACTACAATGGCTTCTGGATAGAAAAGCAGGGTAGAAAGTTACTCACACATTGAAGACACACAAGGAATACAATAACATGCACCAAAAATATATAGTACCATACACACAAAATATATGCAAATCTGATACAAACAGAAAATATACAGTGACATACACACAAAATATATGCAAATCTGAATCAAAGAACCATAATAGCATTAGTTTTTTATGTTATTTTTGCTGCTGAAGTGTCCGTCCGTTTGGGGACGGCGAGGAACGTCCCCGACGTCCCCCAGCCGCCCCAGGGATGGCGGGACATCCCCAAACGGACGGGGACGTTTCCAGCCGTTTCCTATTGATTTTCCTGGTTCAGGGATGGCAAGGGGACATCCCCTTTGCATCCCTCCATCCCGGGGATGGCTGGGGACGTGGATGGCCCCTTCTGGGGCAGGGGATGCATACCCATGTAACATAGCTTTTGAATGGTCAATGATGTTTTTTGGGGTACCTCTCCTCTATCCCCAATTGTTTTGGTCTGTTATAAACTATTGCTATGGTAATCATGATTGCTCTGCCGAATAGAGATAGTTTCTAATGTTTGCTGTTATACTGGTTAAATTTTTCTACTATAAGGAAACGGGTAGAGGGCTGGCACATTTTCTATAATCAGGTTATTTTCTGATCCGATTAAAAACTATTTAAGAATAGTTGACCATAAGGATATTAAAAACCATCATAGACTGTTTTTCTCCTTAAAAAGGTTTTAAACATTGCTCTTGCAAATAAAAATATTCAGTTAGTTTAACTCTTCTTTTAGTCTAAGAGGTAGAGCATGGGTTAAAAATAGTTTCTTAATATCTTAAATATAAATTCCAAGGCTAAATTTGAATTGTTACTTGGACTTTTATCTGTTGTGTCACCCTTCGTAAGAGATTTAGTTTAACAAGGATTCGTTAGAGACTTATGTCTCATGATTAAGACAAAAAATAAATCACTGCAGGTAAACAACCAACCTTTACGTACTTTTCATTCCCTTTAAAGGGACACCCTTAGTGTTCTTCTCCCCCACGTCACCATCCACTGGTACACTTTTCTTTTTCTTTATTTTCATCTTTTTCTTTAATGACAGAGACTTCTCCCCTTCATGCAATTTTTCTGCCTCCAACTTTTCCATCTCTGAAAGAGAATAAAACAATGCATGAGCGAGGCTTATCCATTCAATTCAAATGTGTTCAACTTTTTCATCCAAATGTCTTTGAACAACATTACTAGGATCTCATAGAAAAATAACTACTTAATGCAATTTATTGTGTCGTCTTTAAGCAATTTCCCCAAGGTCAAAAAACCATTCATGTTATTGTCATTTCTCTCACCCATGTCATTATCTACTGGTGCAGCTTTACGTTTCTTTGATTTCTTCTTTTTCTTTAAGACCAAATTCCCCCCCTCTTCGAGCAATTCTCCTCCATTAAGCTTGCCCGTCTCTGAAATAAAACAAAGCACTGAATAGCCGCAACTAATTCATGCAATAAAAGGTGCAAAAACTATTTCATGCAATTACCTTTTGGCAGCTGCAATACTGTGATTTACTAGGATAACACCTACTTAACGCATTTAACTCTACTCTCTTTAAAACAACCCATATGATCAGTGTTTTCCTCACCCGCATCATTGTCTACTGTTGCAATCTTCTGTTTCTTCACCTTTTTGTTCTTCTTTGGTGCCGAATACGTCGCCTCTTCATGCAATTCTTTTTCTTTAGGTTTATCAACCTCTGAAAGGGAACAAAAATAAAATAATCACATCTCAACCATCAAATGCAAGTATGAATAAACTGTTTTGTGCGATTCTATCTGTGCAACTGCCTTGTTATTATTTCGCAGGGTAATGATCACATTATAATAGCATTAAAAACAATAAGCTAATCTTTTAAAACCCTAGAACAGAAACATTTTGACCCCACGCCCTCCAACCCCCGCCAAAAAAATGAAACAATGAACAAAAAATATACAGAGAGACGGAAAGAAAGAGCTGCTAAGTTACTTACTTTGCAGTTCAGTATTGGAGTCGTTATTTTGCCTCTTCATTTTTGTTTTCTTCCTATTCTTCTTTAACTGATCTGAAACCGCCATTTTTATTCTTATATATTGTCTGCGCACAGAAAGGCCAGTGTATAAAGAAATTTTTCATAAACCGATTCTCATACTTCAAATTTTATTCAGGGAGAAGCGTGCGAATGAGCTGACTACCTAGTTACGCCGAAGGCGTTCCCTCTATGAGCTTCACGAGCTCATTTTGTCCTTGGACGGCATAGATTCTTGGACAGGGCATGCAAGACGATCGTTCAGATCGTGACCGTTCCTCTTTCCTCGCCTTAGCGGATTCGTAAGTTTTGTCTGCACCTCTCTCAAAGGCCTGCCAATATTAGGGTTGATTTTTCACGTGATGGGACGAAATTATAGTAGATGCAGCCTGAAAATAAGGTTTCGACAAGGGTTTTAGAATATGTTTATTAAAATAAAAAATTACGCCCAAGATCACATTACGACATCCTTTACTCTATGTAGTTAAGTATATATTAGCATAATATATAAATTAAATTTTATATAATAAAAAATAAATTATAAATAATATAATTATACTACTTATTATTATTATATATTATATTCTTTAATAAAATTATTAAAATACCTGCTACTTGTTAAGGAATTTTTTTAAAAGTCCACACTATTTTTTATAAGCATTTATTTATTGGGAGTAATTTATTAATCAAAATACTTATGTTTTGATGATTTAAACAATAATATTTTTTGAGTTTAAAGAATATGACAATAACAAAATTATTTTTCTAAAATTGATATTTTAATCAAAGTTGGAAAAAAAAATCATGATTGGACTAGATATATTTTGATTAATATTTAGAATTTAAATTTGATTAAAAAGCAATGCAAAATAAAAATTAGAGGAAATCTCAAGTAATTTCTATGTTTGTTTTGAATGCAATAGATATGATAGAAGATGCAGACATGGTTAAGAGATTGACCTTTGATTTCATACACAGTCATATGATTAATGAAGTCTCTTTCAACTCTACTTTGGGAAATTATGACTTGTTTGATGTGTGTGCCTTGGTTGGAGGTTTGTTCAAACACAATGAAATTGAAAGATATCTAACGATGAATTGAGTGTACAATGCTATTAAGCACAAACTACATAATGACTACACCATCATGGTAGGCAATTCATTATTCTCTTGCCTCTTAGAAATTGGCAACAACAAGATTGAGAAGATTGAAGAGGTATTTCAAATGTTGTTATATCTACTCTCACACCATCCTAACACACCTCCCCCTCAAGCTCCATTCGATGTTGTGGTTGAAAACCAACGCCAAGCTAGTATAAATGTTAATGAACAATTAGCTTAAGATCTCTAAATATGTATCTTTAGAATTGGCTTGCTTTTTGTTAGATAGTATAGTTTATCTTTGATTGGGCTTCTTATTACCCATCTATGTAATGCCATCTTTATGTTCCTCTGATGGTCTCTATGCTCCCAAATATTTTATTTGGCTATTTTTAGAACCTCTTTTTGTAATCATCTTTATTATATTAATAATGTATTATAGATGCTAGCACCTTTTGGAGAAAAGTTGGAAAGTTATTTATATGATTTAAATTTTAATCACAAAATAAATTCTACATTATATACAAGTACAATTTTACTATCTTGAAAAGAACATAAGACAAAAAATAATTAAGTTTATATTTGTATTTTAAAAAATTAAATAAATCAACAATATTTTTTATATTTTCATTTTAGAGAGGAAATGTGCCTGTAATTTGTTTTAAAATTAAAATAGACCATCAACCTTTTTATACTTCCACTTGAGTAAGGGCGTGACTAGACTAAACACTTGCACAAAATATTAATTCTTATATCAACTTATTTTTAATGTGTTACCTACTAAAACAAGTGACAATTTTATTTATAATAAAAAATAGTGTTTTGTTATTAATTTTATTATAGTTTATCAAGGTCTCAACTCTCACTAAAATTCAAGCAAAAAGTTGCGATTTTGATTTTCCCTACTACACTGTGATAACTTTGGGAGCGTTTTTTCCTAGAGGTTTAAAGGGTTTCATTGGCAAGTTTCCAAGCAAGATTTATGTACCAAGGACTATTATTGTTGAACTTTTTTGTTGATATGTCAATTTTTTCTTGTAAAATGTTTATGAATTCATATGTGTTTTTTGTTCTTTATTTAATTATTTATTTATCTAATTAATTTATTTTAAAATAATTGTTTCATTGTTAAATTCATTCCAGGTCATTAGAGTCTTAATGCTTAGTAAAATCCAATGAAAAGGTGTAGGTGTGCAAAAGGATTAGAGGATTTTTACCTAAAGGTTTGAAGTGTTTAATTTGTGAGTTTTTAAGTAATATTTTATGCAACAAAGGCTATTGTTGTAAATTTTTCAACGTGTTACTCCTCTCTAGTAGGGCATTTGCTAGAATGTCAAAAAAATTATTGCAAAATATTTATGAATTGGTATTATGTTTTTGTTTTGTATTTTATAATTGGTTTGTTTGGAATGAAACAAGTTTCCCCTTCTTTGTTGCGGTTTTTGAATATACAAAAGTTACAAAATCAATTCATGGTTGTTGTTGTTGTTTCCTATGGGGTTTTGTATTACAAAGTGTTTCAAATAATTTATGGCATCTCCACGTTTCTATTTTGTGAATATCTAGTAAACACTTAAGTGGTGCTAATTAAATTTATCGGGTTTTAGAATATATCTATACCCTCATTATAGCCATAATTGGGAAAAATTGTGTTGGTGTGAAAGGGATGTTATACCTAGCTAGTACATCACCTACATTCTATTCACACATGTTACTTAAGTTTACTTAAGGTACACATAGGATAGTTATCACTTTATGTCTCAAGTCATAAGATTAAGACACGTGTCATAATTTTATGCAGTCCTATGTTCACCTTGTCTTATATAACCAAGGGGTTCCCTTTGTTATTTATTTATTCAATCTATTGTGATCTAGAATTTGCATCTTTTGATAGAACAGAATTATTCTCTCTTAGTTGATCTCTCTTGTGCTTTCATAAAAGTTTCTAGATCTTGGGTGGTTGCAATCTTCAGGCAAATTGCATAGTGTGGAAAATTATATACCAACTCTTACATGGTATCAAATCTTGTGAGGTTCCTTCTTGTTAGTCTTTATTGAGAGATCTAGGTTGCAGATCTTGGTAGATCTTGAAAATTTGAGTATGATCTTCTCTTGCATTGAATGATGATTTGAAGAATCAAAAAAATAAAAATAAATACGATATTTGGGGGTTTCATCTTTGCGGCTTTGTATTTCAAGTTCATTTTAGAGCTTTTTGGTGTAGATCTAAGCTCAACATTAAGTTTAGGGTTTTCAAGAAAGTCAATTTTCCTTTTGTTTTGTCTAATTTGGACACTTAAGGCCATATCTACAATGGTTTGAAGTTGGGAGGTGGTTGCCAAATCTAGATTGTAGTTATAATTTTGGAGCATTTTGGGCCAAAATAGACCTTTCCATCACATCCAAAAGGCTGAAGAACCTTAAGATCAACTGCCAAAATTGGACACTTTTTCCCAAGGCCCTCAAAAAACTTTCAGCCCCTCAACCATACAGTTTTCCATACTATTGTACGATCACTATGCAATCAACACATTGTTTAGCATCATTGGTCAAGTACAATTATGAAAAAACTATTTTAAAAACTATTTTTTAAATCAAATTTAAAAAACATAATATCTACACTACCCTATAGTATTGCCTATGTAGATTGTAAGTGTTGCAATGTACCTGGCTTGCATAATAGTTGCCACGTGGCGATTATTCACAAGCCACCATGGGCCACCAAGAGCGGCTTGCCAAACCCTCACCCACAAGCAGTTAAAAAATCAATGGAGAATATTTTGAGGAATATTCCCTTAGATTGCCCACTAAAACAATATTTCATCGCATCCTCGAAGATTTTATTGATAAACATGTCCACTAGTATATTTCATACAACATCTCAAGATTCTCACCAATGAGCAAATATTTCAGTGACCAAAGGGTATATTTCATTTGCTAATTATGTTGATGTCATCCCTACATTAGGTTGATGTCAACAGGTTGATCCCTAATTCAACTAGCCCCTGTCCAATGCAGTTCTCGTTTTGGTAGTCCAATTTCAGAGGCTCATAACTCAAGCTCAGGGCTTCCTTTTATCAAGATTTTTTTTATTTGGGGAAGAATTCCATGCTTTTTGTAGTGGTGCAATTAATTTTTTATTTTAGTTCTTGGTTTTTCCAAAAATTACAAATTCTCATGGGTTTTGTTGAGTAGTTCTCTCTTTGGGAACTTTTGGGGCTCCATTCTCACTCCTACATTAACATTTTTTAGTGAATTTTATTGAAAATGCATAATTTTTCATGTAATTTGTATTGGTGTGATCAAATTGGTCTCATTCTATGTAAAAAATTGTACTTCAAGTTTGTGGTTGAATTTGGCATTTGTAAGCACTAAGATTCGAGTCCATTTCATTGTTTTCGGAAAGTGGTACTTGTAATCACATTGAGCATAAAGTTTGATATCATATATTTCTATGGGGATTCTCAATCGAGTAATTTTAGGGGGTAATCTCATTCTTTTGTTGGATAAGTCTCTTGATTGGTCTATTGAGTGACTTAAGTTGAGGAGTTTTGTAAGCAAGCTAAGGTAGCAGAACAACTTCCTACACTAATCTTGAGAGGAGGATAATGCAAAACTTTACAGATCTTTTCAACAATTATAGAAGCTTAAACAAAAATAAACATAAACATTATGCATACCACAACATAGTGATTTATGTGGGGAAAACCCTTTTGAGGTATTCAGAAATCACGAAGATTACAATATACTTGTACAACAAGCTTCTCACAAGAGTATCACCAACCAAAGATCCAGAGGCAACATGGTTATTATCAAACTCTTAGAATACATCGTAATACACATTCGTAATACAATGCCCTCATAAAATAGGGTTGCCTTGTAGGGAAAGTCAAGCCAATAAAATATATACCGTCAAATATGAGACCTAATGATGAGCGATCCAGATTTACAATAATAAAATATACATGAATTTTATTTCAAACCCCCACCAAGGGGATGATCCCCCTGAACCCCTTACAAGGGGGTACCCCCTACAATTGCCCCCCCTCCTCGCGCTTACCTATCAACAATAAACCTTATGTAATTGCAAGGTTGAGACACATTTTCCCAACAAGTTTATCATGGATATCAAAAGACAGCCTATTGTAATCTATAAGTCTTGGTGATATGAAATCCTAACACATTGTAGGTGGTTTAATCTTTTGCCCTATCTCTATGGACTAGTTCCTAAACCATCATCATATTGGAAGAGAGTTGTGTGGGACATAAAGAATAAACATATCTTAGGATTAATTGGTTGTAATTGTGATTTTAAGACAAATGGCCATTAATGGTATTGAGTGCTCTCATGATCTTACAACCAAACTTTGGGAGATGTATGGAGACTCGAATGAACCTTCATTCTGAAAGGATCCTATTATAGATTATTGTGTTCCACTTGATGAGTTTCAACTAATTGATGATAAAATAGTTGCAATGCTTGTTGAATGGGAATAGTTTGGTAGTCTTGATGATAAGAGACTTCTACAAATTCTCCTCTCCTCTTACAAAGAGTTCTATTGAGACTTCATTTTTTATGGCTCCTAATCCAAGTTTAGAGGGTGCATCTTCGTCATCTATGAGTCAACATCTTGAGGTTGAGGACTCTATTAATCTAACATTGCTAGAATCATTTGATGTACACACTACAAAATCTAGTGTGGACAAGTTTGGGGATGATAAGTGTAGTCAAATGGCATGAAATGAGATCCCATCTCCTTAATCTAATGTTGCATTTGATGATGCTTGTGTTGGTACAATCATGGCTACTTTTGATTCAATGTAGTAGGGCATTCATAGTCTTCTAGATACTTATTTGGGATGAGTACTTGACAGACATTTCAAGTTTATTTTGTGAGTCCTATCTTGTAGACTTATAGAACACTATTGAGGATATTCATCTCCTCTTTGATGTTAATTCATATGGAGTTACATCATATTCTTCAAATATTATGGGGGAAAAATTTCACCCTCTTGTTCCTTCTCTTTCTCATCATTTTTCACAATTTGATATTGGTGTGGAGAGCTTTAATCATCATTTGGAGGATTCATCTTTGTATTTGGATTATGTTCTACATATTTTTCTAGGAGATTCTAGATTATCATATTCATCAGTGTGGCTTGGAACACTTGATTTGAGTTTGGTAACTTTTAACATCGACATGGGAACACTTGAGAAAAATTTAGAGATATCACACATCATCTTTCTTCCCTCGACTTCCTTTCAAGAATGGGAATACATCCTACATAAAATTTTGGTTTTGTTTCTTCCTAAGGGGAGGAATGTTGTTCAAAGTGATTGGATAATCTTCAACATTCATTACCAAACATCTACCATCATTACAAGAGCCTCTACATTTAAGGGGGGTGCATTATCTCTCTTCTCTCTTATGGGGGGGATTTTTACTTGCATGGGTTTCTTTCCTTCTCATTCTTCTTTCAGAGAACTTTTTTTATTTTATCTTTTTTAGTGAGGAGTTTTGTCACACTAGGTTTTTTCCTTTTCTCCATTTATAAGAGACTGCATTTGTACATGGGTACCTAACATGGCCTAGTAGTCGGGACCCATCATCATCTTTGCATCATTTACATTTGTTTATATAGCGTCGTAAATTGTTGCCCTTGAAAATTTCACACTAGGTTTAGATCCCTCCTATGTGCCTGGACCTAATTGTGCTTATAATTTGCTCGTTTTATAATAATATTCAAAAAATTAGAAGTGGAATTGAAAATAAAGATTTAATATTTAATACCAATGTTTAAGGCCATGAAATGGTAGGTTTGGACTAGGGCACCCAACGCCCTTGTCCAACCTATTTTTGCTAGATTTGAAATATGTTGGTGTCAGCATTTTAATATTTAAAAATTCAAAAACATTTGTTGGCTTTCGATATTTAATTTTCAGGAAATTAGAAGAATTGCATATAAATACAAGTCATTTTCATCATTTTAATGCTAGAAATTTTGGAAAGCAAATTGAAGATCCTAAAAATCAATTAAGGTAATTCAAGGGGAATATTAGCAGCATTATAACAACACTTTCATCAATTAATATCAAGTTTTCAAGACATCAAGAAGGAATCAATTACATGTAAGAAGCTATTATGATCAATCATGCCATTTTATGAAGATATTGAGTTATACTCTACATGCTAACTAAAATAATCTATTATGCTTTGTGAGCTAACCTTTTGCAAGTCTATCAAGCAATCAAGGCATCAATCAAAATTTATATGTTGTGGCATCACTTCATCAAGGATCTCACATCAAGGTAACACTGTCATTTATCATTTATCATTTTAGTCAATTATTGTTGTTTTAGCCTCTACCTGACCTAGGGTATGCCCTGGTGATCATTATCAATCATTGTACGTGAAGGTAGAAATACCAAAACGGGGTTTGACTTAGGCAAGCCCCTATACAACACAACATTTCCCCGCTTTTCATGTGTAGGTCAGATATAGAATTTTCAATCGAAAACAATCATAGGAAACATAGAGTAGAGTGCAACCTATAGTTAAAAGTTTCATATACCCAAAAGAGGCATCCCATTCTAGGATTCCCAACATCCCTGTCTCTACAATTTAGCCTCAACTTTCAGTCATAGGTTCCTCTCTATATAACATTCTCAGATCTGAAGTTGTTTTGAGTTTTTTCATTTATGTTTGTGCGATAAATTATATTTTTAGATCTAGGGTTATATGTCGAATAGGCTTGTTAAAACACACCCCAAATTTATCATCTCTACAACTTAAAAAGAGAACACAAACTCTAGGATATTAGCTCTCCCTTGTGGCAACAAGCTAATCATCAACCCTAGTTAATATTGTGCCCCAATGTGATTTCAAGTGAAAGAGGGCAATCCTAGTTGAATCTAGGATCACTTTTCCTACATCACAATCTACTTCCTCTTGAGTTGCACTTAAGGGGGTGTTGGTGTGAAAGGGATGTTTTACCTAGCTAGTTCATAAACTAGGTCCTATTTACACTTGTTACTTAAGTTTACTTAGGATGCACATAGGATAGTCATCACTTTATGTCTCAAGTCATAAGATTAAGACACATGTCATAATATTATGCAATCTTATATTCACCTTGGCCTATATAGCTGGAAGGGGTTCCATTTTTAGTTCATTCATTCAATCTATTGTAATCTATTATTTGCATCCTTTGATAGAACAAAATTATTCTCTCATAGTTATGTTAGGAAATAATGCATCATACCCACAATCTTAATCCATTTCCTACATAACCCCATGAGAGAAAAGTATGCATGCAACTAACCATAATGCATAGATCAAATAGATAAGCCACAAGATAAAACAAGATATACCTTGGAAAAACCCTCAAGAGGGAAAAACCCAACCTCCAAAAGAATTCATACTCCATCTATTATTCAACAATAAAACAATAAATGCACTTACAATAGTTATCATGAATACTTTTGAAGCATCAAGTCTCTCCAATGCATCCTCTATGTGTCCAAGCATGAATCCACTCATCCCATGCCATGCTTCACATATGCACTCCTTAGAAAGACTCAATAATGACAGTGCGCTCACCTAGCCAACCTTAACCACTAAAAATGTGCTTGCTTTTATAGGCTCAAGCTCACACAAATACAACCAAGTGATAAGATAAAACCATGTGAATACAAAACCATTGACCCGTCATTTAATATTGGATACTAAGTTTTCACTTTATTAAATATTTTTTCAATATTAAATTATTATCTCACGCCTCTCACACATTAAATAATAATATAATGTTACAATACAACATAAAGTGGACCCTAAATAATTACCTAGTGTGATTAACCTCACCTCTTAGGTGCATCACAACCAAATAATTATTTAACTACAACATAATAAAACATTTTATGCAATGGTGTACAACACCATATCCCAACAAGCTAATCTCTCTTTTGCTTTCATAGAAGTTCTTAGATCTTGGGTGGCTACATTTTTCAGCCAAATCTTGCATGGTGTAGAGTATTTTATACCAACCCTTACAATTTGATTTAGAAAAAAATAGGGATGAAATTTGATAGTCCACTAAATTTTTAACAAACATGGGAACATTTACAACAAAAGAATGAAATACCAAATATTAAATTCGTGTTTGCCTAAAATTTATTAGAAAGAATCACTTACTTTATTATTTAGTCAATGAATATATGACCCCTAAATTTAGTGGGGGAGTTTCCATTGTGGTTTAAAACTATGGCCAAGTGTGTAAACTACATGTGATTTCGATTAAACTTTGTCTCTCAAATCTAGAGGGATTAAAACTAAAATGCCACCTATGGTCATAATTTTTTTTGAATCACATAAACTTTTTTTTTTGGCTAAAATATACCACACAAAAGTCATTATGTTTTTGTGTTACATTCATGTCGTTTGTGTTGGAAAAAAGTATTATTTCTAAAATTATTATACTAGAGTTATAAATGTTTTATGTATTTATTGTTGACACTTATATTTTACCACCTCTTAATGTCACGCCTAATATCTCATACTAATATAATTCTAATACAATGTCGACATTTCTTCATGACCATTCCATACAAATTCTCCTTTTAATTCACCACAACTAATTAATTAAATAACTTATATTAATTAGATAATTAGACTAATGTTCATCCATTTATTCTAAAATAAATAATAAATAAATAGATATTCTCACCTATCCTCCATAAATAAATGTGAAAGGTAATTATCCACTCATATCCTAGCATAACTTCTTTATGGTTCTCTTCTATTTTTAATCTATGCGCAACTAATTTAATAATAAAATAAATAACTAGAAAAATTAATGATCCATTCATATTCTATCATAACTCCTTCACAATTTCCTTTGATTTTTGATCCATGTGTAGCTAATTAATCAAAATGCATAAGTAAAAAGAACTAATTATCCTCACCCATATTAAAGCTAACTAAAAATCCATGACTCTTCTTTTACTCCTAATTATTTAGTCAACGAAGACTCTTCACTCAATCTCAATCAATATGCACCATCTATCCAAGATGAAATCTCAATTGTATGTCTTTTCATTAAGACATTTATAAATATATCCTCATCCTCCATCGAATCAACAATGTGATATTGACAAGGAAATGCTACAAAAATCTTGCATGACTCTTTGAGAAACCGCATCTATCATGTCTTGAACAATCAAATTCAACGAAGAGGGTTCATGTTGGTAATATTATCGTGTATTTTTTTCATTTGAACTATGTTTAGCTCAATATGAGGTTATGTTTGATTTAGAATAGCAGATTTAATAATGCTTTAATCTTTTTTTTCTTTTTTTCTAAATCACACATATACATGTATAATAAGAGATTCAACTAAATACACATTAGACTAGGTAGATCGAGCTAAAATTATAGTATTTTACAACCAAAATTTCAAACACATGTAAAATTTGTTTAAAACATCAAGGGATAGACCAATGAACTTAGATTAGAGTGATTGCATTTAGTTGATGAAGCTTTTACTTATATACTATAATTTGGTAATATATATTTTTTAGGTTGTGATTATATAGGTATTTAGATTATTTTTAAAAGAAAATGAGTATTTGTGAGGAATATAACATCACTCTCTATATTTGAAGAGAATTTGATAATATTTCTAAACTGTATAAATTTGGTGCATAGAATCTAACTAGTTATGTGATAAACATAATTTGGTCGATAGGTTATTATTATGTGAACTTTCTTCAAAATTGTCAAATTTCATCATCTTTTTTTCTCATCATTTTTATCATCTAAAAAACAAGTTTTTGTTTGAGTTGTCCAAATATTCTTATGATATGACATTTATAATACCCTTGAAAATAAAGTTTAAAAATATATTCTTATTCAAACTAATATATGTATGTCATGTAAGCTATGTACTTGTTCTCAAAAATCAATGGAAATAAAATAAATGGTCACAATGTTTCATGTTCTCCTCCTCTACACTACAACATTATTTATTTTTTGCATTAATTTTCATCATCTTCAATATAATAAAAAAAATATAAAATATATAGGTGATGTGTAATGTAAAAAAGAAAGTATATGTGGCATGCAATTTTATATGGTTAAAAGATCTATGTTGTCATTAATTTATGTAAAGTATTTGCAATGGAAAAGAATGCATGTTTAGAATATTGAGTACGTTTTGTCATGTTATCTTTGTACTTTTGTGACACTTTATAAAAGTAATTTGGAAAAGGTTTTGCCTTTCATGTTTTCTATAAATAAATAGATTTAAGAGATCAATTTTATTGAGCTTAAGAAGTGTTGTGCCTTGCGCACGCACACACATCCTATTTTTCTTAAGGTAATATGTGAATCTTCTTTATTTATTCTATATTTTTCTTTGTCCATTTTTCTATTCTTCACTAATTTTATTTGATTTTCCTATTTTTCTTAAGGTAATATGTGAATCCTCCTTATTTCTTTTGTATTTTTCTTTGTCCAATTTCTTACTCTTCACTAATTTTATTTGATTTTGCTTTGGGTTTGTTGTCTTGTGGTTATTTTTGAGATGTTTTATCAAACTTTAAGAGTTGGTCATCCTAGTGTGATTGTAAAAGAATCTCTAAAACCTCAATTTGATTATTCTCTTTTTTTGTTTTCTTGATGTGTTCATTTGCTTGATTTTAGTTGTATTTAGCTTTTGTTTTGGATTTGTGTCTTACTTTTCCTTAGTTTTTGAGATTTTACCTTATCATACTTTAAAGTTCAGTCATCCTAGCATGACCATCAAAGCATCTTTGAAATATATGATGTTTTTTAAGTCAAAGTTGTCAAGGGCCTATCTCGTCACCCTTGTTAACTTTTTAGAGTTGGTCATCCAAGTATGATTGTCAAAGCATCTCTAAAACCTGACACCTGGGATATGAGGTCACCCTGACCTACCTCCTAACTCTACATCAATGGAATTTTTTCTTGGGTGTGTTATTTTTTCTTTTGTTCTATATTTATCCTTTAATTTTTCACTTTATATTAATTTATTTTGCATTTTCCAAGGCTTCACAACTAGAAACTTCACCTCTTCATGATTTCAAGCCATGGTGAGGAGATTGTTGTTGTATATTATTTGCTTCCTCATGTGTTTGTTGTGTGTTGGTCAAAGGTCGCCTCTAATATCACCTTCCATATTTTCATCATTTTACTAACCAAGGTTTCTCCTTGGTTCATTGATGGTGGCCATTTTTTGGTTGTTTTTATTTGTTTGTTCATCTTTGTTTTTTGTGTTTGCTTTTTTTATTTTCTTACAATTAGGGTATTTGTGGGTCACTTTATTCTTCTTTTTTCCCAATTTTATGTTTTCCTTAATTTTTATTTATAGTTCTTACATCCTCTATTCTTAAGGACCCAATTTCCTTTTGATGAATCTATTCGTCAAATTTGTGGGTTATTTTTTTCTTGATGATGACATAATGATGTCATCCTTCCACTAACCTTGATGCCTGGCATCAGACTTGTGAGATAGGTTTGGATATCCATTATAAGACGAGTTACTCCAAAACTCTAACTCTTGACTCTCTTAGCAAATTTTCTCTTTTTTAGAGTTTATGTTTTGGTCATGATCTTATTTTGGTATTCAGTTTCTAGTCCCTTTGAAGTCTAATCCCTAATGTTTTATGTTAAGTTATATTTCAAGGTTGTGGTTTCCAAGTGCTCTTATTTGAGTAATAAGTTAGTGGTCTCTCTAAATTCCAAACATTTAAAACACTTTACAATACTTACTCTTTTGGGATCAAAGTTTAGGTTCACTCTTATTTAGGTGCTAGTTCAATGGTTCCTCCAAATTCTGATCCTCAAGACTTTTTAGTGGCTTATTCTTTTGGTACTATGACTTCGAGCTTACCTTTATTGATATACTCATTTTAAAGAGCATCTCTAATCCTTGAACCTTGACACTTTTCAAAGGTATATTCCCTTAGGTTCGAGGTTACTTAATGGCATGCTCCTTTTGTACCTTTAGAATGTTTAGATCTCCTAGATCCTCGATATCTAAAGCATGAATCATGTTGGAACACTAAAATCCAATTCTATGATAGGCTTTCTATGGTAAACATTATGATGCAACCCCGATAGTACTTTTTGTGCTTATCTATTCACTATCTTTAAATATAATTTAGTGAGGTTATAATGGTTTGATCTCGCTCACTAACCTATCTAGGGATATTATATGATTGAAATATCTAATGGCTTGTGTGTTCTTGGTAACACATATATAAGGAGAGCAACAATAGTCAAAAGTATTGAAGTATGAATACAAAGGATATATTCTTACATCAAAGATACCATATGTAACAACCACCCAATTAAACACTAATAAAGTATGGAAATTAGTGAATAACATAAAGGTAATGTAGATCTAATGTAGGAGTCAAATATTGACAAATAATATAAAGTGATTCTCTCGCTGCCACTACTATCACAATTCTATTGACAATACTTGTACTATCTTTAAAACTCAAATCATTTATATGCAAATGCAAATACCCACTCTTCTTAAATCAAATTGATGACATATGCAATAAATTTAATTATAGTAGTCATGCTCTCCTATAACAAATTTAGAATTGTAAAAGACAAGATATACAAATAAGTAAATGCATTAACACTTGTATCACAAACCATCATTGGTTTCCTTTTTCTGTAATCTAATGCAGAGAGAGAGCATCATCGAGGCAATATCCACCCTACCATGAAGCGTTAGCTTCCCCATGCTACTCCACTAGAGAAGCCCAACCCATTACAAAGGATCTAGCAATATGTAGCCAACATACATGATGGAATCTAGTTCATTGTAAGAATTGTTGTCAAATAGAATACCTACATGCTCATGCTCATACATCACATATCCAATACACAAGAATATTTTTCAAAAATAACATGAAGGATGATGTAAATCCACCAAGATAACACACATTTGCATGGAAATCAAAGAAATTCAATGTTTACAATCTATAATGTCTCATGCATCTCATAATGATGCCTTAACATTCTATAAGATGGGTAAAATAGTAACCCAATGACTAAGCCTACACTAATCAGATTACAATTATCAAATAGTACGCCAAGAAGGCTAATAAATAAATTCACTCGTACTCATAATAAAATACTCTTAACTCTTAGAGTAGTGATATTAGCCATTAAATTTGTATACCTACCTTGTACAAATCAATTCACATTTCAATCTGTAGATTGCAGCAGAAAGGACAGCGTTTAACCCATCATAACTTTTGTGTCCCTTGTCCAAAATTAAAGTTTTAATATGTTCTAGAAAGGTAATAGAATGAAGAACATAACCCAGAAATGTTTTTCTGAGAATCACATCCAATTAAGAGCAGTTTTATCTGCAACTTAACCCACTAGATTCTACGCAGAAACAACAATTTGTCAATAAGACGGCCTTGATTCATTTGTACACTAAATAAAGAATTTATTAAATTTATTCTTCAACCTGGGAAATAAATCTTAAGACACTATCAGACTATCAGTAGTACATAACTGTTCTAAATGAAATGTTCATATGTTTCATTGGAGACTAAATCAACTCTAACTTGCAGGATACTGCAATCTATATATATATATATATAAGTTTTTCCATTTAAATTTAGCTAATTACCACAATGTTTCCCTCTAAGTTTGACAACTTAGATTGTGAGACACATGATTATTGAATAAGAGGAACCACATATAGCCATTGACAATACTCAGTAGGTGCATTCAGTTATAAAACTCACATAAATTATGACAGTCCATTATCAACCTCTTGTGGAACCAAATATAAGAAACATTTTAAAAAGAAATTTCCCCTCTCATGTAAAAGATATTGAGGCTATCTATGAAGACTTCGCTATACTTGACAAAGTTCTTCATTCCAAAAGATATTAACTCCTTAACCATTGAGGTCAGTGCTAGAGCGTTTCTTTCTTTTACAAAGGGGATGATCTTCAAATGCATTCATTTAGACAATCTAGACTTTCAGACATGGATCATGATATTTTACTTGTGTAACTCAGAGCAATGATAATTTTTATTTATTCCTAAATTCTTTTTTGCCTTTCAAAAAAAACTGTTTCTTATCTCTCACTCATCTGAAACAATTTCTCAGATGCATAACCAAAAAAATAGAAATCCCATTGAGCAGATTATGTTTTCAACAGCCCCAAGAAGTGTTGTAAATTTTTCAATCAGAGTCTAGACACAGTGCATTGTGTCTTTGCAATTGTCATATAGATGTCAAATTTTTAATTGAGGAACTTATACTTTTCAAAACTTTTCAGTCAGAGGCAGGTTGCTATCTCACATTTCTTCAATACACTTCTTCCACAACAAATAAAACTTTGATGGATTATAATTGAGCAGCTTTCACATTTTATAAATAAGAAACATTAATACCAGACATCTAGCATTCAAGCAAAGGCATAAATAATTCTTCAAAGCTATTTTAACAAGCAAAAAATATAGCATATCAACCAGAAAAGGCAAAAGGCACAACATTTCAAACATGACACACAAAAGCATAACATCCAAACATAGCAGTCCTCTTCAAAATCAGAAAATGAACAGGAAAGAGTTTTTCAAAGTTTTAGAACAACCATTCCTGTGCTGCTACTAAGATTTTGGTCTCAATGGAAGTCAAATACTTACAGGTTACAACCTTTTGAGAGAACCTCTGCATTTAATCTGTGAGTTTTCCATGATAACAGGAATAACTTCCACAGCTGTTGCGATAAATCTTCTATAGTTTGAGGCTTAAAATGGACTCACATGAAGGGTTGTTCCTCCCGAACACAACAATCTAGACTATAACCTCAATTTCTTGCAATATTTCCTCTTTCATTTCGCTGATTTAATGGTGTGCAATGGAAATTTATGGCTGAGTTGCATTTATGCTCTGCGAGAAAAATAACTTTTAATGTTCCCCTCCATTCGGCACCCTCTTCCCCAAATAACAGTATTCTTCTTTTCGAAAATTTTCGAATAGTTTTTTTTTAAAGCAACCCCCAAAAACTCGCAGGCATGCATTAAGCCAAGTATAATAACCTTCTTTTTTTTTTGAAGGCCTTTACCAACTTCTTTTTTTAATTTTGTTTTATATTATTCCGTTTTTAAATAATATTTACTTTAATTTATTCATCTTTGATTGATATTAGAGATACAAATTTTGGACATTTGGACATTTGGACATTTAGGAGTTCTTGCAAAGGGTCCTCTGAGAAACCTAATACCTTAACCAGTTTCAAGGTGTAAAGATTCAACCCTGCTCTTCCGTCTATCAAGACTCGTCTAACTTTTGTTTCGTGAACAAGAACTTCAAGGTGTAATTGGTCATTGTGGTGTGTCTTCTCAATTGAATAATCTTGTTCAAAGAAGGTAGCATGATGAGAGTTGGTTAGGTAGCCCACCATCTCTTGGAAATTATTGACATCTAGATTGGTGGGGATGGTAGTGCTTTGCAAAGCTTTGTCCAAGATGGCTCGATGATCAAGTGATATAGTCAACAGTTCTAAGATAGAAATTTGTGCTGGGGTCTTCCCCAACTGTTCAAGTAAATTGTACTAAGACTTAGAGGACTGTGGTTGTTGCTGTGTTGGAGGAATTTGGACGATTATCTTAGTTCGATGAGTGTTGATAGCACATTCAAGGATTTTCTTTATGGTAATAGTGTTGACATTTTCATTGGCAGCTCAAATGTGATTTATGATTGTGCTGTGAGGATAGTCATACTTAGCATTAGTATAGTTGGCAAGATTATTGGTCTTATTTCCCGAACTGGAGGCTTTTCCCT
>CM021109.1:138287440-138508039 GCA_007115665.2 Sequoiadendron giganteum
GTTCTATTATTGAATTGGATTCTGATCTAAACAAAGAAAGCATAGTAGACAGTTGTTAATTTTAAGCCCAAATGGCAATGATCTAATCTAATCAAACAATTTGTTTCAAAATAATTTTTGACAAATGTTCTGTAAAACAATTCATTAGTAGTCTGATCTTTGTCTTCGTCAATCGTCCTGTTAACATTGTTTGTATATTTGTCTTTTATGAAATGTCCTACAAACACTACATTAGCTCCTCAAGAAGACGTGTTGCAAACTCTGAATTAGTTGTAATGAAAACTGCAATTAAAAATTCAAATTTAGTATTCAAACATCATTTTTTTTTATACCAGTCAAATGCGTCGCAGGGAGGCACAAATGCATCACAAAATGTCAAATGTGTCACGAAAAGTCATATGCAGCTCACGGGGTCAATTGCGTCGTTTTGTGCTGCAAATGCATCGTGTCATACCTGTACCTGCAAAACTCAAAATTTCTACAGATTTTTTTTTGAAGACGGTGTCTTCATGTCAAGTTCACCAATGTAACACAAGAAAACAAGAAAGATTAAGCAATAAAATGCAATAAATTCAAATATAAACCTATGCTAACAACAAAGAACAATGGAAATATAAAAAGCATAAATAATAGAAAGATCTCACCGAACATCTGTGTAATTCCATGAATAACCTTGATTGCACTTCTCCATTTTGTTGTTGTATGATAATTTCCCTCAGATTTCTCTTAAGTGTGCAAGTATAGCCTCATGATAGTGTTATTAGCAAAACATTGAAGATTCTTAAAGTTGCTTTCAGAAGGAGTAATAATGATAGAGGTAAAGCCAATTTATAGAAAATTGATTTTCGAATGACAAACTCAAATTAAAAGATAAATCAACGATTGAGATTAAAGATATGACATGCGATAGAGATTAGTGTCATTAATAATGCAAGTGATAAAACCTAAAAGGTGGGGATTAAAATTAAATAATAATTTAATTTTTAGTTGAGACTATTCAAAACTCAGAAGAATAATGATTGCATGTAAAGATAAAGATTAGCATAAAGGAAACGGTATGTTCGAATGCACAGATGAATTAATTAAATAAATAAAAGTTTGCATGTAGAAGAATAATACTAGATAACTGATCGATTAAGATCGAAAGTCTGTTGTTAGAAACAATCAGATATTAAATCAGGAGATAACTGATTGATTTAATTAAATCTCGACTTAAGTGGTAAATGACTAATTAGATAACTAAGTGATTATCTAATTATAGAAGAATATGCTAGGAATAATTCTTTTTATGAATCAAATAATTATTTAATTCAACATTCAAAATTTAGGGATTAGATTAAATAGATAAAGATTTATTTAATTGATTGGAGAAAAGGTTAAAGAATAATTAAATAATTTTAGATGATTATTTAATTATAGTTGAAAATGTGATGAGGGTAAATTTAATAACAATTTATGTAATTTTTAGAAAGAAAATATATTTAATTAGAGACGTAATTAAATAAATAACATTATTTAATTAGTCAAGAAAAGGTGAATTTGAATTATTCAAATAATTAAAGTTATTTAATTAATAGAGAATAGGTGACTTTAGAAAATAACTAAATAATTAAAATTATTTAATTATGACAATGAAGATGAGAATTATGTCAAAAATTGAAGTCGCAAGCCTAGACCAATTTTTAATGTCTACAAATATTAGAGATACAAATTTTGGACATTTGGACATTTAGGAGTTCTTGCAAAGGGTCCATGGTATAGTAGATAGAACACTCATGGCCTAATGCATTGTAAAGTCATACTTGATGTAGGTTGTTGAATTTACTATTTCCCTCCACTATTTGGAGGTAGTGTTAGCCTATGCCAAAGAATATGATCAAAAGCAAAGAAATATATTTGGCCATGTAAGCTAAACTATATTGGACATCAGTTTAAATACCATTTAAAGAGTATTTTGGCTTCCAACCTATGCCCAATATGACAAATTAAATGTGGAGGCATTGATATCTACTATGCGAGCATAACAACACAACCCACCAACTTCATCAATAACAACTTGTTGCTACAAAGAAGGAAATATATTGTGAAGATGGAAAGAGTCATTCATAAAAGTAAGTTCCAGGAGGACCACAAGGATGCCATCACCCTTCTCAATAGGGTCTTTAGTTTTCCCGATGCTAAGGATTTCTATCCTTGGATTTTCTACTTAATCCTTTAGATTTGTGATGAGAAGAGTATAAACTAGGCCATTCTCATCATTGATACACTAAAAGAGAAATTGTGTGAGGTGTTGGAATCCTCTAGACATGACATCATATGTGGTATATTTGTTAGCTTTTCAATCCAACTTCTAGGTTTAAATCAAGTGGGCACCCCGCAAATGGGAGAAACAAAGGTATATGATCATTATCCCCAACTAGAAGTGAAATACTTGGAAACACTATAACGTGGTGAATGATGATTTTTTATGCTATCATAAGATGTTTGGAAAATTATTATATAAAGAGGTTGTCTTTGGATGTAATTGAGGTTATGGTTGGCTCAAGACATTGGTACATCTAATTTATTTATTTATTTATATTAGAGTGGGTGGCTTTCATAAAGCAACTTTAAACTCCCAAGGTATCCCATTGAAAAGATTATTTTGTTGGTGATTTGTACATGAGTGGTGGAGATATAAAAACTAATTGCTAGCAAATATAAGGTTGGAATTTCCCTCCCATTCCAAGTAGGAAGTGATTCATGCTTTAGTGTGTAGAATGATATGGTAGTTGAGCAAGAGATGACCTATTTTAAAATGCATATGCATGAATAATTCAATCCCATTTTCAATATTGGATCCCTAATTAGGTAATTTTTTAGATATGTGCCTACAAAAGAAGAATTTTGGGTTGATTATCTAGATCAACATGAAGTGAGAATCAAATATTATTACAAGATGACACTCCATTTTGGTTAAGGATTACTATTTGGAGAAAATTCCCAAAATAATGCATGACAATGGAAAGGTCTTGGAACCTTCCTATAACAAGGATAAAGTTTTCAATAAACCCATGGATAGAATAGACCAATCCAAGCTAGAAGATGTATTTATTAAGGCAAGAAAAATAGCGGTGATTACAAGAACACGAAGGTGGTTGAGGTATCCATACATGATGGATTATTCTTGTCCATAGAAATAGAAACCTTCTAAGGCCCCTATGGTAGTTGCAGAACAAGAGGAAGCTTTATTTATTGTAGCACTGGGGAAGAAAAAGAAAAGGAAGGATGAGGCTCCTAGTCCATAGTTATTGTAGATGAAGGTGAATTATAGAGAAGAGTGAGGACTACATCCTTTATTGTTCTTCCTACAACTCAGATGCCACCTACTCCTTTGATTTAGTCTCTCTTTCCTTCACATCCTCTTTCTCCTCCTCCACATGTCAACATCTTAGTACATTATCCTACAAAGGAAGAAATAAATATTGATAATTGCAAGGATAAATACAAATTCCTACATGAGATTTAGAATAAATAATTTAAGATTATGTGTTATCTATATTGGTACCCCATTTTGCTATATTTTTCCATGTTCTACAATTTGAGCATGTTATTTTCATTTTGTTCATACTTATTTCATTTCCCATCATTTATAACTGATTTGAGATATATGTATGGGTTTTTTATGTTTAGGACGTGCTTTTAAGTCATGATATTCATTTCCTTCTTTAGGCCTAAATACCCAAGTTGAAAAAAAACAAAAACAAAATTAAATGTGAAGGTTGGCCAGTGTTCCCATCTTGTAGAACACCCAAATGGGTATTCCATTTCAAGTTTGAAGGAAATTGGGTAAAAATTGGAAAATTTATGGCAAATCAGTTTTCCCCTTTTTAGGAATAAGGCAGAGGTTCTAGGTGTTCTAAGAACCTTGGGACTCCCCGATGAGTTCTCGTTCCCAATGAAAATCTTGAAAAGTATTTTTATAGAGTTCTTAAGGAATTGGGATAGTTCATGATGAGGTCAAAATCACCAAAAAAGGAAAGAAAATAAGTTTCAAGTTCAAATCAAACCTTTATGAAAGTTCCAAAACCGTGGTTGGTCTGATAAGGTTTCCAAAAACACCCTAAGTGTTGATAGTCACTGATAGGGTAGGAACCCCTGACAAGTTGAAAAATGAGCGAGAATGTGCAAGTTGTATGTAATATTGGGTTATTTTTTATGTGTGGGAGACATAGAATAATTAATTAGAAAAAATATTTAATATCGGGAAACTTAGTATCAAAAGGTAAATGAAGGGTCAATGGTTTTGTGTACTCATGGTTTTGAGGCACATGGTTTTATCTTACCACTTGGTTGTATTTGTGTGAGCTTAAATCACCATTAAATTATTCCTTATAAATTTTTTAACTTTGCCACAACACTACCACTAGCGTAATACCTCTCGAGTGTTGCTAGCATGCCACCACCGCTAGTGGGTCGTTGGCCAACTACCCAAGGGTTGCTCACTAGCCATTCCTATATGCCAAATTGGATAATTTTATTTTTCAAATTGGCATAACTTTCATCCATGGTGTGGATTTTTTACTACCAATAGTCAATAGAAACCTCTCTATGAGAAATACATAGTAGTATAGGTTTGGTTCCTTGATTTTTTAGTTTTCATAATTTTTTGGGCCGTGAAGTTACATGTTTCTTTAGAACACGGTTTTAGACATAACTTTTTCATATGGAATCACATTTTTTTATTTATAATAGGCATTCAAGTTAATTTGTAGTGTAATACATAATAGATCAGGTAGATTTTTAGTTTGAGGTGTAAACAAAGTTTTGTACTTGTCTGATCACTTGTAGAGGCGTGAGATTCGGGGTGTGGTTCTGTGAGAATCTAGACAAGTCAAGAGGCAAAACCTTGATGGAGTGCATGTTTTCATGAGATATATGATGGCATAACAAATTTTTATATTTGGTACTTCTTGATATATGTTTGCAAGTGTTTTTAGAGTTTGGACTTTGATGGTGACATGTACACACAGTTCCTTATGGTTTGAGGACATGGATTGATATGTGTGGAGACTTGGAGTCTTGTTTTGATGAGAGATAAGTGCAGGTACATTGATGGTGATGATTATGGTGTCATGGATATGTAGGTAAATTTGAGCATTAGCATGATATTATCATGTATGTGATTATTTGGTGGTGGTGTGGTTCAATGTTAGGAGGCTATTCTTATCTCCTAGATGCTTGTTTTCTTCCTTGAATATGGTTACTCATTTGTGGAACTTTTGGGAAAATCACATCTATGGTTGATTTGGTGTTTGATTCTTGAGTTCTACATGATTATCTTCTTTGATATCTCAGTTTGTAGGTTGCCAATGTGATAGTGTGTTTGCATGTTTCATTGTTTGGGATCTACAAGCAATGTAGTTGTGTGGGTTAATCACCCATTTGGTACTAGTGGGATGAATCATATGTGAATTAATTATATCCATGAGATTCATTTAGTGTTGATGTAGAATTTTTTTGTTGGCCTTGTCTATGATCATTTGTGCATTGGTATGTTGGATTGAGATGAGAGGATGGATGATTAGAGTGACTAGATAGTCAGTTATTGGTACTTGTAACATGTTTTTTATGATGTCATGGACAAATTGGATACATGGTTTAGTGTGAAATTTTGGAAATGATGTTTTATTTCCTTGTCTTAAAGATCTTAGTTCTACTTTGGTGTTATTATCATTTTAGTTGAGTGTGTGTGGACCATGATGATCTTCAGATTAAAATATAGTTTTCATAATATCATGGATAGCTTGGTATCATATTTCAGAGGGAGTTTGGTAGTGATATGGATTTGGTGATGGATGATCTTCTAAAGTGGTTGTTGATGTCATGGAGGAGCTCTTGGTTCTTGTTGTTGTAGTGAGAGTTCTTTCACATTTATAGTCTCATTCTTAAGAAATGGCTATTTATATGGGATTGGAGATTTTCATCCTTGGTTTAGAGGTATTTGGTATTGCATCTTGGTTTACTCTAGATTATAGATTATATTTTTGACATGATATAGTTTCTCTTGAGACTAGGATGTGTGCATTGGTGCATGTGATATCCTAGGAAGAAATGTTAGATCATGATGTCATGATTGGGTTCCTAATTATAAAATTGGAGCTTTGATAGTGGTCTTGTTGGTTTTCTTTATATTGATTATATTGGTCATTTGCTTGGGAGCTTCACAATAATGTTGTGTTGCATTTGGATCTTAGCATGGATTGATCAGTTTTAGGTGCTCATGGATACTTGGATAGATGGGCGAGGTTGGAGTTTTCTTGAGATTAGAGACATTTGTTGAGATAGTTACTCTTTTGAGGTTTCAATAGGAAGACTAAGGAACCTACACCTAGATATGGATGTGAGCTCATGATGGAATTGAGAGGAGCTTGTTCTTAGAGTGAGTCATGATGAATTAGTTATCATGGAGGAGCATTCTCATTCCCCACTCTTGGTCTACTCGACGACTTATCATCTGGTAGGTATTTTTCCATTCTTGTTTTAAGATGCATTATGTTTTATGCTTTATCTTTTCATGGATATGGAACTTGAGCTATGGATATTACTTATAGAGGGTTCATTTAAGGTATTTTTACCATGGTTATCTCCTTGTGCATATGATTTGTTTTATGATGTCATTTATGAGGATCATAGGAGATGTTTATTGGGCTGATTTCTTGGTTTGAGAATGGATATTTTGAATTTTATCTTCCTTGGTTAAGAGAGGCTTGCATCCATGTTGATATTATATGATACATATTTTTTATTTGATCTATAATATTTATTGGTTGGGTGTTGAGGCTTTTCATTGGAGGTTGTAAGGAGATCATACTTGACAAGGAGTAGTTTTTTGAGGTGTTGGTAAAAGAGCATGATATGATTTATAGTTTTTCTCTCTTCATTCTATGACTACTTCTCAGAGGTTCATGTTAATATAATTTGGGAGATTTATGGTGACATATTGTGAGATATTATGCAACTATTTGTGTTGCATGTGTGGATCATTGTGATTGTACTTGGTACTAAATAGTTTTAATCATTTGCCACAACTTGATTTGAGTTTTGATCGGTAGACTTGATATGCCTTGATCTATTTTCATATTTGACATTACCCATGTAGTGGGAGTTCCTAGATGTGTATGTTCTTCATTGACAAGTTTTATACATGAACTTGTGATTGTGGTTTATGGGTTGCATATATTTTTGGAATGAGTTTACTAATGTTGTTGATACCTAGGAGGTATGGATAGCTGGATGTATTAGCAAATTTTGTGGGTGTTATTTCTATTCATGTGGATTTTTACCTTTGACAACAACTTGGAGCCTTTATTATCACTTGGATTCAATGCTTGTGTTATTTGGATTTCTATTTCTTCACATTGGCTTGTTCTTTTTATTCCATAAGTGTCATGCTAAAGGATGAGATAATTTATTGCTTGAGATGGCGGTCACTTTGATTTTACTATATGTATCTTGGTAGAGCACAAGAGCATGCTAGAGAGTCATTTGGTTTCATGTATGGATATGATGTATTTCATTGATTGACCCTTATGCAATGTATACACCAAGCTGGAGAATGTTGGGAATAGGTGTTGTACACTTTGCATAACATGGAGTAATTTATATATGTAAATCAAATAAATATTTAGTTGTGGTGCATCTAGGAGATGTGCTTAGCCACATTAGATACTTATTTGGGTCCACTTATGAAGTTGTATGTAACATTGGGTTAGTTATGTTATGTGTAGGAGACATAGAATAATTAATTGGGAGAAATATTTAATGTTGGGAAAATTAGTATCAAAAAGTAAATGAGGGGTCAATGGTTTTATGTACTCATGGTTTTGAGGCACATGGTTTTATCTTACCACTTGGTTGTATTTGTATGATCTTGAATCTATAAAAGAAATCACAGGTTTTTTGGTTAAGGTTGGTTGAGTGAGTGGGTTGTCATTGTATTTAGTTTTTCTTGTGAGTGCATATGTGCAACATAGAATAGGATGTGTAGATTCATGCTTGGAAACATGGAGAGTGCATTGGAGGAGATTTATGTCTCAAAAGTGTTCATGAAAACTTTGTAAGTGCTTTGTAATGTTTTATTGTTGAATAATACATATAATGTGGATGATTTTGGAGGCTAGGTCTTTCCCTCTTAACGATTTTCCCAAGGTATATCTTGTGTTAAATTTTGGTTTGTCTATTTGATCTATGCATTATGACTTTTTTGTAAGCTTCCATGCATGCTTTTCTCTCATAGGGTTATGTAGGAAATGGATTAAACATTTTGAGTATTATGTATTATTTCCTAACATTCCAAGAACCTCGTGGACCTCTAACGAGTTCTTATTCCTAATGAAATATTTGATGGGTTTCAATTCTCTTATTGTAGTCCCAACGAGTTCAAAAAAGCTTTTATTGGTTCTTAGATCCATGGGAATTTTTGTCATTGCATGAGTTTTAAAGTCTAAGGGAATCTTCATCCTTTGCAAAATTTAGGCTCTATGGGATGTTACATAAGTTTCAAGGTCAATAGGATATTCCTGCATCCCAACTAGCATCTCACTTTTCCAATAGAACCATTGATTAAGTGTTTGTGTTTTTGGGCGATTGGGGTTTCAATGTTCCTTCTACCTGCATGCTTTCTTTATCAGCCCCAAATCTTTTCTCATACCCTATCAAAAATTGGCTAAGTGCTAAGTTGTTAGAATTTTGAGTGAAGTCCTTAAAATAACTTAAAGCATAAACAAGCAAAGCATAAAAGAAAAAGCATACAAATGATTATACCTCAAAACATTTTCATCTACATGGTTAAACTAAACAAGCTTTGCACCCAAGAAGCTTATTGACATGCTCTCTAATTTGTTATGTGGATTGCTCAAGAGGAATTAAAACATAATATAGTTATAACCCAAGACTTGATGAAAATGGAGAGTGATAGCTTCTATTTATAGAAGTGCTCAAATGGATGGAGGGCTAAGATCTTACCATAAGACCGATGGATCATGTTGAGTGGTGCTCCCAAGCAAGAGGAAGAGGACAAGTATCATGTGAGGGATTGATGAGAGTGCGAGCTTGGATGGAAATGATTGGATAGGATAGAGATAGAATTTAAAATTGGATTTTATGGAGAGCAAAGAGATAACCCCATACAAAGTCAACTCAAAAAGTGGCATTTTTCTTTAGTGGATTGAATGAGATGGAGGTGAGAATTTATCAGAGAGATGAGGAAGCAAGCATGTGAAGGGGAATGACATGTGACATTGAAAGAATTTAAAATTGAAAAAAAGGCTAAGTGGATATTAATGAAGGGTGATTTAATTAATTAATCTAAGATTAATTAATTAGTGGCTTTTGAGAGGAAAAGACCAAGGTTACATTGAATAAATAATTTTAACCTTAGAAGAATGAGATAGTAGTGAAAATTAATTAAATTAAATATTTAATTAATTTAGAAGAGAGATGGAATAATTAATTAAATAGTACAATATTTAATTAATTTAGGAGGGAAATAGGATAATTAATTAAATACTATTTTTAATTAATTATAGGATGATGATAGGGATCAATTTAAATTTTGAATTTTAATTAATTTAGAAGTGTAATGTCAGAATTGGGGCGTCTACATTTTGCCCCTCTTTGATGTAGCATATGAAGTGATGTTGCATCAAAGAAGTTTAAAATTTTCCCCAATAGGGTAGATGGAATAAGAGGTGATGCCCCCTTGAGAGATCAATTGAAAAAAAATAATAATAATTTTGAGTGGTATCTCGAAAAAGGTGGGTTTAGAAGAGATGGATGTGCGTTAAAAAAAAGAAAAATGGAAAGGAATAGGGCGGCAAGTCTGAAAATAAGTAGTATTGACTAGGGGTAAGGGAATTTACCACATGTCTTAGAATAATTAGGGCTAAAGGCCTATAAATAGGCCTTGGAGGGCTCCATGATTTTATTTTCACCTTTGCAATTTGGGAGAAGAAGAGCAGAGCAAGCAAAGAGGAGATGGTAGTTTTTCCTCAATATTTGCATCGTGTAGAGCATGTTCGAGAGTACCAGTGAGCGGTGGAGGCATGAGAGTTGGTGAGTGATCTAATCTAGGGATTTTGGGGTAGTTAGGGGTAATAAATGCAGGTAGAATATGATAGGAAGTTAGGAAAAACAAAGGCACGATTCTGTGAAACCTTCCTTATGCACATGATTGTGGTGCCTCTATTGCATGAAGTTGTGCTTGTGCCTAAAATGATGCTTGCAAAGAAAAATGGTGCTCACGCTCCATTAATCAATGCCTTAGGGGAAATTTTTGCTTGTGCTAAGGGTAAGGTCCCATGGAGGGGGGCTTCCTAAAAATCCAAGGCATAATCTACTTAAATTTTTAGCAGAATATTTTGAAGTAAGTGGTCCTATGAATTTGGTTGTGCAGTTTAGCTAGTGGTGGAATGGTGGTGGTTGGTGGCGGAATGGAGTGTTGTAAATAAAAAATTAATAAATAATCAGAATTTCCCCCAAAATTTGTGACAACTGACAGAAAAGTACTTTTAAGTAGGTGGAGCAATTTCTAGCCCCACCCTTTTTCCACCAGCTAAAATTTCCTCCACCTGCTAAAAAAGATTCCAAATAATCCTTTAGCAGATTTTTTTTTTCCCACGAGACCACCTGCTTTCGTGAAATCCGGAGCCCAAGCCCCCCCATGGGACCATGCCGTAAGTGTGGTGCCTATGCTTGAGGATTCAATGCTTGTGCTAAAGCGACGCTTGTGTTTTGCAAGTGCACGCCTCTAGGGGTTAAGTGCACCCTTGCATTGGAAACGACGCTTGTGCAGGTTAGGTACACGCTTGTACCAAAAATAGTGCTTGTGTAAGATAAGGACACAATTATGCCAAAAATGATGCTTGCATAAGATAAGGATGTGCTTGTGCCAAAAACGACGCTTGCATAAGATAAGGACGCGCTTGAGCCAAAAATGATGCTTATGTAAAGATAAAAGCGTGCTTCTACTAAAATTTAGGTATGTGGGGTTTTTTGAAGTTTAATTTAAAGGGATTTATTTTATTTTGAGGAGGGATGAAATTGGTTAGTGGCATGATGCAGGAGCCTCTAGTGACTCTACAGTCGCACGAGCGACAACTCTGAGTGATGACGCAACTACGATACCACCTCATAGAGATGGATGGGGAGTGGTTGAGTTTGATGGGATTGTTCTATGTGTTGAGGATGACTCAGTTGAGGGTGCATTAGGTGATGATGACAAGTTTAGTGGAGTGATGGCACGATGACACGAACAACTTCTATTTATTGATTGGCAAGGCTACCATTACCTTGGAGGACGTATGGTGGATCTTGAGACTCTCGATATGGGGAGAGATCATAGATTATGATTTGATGCATGTCGAGGAGGTGCTAGCATGGGTATTCATGAAAAATGATCTATCTGTTATGGGGATTGAGCTAGATTTGGAGGCAGGGATGGGAGAGCTTCCAGAGTTATCTTTGTTTACAACAACATTGATGATAGGGGTTTTGGTTCAAATAAGTGGTCTTGGGGCTTTGTCACTAGATAGGAAGGAGTACTCGATAGGATGTTGTTAGAGGGTACAATGCTTGTATGGGGTGCATGCATATTAACTAAGCTTTACAAGGAGATGCTCTTGGTTGTATATAAGGATGGTCAGAGCCTAGGTTGAAGTGTTAATTTGTTACACATTTGGGCATATGAGCATGTGGCAGTTTTATGACTAGTGGTGGATAGGGCAAGAGGATTATGTATGCCTTATGTGTTTCCCTATGCATCATTCTTACGACACGAGTGGCTAGGAGATCCACCTTATTGGAGACGGGTCATTGATGAGATGGATAGCTTTATCTAGCGACCATACAGTGGGTGCAAGGTATGGGAGTAGGATGATGTGTACATGCCATATGTACAAAGGATTCATTATCTGGTTAGCCGCACACCCACCATTATCGAGTAGTATTTTCTAATTAGGGTGATGAGGCAGTCTGGTCTTCAATAGATGGTACCCATACAAGAGGTTGTATTTGTGCAAGTCATGCAAGAGAGAGGGATATGAGGTAGATACATTGAGACCTGCATATCTAGATAGGATTGGCGGGATACCCCAACAACGTTATGGGATCCATGAAAGGCAGTGATAGATGAAGGCACTAAAACTGAGTACAATGCATGGTGGTCACAACAAAGGCCAATACAATTGATGATCCCATGGGATTAGCTTGCTTTGTTCAAGGAGGATGATGATGGTGATGACAGAGATGGGGATGATGGTGGCTGACGAGTTCGACAGAGGGGAAATCTAGAGGAAGGTAGAGGAGAGGAGAGAGTGATGGAGGAGGATATGGATATAGACAGAGAAGGTCATCCTGATCATGAGGGTGATATTTAAGTGAGTATGGGGTTAGTGATAGTAAAGTGGGACTAGCTTAGGTAGGAGAGAGTGTAGTTGATGGGGGGAGCACGATATGGCATGGGAAAAGGTAGTCCTTTTATAGGGATTACTAGATGGGGTGAGGGGTGGAGATGGAGGGGCACAATTGGCCTTAGTCACAATAGATAAGGATGCAACTCAAGCTATAATAGCCCAACCTCGAGGAGATGTGGCTAGATTACGACATGAGCAAGATATTGTAAGATAGGTTGTGGCTGGTCAAGGGATGCAGGACATTGTTTTAGACCTAATTCGTACAACATGAGAGATACAATATTACCACACACTGTATGAATGAATATTATTAGCAAAGCAATGAGAGCCTTGTTTTATAGCTAGGACCCAATCTCATAGATCTGAATCAACCAAATCAGAGCCATCAATGGGTATGGGGACACCTCCTCCTCGTGGTATGCCTCTGCTGCCACCACCAATAGGACTAACTTAATCAGAGGGAGCTAGCATGAGATAGGTGCTTACAAGATATTTTTGATTATACCCTAGAGGGGTATCAAATTTTTGGATGTATATGGCTCAGAACTTTCATATATTTGTACCATTACATTATTTTTATTATGAGATCACAAGTTTTGTAGTGATGATGTATGTTTTATGGACTTTATTATGTGATGTGTGGTGATGATCTATTTATAATGTAGATGTTTATGTGATTTTATATAGTTTTATGATTTCTAGCTAAATGCATGTATGGTTAGATGGATATGGTGTATGCATTTTTATGTTATGGTGATTTTGTGTAGATGTATATAAGATGTGTATGAAACTTTAATATATATTTGCATGTATGTATGGATACTACCATGTTTATGCAGAGTGTGGAAGGAAAATTATGGGATGGAATAATGTGTATGATATGTGTTCTACTATATTATGGATATGTATCGATATTATTATTTTTTATGGAAAATGTGAATGGATGTAAAGTGATTATTTAAAATGGTAAATGATCTTTATTATGTATAATGGAAAATGAAATTAATGCTTATGCATATAAAATGACTATGGTTATGGATTATGGTAAAATGGGAAATGATTATGGATAATGAGTACATGAGTGGTGGATAATGTTTATGGATATGCAAAAATGGATAATGATTATGAATAAAATACAAAATGGATAATGATCATGGATAAAATGCAAAATGGATAATAATTATGGATAAATGAATATGTAAAATAGATAATGGTTAATGATTAAATGAATATGTTAAATGGACAATGGATAATGATTATGCATAAAGAATATGTAAAATGGATAATGGATACTGATTATGCATAAATGAACATGTAAAATGGATAATGGATAATAATTATGCATAAATAAATATGTAAAATGGATAATGGATATGGATGTGATTATGTGAAATGGATAATGTAAAATAGAAAATGATTAAGAATAGATAATAAGTATGAATAAATGAATGGGTCAAATGACTAATGATGCATGATGAGTTAGTATTATTTTTTTGTTCATGATACAAGATATAATCAAGACTGGGTGGGGGGAATAAAATCATAGGATATGGGAGGATGCAAAAGGGGTTGCTTGAGAGGGGGGTGATTATGCTAAAAATATGGTGATTAATCCTAAAATCTGATATTGCAAAGGATATTATGCCCCAAGGTATATATGACCAATGGTGCATATGTGTCCTTTGTGTGAACTTTAGAATCACAAACAAACAATAAATTATCCTAAAACATGTAACGCCCTTCACGACCTTAGTGGGTCATAGAGGGTAATGTAACTATTGATGGCCAAATTGACACAACAACATTTAAACATAATATCTCTATCCTATTTCTCTTGAAAAAGAAAAATAACATATAGTAATCTAACTCCCAAGGTCCTGGTAGTTGGTTCTCAACTGTGTTGTTTTGCTAAGCGGTCAATGAGGCTGTAATGTTCAAGGGGCCTACTGGTTATTGAGATTTTTTTTATTGCTATAAGATCAAACTTTCATCTAAACCTACTCCAACCAGGGGGTATAAAAAAGGGCAAAAGATAGATCAAGGACACAACAGATAAAAGAATGTTCATTCATTCAACTAATCAGACCTGTTACCTTCCAAGGAATTCCTAAATTAAAACTGCAAAACCAATCAACCTGTAATCAATAAACAACCATTCATTCATAGTGCAAATTTCATCAGCAGATTTCAGATCACCATTTGAACAAAAGAGAAAAAAGAAGATAAAACTCCATTCCTTGAAAGATTCCAAATCAAAATGATTAACAAAATAAATATCATCCTAGAATACAACTTGAATTAGTTTAAATATTGCTGCTCCTACTGTTGCAAAATAGATAAGCAACATTTACAAATCTGGCAAGATCACCAGTGTACAAAAACCAATGTCTTCAAATTGATTCAGCTAAACTAAGAATTGTAAAAAACTCCATTAACTATCCTACTGCTAACCCTAATTAGCCAAGCTGTAAAAATTATAACTGTCTTTTCCTGAGTGTCTCACCCCTAAGTGTCTAAGCCTTACAAATGAGCTCCATTTTACAATTAATAGCCCATAATTGTATAATTTCCTCAAAAAATCACACATCAAAAGTTGTAGCTTTTGTTTGTAGGCAATTAAATCAGAAAGATAACTTTCTGTTTCAGCTCTTTGTTTGATCTCAGTTGACTTTAGTTAGTTTCAGTTGAAACTCCATTCTCCAGCTTGCATATGTAAAACAACATTCCTCTCCAGAAAACAGGGACCACCATACTCCAGTTCACTCCCAATTGATTAATAGTCCTTTGAGAAAAATCTCCTTCTTTTGTACATGTGATTTGCAATTGCAATCTTTATCTGCTCTTCAATAGTACATACAACCATCAACATACATTAATTAATCAGCATAATTAAGTAAATTCATATCATTTAATTAATTAAAAAATAAAATTAAATACTATTTTAATTAAATGAATTTGAATAACTCAACAATTAAATCCCATCTGAATTAATGTTGCTTCAAAATATAATGAAACAATACTAAAAGACCATAATGATTAAGAATCATCTTAATGTTGTTCATCATAATACCCTTCACTTCATAAACTTAGTCCCTCACTTTTGCAGGCTTGCTGATTTCCTGGATAATCTATACAATTTTAAGCATACTCCTTCACTTCTAGGCAGATGATACAAGTAAACATTCTACAATGTTTCAAGTACATTTCTACAATTAATTTCATCCACTAGGATTTCTTCACAAAGCATTCCTCAAATCACCCCCATCATACTTATCCGCTGTTTGGAGCAAAGCCAACTCATATTCTTGAAACACATCAGGTCCAATTCCACTTCCTGAATGAGCAGTTCCCACTCCACATAGTTTTCCACAAAATCTCACATTATTTACTTGTTCAGGGCTTAATTCATTCTTATCGAAAAGTCTCAAAATAAGCTTCCATTTCATAATATGAGCCTTATTCCAACTGTGTCAATTTTGCAAGTCGAGCCTTTCATACTTTGCATGCATTTCCTTTTTGGTAACTGTGCGGGTCACTCCATGTTTTTCTGTCAAACGATCCATGTCTCTTTTATGCATTGGCTCACCACATTTTGCCTGGAGATTTTTAAAGATTCCAACAGTTTGTGAGAGTCGCCCATACTTCTCCATTTCTTTGGGGACTTTAGTCAAACGGTTCACATGTGACGTCTATGCTTGCACACTTTGTTGCATGTATATCGGGCAAGTCCATTTTTTTTGGGTGCATGTTCAAAACTTTCTCCAAAGCTTCCCTTTCAGCGCGGATTAGAGGACGTTAGAAGAGGTTGTGGGCTCTGGTCTTTGCACTGGCCGATTCAACAAATCCATTTTGAGCAGGTCCTGCGATCTATGTATGCCATAGCGCATTTCTTCGAGACATTTTGGGAAACATTTCATTCGCCATTGTCTACACTTCACATTTTGCATGCATGCATTTGGCATTTCGGTGAATGCTCATATCCTGTTCCAACGCTCCCATTTTCATTTTCCTGAGTGTTTCTAAAGCCTTTTCGACAATTGTTTTCCGTGCATTTCCTACAATCAAAGCTTTCCATGATATGACAAATCTCTGAGGTATTTTTCCAACCTACTTTCCTTTAGTGTGCACCATGTCTTCGCGAGCCTTACATTCCAAGAGATAACATTTCTTTGGGGCATGGCGTCAAATGGTTCATTGCCCCTGTCTATGCTTCACATTTTGCACACATGTTTACCAAGGCAGTTGCAGCATATCCATTCGCGCATTCTGCAATCATTCCATTCAATGAACCAACATCTTTGAGGTATTCTGTCAAACAAATTATGTGCGTCGCATGCGTCGCATGATGCTGGTGAAGGTTGTGGGATTCAACTTTACACCTGCGAATTAGCATTTGTTTGAGAGTTTCTAACGCCTCTTCAACATATTTGATTTGTGCATCGCCTGCAATCACAACATGTCATGAGATCACATTTCTTTGAACATTCTATTAAATAGTTCGCTGCCTGGTTATGCCTCCATCTTGGCACGGTTAGCAGGGATTTAGTTTTACACATGCCAATGGCGTTTGCCTGAAAGTTACTCAAAACTTTGCTTGAATCAATTTCATTGGATCTGCACTCTTACACCATGAGACTACACTCAAGTGAGACGTCATGTCAACCAATTTGCCTTGCTTAATGTCGCCTCTATTAACTTGCATATTCAACAGGGTCTGTGTTTCCTTCTTCACCGTGAGACAATACTCCTTTGATCAAAATTGGATGAGTGCGGGAGTAGAGAAAACTCGAGCACCTTTCATGCCTTTGTGGAAAGCGAGAGCGGAAGCGGGACAAAAGCAATGCGGGGGCAGAACAAGTTCAATGGTGTGGGGTTTTCATTTTGACTGGCGGGATCAGAACCTGAGCGGAGCGGGAGCGAGTCCAATGCGAGATAGTGCCCGGTTCAATATTCATTCTGGTTCCGATGAGGGAGCAGGACCAAATCAAACCCAAAACATTTGTTTTGGTGTCGGGTGTAATATTCCTTCCGGTTTCATTAATGATGTGGAGACGGGATGAGAACCGCTTTGAATTTGGAAAAATTATTTTTAAAAACTTTTGCCCAAAACTCTGTTCGGGTCCAGGTCTGGGTCCGACAAAACTTTTTATTTTTATTTTTTGTTTTTTTGTTTTAAAAGTTACATCTTTTTTAAATTAAATTTTTTGTCAATTTATTACCATTCATTTATTCTTTTAAATTCAAAATTTAAAAGAAATTTTATTTTAAATCTTTTAAAAAGATTTATTTATTTGAAATTTTATTTTAATCTTTAGAAATAAAAGATGTGTTTATTATTTATTATCATTATTATTATTATTTTTAAACTTTTAATTTTAAAAAATTATTTCAAAAGTTTTATTTATTTATTTTCAAATGTTTATTTTTTGTACTTTGGTATTTTTTTTGTATTTTTCAGTTTTCAAGAGTTGACACAAAAAAAAAGAAAATTGAAAAGAAATTAAGAAATGACAAAAGAAAAATACAAACGACGCAAAAACAAAAATGAAGAAATGGAGAAGATGAAGACAAACAAACGAGATGATGACAAAAAGCTGACAATGAAAAGACAAGGACCAAGATGAACGAAACAACCAAAACAAACGAACTACACAAGGATGAAAGACAAGACGACGAAGAAAACGGGCCAGAGAACAAGACGGGGACGAGACAGGACGAGACAAGAAATGCGAACCCGAACGACACCCAAAGGCGAAGCGGGGATCGGAGTAAGAGGTAGAACCAATACTTGAAACCCCAAAAGGTGTCAGGTGTTGATTCCATCTTGTAACCCGATCCCTATAAAACAAACCAGCAAAATGAAAGAAAATAGAGGGGGTCCCCGACTTTTCCAAACAAAATTTGGGGCGTGTATGCAGGGCATAACAAATGGCGACTCGACTGGGAAAATTCTCTAAGAATTTTAAAATGCGTAACCGTCCAAGTATCCAAAATCTTTGGTTTACACTCATTCAAGGCAATCTAAGAACTGCAAACATAATCAAAACTGGGTCATGACAAAGGTTTGAGATGAAAATGAAATATGTTTGTGTGTGCAAATGATTTATTCCCTTCCATAAGCGTTGGTGTGATCAAAGTGGAGCAGACTCTACCCAAGCTACGCAGTTGTGAGTTATCATTCTAACGTGCAATGATATCCTAAGCATAGCTCTACTGCCAGATAAGCGTCTATAGCCCTGACAGAGATACCTCTGATTCTCTCTAAGCATCGCTCTACTACCAGCTAGGCATCTATAGCCCCGATAGAGATACTTGAATCACCCTCATTGATTAAGTTCATTCTCAAATTTATTTTATTTCCTCTTTTTCTTAGGTGTTTATTCGTTCAAAGTATAATTTCTTGTTTCTCTCAATTATTAAGTAATGAAGCCTAAGTAGTGGGTTGAGAGCCACAATGGATATCATGAAAGCAATGCAACCCTTTAGATTTTTCACTTGGAATAGAGCTACCCCACCTGATGTAAACTAACTGATGGATCTCTTAAGATGTGTAGATCGTGAACTTTCAAAAACTCCCCAAAAACTGCGTAATGTACCAAGTCCTAATTCATGCTAACATTCCTCAGTTTGAAATGGATGAAGGTAAATCAAAGTTTCCAAAGCTACTGACTGATCAAATGTTTGAAAATATAGATAGAAAAATCTCAATAGATTCACCTTTCGGCATAACTCAAGCATACAATAACTTAGCTTCTACTATCAACGAGAGGAAACCCCCAACAAAAGACAAAAGAAAAGAACACAAAAATAGAAGAGCAAAAGAAAATAACACACAGACAAACACGATGAACCAACAAAACCAAAACAAAAAACAAACAATCAAAGACCAAAAACAAAAGAGAACAACAAACCTAGAAACAAAATAAAAAAAAGAGGAAAAAAAATAAAGATAGCAAAACAAAATAAAACAAACCAAAAAAAAAAGAAAAAGAAAAGAAAACTAACTAAACCAAAAACTAACACTAATCAATCCTAATCCTAAACTAACTCTAAAAATCGAGCTTCACAAACACAAAACTGTGAAAATTTGTACATTGACCCGACTGATTTTTCATTATGTGCAGAAGCATTAACTTACTAGGTACATTTCTAAACCTAGAAAATTTATCTTTATACTTAGAAATGTAAAGTTTATGTGCATTAAATTCATTCTGAGGGTGTAAAGTTTGAAATATTAACAACTGTGGGTTCTCAGTCTTTTCATGATTTACCCACAAACACATTTTACTGTCCCCAACGTCATAATCAAACTAAAAAATCATCAAAACACAGAGGGTAATGAAAAGACACCACCTGATTTAGAAGACCTTTAGTTGCTGGTGTAGACTTGTGTTGCACGAATTCCTCCTCTTGAGGTCTCAACTCATGAAACACCATTCTATTTCACTCCAGTACATGCATGTCAACATAAAGGACATCCATTAGCAATGTATCATTAGTATTCAAGACATGCAAACTTGGTTTAAAAATTTCATGCATATCTTTGTTATAATCAACACTAGTTTCGAACAACAAACTAGTGTATTTAATTTCATTGGGACTATCAATTTCAATCATGTTTTCTAAAGTACATGCAACATCAATTAAAGGGTCAACTTCCTCAATCTTTAAGAACCTATCATGACACTCTCCCCTTCTGATAGGAAATCAGAGCACCTTACCTCATAACGTGAAACAGGGGGATGAATCTTACATGGATCACCTAAAGTGAGATTCATTTTGTAGATTGAATATATGTTTACCAATATTTTTGTATTCATCTCGGGCATGGAGTCACTAATTTTCTTGGTCTCCCTAGAAGAACTAAGCAACAAATCATCTCCATTGTCAACTTGCAAGTTCTATAAACCCACCTCTTCTTGAGATGAAGCATTTTTGTCATCACTCTCTTCAAATATGTCACCCAAAAGATTTTTAAAATGAACATCCAATTCATCATCATTAATGCCAGATATGGTTGAACGGGGATTTTCTTTGAACAACTCATTTGAATGCACAAAGTCAAATTCAAGAAAACACTTCTTCAATTCATGTTTCTGCATATCATCAACTAGAATGTGCAAGTCAATGTCAAGCTCATCACTGCTAAAATAAAATTCACTAGTGCATGCTAAGCAAGGATTTTCTTCAAAAATCACAACAAAATCAAAACTAAGAAAATACTCCCTCATTTCATTCTCTTCGTCACATTGAAGGGATTGAAACTTCGGAGCAGTCTCTTGACAGTCTTCTTGATATTATTTTGATATTCTTCAGAGTCGCCATTGGTTCACTCCTTGCTGTAACCAACCACTAATTTCATTAATGTCAATATTTTGATTAGCATTGGGATCCAAATTATTTTCCTGACAAGGGTAAGTTTGATCTAAATGATTATCAGGCAACCCTTGAATAACTTGAACATCCATTTTATCTCTCTCTTTTGAAGAATCAACTTGACATTCAACTTTGTGTCTTTCACCATGAGATTCATTTGTAGCCTCATTTGTAGTCATGCTGTTCTCAATTTCTATCTGTTCATTATTCAAATTAGAAGAGTCATTTTCTTGTGTTAACTCATCATAGGATATTTCTTGCTTGTCTACCGTCATGAAAGAATCTATGAATGCATCGATAAACTCATCTTCTATATTAAGTAGATATGCAAAAGGTAGAGAGTCTTCATCAATTGTTGAATCCACCTCAATGCAAAGACCATGACCATCAAATCATGGGGAGGAATTCATCATGTTCTCATAGTTAATCTCATCGTTGCGAATAGAGTCATTGCCATTTTCATGTGTACTAATCGTTTCATCTCCCTCATCGAGTGGGTAGGTACTCCAAGGATCTTCCATAAGTATTCCTTCAACATTAATCAACTGTTTGAAGTATAATTTCATCCTACCAAGGAAAACATGATAATCCATCTAAGAATGTTGATTTGTTCGATGTATCCTACATCCATTTGGCCTAACAAGTTCTGATAACTTCAGATCTCTTAGTTCTTCCAAATTTTTCCTTACTTGAATCGTACTTTGTTGTTCCTTTATCATATTGATTCCCAGCTAGCTCAGAAGAGGTGTTCAAAGCATTGGAAGGAGATTCTTTAATTGCTGACTTCTCTTGACAACAATTTTTTGTTAACACCTCGTTTCTTTCAATATCATCGTTAGTATTAACATTTCCAACAAAATCAGATTATAGCTTGATATTTCCATTATGCTTTGAATTTAAATCCGTTTCATGTTTTTTATCAAACAAAACATAAAAATGATATATTTGCTCATCAAATCTTTCGCTTACAACTTCATTATGATGTAATGGATTATGTGTTGGAGTATGACCAAAAAGAGACGATATAGTTACAACTTCATTAGTAGGTAGAATACTTACTTCTATCATTGAATTTTACAAAGCTTGACTTTTCATGTGGGTATGCATTGTGGGTAAAGCAGTGCAAAGATGCGAAGGATGGTAGTTTTCAAGTACAAGATCATTATACTTCTTACTTTGATTATGCATGTTTCTGACGTCTTTTCCAGATTGTGCTAGCAACAGAGCTTTGCTAAATGCATTCCATATAGTGGTAACTTCACCACAAAATTTAATTCTTGCCACAAATAAAGTATTCAAACCCCAATAATAATGCTCTTTTACCACATAATCATTAATAACAAAATCTGAATCTGCAACTCGCTTAAGCATGAGAAGGAACCTATGATTAAACTGCATAATTGATTCATGTGATGCTCTTTTCACAACTGCAAATTGAAGTGATGGGCTTCACATATACGCATGAGGATCAAATCGATCTAAGAATAAAAATTCCAACTCCATCCATGAACAAATAGTATTTGGGGAAAGATTATCATACCATTTTTGTGTTGCACCTTGAAGTGTTTTGACAAACAATTGACAAGTGATATCTTCATATCGAACCCTGAGAAAAGTTAATAAATCCTTGCAAATCCTAAAATGATTTGAAACTTTTTGTCCATTGTCAGAAAATAAAGGAAGCCTATTATACATGTGAGGCAAAATTTCATGAATAATCTCGGGGATATACAAAGCACTATCCATCGGTGCTGAGTTTTTCCAAGATCTAACCCACTCCCAAACGACAAACCAAAATTGCTCAAGTAGCCCTCCTTCTAGCGCCATTTTTGTTGATGGCCAAATTGACACAACAACATTTAAAAAAAATATCTCTATCCTATTTCTCTTGAAAAAGAAAGATAACATCTAGTAATCTAACTCCCAAGGTCTTGGTAGTTGGTTCTCAACTGTGCTATTTTTCTGAGTGGTCAATGAGGCTATAATATTCAAGGGGCCTACTGGTTATTGAGCTTCTTTTTCTATTGTTGTAAGATCGAACTTTCATCTAAACCTACTCTAACCGAAGGGTATAAAAAAGGGCAAAAAATAGATCAAAGACATAAGAGATAAAAGAATGCTGATTCATTCAACTAATTAGACCTATTATCTTCCAAGGAATTCCCAAATTAAAATTGCAAAACCAATCAACCTGTAATCAATACACAACCATTCATTCACAGTGCAAATTTCATCAACAGATTTCAGATCACCATTTGAATAAAAGAGAAAAAGAAGAAGATAGAACTCCATTCCTTGAAAGATTCCAAATCAAAATGATTAATAGAATAAACATCATCCCAAAATACAAATTGAAGTAGGTTTAAATCTAGCTGCTCCTACTATTGCAAAACATATAAGCAACATTTGCAAATCTGGCAAGATCACCAGTGTATAGAAACCAATGTCTTCAAATTGATTCAGCTAAACTAAGAATTGCAGAAAACTCCATTAACTATCCTACTGCTAACCCTAATTAGCTAAGCTATAAAACTTATAACCGTCTTTTCCTAAGTATCTCACCCCTAAGTGTCTAACCCTTACAAATGAGCTCCATTTGACAATTAATAGCCCATAATTGCATAATTTCCTCCAAAACTCAAACATCAAAAGCTGTAGCTTTTGTGTGTAGGCAATTAAATCAAAAAGATAACTTTCTGTTTCAGCTCTCTGTTTGATCTCAGTTGACTTTAGTTAGTTTCAGTTGAAACTCCATTCTCCAGTTTGCAGATGTAAAACAACATTCCTCTCCAAAAAACGAGGACCACCATACTCTAGTTCACTCCTGATTGATTGATAGTCCTTTGAGAAAATTCTCCTTTTTTTGTGCATTTGATTTGCAAGTCATCTTGATTTCAATCTTTATCTGCTCTTCAACAATACCTGCAATCATCAACGTACATTAATTAATCAACAAAATTAAGTAAATTCATATCATTTAATTAATTTAATTTTTTTTTAGGAAATATTATTTTAATTAAATGAATTTGAATAACTCAACAATTAAATCCCATTTGAATTAATGTTGCTTCCTAATATAATGAAACAACATTAAAAGACCATAATGATTAAGAATCATCTTAATGTTGTTCATCAGAATACCCTTTACTTCAGAAATTTAGTCCCTCACTTTTGCAGGCTTGTTGATTTCCTGGATAATCTATACAATTTTAAGCATACTCCTCCACTTCCAGGCATATAATACAAGTGAACATTCTACAATGTTTCAAGTAAATTTCTACAATTAATTTCATCCACAAGGCTTTCTTCACAAAGCATTCCTCAAATCACCCCCATCATACTTATCTGTTGTTTGGAGCAAAGACAACTTATATTCTTGAAACACACCAGGTCCAATTCCACTTCCTGAATGAGCAATTCTAGCTCCACATAGTTTTCCGCAAAATATCACATTATTTACTTGTTCAGGGCTTAATTCATTCTTATCGAAAAGTCTCAAAATAAGCTCCCATTTCATAATATGAGCCTTATTCCGTCTAATAGACTCCTTTAACTGTGTCAATTTTGCAGGTCAAGCCTTTCATACTTTGCACGCATTTCCTTTTCGGTAACTATGTGGGTCACTCCATGTTTTTCTGTCAAACGGTCCATGTCTCTTTTATGCATTGGCTCACCACATTTTTCCTGGAGATTTTTAAAGATTCCAACAGTTTGTGAGAGTCGCCCATACTTCTCCATTTCTTTGGGGACTTTAGTCAAACGGTTCACATGTGACGTCTATGCTTGCACACTTTGTTGCATGTATATCGGGCAAGTCCATTTTTTTTGGGTGCATGTTCAAAACTTGCTCCAAAGCTTCCCTTTCGGCGTGGATTAGAGGACGTTAGAAGAGGTTGTGGGCTCTGGCCTTTGCACTAGCCGATTCAAAAAATCCATTTTGAGCAGGTCCTGCGATCTATGCATGCCATGGCACATTTCTTCGAGGCATTTTGGGAAACATTTCATTTGCCATCGTCTACACTTCACATTTTGCATGCATACATTTGGCATTTCGATGAATGCTCATATCCTGTTCCAACGCTCCCATTTTCATTTTCCCGAGTGTTTCTAAAGCCTTTTTAACAATTGTATTTCGTGCATTTCCTATAATCAAAGCTTTCCATGATATGACAAATCTCCGAGGTATTCTGCCAATCCACCTACTTGCCTTTAGTGCGCACCATGTCTCCACGAGCCTTACATTCCAAGAGATAACATTTATTTGGGGCATGGCGTCAAACGGTTCATTGCCCCTATCTATGCTTCACATTTTGCACGCATGTTTACCAAGGCAGTTGCAGCAAATCCATTCGTGCATTCTGCAATCATTCCATTCAATGAACCAACAACTTTGAGGTATTCTGTCAAACAAATTATGTGCGTCGCATGATGCTGATGAAGGTTGTGGGATTCGACTTTACACCTACGAATTAGCATTTGTTTGAGAGTTTCTAACGCCTCTTCAACAGATTTGATTTGTGCATCGCTTGCAATCACGACTTGTCATGATATCGCATTTCTTTGAACATTCTATTAAATAGTTCGTTGCCTGGTTATGCCTCCATCTTGGCACGGTTAGCGGGCATTTAGTTTTACACATGCCAATGGCGTTTGCCTGAAAGTTACTCAAAACTTCGCTTGAATCAATTTCGTTGGATCTACACTCTTACGCCATGAGACTACACTCGAGTGAGGCGTCATGTCAACCAGTTTGCCTTGCTTAATGTTGCCTCTGTTAACTTGCATATTCAACAGGGCCTTTGTTTCCTTCTTCACCGTGAGACAATACTCCTTTGAGGCGTGATCGAAACTGGATGAGTGCAGAAGCGGAGAAAACTCGAGCACCTTTCATGCCTATGTGGGAATCGAGAGTGGAAGCGAGAAAAAAACAGTGCGGGGGAAAAACGAGTTCAGTGGTGTGGGGTTTTCATTTTGACTGGTGGGATCAGAACCTGAGCGGAGCAGGAGCGAGTCCAATGCGGGATAGTGCCCGGTTCAATATTCATTCTGGCTTCGATGAGGGAGCGGGACCAAATGAAACCCAAAACATTTGTTTTGGTGTCGGTTGCAATGTTCCTTCCGGTTCCGTTAATGACGTAGGGGCGAGACGGGAAGCGCTTTGAATTTGGAAAAGAATATTTTTAAAAACTTTTGCCCAAAGTTCTGTTCGGGTCCGGATCCGGGTCCGACATAACTTTTTTTCTTTTTTTTTTTTTTTAAATTAAAAATATTTGTCAATTTATTACCATTCATTTGTTCTTTTAAATTCAAAATTTAAAATAAATTTTATTTTAAATCTTTTAATTTTAGTAATTAAAAAGATTTATTTATTTAAAGTCTTATTTTAATCTTTAGAAATAAAAGATGTGTTTATTATTTATTATTATTATTATTCTTTAAACTTTTAATTTTAAATCTTTTAAATTAAAAAAAGAAAAAGATTTATTTCAAAGTTTTATTTATTTATTTTCAAATGTTTTAATTTTTTGTACTTTGGTATTTTTTTTGTATTTTTTCAGTTTTTGAGAGTTGACACAAAAAAAGAAGAAAATTGAAAAGAAATTAAGAAACAACGAAACAAAAACACAAATGACGCAAAAACAAAAATGAAGAAATGGAGAAGATGGAGACAAACAAACGAGATGACGACGAAAAGCTGATAATGAAAAGACGAGGACCAAGATGAATGAAACAACCAAAACAAATGAACAACGTAATGACGAAAGATGAGACGACGACAAAAACGGGCCAGAGAACAAGACGGGGACGAGACGAGACCAAACAAGAAACGCGAACCCGAACAACACTCGAAGGCGAAGCGGGGATCGGAGTCAGAGGTGGAACCAGTACTTGAAACCCCGAAAGGTGTCAGGTGTTGATTCCATCCCTCAACCTAATCCCGACAAAACAAACCAACAAAATAAAAGAAAACAAAGGGGGTACCCAAGCAAAAGTTGGGGCATGTATGCAGGGCATAATAGTAACATATACTTGAGTTCCTAGCGCACACAAGCATGTGGCTTGGTGGGTCTATTTGACCAAGAAACCAGAGTGTATGCTACGATCATCCACCTCATCCTAAGGTAGTAGGTAGCATAGGTGGGTCATGTAAAGGACAATCACAAACACACCATACAAAAAAATGATCATGCCCCATTTCAAACTTTATCCAAAACACACCAAGATATGAGTAGATTTAGGTGGTCTAGACTAGGTGACTCCATGGGTTTGGAAAAGAGAATCATAAAAATAAAAATAATCCACAATTCAAACATATAATCAACATATATCTTGCCAAGCATGAGATGGAGGATAATGATTATGCTGGGCTTGGGAAGGATTCATCCCTATGGGCATAGATGATGATTAATGTTAATGGTAAGTCAAGAGGAATGCTGACTAAATGGTCGTGCCTGTCGGTTCTTAACCCAATCATGATTTTGTGAAGGTGTCCATATGTAGGTATGTTAGATGTTTGATTTGTTTGTTTGTCTGAGTATGCTTGGTAAAGTGGTGGTGAAGTGGAGTATTTTATTATGGATGGGGTATAGTAGAGATGTGATGTTTTTATTATGAACAAATAGGTGTGGGGACAACCCAACCCAAGTGCACATTTAGGTATTTCTTACTATGTCTATTGGGGTAGATAGGATGTATGTGTGACTTAGTTATGCATGTGAGAATGTGACGGTAATGAATGGGGAGTATGACAAGGAGGGATCATGAAGGTTGTCTCATTAGTCATAAGACAAAATATGGTGAGCATGTATGGGTGGATTATATGCAAGTGAGTTTTATCCTACTTATGATGTAGATGGGGATTAACGTTGGTTGATGGAAAAGAAGGGGTGGATAGGAAAGATCGAGTGACAATGAGGGAATGTATAATGGAGTGAGGTCATGGTAGGAAAAAAATTCCTGTTAGAAAAAAGGGGGGTATGGCGAATTAGGATGATGGTATGAAAAGATTCCCTATTAAAGAAAAAGGTGAGAAGGGCATATATTTATGGCAGAAAAAGCTCTCCAATTATAAAATTGGGAACTAAGCGACATTTATTCCAAGCCATGGTTAGTGAATGGTGAGAGTGAATTTATGGCAAATGGTAAGTGTGTGGATGAACAAGAGACCTAGTAGATGGTGGATATGACTCTACACATGGTGCATGTTTTCCAGGTTTTCACCATGGTACTTTCCCAAGGCACCAAAAGAAGTGGTTTTCACCATTGGATGAATTATTTCTCTTTACTATATTTATATTTTCTTGCCTTTTTTGATTTTTTTGATTTTTTTGATTTTTTATGTATTAAATTTATTAAGATACATAATATTCATTGGCTCTTCCAAGGTTCACCTTCCATACTAGCCAATTGATAAGTGTCAGATCCATATTTTGCTATGATAATATAAGGACCTAGCCAGTTGGGTTCAAACTTTCCTTTCTTTTCACAGTCCTATAAATTGTGTTGATTCTCTTTGAGGACTAAATCATAATTTCAAATTATTTGGGCTTTATTTTGTTGTTATAAATTTGCCAAAGTTGATTTTGATAGACCTGTAGATGATTCAAAGCATTAAGGCATCTTTCATCCAAGAGTTCCAACTGTTATAATCATGTCACTAGATACTCTTTTTCATCAATAAGATGTTGTAAGGAGATTCTCAAGGATGGGAGTTCGACCTCAATTGGAAAAATGGACTCGGTACCATAGACAAGGGGATATGGTGTTTCTCTTGTGAGAGTGTAGATGCTTGTACGATAATCCCATAAGGTGGGATTGAGTTGGAGATGCCAATCTCGACCAGTTTCATTGACCAAATTTTTATGTATTTAAAAAAATAAATTATTAGTGGCCTTGGCTTGGACGTTTCCTTATAGGCAATATGGAGTGGAAAAATGATGTTGGATATGCAATTTTTGGCATAGGTCATGGACTTCTTAATTTTTAAATGGTTTGTCATTATCTATGATAATAGATGATGAGATGCCAAAGCAACAAATATGTAGTGGAGGATGAATTTGGATTTTTTTTTCTAGTGATATATGTTAATGGAATAACTTCCACCTACTTGGTAAAGTATTCGGTGGCAATGATGATGAATTTATGGCTGTTAGTAGAGGATGGATGTATTTTTCCAAGAAGGTCTAACCCCCATCATGAGAAAGGCCATGGAGTGATAATCAGTTATATCTCTTGTGATGGTGCGTGAATGAGGTCACTGTGTCATTGGTATGGATGACAAGTCTTTACAAAATTATGCGCATCTTTCTCCATTATTGGCTAGTAGTATCCAGTGTGTAGAAACTTCTTGGCTAGGGTAGGACCACTAAAATGGGCCTCGTAGATACCTTGATGTACTTTTCTTAAAATGGTTTGATCCTCTTTTGTATCTAAACACCTTAGGAGGGTTCCTTCAAAGGTCCTTTGGTTGAGCGTATCACCAAGTAATGTGAAGTGAGCGGATTTATGAATGAAGGATTGGCATTGAGAATTAGATAGGTTAGGTGGAAGGGTATTGTTATGAAGATAGTTATATATATCCTGGTACCATGGTGAATCAGGACCAACTACAACACATACCAATTCTGATTTTGGGAGATCATAAGCAGGGATAAACAATTGTTCAATCAAGAATTCATACTATTGACTATTCTAAGGCATGTCTAATAGGGAACCAATTATTTCCATGGCGTTGGTTGCTTTGTTATTCAAGCGAGGTATTTCGTCAAACTAAATTTGAATGAAGTATTGCTTGAATTTTTCCAATATACTTTTATAGGACAATAGTTTTTCATCTTTTATTTGATTTTTGTCGTTCACTTGTTTGATGACTAGCTGGGAATCACCATAGACCTAAAATTTGGTTATTTTAGATTGGATAGAAACCTTGAGCCCTATGATTAATGCCTCATATTCTACAATATTATTCATGTAAGGGAAGGCAATGTGATAAGACTTTGGGATACAATCACCTTGAGGAGTAACAAACAATATTATTTCCCCTAGGTCGTGTTGAGTAAATGATCCATCAAAGTACAAATTCCACCATGTTCCTTTTACCATTAAAATAATACCTTCATCTAGAAATTTAATTAGTAGAGGGTGATTATCCATTAGAGGAGCCTTTGTAAGCTGGTCAACAACTACTTATCCTTTTATGGCCTTTCTATGTACATACTCAATGTCAAACTCACTGAGAATCATGATCCATTTTGCCATGTGACCTGTGAGGGTAGCTTTTGAGAGAAAATATTTAGAAGGATCTACTTTGGAAATGAGTTGTGTCTTGTGATTAAGCATATAATGTCACAATTTTTTAGCATAGAAGATGACTACAAGACATGCCCTTTCAATTAGAGTATAGTTCAATTTGCAACCTACCAAAGTGTGAGATATGTAGTAAATAGCTCTTTCTTTCCCATTATCATCATGATGTGCCAACAATGCCCCTAATGCCTTGGTAGTAGCTGATATGTATAGAAAGAGTGGTTTATTTTGATTAGGTGGCATAAGAATAGGTGGTGAAGCAAGACAAACTTTGAGCTTTTGAAAGGCCTATTGACAGTTGTTATCCCATTTGAAGTTAACATCTTTTGCATAGAAGAATATGTGAAAATGATTGGAATTTATCAACAAGTTGAGCAATAAATCTCTTGATCACTTGAAGTTTCCTTGCAGACTACACAATTGTTTAATATTTTTTGGTGTAGGAATATCTAGTATTAATTTGACCTTGCTTGGATCGACTTATATTTGTCTTCGTGATATAATGAATCCCAAAAGTTTTCTTGATGTTACACCAAACATATTTCTTTGGATTTAGGTGCAACTGGTATTTCTCCAGTTGATCAAATATTTTTCTAATACCTTTGCATGTCCAACTCTTGTTTTTGATTTACCTAAAAGGTCATCCACACAATCTTCCATAATATTATGAAGCATATCATGAAAAATTACAATCATGGCTCTCTAATATGTGGCTCCTACATTCTTAAGACCAAATGGTATTACTTGATCGCAAAATATTCCTCATACATTAATGAATGTTGTTTTATGTTGATCTTCTTCTATTATTCATATCTGATTGTAGCCGAAAAACCATCCATGAGTGATAATATTTTATCTAGCTAGAAAAACCATCTATGAGTGATAATATTTTATGTCCCACTATTAAGTCTATAATAATATCAATGTTAGATAATGGGAAATCATCCTTTGGGCAAGCCTTATTGAGATCCAAAAAAATAGTGCATATTATTATGCTCCTAGTTAGTGGGTTTAGATACTGGTACTATATTGAAGATCCATTCAAGATAATCAATTGATTGGATAAAGCCAAAATCTAGGAGCTTTTGTAATTATATTTTTACCAAGAGAGCTACTTATGGATGCATCTTTTTGAGCTTTTTCTTTACTAGATTTACATTAGGGTATACTGCCAAATGGTGCACTACAAGGGATGAATCAAACTCTGACATATCCACATAGGTCTAAGCAAAATTTTTGGACCTTTGTTTAAGGAAGGCAGATAGATTTTGATTTACCTCATCTTCTAATGTTGTAGACATGAAAGTGATTTTTGGTTCTTTTTATATTCCCATGTTGATTTCAGTAGTTATTTTGGCTAGTATTGTAGACATTTCTCGATATCAAGAAATAGAATCAAGTGCCTCATCTTCTGGAGCCTCAAAGAGATTTTCACCAAGAGATACGTCTTTTATTTTTACTTCTTCATGATCTAGAAGTGTCTCATTGAGGTTTTCACTAAGGAATCTTTATTTTTTATTTTTTCCTCTTTAATTTTTGTATATAAGGCACATGATTTGTTCCTCAAAATAATCATCTTTGTGTAAATTGATTTTAAATTCCCTTTTGTGATATCCTAGTGGTATGTGTTCTCAAACCCCCATAAGTTTTGCAATTGCTTCGTAATTTTAGAAAGTATCAAGAATACGAGGTCCTTGATCCCAATCAATAAGTTTAGGATAGACTAGTGAAAGTCGATGGGTTGGGATGGTGTAATGGTGTAAATATGTTCATGATAAAAAATTTGGGTGATATGTTCCAAAGGTTCTTTGTTGGGCCCCTCATGAGGGATATTAACATTAGTTAAGGTCTTACATTCTTTATTATGGGTACAATTAGGTTCTTTGAGTACCATATCAGTTGATTCATCCCCAAGTCCATGGTTTCCTATGTGCTCCTTCAATTGAATGGGTTCCATTATGCCTTGTTCATGAGCTCCAAGTCCTGTACCTTTATAGCCCATATGCTTACACAAGTCATGTCCTTTTGGATACCCGTTGAGTTCTAGGAGAGGTAGTGATTCATCTTTATCTTTATATAACCACAATGAAATATCCTCACTGAGATCTTCTTTATTTAGGAGCCCCCATTTATTAAATATTTTGAAAGTTTCTTTAGGTTCCATTTTTAATACCTCGGGCTGGGTATGGAACCATGGTGAAAGGGGGAGTTGTCCTATATAGAAAGAGTTATGCAGTCCATACTCTCCACATCCTTTTTTAGTAATATTGATCTTAATATTAGGGGTGGGTTGTGAGGTAGAGCAAGTTTTAGTGTGGATGGGTTGATGTAAGAGGAATAAGTGTATGCAACATCATTAATGGGACAATAGTGAGAGTGATTATAATTACCTTCCAACAGATTACAATATTGGAAAAGTTGTGGGTTAGTTGGCATGGTGACTTCACTACCATTGTATGAAAATTTGATGCATTGATGGTATGTGGAGGGGATGAATTGCATGGTGTGGATATATGGTTTAACAAGGAGGATATTTTAAGGAAGATCAAGATCTAAGATTTGACATGTGGTTTCCATGGTAGCTGGTCTGATTTGGATACGTTAGTTGATGGCACCTTTAGATTCTCTCTCAACATCACCATAACATTTAATAATTATTTTATTTTGGGGGTCAATAACATCTTCAAAGTAACCCAATTTCTTATTAACTTTAGAGTGAATAGGTTAAGGCCATATTCACCATCTACTAAGACTATTTTAATGGTATGTTTATGGATGATTTCTTCAATGTGGAGTGCTTTATTATATGGAGTGTCAGTGTGTAAGTATTTATTTGTGAAAGTGAGTTGATGTGTGGAAGAGAGGTGTCCAACTATGGCTTGGAATTGATTTAATTTAATGTCACTAGGTACTTGAGATTCTTGAAGAGCTTTATCTAGAACTTCTTTATGGATAGGGGAAATGTGAAGTAACTCCAAGATAGAAATTTGGGTTGGAGTCTTACCAAGGTGATCTAGGATGTTATATTTAGAAATGTGGTAGGAGAAGAAGAACAGGATGCTCCTTGTATTTTCACTTAGCACCTTCGGGTAGAAATGACACAATTAGCTGGTTTGATAGTGACATTATCAACATGTTTGTGAAATTCTTCTATGCAACTGATGATTGAATCATGGGATGGGGTTTGAATGGTGTTGGTGTAGGTATGAGATATGACATTATAGGACCCAAAAGCTTTTCCTTCATTGTGTGGTGGGAAGGGTTGTGCATATATGCCTAGTTGTTCATTAGGAGAGTTATGGGTTTGACCTTCAACATTTATCTCTCCTCTATCAATGAAATCTAGTATATATTTTTGTAATTTAATGCATTTGAAGGTATGGTGGCCTTTAACCCTATGGTATTCACAATATTCATTATCTTTGTACCATGCAGGCTTAGGTTGACTTTTTTCAAAAGGTTTGGTCATATGAAACTTTATAAGATTTGTTTGAACGATTTTATGAAATATAACCTCAATTGGTTCACCCAAAGGGGTGTACTTGTGCTTAGGTTGATTATTTTGTCTAGGTTTTCCTTGGGGGATGGCGATAGTATTGGAGACATTTTATTGTTGTGGCACATGATGATCATTGGATGATGTGGGTTGAATGTTTTGTACATGTTTTTTGTCAGTCACACCATCATTCACAATATTTTTATTTTTGGACCAAAATTTAGATTTATCATTAGATTGGTTATTATTATCCTTTTGGTCTTTATAAATTTTAACTACCCCTTTAGAAATTAAGGCTTTTTTAATGGTTAACCACTTAACAATAAGTTCCTTAAAATTATTAAAATATTGTAATTGTAGGTGAAGGTTGTGTTTAAGTTTTGAACAAATATATGTTAACCATTTGTTTTTCAGGCATATGTAAGGTAAATCAACTAGCTAAGTGCCTCCAATGTTGAAGGAAAGCGAAACAAATTTCCCTAGGTTTTTGTTTAGTGTTACATAGATTAACTAAAATGACCTCATATTCGATATTATATGAAAAATGGGCAAAAAACCTTTCAGATAAGTTTGTGAAGGAAGTGATTAAACCATGAGGAAGATGCATGAACCATTCTAAGGCTTGTCCCCCAAGGCTTCTAGAGAATAATATCACAATATAGACATCATTGTAGGCCACTTCCTAACATGATACATACAACTCTTTGATGTGTTCCACTAGATCACCATTTCCCATATATTTGTCGAATTTGGGGACTTCATAGTTCTTAGGGAAGGGTATGAACAATATGGTCTTATCAAAAGGCTAAGGACACATTTCCTCAAACCTATAGGTCTTATTTGGTCAACCCATTTGAAGCCCTTGGATCATATTATTCATATTTTGTAATTCTTGGGCGAGGTCAGTATTGGTGGATGGAGGGTTGTTTGTGTGGTGATGATTTTTTTGGGGTCTATAGAGGGGTATTGAAGGGTGATTTATATTGGAATCATTTGGAGGTTGAGAAGTGTTTGGGGTGTGTTGATTTGTGTGTAGGTATGCGGATACTTGTCATAATTGGGGTTGGATAAAATAAGCATTGATTGATGTACCATAGTGAGGGGTTGGGTATGTATGGTAGGGTTGGTAGATGTGTATCTAGTATTGGTGGAAATATTAAATCTTAGTTGAGAAGAGGATGAAAAAAGTTTCTCAAATGTTGGTTGAGATGTGGATGTGTAAAGAGGATGGTTAGGATTAGGTTGGGACCCTAAAATTTTATTCAAAAGGTGATTGGATGACGATGGATTATTAGAAGGCTCTTGGCTCCTAATTTTTGAGATATAAAATTTGGATGGGAGTATAACTCCCTTTGATAATAGGTAAAAAAAATGGTATCCTTTTCAAGCTCATATATTCTTTACATAATGTTTTGGTTATGGAGGTCTTGAGCAAAGGTCCACAACCTAGGAGAGTGTTTAGGTTGTTCTACATATGCTTCTTCATCATGGAAATATGTAGGTTGGTTGGTGAGGTCTTCAATGGTAACATTCTCTTGAGAATCCGTTTTTGTTTTACCTTGTGCTCTATTAATTCACATGCAAAAGGAGGGTTCTTTTAGAGATGTTCTTAGAGTTTTTGATGGATTTATTTGAGGAGGGGATGGTGAGAATGACTTGGACTTCAAAGTTGGATTAGGATAAATTTGTGAGTGATATGGATATTTTGATGAAGGATAGGTATTAGTAGATGTGGATAGTCAAGGGATATAAAATCAAATTTGTATCAAAGATAAAAATATATACCCTTGGGGATAAAATAATTTTTGGGATGTATCCTTGCTTACTTAGGATATGAAAGTTCCTAAGAAAGATTAGATAAGGGATTTAAAAAAAATAAAATTAAGGGAGCCAAATACTTATGCTAAATAATTCAAAATAATGGGCTAACTAAAAGTGCTACTTAAGATAGGCAAGTTCATAAGCAACACCTAAGTTAGAGGATGATGTATAAGGATCTAGATCTAGATTTTGATAAAAAAATTGATTTGTAAGGATGTGGATGGAAGGATGATTAGGATTGAATTATTAAGATACTTAGGAAAAAGGATTAAAATGGAGAGGATTGAACAAGATGATGTGATAAGTAAAGAGGTGTTATTTTTAGAAAAAGATTAGGATTGATGGAAAGTCCAAGTGATATGAAGAATGGAAGGGACAATTTAGACAGGGAGATGATAATGGAATGAAGAAGGCATGACTATGGTTAGGTTATAGAATTGAAAAATATGAGTTTTGACTAATGGTATATGTTGGGAACTGTTGATAAAATGCAGGCACAACTTGATAGAGCACAAACATAATTTGATAGAGTGCAAGAATAGTTTGACAAAGCATAAGCACAATTTGATAGGAGCATGGTTTTAGGAAAAAGCATAATTTGAAAGAGTGCAAGTGCTGTTTGATAGAGCATAAGCATAGTTTGATAGAGCACAAGTTTAGTTTGCTAGGAGCATGGTTTCAAGCAAAAGCACAGTTTGACAAAGCACATACATAGTTTCAAGCTTAGACATAGTCTGACAAAGTAGATGTGTATATTTAGGAACAAGCACTAATTGATAGAGCACATATGCAGCTAGGTGTGACAAAGGTGTGATTTCACAATGATAGTTTGGCAAGAGATATGCACACATAAAAAACACATTGGCCTACTATTTTGAAATTTTTAGGGTAAAAAGGCTATTTTTGACAATTCACGTTGAGTGGCTTATCACTAGTTTAGCACATGAAGACACACCACACACATGAACACAATCCTAAAATTAGTCAAGTGGGATTGTAGAATTAATGTGGGCCCAACCAAAGGCTAATCCTTCTAATTGAGGGGGTGACTAGGGTATGCAAGGGTCATGTACCACCTTTATACCCCTTACCTTAGAAGGACAAGGCCCAACCAAGGGATATATGTCACCTCAACAAAAGGTCATACATGGTGTTGTACCATACACTATACTAAGCTATAGTCGAATGGTCTTAATCTAGGCTTTAAAACTTCTATAGGGGAGTCCTCTGAATACCATAAGCGTATGCGAGGCACAACCATGAACACTAGTCTATCACAAGTGTGGATTAGGAACTTTCAGTGAGAAATCTCAGACCAACCCTTCACCTCTTGTATTGGATTCACCCAAAAATTAAGGCTTTGCCAAACATGATTTAACTAGATTGGGGTACAAATTTCATTCTCCCCCTTAATATACCCCATTAGTGCACGTGGTTGAGGTTGTCCATTGGGGTGATGAAATCCCTAAGCAGGCCTCCTAGAGGGAAGGACAATGATAAGTGTTTTTTTTATCCCCAAAGTCACACTAGGTGTGAGGGAGAGCATACACACAAAAGTAGCAAAGCCCTAGGATCTAATATAAACACAAAATGAGGAGATGTAAGTTTTTTGACCCCCAAGATCGCTCTAGGTGCAAGGGGAGATCATACATCTATGCAACCCTCCAAATAAACAAAACAAATTTATTTAACCCCTACTTTAACTTTAGTGCCTAAATTAGTGTAAGAAAAATAATCTTGGACAAATGAACCTACAAAACCCAAATTAGTAGTTTTCTTTCTCAGTCTTGGACAAGCTTAAATTAGCTGCACCACTTGTTAGTCCCAAAAGTTAGGTAAAAACCCAAGAAAAATAAAATCTTATAGATTGAAACAAAAGTATAGAAAGTATTTGTGCAGGCATAGTAGTCACTAACAGAGGTGCAAAAACACAAAAAATGTAAAAAAATATACCTTAGAGAAGCGTAGTTCTGTCAGATAGAAGCACTGAGAGTTGCTTCGAAAGTGTAGTAGGTCACTGCGTAGGCACCGACAGACAAAGCACAAGTGAAATGTGTTGACACAAGGGTGTGGTAAGTCTCTACACATGCATGGCTTCATAGTAGAAAAAAAATACAAAACAGGGTTAGCAAAGAATAAGTAATGCTCAATAAACCTAATAAAAACAAAGATCTAGTAATGTTTTAGTTGTTTAGAAAACACTTTCAACAATATGTAAACCCTTAAGATTAACTATGAGCTTTAGGTTAACAATAAATCCTAGTTTAAATACAAATTTAAAGTAATTAAGTAAGACTACATTAACCCTAGTTAGAATAGTGTTGTGCCTATCGCACACACACCCTGTTCAGAACAGGGACCCTCTCTTTCCTCTTTTGCTTGTTGGGTCCTTTTTTCTTTGCCTTGTTTTGCGTTCCCATTTTTGCACCCTAAAAGGTTAACATATCCTCAAAAGTCACATTTTAAGTTTACCAAAAATTGGCCCCCTTGAAAAATGCTAAATCTTAAGCCATTTTGGGTTTCCCCTCTCGGATTTCTATTCTGGTTCCGCCATTCCAAACAACAGATGTGTGAAGTCTTTCCAGCCCGCTAGGCCCGACCTTCCGGGATTCCCTTCCTGGGTTTCCCTTTGGACTTCACCATTCCAAATGACCGCCAACTTCCATCTTTCCGGACGCTGGACCTCAGAGTGCCCGTTGCCGTTTGCATCTCACTTAACAGATTTTTGAAACGATCATGGCTCAACGTCTTCCTCGCCACCGGACCCCGATCCTCTCAATGTCGCCTGGGAATTTATACTCATCTACCTCACCTGTTGCCGTACTGGGCATTTAATTAGACATTAATGATGTCAAGGTTAGATAAATGAGTTTCAAACTGTCATTTTCACATGACAAACATGATTGGAAAAGATAGCACCGCCCCAACAAATTCTGCCTCCGCGCCCGAACCTCTGCTTTTTCGTTCCTCACAAATTCAACGAAAGTCTTCTTTGGGGTTTCAAGGTATGTTTGCCATCCGCATGCCTTGTCCTTTTTTTCTCAAAATCACGGCTTAAATCAGGTAAATATTGATAAAATGAACAAAAATCTGGTAAGGTAGTACCCCAACCAAGAAAACCACAAATTGGAAGTAGAGAAAATGACAATTGAAACCATCAAACTCGAGGCCGGAACCAGACTTCCCCGTCGTTGTTCTTCAGAGTAGGCGGCCGCATCCTTCAGGCCCGAAACTCTCCGCGACCGTTACAAACCTTAACCAAAATTTGGGTCCGACGACAAACCTCACCTCGGGCTCCGATGTCTGGGTTTTCGTCTCTGAGATTCCATGTCCATTTTTCCGTTCCCAACGACAAACTCCAAATGACTTTCTAGACCCCGAACTCCAGACCCTGATGCTACAAAATCCATAAGTTTGTAAACGAGACCGAACTTGCCCCGGGTCCTGACCATCGGAATTCCCTTCCCAGGTTTCCGTTGTGCTCTTGCCGTTCTGAACAACCTTCCTCGAGCATCTTCCCGACCCTCAGACCCTAGACACATGAAGTCCATCTTAAAAAATTGTAGGAAAAACTCGACGTCCAAATTCTCTCCAGGCCCTGACCTCCGGAATTCCGTGTCACCTTCGTCATTTTGCGTTGCTGTCCCGGGACATCTTTTCAACTCTTGGGACCCAGTCGCCCCTTCGCCGCATAAAATCTAAATAGAAGACATAATTTCCAAACATCCTTCGGATTCTGGATTCCAGAATTCCATCTCCGGGATTCCATTCCAGTTTCGCTGTTCCAAACGACCGAACTTGAACATCTTTTCGTCCTTCGAGCCCCGACCTTCGGTTCACTGCCGGGCTTTTCTTAACTAATGAATTCATTCCTGGGGATTACCCTTCAGACTATCCTCCCCAGATTGCCACCTGCATTTCATCATTTTGCATGACTGTCCCGTGATAGCTTCCTGACCCCGACAACCCAAACTTCAGAGCCCAGAACCCGGAGTGCTGTCCTCCCTGCGCTGTTCCAAACGACCTTCTTGCAGCTGAAACCCGAATGCCTAAATGAGGGCTCAAATGACCTCCAAATCCAAAACGGACTTCAACCCACTTGCTAAAATTGAGCATTTCCTCATGCCAAACCTTTATTTGATCAAATCTAAGACCAGAAAGGTCATTGGGAGTGTCTTGCCTCATTTGCCCTTCCAAACGACATTTTGATAAGGGAATTCCGGCCCTGGGAACCCAGAGTGCTTATTTTGCTTCCTTATGATGTTTTTATTAGGTGTTAAGCATTTATCAAATATGAATGATGATTGTGGATCTAACCTCGATGTGTAGGGATTAGTCTGAGGCCGCTTTTCCATGATAATGTTGCTAATTCACGTCTCTGTGTGCAGGATTTATGGAATCCGATGCAGAAACCTTCGGTGTCGCCAAGGAAAAGGGGAAAGGAAATGCCAAAGCACCTTGAGGCAAGGAGGACAAGGATCAAATGAAGTTCAAATTATAAGGGGTGCCATTACACTCCAGAATCACTACTCTTTTGGAGAGACATCATAGATACCAATATCGGGCATGTCGATATTGACGAGTTTACATGGAGGGTCAGGGTGGACCCGAAAAATAAAAAATGCAAAGCTAATCAAAAGCAGCGGACTTGCCAAGGCTACAGGCTTCTTGCTAGCTCTGGTGGCCCCTGAGTTGGTAATGGCATGCCGAGAAGCGTATCAACCTAAAACTAGAACCATAGTAGACAGAGACAAAAACATCCTTGCAGATATGTCCCCTCTCGGGATAACTACAAATTTCCACATCCCCACCTTTGAAAGCATGGAGACTTCGACTATAGAAAAATGCAGGGCATTGTGTGATCAAGATCCCATGAGATGCAAGAAACTGATTAATCAGTGCTGGTTGAAGGATAAGCCGGCCAATGCTGGCAAAGTCCCTCAGGAGCTCTTTCATCGTGATTTCTTCAAGGATTACCACAACCTCGTCACCCTACTAAGATGGGTGATGGGCCTTCCTACTGCGGCCTTCTTTCAAGAGTGGATGTTGTTCTTTCTAGAATAAATCCTTTGCGGGACTGACACTGCCTTTTATTCGGGGGAAATAATTAGCAATTTCTTTCATGAGCAATTTATCAGTGTAAAGAAGACATCAAAGTTCTATATGACATCATACCTGGTCTATTCGCTTTCCGATCGATGACATTACCATGGATTGAATGCAATGCCCAATGAGGCACCAAGAAGGGAACTTAAGCCCTATGAAAAATATCCTCAGTTGCAGTACAAAAACTTCAAGAGGGACTACTACAGGGTAAATGATGCCTCATTGCCTACATGATCCGGCTGCTTGGAGGATATTTCGAGAGAAGAGTTGCCCATAGTGCCAGATCTCTCCTCAGGCATTACACCTTCCTATATATACAGTTCCCTAAGTTCACTTACATGCATGCCCAAGGATTCACGGAAAGGCCAAACAAGCTGCCCCAGCACCCTAATGACCAAATCATACTATTGGAGCTGACCTGACAGTTGTGACACATTCACAATATTCTGAGCAACAAACATATGGTAGGGACACCTTATCCTATTGGACTTGGCTAGGGAATGTACAAGATTCATACCTCCCAATGTGCGGGTAATTCAGAAAAGGAGCTGACTGAGTACCACTTCAAGCATTATACAACTCAACTGCGAATGGACCCATATGGTCATATCAAAAAGGCACTGGGACCTGAGTATGCCCACCTCCACATTTTTGAGGATTTCTGGGCCAACTGCAAAGACAATCTTGAAGTATGATTACAACACTATATGCGCATGACTACCCTCTACGTGCGAAGAGTCAACTTGTGTCCGGTTTCAGATCAACTTGAAGAGGATGAGAGCATAGTGATCGATCCGAGATATAGTGTCGTCGCCAATATGCTATTGCCCATGATTGATTGGGATGAGCAAGAGGTTGATGACCTCGACATACTCACAAAGCCTTTGGAGGTTCGAACGAAGGCGTGGATCAACCAACAAGTGGCTCGACTGAAGCACCAGGGAGTCACCTTAACCTTTAAGGGACTCAAAAGTGAGCCAAGTGGCTCTGATGGTGGGGTGTCTGCTGCTACAATTGGGGAGACCTCCAAATCCCCACCATCTGAAAAAACTAAGAAGAGAAAGGAAGCTAGTGAGCAGTTGCCTAACCCAAAGGTTTATGCTTGAAAGGCTTCAGAGGGTGAGCCTTCCAAAAAGAAAAGAAAAGAAAAGCAGCCGATGTTTTGGAAATGCTTGTAATACCTGAAGATCTGATCCTCGAGGGAAGAGAGGAAGAAGCTGACCTGCCAAGGTCTCCATCTACTACTATTATCACTATTCGACCTACTTCACTTGCAGTATCTGCTTCCTCCCCGCCTGTGATGGACATCTCTATCCACCTTGCCTCCACTTCTCCGATCATGCAGGTTATATTGGTGAATTCATCCTCTACCATGACCTCGTCAATCTCATCATCTTCTATGTCTCCTTCCCTTTCATCTACTTCTACTACTGCAATGCCTGTCCTTAGTCTCCCAGAATCCCTCATAAAATACATGTAGAACATGCCATCCGAGCTTTCGGGGATGCTTACAAATCCAGTAGTGCAAGCCGCAATAGCCCAGGCTATGGCCAATGCTCTAACTCTCCCTCCCCCTACCGAACCACCTAGAATGGAGGCAATAATGCAGATCTCGGATTAGCTTGAGTGACATCATCTAGAGGCTGCCAATAGGCCTGAAGATGAAGAGTTTGAATACCATGAGCACTCGATGTTTGAACATCGAGAAATCGATGAGGTGGCCTATGAATTCTGTAGTGAAGGCAGCAAGGAGCTAGACACGAAATTAATCCAAGAAACGATTGACCGAGAGCTTGAAGAAGAATGGAACAAGCAACTCAAGGAGATTGAGGACCAAGAGGTTGTAGGGTAGCCTATGGTTGAAGGATTTGCTGCTCTGGAGACTGAGACCGGTAGGTCTCTAGCTGAAAGACATGATCGAACCCTAGAGCATGACAAGGAATCATCCCTCCGTGAAGATGAAAAGGAAGATAAGCTTGAGGAACATGAGTATGATCAAGATGAAGAAGATAAAGATGTTTAAAGGGAGGATCCCTCCAACAAGCAATTTCTCACCAAGTCTCCCACTAAACGTGTAACGCTCAAACAGGACTCCGACGAGGAGAAGGATGATGCAGGGGTTGAAAAGGAGGCCCTTGTTGTCAAAACAATTGAACTTGAGGTGGAGAGCAGCAAGGATCAATGTGAATCACCCAAGGAGGGGCTTCAAATGCCTGATTGGCTAGGGAATCAACTTAGGCAAAAGGCTCCTGCCCTAAAAGACCCTAGGGCAAGGCTAGAGGCAATATTGGCCAGAGCACAGATAAGCACTAAGAAGGAGAAAAGACCAAAAATCATATCAAAAGTAACCGTGGATGCTTCTAGATCTAGGGTAGTACAAACAACCATGCCAGTGATTGGAGAACAAGGAGTGACTTATAATGTCTCCACTATCGACTTGGGAGTGTCCACTAGGGAGCAAAAGGTTGACCACCTCTGAGAATTGGTAGCCATAGTGGTGCATTGTATCTAGTAGGATAAGGTTTCAATGGAAGAACTTAAAGCACAGGTGGCCGATCAGACGACCTGCATTCAACAATGGTCATCCTCGGATGAGCTACCCACCACGTCATCGGCCCTGCCGTAGTTGTTTTTACAAGAGAAAATCAATAAGCTGGAAAGAACCAGGAACTTGGGTAAGACCATGAAAAATTGGTTTTGACAAGTTTTAGACATGGGGAACATGGGCATCAACTATCCTATTCGAACAACAAATAAGTTCTTGGAGGTACAGAGGACTCTTGAGGGCACGAGGCAAATCTGTGAGGAGTTCCTGAAAAAGTATAGAGCCGCCTACCCAAAGATAGAGGCTATCCTTGCGCTGTTGAGTTAGGTGTGGGAGAAGGACCTTGCCCTCAAGGATGATGACCATTGGTTAGTGGATGTGTGGAAATACGATTTTGATCATCGAAAGGGAAGGTTGGAGTAGATCTTGGAATGAGTGGTTCTGGATATCGAATGGGCTAAGGAGGCTAGGGGAGATTGTGCTCGGTACCTCAAGCTGATAACGGGGTACGAGCTACCTACTGTTGAAATTAATCCAGAAAGCATCAAGCCTCATTTCTTAAAGAACATGGAAAATGGGATTTCAGCTAAGGCTACCACAAATTTCATGAGGTTTGCTACTCGAGCCTTCACCTAGTATGAGCTTTTCACAAGTAATGCTGCCAAGTATGACGACGACTGGAAGAAGCTCGTTAAAAACTCCCAAGAATGGAGTTACCAAGTGCTACGATCTGACATCATGGAAGTGGACAAGCTTCAACCATTTATCTTGTGCTTCGTGGAGTATGCAGCTTTGAAGAAGTAGGAGGGCAACCCTATCATTGATGATGAATTTCTAAAAGAGTAGTTGTAGCAAAGGGAAAACAACAAAAAGACAAAACTGCTACAGTGCTGCCACTAGAGGATGAAACAGGGAAAATACAAAAGATGTTTTAAAAATATAATATATTTGGGGGTAGGTGAAACCCTAGTGTAAAGTGAATCTTGGCCACACAATAGAATTGAATCTTGGCCACTCATTTTGCTTTTTGAAAACTATAAATAGGGCTCTCCTCCTCTCATTTGAAGAGAGTTGAGTTGTTGTGAAGGCATGCTGCAGAAATTGAAATAGAAAATACACTCATTTCTTGGTGTATTTTGGATTTCTTCACATGTTTCATGATTCTTCTCCCATTAGTTAAAACTTTACTTTAAGTTATTTTTTAGTTCTAGTTTCCTTTAGCTGACTTTGGTGGATTTAGTATGTTGTCTTTGGTTGTGAAGTTTTTTGTGTTGTACATGTTTTCCTTGTCCATACTTTTGGTAATTTGCTACTGGTAGGTGACCGTGTAAAGTTAGTCTGGACTATAATTCCGTAGCTGCTCTTTAAACTTTGTCTTTATTGACATTTACATGGCAAATGAATGATGAATATCTGCAGTCCTTAGAAGATAGCATAAATCTCATGATATTGTGAGAATTCCGATTAAGTGAAATCATATTTTAAGAAAACTGTCCACAACAGGAACCTCCATGATCACTGTTCATCGGTAGTTGCAGGTTCAGGAACCTTCCCTCTTGCTTGCCATTTTTTCATTTTTTTAGAAACAACCTATGTTAAGGTTCATTGCACATTGTAAAGCCAAATATAACAAAATAATGGAGTTCAAGACTGATGTTTGAACCTACAACAAAGAGCAAAAATTCCCTATTTGAAGAACTCTATTCATAAACTCAATTCTCCTACAACTTTAACTCCCGTAAAGCCGCCTTGTGATTCCAGCAAGTCACATAAATCAACTAAAATATTCCAAGCATCATTATGACCTGACATCTGAGAGACCTTGGGATAGTGTTCTACAATTTGATTGTGAAATATTGTCTTTCAAGAGAGGTAATGCACCTACGCATTACTTGTGTTGTGAAGTGCATAAAAACACCATCAACAGAACTAGCGCTAGAAGGAGGGCCTTTTGGAGATAAAGCTGGATCGAATTGGGTCATTCTCCCATGAAATATTTTATCGAGTCTTGAGATCTACACCGAACAGGGGAGAATTCCAAGAATTATAGACCCCTGTTCGAGCTAAAAGAGCTAAACGGAGGGAACCACCCACCACCGATTCACCCGACTAGCTCCTCTTTCACCTCCATCTTCTCCATCGTCAGTGGAAGTACCACCTTCCACTCATTGGATCCAAACAACCTTCCAAGTGCCACTCCATCTGGGCTACACATTGCCTTTCAGCCGAACATAGTCTCCAACCCTGCTGTTGTCTTGTTAGTTGTTGTTTCCCCTTTGCAATTACAAGCCAATCTGGCGAAGCCACCTCCACCGCCCCCTCCAATGGCGTGACTGGGCAATAACCCATCTCCTTTGGCCTTCAACCTCTACCACAATATGCCAAAGAGTCCCGAGAATTTCTGCACTTAGTTCAACTCCAGGGATCCACAGAGAACAACCGAGGAGCATGTCAAGATTTTTTGAGATTGCCCTGAAGACTATGCAGATCATATATGAAGATGTGGTTTGCAGGATCTTTCCCTACTCCTTAGGGGAGGAGGCCTTCTATTGGTATGTCAACTTGCCAGCCGGGACTATCAGCACATGGGACGTTCTAAAGAATGCTTTTCTGCAGAAGTTCAAGACTTCGGTCAGCCATGTAGACTCATACCAACACTTCATGTCGGTTCAAAGGGAGATTAATGAATTGATCAGTTTGTTCAATGATCACTTCCACAGAGTATACACTCCACTGCAAGCCCTGTAAATTTTCAATGATGCTGTCATATTACCGATTTACTATGCAACATTTGATTGACTCACTTCAGCGTTGGTAAAGAGAATGTGACCACTGCCCGCTAGGTTGGTCGATGCGTACACTGAGGCCATTATTACCAACACAGATTTGGGGAAGAACATTTCTGGTTTGTTTCCTTCTCTTGGGAAAACCACACATTTGACACAGATTTAGGGGCTTACTCAAGCCTTGCAACATCAGATACCCTTGTTGAATCTAGTACCACAACTACCTATGGTTCCAAACCCTAGGAAGCCAATGAGTTAGGCACATATGGTACCTCACTACTTGCTGCCCCAACAACAACATTCCCATCCTCAGCCATCCCAAGTGCCGGCGTACCTCCAGGCAGTTGTATTCCTGCCCACTCATCAGAATCAGCCGGTTGCACAACCCGTGTTCCTCCAGAATACAGCACCGCAACTGACAATACCGAAAAGGACAAGATTGATGAGCTTACAAAAATGATCAAGTAGATGTCCACAAAGATGATGCACTTAAGAAATCAGAATAACCAGCTGCAAGAGTCACAAAAGAACATCCAGGCTAACCTTAATCATGATAACTGAGATCATCATGAAAATGGGGACAATCGGGATGCTAGCACGTCATTGGAACAAAATTATGGCATAAATCAAAATTCGGGCCAAATTTTTGACAAAAGGCCCTTCCAAAGGCAGAATCGGACATGGAACACAAGACCCAACAATGACGACATTCCCATGCCCCTTGATCAACCCAACAATAATGAGAATCCCGTAGGCGGAGTTTACTTCACGAAGGCTAGTTTATCTGGTTGGTGTCGCATACACAAAATGAGTCACCACTCCGAGTTGGATTGTCCGGAAAATTCCAAACTGCTGCTGAGATTTTCCAAGTTGAAGTTCAGAATGTGGTGGACAATTCAGGGTGCAGAGACATTGTCCCTTCTAACCCATATGACTCCTTGGTGTTGGTGTTGAACTAGGCTCCTTTCCCAAGGGCAGAGTGCAACACACTAGAGCAGGAGGGTGCCAATTCAAAAATCACCAGTAAAGCGGAAGAGGTAAGCTCCAAAGGTCCTTTGGCTCAAATTTTTGATTCAATAGATAATGGTCCAAAAGATGACGAAGAGGAGCCTAGGGAAGATGAAGTCCAGATGTTTCACCAACAGACTACTCCATACAACCTCATAAATAGATAGGTTGGTGGTCATGCTAGAGGCCCTTTTACGAACTCCACTCCACCAAATAACTTTAGCACCCCTCTCGATCCAAATGCAAGTAACAATCCAGGTTTTCCCCATACACTTGCGTGATATCTCAACAGAAATAAATAGCAAAGCAAAAACCAAAGCCAAGCCACCAAATCCTCCCAAAACGTTTCTTGTGATCAAGAAGTTGAGTAGATGAGGGAGTATATTGTTGAGGAATTCAAAAAGGTAAAGCTAAGTGTGTCCGCATTCGAACTTCTAAAGGTACCTACAATCAGGAATGCCTTTTTCAGAATGATAAATGGGACTTCATCACAGGGGTCAACTCAAGAAACTCCAGCAAAGAGGGTCTCCTTCGATGATTAGCAAAGTGAGTTAGTCATCAAGAAGATATGCAACAGTAAGGCTAACTCGCTAGCAAGTCAACATGCAAATCAAAAAACCAACAAAGTAACTAATCAGGTACTAACCCAAAGCAAGGGCAACGAGAAAGACAAGGGCCAAGTCACCCAAGTGGATGTTTTCGGGGGATGGTTTCAGGGGAAATTCAAAACTCCTCCCTTTCTGACTACCATCCGCATGTTTGAGAAGAACCTCCACAACTGCTTGCTAGATTTAGGTGCATAGACCAATGTGATGCCCTTGAGCATGTGCAAGGCACTTGGGATAATGCCAACTCCCTCCTGATGAAAGGTGACCCAACTTGACAAAACTGAGATCAACGTAGTGGGGGAAATTAACAGAATACCTATGCAGGTTGCTGCTGATCCCTAGATCCAACAGACCATAGACATTTAGGTGGTTGATATCTCAGATAGGTTTGTTATAATGCTAGGAAAGGATTTCACGAGGGCATTGAACAGATATGCCATGATTGATTACTCACACATGTGGCTGCCATGGAAAGGAATGCCGAATCAGATTCAGATTGATCAAGAATGACGAATGAGATTCATGATCATTGAGTACAACAACACGAACGAGGTGTTGTATGCTGAAATGGATTTTGGGAATTATTCCCCAGTATCATATTAGAATGAGCAAGAAGGCCTTGAAGATGAGGGAACAAGTGAGGTTTTCCTCGTATTATGCAACCCACATGGTAATTTAGCCAATGCCTCTCAGAGCACTAAAGTGCTGATAGAATTTGATGATGAAGAGCTAGGAGAGGATGACAATCATGGATTGCTGGACGACTTCCAAGCTTTCATGGAAAAATGTGTTCAGGACCATCTTAGTCTGGGGACCCGAATGAACTTTCAGGAACTCTTGCTCCCCAATTGGTGCAGAGTACATAATGCTGCCCACTCAGAGTTCGACTGTTGTTTGTGTCAAACAACAATTGAACACTTTAAAAGATAGGCTACTTTGAAGGAGAAAATGGGGTCTGTACCCCCCGAACACACACATTCCATCCCTACACCTCCCAAAATGGTTACTGAAATGAGGGCCCCACCAAAGGTGAAAATTGGATCTATTGGTTCTACGTTCAAGGATTCTCCTAGATTCTGGACGTTGTGCTTTAACGGGTCTAAATCCAAGCATGGAGTTGGGGAAGGTTTCGAATTGATCAGTCCCAAAGGTAAGTCATACTTTGCTGCTCATCGAATTTAGTTTTATTGTACCAATAACATAGCAAAGTATGAGGCTTTAGTCCTGGGCCTCTTAATAGCATTAATAAAGAGTGTCAAAATGATCCAAGTGTATGGATATTCAGAGTTAGTCATTAACCAAGTCATGAAGATTTATTCCTGCTATGATAGAAGACTCACCAACTACAAGCACCGCGTATGGGATCTACTGGAAGGGTTGGACGCATTCAACATTCAATTGATCCTGCACGCTCAAAATCATACCGCTAATGCCTTGGCGTAGGCAACAAGCACGCTACAACCACTATACCTATCTGGACTCAAAAGATTCACGGTGGAGCTGACCTCTGTCCCATCAGTGCCGGATAATGTAGCCAATTTCTAGGTATTCAATGATGACAAACACATTCTGGATTTTATCATTAGTTCAAACATGTTTGCTACGTAGATAATTAATGAGGTCGAACCTCAAGAGGTAGACCTAGATATAGAAGGGATTATCAACCTAAAGACCAACACCATCCCTAAGGGAATGGTCGAGTTAGAACGAATCTTTGACCTTGATCAGATCAAAGATCAGGATTAGCAGGGGAAGAAGGATGCCATTAGCGGCCAATGTGACACTTACAATCTAGGAATGACTAGGAATGCCAAGAATGTGTTCATTAGAAAGGTGTGCACTCCTAAGGAAAGAAAGGGTATACTCGAGGCCCTACAAAAGTATAATGACATCATTTCTTGGAGCTATGAGGATCTCAAGGTGTATGATACGTCAATCATTACCCACACCATCCTGCTCATACCAGATGCAAACCCATTTCAGCAGCGACAGCGCCCCATCAATGCTTTGCTAGAACCAATAATATACAAGGAAGTACAAAAGTTGCTGTCAGCCAGGATCATTTTCTTGGTTAGACACTCCACATGGGTGGAAAATTTGGTTCCGATTAGAAAGAAAAGTGGGGAAATAAGATTGTGCGTAGACTTCCACAATTTGAACCAAGCTTTAGAAAAGGATAACTATCTTGTACCCTCATTGGATGATGTGCTACAAATAGTAAACAACTCCCAGATGATGTCCTTCTTGGATGGATATTCGAGATACAATCAGGTCATGGTATAGTATGAAGATTGACACAAGATGACATTCACCACCAAATGGGGAATGTTCGCTTATAGACGAATGCCATTCGGACTAATCAATGTTGGTGCCACTTTCCAACGCACAATGGATATTGCATTCAAGGACCTGATCGAAAAATGCATAATCATCTATATGGATGATCTGACAGTATTCTCAAAGCAACAAGGTAATCACATTGTTGACCTATGCAAGGTCTTTGAAAGGTGCTGTGAATTCGGGGTTTCCCTTAATCCGTAGAAATGCATCTTCAGTGTTACTGAGGGGAAGCTCCTTGGACATGTCCTGTCAGAAAGGAAAATTTCTATCAACCCTGAATGTGTCTAGTCAATCATCAAGATTCAGCTGCCAAGCAACAAAAATGAATTAAAATCTTTTTTTGGAAATATCAACTTTGTCCACAAGTTCATCACAGGCTTCATGAAAATTGTCAAACCACTCAATGCTATGCTGAAACAGGATGCTAAGGTCGAGTGCACCCCAGAAGAAAAGCAGGATTTTGGGGAAATCAAGAAGGCAATTGCTGATGCCCCTGTGCTGGTCAGCCCCAACTACCTGAAGCCCTTCTACATCTACTCCTTCGCTTTAGATCATTCCTGTGCAAGTATCTTGACACAAAAGGATGATGAGGGGAGCAAACATTCGATCGCCTTCATGAGAACCCCTCTGAAGGATGTTGAACTATGTGATCATAACATTGAAAAACAAGCCTATGCCCTTGTTAAGGGAGTCAAAAATTTTAGACATTATATCTTGCGCAACAAGGTGTTCGCTATCATTCCTGACCTCTCGGTGAAGACGTTGCTTATGTAGAATGAGTTAGGAGAGCGAAGGGCAAAGTGGATTGCATTGCTATAGGAGCATGATATGGAGATCCAGCCGATGAAGTTGGTGAGAGGACAAGCACTTGCCAAAACAATGGAAGAGGTGGTTATTGATGCTAGACCTAAACTCACAGTGCAACAATACTAGCTGGAGGATGTTTTCTCTAGGGGAATGGTACGAGGACATAGTGTATTACCTATTGAATCATAAATGTATGCCTCATCTGTAGGGAGTCCAAAGGCAAGCCATTAGGTTGAAAAGAAACATCTACATGTTACTAGGCGCCATATTGTACAACAAGAATCATGAAGGTATCTACTTGAGATGCCTTGGTAAACAAGATGTTGATCATGTTCTCAAGGAATTCCATGATAAGTTTGGGATTGGTCACGGTTCTGGTTTATCAACTACACATAAGATATTAAGAGCTAGGTACTATTGGCTCACCATTTTCAAGGATGCCCATGGTCATGTCCAAACCTGCCACGTGTGCTAGACTGCTGCCACCCGAGAAAGGAATGTTGTTGTCCCACCGCAACCTGTTTTGGAGGTGAGGCCGTTCGCTCAATGGGGTCTCGACTTCATTGGTCTGGTAAGACCTCTATCATCTGCTGGACACAGGTACATTGTGACCGCTACTGATTATTGTTCGAGGTGGATAGAAGCAATAGCTTGTAGGAAATGTACAACTAAAGTAGTGATTAAATTTTTGGAAAGTTTCATTTTAAATCACTTTGATTGTCCTTATGCTCTAGTATGTGATAACGGGTCCTAGTTTTGCTTCATTAAAATTCATGGGTTGGGCCTCCCATTATGGTATCGCCCTTAAGTTTTCATCCAATTATTAACCTCAAGGCAATGGCCTTGTTGAATCAACCAACAAGAACTTGATCATTGTGATCAAGAAGCTACTAGATAGGAATCCCAAGGATTGGCATACCCAACTTCGTTTCTCCCTCTCGGCGGATTGCACCCGACACAAGGCTGCCCTCAAAGATTCCCCGTATCATCTCATTTATGGCTTGGAGCCCATCTTCCCCATACACTTGAAAATCCCTACCCTCCAGTTCATCAATGATTTTTATGAAGGAGGAGACCGCAGAGAAGCTCGCCTGGCCGAGCTGCTGCACCTTGAAGAAATACGAGACCGTGCTAAAGAAAATTTCACCAAACATCAAGGCGTAGTCAAAAGATGGTTCGACCGCCGAGCCAAAATTAAGGCCTTCCACATTTTCGATCTCATCCTTTACTGGGACAAGGCCCATGAAAAGAAAGGGGGACACAACAAATTCAACAAGCTTTGGCTTGGCCCCTTCCAAATTGCTAAAATCCTTGGAGAAAATGTTTTTCGTTTAAAGACTTTAACTGGTGAAGATGTCCCATTGCCTGTCAATGGGAAACACCTCAAGCATTACTTCTAGGTCTGAGATCTTCTAGAGCTATTTGTGTAAATACCTATACATAGGTTAGAATAGGTTTCCTACTTTGTCCTTTAGTTTTGCATGTTTTCCCAACTGTTTTGTTTGGACCTTGGAAGATTCTTCCCGTTTTGCTATGGTGGTCGTGCTCGACTCGATAAATGGTTTTCCTCACTACCCGCTCTTGCGTTCTTCTCTAGATAAGCCTTCATTCCCTATTGCTAACCTCTGAAATCCCCTAAGCATTGGTTTTCAACTTTCGAACTCTAAACTAACCAAGGAGGGCTATCCGCTTGAATTCTCTACATTTACCATGGAACACACAAAAACACATTTTAAAATTTCCAAAGAATGGTATGGTGATTACTGAGAGGGCTAGATAAGTGAAAAATCTAAAGCCTACTCCAGTGACCACTATGATTCCCAAGCCCATGGTGAGCTTAATTGCTTACACGGTTGAACAAAAAGAAAAGGAGAAAATGCTGAAAAGAAATATCAAGTGAAAAGAATAGACATAATGAAAATAACAACCGTATGGGTGTGCAAATATCTCTACTGGGGATATGGATGCCTAGTTGGTAGTAGAGCTATGTTCATGGGGTGACAGTGACAACTATGTCGAGGCTACGGACGTCTGACTAGCAGCAGAGCAATGTCCAGGTTACTTTTGGGGTCAGGCGAACTACGTAGCTTATCTCTCTCGATCAGTAGTTTCTCATGCTATCTCTAAGGAAAGTAAATGAAATCACCATGCACACACCTCCATGGTGATTTCATGGCATGATTCAATCTCGGGGTTTTGAGGTATGTTCGTCGTTCCAATTCCTTGTCCTTTTTTTTTTTCTCAAAATCATGGCTTAAATCAGGTAAAAAATGATAAAATGAACAAAAATTTGGTAAGGTAGTACCCCAACCAAGAAACCCACAAATTAGAAGTAGAAAAAATGACAATTGAAACCATCAAACTCGAGGCCAGAACCAGACTTCCCTGCTGCTATTCTTCGGAGCAAGTGGCCACATCCTTCGGGCCCGAAACTCTCCATGGCCGTTACAAACCTTAACCAAAATTCGGGTTCGACGACAAACCTCACCTCGGGCTCCGGTGTTTGGGTTTTCATCTCTGGGATTCCATGTCTGTTTCTCCATTCCCAACTAAAAACTCCAAATGAAATTCCAGACCCAAACCCTGACCCTGCAAAATCCATAAGTTTGTAAACGAGACCGAACTTGCCCCGGGTCTTGGCTGCCGGAATTCCCTTTTGGGGTTTCCATTGTGCTCTCGCCGTTCCAAATGACCTTCCTCGAGCATCTTCCCGACCCTCGGACCCCAGACACGTGAATTCCATCCTAAAAAATTGCAGGAAAAAATCGACATCCAAATTTTCTCAGGGCCCTGACCTCCAGAATTTCGTGTCACCTTCATCATTTTGCGCGGCTATCCCGGGACGTCCTTTTGACTCTCGAGACCCGGTCGCCCCTTCACCGCATAAAATTTAAAAAGAAGACATAATGTCCAAACATCCTTTGGATTCCGGACTCTGGAATTCCATCTTCGAGATTTTGTTCTGGTTTTGGTGTTCCAAACGACCGAACTTGAACATCTTTCCGGCCTCTGGGCCCTGATGTTCAATTCACCGCCTGACTTTTCTTAACTAATGAATTCATTCCCTGGGATTACCCTTCGGAATTTCATCCTCGGATTGTTGCTTGTATTTTTCTATTTTGCACGGCTATCCCGTGATAGCTTCCCGACCTTAGCAACCCGAAATCCGAAGCTCGGAACCCGGAGTGCTTTCCTCCCTGCACCGTTCCAAATGACCTTCCTGTAGCTGAAACTTGAATGCCTAAATGAGGGCTCAAATGACCTCCAAATCGAAAATGAACTTCAACCCACTTGCTAAAATTGAGCCTTTCCTCATGCCAAACCTTTGTTTGATCAAATCTAAGTCCGAAAAGGTCATTGAGAGTGTCTTGCCTTGTTTTCCCTTCTGAATGACATTCTGCTAAGGGAATTCCGGCCCTGGGAACTTGGATTGCCTGTTTTGCTTCCTCATGATGTTTTTATCAGGTGTTAGGCATTTATCAAATATGAATGATGATTGTGGATCTAACCTCGATGTGCAGGGATTTTTTTGAGGTTGCTTTTCCATGATAATGTTGCTAATTCACTTCTCTCTGTGCAAGATTTATGGAATCTAGTGCAGAAACCTCAGGTGCCGCCAAGGAAATGGGGAAAGGAACTGCCAAAGCACCTTGAGGAAAGGAGGACAAGGATAAAATGAAGTTCAAATTATAGGGGGTGCCATTACACTCCAGAATCACCACTCTTTGGAAAGACATCACAGATACCAATATGGGGCATGTCGATAATGACAAGTTTACACGAAGGATCAGGGTGGACCCAGAAATAGAAAATGCAAAGCTAATTAGAAGCAATGGATTTGCCAAGGCTGTAGGCTTCCCGCTAGCTCTATTGGCCCCTGAGCTAGTAATGGCATGCCAGGAAGCGTATCAACCTAAAACTAGAACCATAGTGGATAGAGATGGAAACATCCTTGTAGATATGTCCCCTCTCGGGATAACTACAACTTTCTGCATCCCTGCCTTTGAAAGAGTGGAGACTCCGACTATAGAAGAATGCAAGGTGTTGTGGGATCAAGATCCTATGAGATGCAAGAAACTGATTAATTAGTACTGGTTGAAGGATAAGCGGGCCAGTGCTAGAAAAGTCCCTTAGGAACTCTTTCGCAGTGATTTCTTTGAGGATTACCACAACCTCGTCACCCTACTAAGATGGGTAATGGGCCTTCCTGTTGCGGCCTTCTTTCAAGAGTGGATGTTGTACTTTGTAGAACAAATCCTCTAGGGGACTGACACTGCCTTTTATTGGGGAGAAATAATTAGCAATTGCTTACATGAGCAATTTATCAGTGTAAAGAAGACATTGAAGTTCTATATGACATCATACCTGGTCTATTCGATTCCAATTAGCGGAATTACCATGGATTGACTGCAATGCCCAATAAGGTGCCAAGAAGGGAACTTAAGCCTTATGAAAAATATCCTCAGTTGTAGTACAAAAACTTCAAGAGGGAGTACTACAGGGTAAATGATGCCTTCATTGCCTACATCATCCAGCTACTTGGAGGAGATTTTGAGAGAAGAGTCTCCCAGAGTGCCAGATCCCTCCTCAGGAATTACGCCTTCCTATATATACAGTTCCCTAACTTCACTTACATGCATGCCCAAGGATTCACGGAAAGGCCAAACAAGCTGCCCCAGTACCCTAATGATCGGATCATACTATTGGAGCTAACCTGGTAGCTGCAACACATTCACAATATTCTGAGCAACAAACATCTAGAAAGGAAACCTTATCCGATTGGCCTTGTCTAGGGAATGTACAAGATTCATACCTCCCAATGTGTAGGTAATTCAGAAAAGGAGTTGGCCGAGTACCACTTCAGGTAGTATACTGCTCAACTGCGAATGGACCCATATTGTCATATCAGAAAGGCACTAGGACCTGAGTATGCCCACCTCCACAATGTTGAGGATTTCTGGGCCAACTGCAAAGACGATCTTGAAGTACAATTACAACACTATATGAGCATGATTTCCCTCTACGTGCGAAGAGTCAACTTGTGTCTGGTTTAGGATCAACTTGAAGAGGATGAGAGCATGGTGATTGATCTGGTATATAGACCCATCGCCAATATACCATTGCCCATGATTGATTGGGATGAGAAAGAGGTTGATGAACTCGACATACTCACCAAGCTTGTGGAGGTTCGAACGAAGGCGTGGATCAACCAACAAGTGGCTCGACTGAAGCAACATGATGTCGCCTTAACCTTTAAGGGACTCGAAAGTGAGCCAAGTGGATTTGATGGTGGGGTGTCTGCTACTACAATTGGGGAGACATCCAAATCCCCACCATCTGTCAAAACTAAGAAGAGAAAGGGAGCTAGTGAGCAGCTGCCTAACCCAAAGGTTTATGCTCGAAAGGCTTCGAAGGGCGAGCCTTCCAAAAAGCAATGAAAAGTAGTTGGTGTTGTGGAAATTCTTGTAATACCTGAAGATCCGCTCCTCAAGGGCAGAGAGGAAGAAGCTGACCCACCAAGGTCTCCATCTGCTATTATTACCACTGTCCCACCTACTTCACTTCCAGTATTTGCTTCCTCCCCACCTGCAGTGGACATCTCTGTCCACCTTGCCTCAACTTCTCTGATTGTGTAAGTTATATCGGTTGATTCATCCTTCTCCACGATGTCACCAGTCTCATCATTTTGTATGTATCCTTCCCTTCCATCAACTTCTACTACTGCAATGCCTATCCTTACTCTCCCAGAATCCTTCATAAAATACATGCAGAACGTGCCATCCAAGCTTTCGAGGATGCTTACAAATCCATTAGTGCAAGCCACAATAGCCTAGGCTATGGCCAACACTCTAGCTCTACCTCCCCTTACCAAACCATGTAGAATGGAGGAAACAACGTAGATCTCAGATGAGCTTGAGCGATAGCAGCTAGAGGCTGCCAAGAGGCTCGAAGATGAAGAGTTTGAATACCATGAGCACCCGATGTTTGAGCACCAAGAAATCGATGAGGTGGCCTATGAATCCTCCAGTGAAGGTAGTGAGGAGCTAGACATGGAATTAATCAAAGAAATAACTGACCCAAAGCTTGAAGAAGAATGGAACAAGCAGCTCAGGAGATTGAGGTCCAAGAGGCTGCAGGGCAGCCTATGATTAAAGGATTTGCTGCTCTGGAGACTAAGACCGACAGGTCTCTAGCTAAAAGACATGATCGAACCCTAGAGCATAACGAGGAAGCATCCCTCCGTGAAGATGAACATGAAGATAAGACCGAGGAACATGAGTATGATCAAGATGAAGAAGAAAAAGATGTTGAAAGGGAGGATCCCTCCAACAAGCAATTGCTCACCAAGTCTCCCACTAAACATGTAACACTCAAACAAGACTCTGACGAGGAGAAGGAGGATGCAAGGGTTGAGAAGGAGGCCCTTTTTGTCAAAACCATTGAACTTGAGGTGGAGGGAAGCAAGGATCAACGTGAATCACCCAAGGAGGGACCTCAAATGCCCAATTGGCTAGGGAATTAGCTTAGGCAAAAGGATCCCACCCTAAAAGAACCTAAGGCAAGGCTAGAAGCAATATTGGCCAGAGCACAGATAAGCACTAAGAAGGAGAAAAGGCCAAAAATCATATCGAAAGTAACCATGGATGCGTCTGGATCTAGGGCAGTACAAATAGCCACGCCAGTGATTGGAGAACAAGGAGTGACTTCTAACGTCTCCATTATCAACTTGGGAGTGGCCACTAGGGAGTAGAAGGTTGACCACCTCTGGGAATCGGTAGCCATGGTGGTGCACCTTATCCAATAGGATAAGGTTTCAAAGGAAGAACTTAAAGTATAGGTGGCTGATCTGATGGCCTACATTCAACAATGGTCATCCTTGGATGAGCTACCCACCACATCGTTGGCCCCACCGTAGTTGTTGTCACAAAAGAAAATCAATAAGTTGGAAAGAACCAGGAACTTGGATAAGACCACAAAAAATTGGTTTCGACAAGTCTTAGACATGGGGAACATGAGCATCAACTTGGCTATCCGAACAAAAAATAAGTTCTTGGAGGTGCAGAGGACTCTTGAGGGCACAAGGCGAATCTGTGAGGAGTTCCCAAAAAAGTACAGAGCCGCCTACCCAAAGATAGAGGCTATCCTCGCATTGCCAAGTGAGGTGTGGGAGATGGACCTTGCCCTCAAGGATAATGATCATTGGTTAGTGGATGTGTGGTAACAAGACTTTGATCATCGAAAGGGAAGGCTGAAGAAGATCTTGGAATGAGTGAGTTTGGATATAGATTGGGCCAAGGAGGCCAGGGGAGATTGTGCTCGGTACCTAAAGCTGATAACGGGGTACGAGCTGCCTATTGTTGAAATTAATCCAGAAAGAATCAAGCCTCATTTCTTAAAGAACATGGAAAATGGGATGTCAACTGAGGTTACCACGGATTTCATGAGCTTTGCTGCTTGAGCCTTCGCCCAGTCTGAGCTTTTTAGAAGTAATGCCACCAAGTATGACGACGACTGGAAGAAGCTCGTTAACAACTCCCAAGAATGGAGTTACCAGGTGCTACGATCTGACATCATGGAAGTGGAAAAGCTTTTACCATTCATCCCGAGCTTCATGGAGTATGCATATTTGAAGAAGCAAGAGGGCAACCCTGTCATTGATGATGAATTTATAAAAGAGTAGTTGCAACAAAGGGTAAACAATATAAAGACAAAACTGCTACAGTGCTACCACTAGAGGACGAAACATGGAAAAGATGAAAGATGTTTTAAAAATATAATATATTTGGGGGTAGGTGAAACCCTAGTGTAAAGTGAATCTTGGCCACACAATAGAATTGAATCTTGGCCACTCATTTTGTTTTTTGAAAACTATAAATAGGGCTCTCCTCCTCTCATTTGAAGAGAGTTGAGTTGTTGTAAAGGCATGTTGCAAAAATTGTAATAGAAAATACAATCATTTCTTGGTGGATTTCTCCACATTTTTCATGATTCTTCTCCCATTAGTTAAAACTTTACTTTAAGTTATTTTTCTGTTCTAGTTTCCTTTAGCTGACTTTGGTGGATTTAGTATGTTGTCTTTGGTTATGAAGTTTTCTGCTGTGTGTATGCTTTCCTTGTCCATACTTTTGGTCATTTTCTGCTGGTAGGTGACTGTGTAAAGTTAGTCTGGACTATAATTCCATAGCTGCTCTTTAAAATTTGTCTTTATTTACATTTACATGATGAATGAATGATGAATATCTGCAGTCCTTAGAAGATAGCATAGATTTCATGATATTGTGAGAATTCTAATTAAGTGAAATCATATTTTAAGGAAACTGTCCACAACAAGAACCTCCATGATCATTGTTCATCAGTAGTTGTAGGTCCAGGAACCTTCCCTCTTCCCTGCCCTTTTTTCCTTTTTTTAGAAACAACCTGTGCTAAGGTTCATTGCACATTCTAAAGCCAAATCTAATGAAATAATGGAGTTCAAGACTGCTATTTGAACCTATAGTCAAGAGCAACAATTCCCTGTTTGAAGAAATCCTTTCATAAACCCAATTCTCCTACAACTTTAACTCCTGTAAGGCCGCCTTGTTATTCCAACAAATCACATAAATCAACTGAAATATTCCCAGCATCGTCATGACCTGACATCCGAGAGACCTTGGGATAATGTTCTGCAATTTGATTGTGGAAGATTGTCTTTCAAGAGAGGTAATGCACCTATGCATTACCTATGTTGTGAAGTGCATAAAAACACCATCAAATAATAGAAGCTACTAATTTGAAACCTAACTAAAACCTGCAAGAAGAACAACACAAAAAATATCACAAATCATTAATGAACTATCTATTAACCTGAACATGTAAATCTTTGCACAAACAAAAAACTGTTGTTTTTGGAAATGGAGGAATGAAAAGTCATAGCTTAGGCATTGAGAGATGAAGCACATGCACCGACACATAGAGCATAAGCATCGATAAATAGAAACATAGGTGCAGTTGGTTAGCTCATAAGCGCAAATAGGCTCCTTGCAAGTGCAGTTTCATAGTGCTGGAGGTTTTCAATATAGGGTCAACAAAAAATGATGCAAATACACTCTGATCCTAAAATACTCTTTAAGAATTAGAAAATATCATTAGCATAAACAAGAAGACCCTTAAAGAAAATAATTTTTTGTTCTTTTTTGAATTTTATGCTTAAAATCCTAAACTAGGTGTAAAAATGAATATTGGAAGGAAACTCTAGGCTAGCTGCAAGATAGAAATATGAAACTAGTTAAAACTTGCAAACAACCCACAAAACCCTAAAGACTTCTAAAGAAAAATGGGTGTTAGATTCAAAACAAAAACCTTGCACAAAAACAAAAGACATTTCTATGAAGCAGAAGCACCAAATGTCATTGTATAAGTGTTGAAAGTCATTGAAGAAGTACAATTTGATGTGACACAGGCACTAAAAGTCAAGATGAAAGCGTTTCATGTCGTTGCAAAAGTACAGTTCTATAGAGTCGAGTGCAAAAATGGAACCTATAACTCAAAAACTCAATAAAACTCACACAAAGGTTAGAAAAAGGGACACAGGTCCCTCCAAGCATGCCATAATGAAGTCCTTGAAAAAAATTAAAGCATAAAATCAAAAACATGCAAATGATTATACCTCAATACATTTTCATCTCCATGGTTGAGATAAACTAGCTTTGCACCCAAGAAGCTTATTGATATGCTCTCTAATTTTCTATGTGGATTGCTCAAGAGGAATTACAACATAATATAGTTATAACCCAAGAAATGATGAGAAATGGAGAGTGAGAACTTCTATTTATAGGAGGCTCAAATGGATGGAGGGCTAAGATCTTGCCACAAGATCAATGGATCATGTTGAGAGGTGCTCTCAAGAAAGAGGAAGATGACAAATGTGATGTGAGGTATTGAGGAGAGTCTGAGCTTGGATGGAAATTATTGGATAGGATAGAGGTAGAATTTAAAATTGGATGTTATAAAGAGGAAAGAGATATCCCCATAAAAATTCAACTCAAAAAGTGAAAATTTTCTTTAGCGGATTTAATGAGATGGAGGTGAGAATTTATTGGAGAGACAAGGAAGAAAACATGTGAAGGGGAATGACATGTGGCATTGAAAGAATTTAAAATTGAAGAAAAAGGCTAAGTGGATATTAATGAAGGATGATTTAATTAATTAATTAGTGGCTTTTTAGAGGAAAAGACTAAGGTTACATCAAATAAATAATTTTAACCTTACTTAGAAGAATGAGATAGTAGTTAAAATTAATTATATTAAATACTTAATTAATTTAGAAGAAAGATAAAATAATTAATTAAATAGTACAATATTTAATTTATTTAGGAGAGAAAATGGGATAATTAATTAGATACTATATTTAATTAATTATGAAATGATGGTAGGGATTAATTAAAATTTAGAATTTTAATTAATTTAAAAGTGTGATTTTAGAATAAGGGTGTCTACATTGGGTTATTGGGCTTTCCCTCGCTCCCGTGCCTCTTTTGGTATCCATTCTGATGTCCCCTTGAAATCTGAAGTCTGTGTTGTAAAATTGCCTAAGTACTTAGTCCATCTGACTTTTGAGCCGTCAACATCTTCCATACCCTCATCTTGTTTTAGGCATGCTCCATTTTGTCTTCCCTATTCCCAAAACCCCACCAAGGTCTTTGTAAAATGCCTAAGTCTATAACCCACTAAATTTTTAGAGATATTCCTCCCTTGATACCATTTTCCCATGCAATATGAATCATTCCTAACCCCTAATTCTTGATTCATTCACATACCTTCCTACCTTCCATCCATTTCTTTTTGCCTAAAGATTTACCCTTCATTGGAGGTCATATTGGAGGTTCCCTTCCTCCCCTTCCTTTTTGGAATGTGACATGATGGATGTCTAAAGCTCGATGTTTGATGGATCAATGCCTTGTTGGGGTATTAGAAATAGATATGCTCTTTTTCTTGACCCAATTGGTATGTAGTACGTGGTAAGCCTAAGTCATGACACTTGACAAAGAAAATAGTAAGGTTCATTGGGGCTATGGATAATTTAATGACACTTCACCATTTTGGAACGACAACAAGCCCAAGCTTGATACTCTACCGATAGAATCCAAAAGGTATGATTTTGACTAAGAACTGCCATTAATACTCACCTACACCTGCAACCACCAAATATCGATCCAAGAAATCTACATAGGGAGTTAAATGCATTTTGGCATGGATTAAGGAGATAAGACAACTCCCATACCTCAGTTATTGCTTGTAGGTGCCTTTTTTTTAGAACACAATTTTGAGATCATGATTTTTAATAGATTTTATGGGTGATTTCCAATCTCACACTCAAAGCCACAAATCATGAATGTGAAAATATGGTGGGAATCAAAGGAATGTTTGTAGAGGACACCTATTTCCTGGGTGTTGGTTGTGCTGATGGTTAGGGTTTCTTGTACAATATGGCCTTTTGAGATTTTGCATGCCCTCTAATTGTGGGTATATATGCCTTAGTCACCCTTTTAAGGGAGGAGGAGAGAAGATCATAAGAGAATAAAGAATATTTTCTCAAGGATCAAAGATAACACTTTAAAGAAGGAGAAGTGGCTACAAAATCAAGAGCAAATAGAAAATACTTTTTTTTAGACTACAGGAATCGGGTAGCACGACCCCATATAAACTGCAGTGCGCCTAGTAAACTTTTTAACATGACCGACGATGTTGGCGTGACATGTCCTCTGGTACCACAGGGGTGGGGGAGACTAGACATCATGACCAACCTACTACAACAAGAAATATTTAGCCAATCGAGCTAGGGACCCCGCCCCAAAAAATAGAAAATACTCACAAAAGGCCTTAGGTTTTCAATTCCTAGTTCTAGGTAGTCTGATTTTTGTATTGTAATAATTTGGTTTTATCCCAAATCTATAATAACATATTGTAAACCTTGAATATTGAATAGTTATAGGCATAATCAATCTTAGTTGAGTTTCTCCTTATGTATAGTATGTATTTTTAGATATATGTTGTTTAGTTTTTCAACCAAAAGTTTGTAAAATCCTTGCAAATCCTTTGTAAAGTATATTTTTAGTACAAAAAGGAAATTTATGGGAGTTTTTATGGATAACTAAGTAAACTCACTTAATATTCTGCAAGCAATATTTTTTTTTTGAATGTATATTTAGATCCTAGCTTGCTTGTGCATTCTAAAAGACAATCTTTTGTGGTGTCTTGATTAAGGAATTACCTTAGTTTCAATTTTTTAATGTTTGATTAAATTTAGAGTCTCTATTTCCCAATGGATAGAGGCACTGGTTTGTGACCAAGCTCTATCTCCCCATCATCCTCAACACACTCAAAATAAATCAATTTACACATCTTTTTTAGGTTTATTTATGTGTTTATTTCTATAGTCATGTTTGAATGAATGTAATGACATAAGGGTTTTTTATAAAACACATTTACAACCACTTATATGGTAGATCATCTATTTATTAAGGTGTTAAACCTAACATCCAAAATACCACTTATAGTTTATTGTAAGGAAATGTTATGTCATGGTTTTAATAACCAAACTAGCACCTCTGAAAAACCCCCATTGGTATTTTAGATCTAAAAGTGAAGGAGGTCTTACCCACCTTAAAAATTGGTCCTAAGCTGCCCAATTTGAATAGAGGTTTATGGTAATGTTCTTAGGTTTGACACACTTGACACTTGGGAGATTGTTAGACCTTAGGGATTTAGGGTCTACAACTCAAATCACCAACAAAATAGTGCCATTTTCATGGACTAGTTAAATCAAGAGTCAACTTGAAGAACTAGGTTAATTAGTAACCATGGTGCAACTAGGAAGATATTATTACTTGGATAGTAAAATCAAAAAATTTCTAATCCAAATTATTTTCTCCTTTTAAGGAGTGGACACTTCGTCAAGGAAAATATAGAAGTTAAATTTAGAAGATCAAAGAATAGAGATTTATTAGTAATCCAAAAGTCAAGAAATACTTGAGGCTATGTCCTTTGTTACAAGAAGGCACTGAGAACAATAGAAGGCTAAGATTCTAGGAATATCATCTCCACATAATTATCCTGCTATTGAAAAAGTAGGTAATTCAAATAGATAGGGTACATAAAAATAATATGATTATTATACATCAAACGATTCATATGATAATAGGATAAGAACTAGTAGGATAACCTTTAGGTGTGATTTTGGTAGACTTGGAAAGGAGATAAATGTTGATGTAAGAAATAAAGATGCAACTCAAAATTTGCATATGAAAAAAGTAGATAGGAATTTTCCTCTACCTCCACATATGAGAAATATAAGGGGAAATATACATAACAATTATCTTACTTCATCTCCAAGAACTAAACAGTAATTAGAGAATTGATTCATGATGTTGACAAGGATTCTCAATCAGAGAGTGAGTGTAGGGAAAGAGAAGTATATAAACAACTAGATCTTATTGACCACCTCAGAGTGAGGAACATGAAATAGAAGCACAAATTTCATCTAGGTAGGCTCAAAAAATAAATCAATATCAAACTATTGTTAAACCTTAAAATGTTGTTGAACCTTAGAACATAGTTCAACCTGTTCCAAATTAGTGGGTGTATAATCTAGAATAACATCATCAAAACCTGCAATACCAAAATGTAGGACAAAATGTTGGGGTCAACCCTAGAAGAAAGGCTCAAATATTTTCTCTAGTGAGAACACCATTAGAATTAGAAAGATACAAACAACTGAAATTTTATGGCATTCCTAGTTATCTTAATCTTATCCTAGCTGAGATGAGAGGAAAGGTGCCAAAATTCCAAGGTAGTAATCATATCACTGGTGAGGATCACTTGAGGTATTTTATGTTAGTAAAAGGTGTGTTGTACACCTTGAATAATGATATAATGTAATTTATTATTATTTGTGGTGTATCTAGGGGATCTAGGGATGCGTACATCACATGGGGTTAACATTCTTGGGGTAACTTTATGTGTTGTATGTAACATAGTGATAAATATTTAATGTGGGGTTTCACATTAGGTAAATATTTAATATTAGGAAAACTTAGTACCAAAAATTAAGTGGGGGAGTTAGTTTTTTGTAAGCTCGTTGTATTAGTCACATGGTTTATGTAATATTTGGTGGTTTTGTACAAGCTTATATCTATAAAATCAAGCACATGGGTAGTTTTCTAAGGTTGGAAATTTTGGGGTTGGCTTGTGAGAGAATCTCTTGTTTTCATTTGTGAGGGTTTAAAGAATGGTATGGGATGTGTGGTTACATTCTTGTTTTCATGGAGTACATGTAGAGAGCTTGATGTTTAAAAAGTGTTCACAGAGACTCTGAAGATGTATGCAATGATTATATTGTTGAATAATACATGAGTGATGGATGCTTTTGGAGGCTGGATTTTCCCCTCTTGAGGGTTTTTGTCAAGGTATATATTGTGTCGTATTTGATGGTATGTTATTTATTATTTTATTTATGAATTCTAAATATATATATTTTTTTGATCAGTAACAATGAATTTTAAATATTATTTTGCATGATTTTATCTATTTGGGTTATGTGGAAATTGTCATGTATGGCTATAAATTTCCTAACATGTCATTGATGTGACATATGAATATGAAATAAAAGATGAAGATTTCATGATGAAACTCTTTATGTAGTAATTGAAAGAAAGTGTAAAATAGTGGTAAAAAAGTCTTCCAGATAGTAGCACATACCATGGTATCTGGTGTCTTATGCTATAGCAAAAATCAGTGCTTCGAAAATGGAAAATTGCATCTTCCATTGCATTGCATCTTTACCTCCATCATCATTCCTTTTAACCATCTCACATCTTCATCCAATCCTAACCCATTAAATCTAGCACAAATCATCTAATCACATCCTTGGTCTTGTCCCCAACCTTGTTACAAGCCTCGATCTAATCATCCTCATCCTTGTTCTCATCATCAGGATGCATCCTTCCCTATCCTTTGGTGTTGTTTTGGGATGTATCCTTCCATCATCAAAAATGCTCTCATCGGGATGTATCCTTTCCTATCCTTTTGTGTTGTCTTGGGACATATCATTCCCTCAATGATAACACTTCATCCATAATCAACCCATTTTGGCTTGTAGCTTGACTGGGGCAACATCACCTCTTCTCCTAAAATCCATTTTTGCTTCTAATCATCTCATATCGCTTGTCATCCTCCCTTATCCATCACTTTTCATCATCTTCCTCATATCCCCTTTCATCATCTCACCCATTTTGAGAGCACACCTGTGTTCTCTTGAACCCGCATGTCCTCTCGAGGGGGCATCCTCAATCCCTAATCTTCATCATTTCTTTTTCCTTCCTAAGTCACTCCTTTGAATGACCGGGGCATCTTTTCCAATCTAACCATCTTCTTCTGGGTTCTATGTTTTAATATTCTTTGAAATGATTCTACTTCGTAACACCATCTCAAAGAGGGGAAAAATGTAGACACCTAAATTTTGACACTTCATTTGTCCAAATTTACCTCTTTTTCATCTAAATATGCCCTTATCTGCATTAATTAAGTAATAACACTATTATTTAATTAATACCTCTAAATTTCCTCTAATCCCTAAGGTGTATAGTTAAATAATTAAATACCTTACACCTTTAATTCCCCTTTCATCAAATGAATTAAATAAATATGACATTTATTTAATTCTTCACATGTCACATCCTTCACTTAATCTTAATCAACCTCTTAACCTCTTCATTAGGGATGTGAACATGCCTAATCCTTGATTATGATGTGTCACATCCTCCAAATTTTGCAAGTTGGCTTCTAATCCTTATTAACCACTAATTATCTTCTAATTACTGATCAGTTAAGCCTAATCAGTACCTTGGTCAACTCTCCCCATTCCCCAAGGAATTTTTAATTCCTTTTTATTCATCCAAGACTCCTCTCTTCTCCATGTGAATTTTTAATTCAATTTTATTCCTCCAAGGAATCTTCTCTTCCCCATGAAAATTCTAGAACGTTTGACTTGTCACTTCACATGTGCCAAAGTCTTCTAGAATCTTTGACTTGTCACATCACTCACATGTGGCAAGTTCCCACCTTTTTGGGAACCTTGTCTTATCCACTAGATTCTTCCAATCATGTGAATTTTTAATTCACTTTTATTCACCCAAGATTCTCCTCTTCCCTATGTGATCATTGAGAGGTCACACCATCCTTTTTCCAAGGTACTTGTCCTTCCTCCACACTGTGTACCTTTCTTCCACCTCACTTCCACATCATCTTATCCTAAGCCATCTCAGATTCCACATGTCAAAATGTGAGGGCTTGTGAGTCCTCAACTCACCATATCCCTCCATCTTGGCCTTGTTGGTTTAATCTCAACCGTTGAATTCTCTAGAGAATTCAAATCCCTCTATAAATACCCCCTCCTTCCTCTCATTTTAAAGAATGAGACTTTTGCTACCAAACTCTTGCAAATTTTTCATTTGAGCATTTCTTGCCTTCACCATAGCATTTTAGTTCACCACTACCATGTCCTCATTTATCTTGCATATCACCTTGCATATTTGATCTCACTTTCCATCCAAGGAGCACACAAAACATTCAAAGATCAAGGGCCAACCAAGGAAGAAGCAACATGAAGGTATAATCACTTTTTATTTTATTTCATCTTGTTTTCTTGGTTATCATTCCTTAGGCTAATCTTGAGGTGTACTCTTTGTGTTATTCCTTTTTAATTCATTATAAGTTAGTTTTGTATCTTAGAATAAGGTTAGAACATTTAAGGGATCATAGCTTCCACCCACTATTTTAATGTATTTTCTCTATTTTTTTGAAAACATCGACGCTATTTATCAAGATGGTGCTATTTTGGCATTTATTATGCCGACTAGAACAAGCAGGCACTAAATTCAACACAAATTAGCACCGAATTTAGTGCCATGTTTAATGCTAGGTTCAACACTAAGTTCCATGCCAAATTTAGCATCGAGTCTAGCGCCAAGCTTAGTGTCGAGTTTTCACCAAGTTTCGCTCCAAGTGTAGCATCGACATTAGTGCCTAATTTAATGCCTAATTATGTGACTACTTTGGAGCATACTTTAGCGTCTAATTTAGCACTGAGTGTAGCACTGGCATTAGTGCCTAATTTAATGCCAAGTCTATCATAAAGCTTAGCTTTGAGTGTAGTGCTAGAATTAGTGCCTAATTTAACGCCTAATTATACGCCTACTTTAGAGCCTACATTAGCACCTAATTTAGTGCCTAATTGTTCTGATCTAGCGGGGATTAAGGGTTAAGGGATTAGGATAGTTAGAACAAAAAATCCTTCCCCAGTATTCACTGGCCTTCAATTTCTTGCCTACATTTCACTTGCACTAAAATATCCCTCAACCCTCAACCCTAATCCCTCAACCCTCAACCCTCAACCTTAAACCCTAAACCCTCAACCCCTATACCCTCTACCCTAATCCTTCAACCATATACCCTCAAACCTATACCCTAAACTCTCTACCCTCAACCCTTAACCATAAACCCTAAACCCTTAAACCTTCTACTCTCTACCCTCAACCCTAATCCATCAACCATATACCCTCAACCCAATACCCTAAACCACCAACCCTATACAATCTTCAACCCTCGTATTCACTCCTTCTCTCTATCTCACTTCTCCCTCCATCTCTCCCTCAATCCCTCCCTCCCTCTCTACCCTAATCCCTCAACCCTATACACTCAACCCTTAAACCCTTAAACACTCAACCCTAAACCCTTAAACCCTCTACCCTCTACCCTCAACCCAATACCCTCTACTCTCAACCCAAATCCCTCAACCCTTAAACCCTTAAATCCAAGTAAAATCTCTACCCTAATCCCTCAAATATCAACCCTAATCCCTTAACCCTATAACCTCAACCCTTAAACCCTTAAAAAATCAACCCTAAACCCTTAAAACCTCAACCCTTAAACCCTAAACCCTCTACCCTCTACCCTCTACCCTCAACCCAATATCCTCTACCCTCTACCATCAATCCTAATCTCTCAACCCTTAAACCCTTAAACCCAAGTAAACTCTCTACCCTAATCCCTCAACCCTCAACCCTCAACCCTCAACCCTCAACCCTTAATCCCTCAACCTTTAAACCCTCAACCCTCTACCCTCTACCGGCCTCAACCCTCAACCCTTAAACCCTAATCCCTCAACCCCTATACCCTCTACCATATACATTTGACCCTCAACCCTAATCCCTCAATCCTCTACCCTCAACCTTAAACCCTCAACCCTCAACCCTTAAACCCTCTACCCTATACATTAATGCTAAATTCAACACAAATTAGCACCGACTTTAGCGCCATGTTTAACGCTAGGTTCAACACCAAGTTCAATGCCAAATTTAACATCGAGTCTAGCGCCAAGCTTAGTGTCAAGTTTTCACTGAGTTTAGCTCTGAGTGTAGCACCAACATTAGTGCCTAATTTAACGCCTAATTATGTGACTACTTTGGAGCATACTTTAGCGTCTAATTTAGCACCAAGTGTAGCACTGGCATTAGTGCCTAATTTAATGCTGAGTCTATCTTAAAGCTTAGCTTTGAGTGTAGTGCCTAATTTAACACCTAATTATACGCCTACTTTAGAGCCTACATTAGCACCTAATTTAGTGCCTAATTGTTCTAATCTAGCGGGGATTAAGGGTTAAGGGATTAGGATTGTTAGAACAAAAAATCCTTCCCCAATATTCACTGGCCTTCAATTGCTTGCCTACATTTCACTTGCACTAAAATTTCCCTCAACCCTCAACCCTCAACCTTAAACCCTAAACCCTCAACCCCTATACCCTCTACCCTAATCCTTCAACCATATACCCTCAAACCTATACCCTAAACTCTCTACCCTCAACCCTTAACCATAAAACCTAAACCCTTAAACCTTCTACTCTCTACCCTCAACCCTAATCCATCAACCATATACCCTCAACCCAATACCCTAAACCACCAACCCTATACAATCTTCAACCCTAATATTCAATCCTTCTCTCTATCTCACTTCTCCCTCCATCTCTCCCTCAATCCCTCCCTCCCTATCTACCCTAATCCCTCAACCCTATACAATCAACCCTTAAACCCTTAAACACTCAACCGTAAACCCTTAAAACCTAAACCCTTAAACCCTCTACCCTCTACCCTCAACCCAATACCCTCTACTCTCAACCCAAATCCCTCAACCCTTAAACCCTTAAATCCAAGTAAACTCTCTACCCTAATCCCTCAAATCTCAACCCTAATCCCTTAACCCTATAACCTCAACCCTTAAACCCTTAAAAAATCAACCCTAAACCCTTAAAACCTCAACCCTTAAACCCTAAACCCTCTACCCTCTACCCTCTACCCTCAACCCAATATCCTCTACCCTCTACCCTCTACCCTCTACCATCAATCCTAATCCCTCAACCCTTAAACCTTTAAACCCAAGTAAACTCTCTACCCTAATCCTTCAACCCTCAACCCTTAATCCCTCTACCTTCAAACCCTCAACCCTCTACCCTCTATCGGCCTCAACCCCTATACCCTCTACCATATACATTTGACCCTCAACCCTAATCCCTCAATCCTATACCCTCAATCCTCTACCCTCAACCTTAAACCCTCAACCTTAAACCCTCAGCCCTCAACCCTTAAACCCTCTACCCTATACATTAAACCCTCAAACCTCAATTCCCAACCCTCAACCCTCAACCCTTAAACCCTAAACCCTCAACCCCTATACCCTCTACCCTATACATCGGACCCTCAAGCCTAATCCTTTAACCATATACCCTCAAACCTATACTCTAAACCCTCTACCCTCAACCCTTAACCCTCAAACCTAAACCCTTAAGCCCTAAACCCTTAAACCTTCTACCATATGTACCCTCAACCCTATACCCTCAATCCAATACCATAAACTATCAACCCTATAGGTCCTCAACCCTATACCCTCAATTTCCAAACCTCTACCCTATACATTGGATCCTCAACCCTCACATATATATGTCCCTCCCTCCTCTTCTCTCCTTCTCTCTATCTCACTTCTCCCTCCATATCTTTCTCCATCCATCCCTCCCTCTCTACGACCCTAATCCCTCAACCCTAAACCATCAACCCTTAAACCTTTAAACACTCAACCCTAAACCCTCAACCCTCAACCCTCAACCCTTAAACCCTAAACCCTTAAACTGACCTCTACCCTCTACCATAAACCCAATACCCTCAACCCTTAAACCCAAGTAAACTCTCTACCCTAGTCCCTAAACCCCCAACCCTTAATCTCTCAACCCTTAAACCCTCAACCCCCTACCCTCTACCCTCAACCCTCAACCCTTAAACCCTAATCCCTCAACCCCTGTACCCTCTACCCTATACATTGGACCCTCAACCCTAATCCCTCAACCCTAGTATACCCTCAATCCTCTACCCTCAACCTTATAACCTCAATCCTCAACCCTTAAACCATTAAACCCAAGTAAACTCTCTACCTTAATCCCTCAAACCTCAACCCTAATCCCTCAACCCTATACACTCAACCCTTAAACCCTTAAACACTTAATTCTAAACCCTAAAACCCTCAACCCTTAAACCCTAAACCCTTAAACCCTCTACCATCTACCATCTACCCTCAACCCAATACCCTCTACCCTCAACCCTTAAACCCTTAAACCCAAGTAGACTCTCTACTCCTAATACTCTCAACCTCTTAATCTCAACCTTAACCTCTACTGCCTCTAACCTCTAACCCTCAACAAACCTCTCAACCTCAACCCTAAAACCCTAAACCCTCAACCCTTAAACCCTCCCTACCCCTATACCCTCTACTATATACATTTGACCCTCAACCCTATACCCCCACCCCTCTACCCTTAACTTTAAACCCTCAACCCTCAACCCTTAAACCCTCAACCTTATACATTAAACCCTCAACCCTCAATTCTCAACCCTCAATCCTTAATCCCTCAACCCTCAACCCTTAAAACCTAAACCCTCAACCCCTATACCCTTTACCCTATACATTGTTTCCTCAACCCTAATCCTTTAACCATATACCCTCAAGCCTATACTCTAAACCCTCTACCCTCAACCCTTAACCCTCAACCCTAAAACCTTAAACCCTTAAACCTTCTACCATATGTACCCTCAACCCTAATCCCTCAACCCAATACCCTAAACCATCAACCCTATACCCTCAATTTTCAACCCTCTACTCTCTACATTGGATCCTCAACCCTCATATATCTATGTCCCTCCCTCCTCTTATCTCCTTATATCTATCTCAATTATCCCTCCATCTCTCACTCTATCCATCCCTCCCTCTCTATGTCCCTAATCCCTCAACCCTAAACCATCAACCCTTAAACCCTTAAACACTCAACCCTAAAACCTAAACTCTCAACCCTTAAAACTTAAACCTTAAACCCTTAAATCATCCTCTACCCAATACCCTCAACCCTTAATCCCAAGTAAACTCTCTACCTTAATCCCTCAATCCTCAACCCTTAAACCCTCAACCTTCAACTCTCTACCCTCTACCATCAACCCTCAAACCTTAAACCCTAATCCCTCAACCCCTATTCTCTCTACCATATACATTGGACCCTCAACCCTAATCCCTCAACCCTAGTATACCCTCAATCCTCTACCCTCAACCTTAAACCCTTAAACCCAAGTAAAATCTCTACTCTAATCCCTCAACCCTCAACCCTATACACTCAACCCTTAAACACTCAACCCTAAACCCTTAAATCCTCAACCCTTAAACCCTAGACCCTTAAACCCTCTACCCTCTACCCAATAACCTCTACCCTCAATCCTAATACCCCAACCCTTAAACCCAAGTAAACTCTCTACCCTAATCGCTCAACCCTCAAACCTTTACCCTCTATCGACCTCAACCCTTAAAACCTAATCCCTCGACCCCTATACCTTCTACCATATACATTGGACCCTAAACCCTAATCACTCAACCTTATACCATCAACCCTCTACCCTCAACCCTTAAATCCTCTACCCTATACATTAAACCCTCAACCCTCAATTCTCAATCCTCAACCCTTAATCCCTTAACGCTTAACCCTTAAACCCTAAACCGTCAACCCCTATACCCTCTACCCTATACGTTGAACCCTAAACCCTAATACTTTAACCATATACCCTCAAGCCTATACTCTAAACCCTCTAACCTCAACCCTATACCCTTCAACCCTAAACCCTTAAAAATTCTACCATATGTACCCTCAACCCAATACCCTAAACCATCAACCCTATAGGTCCTCAACCCTATACCCTCAATTTTCAACCCTCTACCCTATACATTGGATCCTCAAACCTCATATATCTATGTCCCCCCATCCTCTTCTCTCCTTATCTTTGTCTCATTTCTCCCTCCATCTCTCCCTATTGAGAATAATAAAGTTAACAAAGTTACTTATTTAAATACTTGTGAGTTACATGCATTAATATTTTATTAAATTTTGTGTCTTCACAAACATATGTTGATACAAAATGAATGCAAGAAGCATCCAAGTAATCCTAATCTTTTTTGCCAACAATTCATACCAAAGATTAAACAATTTAAGGATATTGCAATAGGTAATTTTTATCGACACAAATAATATTACTGAAGCATTTCAAAGTTTAGACCATAAGAATCATCATTTTTTAAACATGGATTGCAAATAATTTTGAAAATTTATAAGTCTTGGTCATTAAAATTATCGTCTACTACAATGTCATCCATTGTATCATTGCCAATGTTCATATGTTCTTTCAAGTATTTAATATTATTATCATCCTCATCTTGACCTGCATCATCTTCATCATCATTGAAATTTTACTGTAGACCATCTATATTGTTACCAGATGTATTTGGATCATCATTTTCTATACCATCCATATTGTTGTCTTCCATAACATCATCTAACTTTGGATTGTTATCTTCTTGTGCCTGAACATAACCATGTTCAACATCATCATGGATGTCAATTTCTTCAATGTTCTCTAATCCCTCTCTCTCATTTTCTTGGCCATCATTGTTTTGCTTAGTATCCACTAATGCATCGTCAAATACATGACTTAATATTGGATCATAATCTATGAAAAATATCCATTTCGGGTCCAAAATATCTTCATATAAAAATACCTGCACATGAATGACATACATATATTAGATGTATGTTATAACAATTTTATTGATTAATAAACACATGTATATATTCACAATAAACTATGAATTAATAGATTAATGATCACCGCCGCTTCTTGTTTGAGTTAAAGAAATACCTGCTCACAATGAATTGGTAGAACATAAGGCTCATTATCCTCTAGTAGGAAGCATGAGGAATCTATAGAAAAAAATCCACTATGGGTATCATGTCTTCATGTCCTCTTAAATGCTTCATACCATCTACACTTAAAAATACAACATTTAAAAGAGTGATAATCCAACTCAATAATTTCTTGTATTTTCCCAATATATTGTAGGTTCCCTTCAATTATAATCTTATCTTTTGAGCTTAATTGATTGGATTGCTTGAAGTCAACCATGATGCCACAATCGAAGGATCATCTCTTTATATCTACACTTTCTACACGATAATGTTGACCATATGCCCACATTGCTGGATATTTCCTCGCCTACGAAAGACCATTTATTTAAGTGAAAACAAATAAAATGATGAATATTAAAATAGTTAATAGTGTCAAAACTGTAAGGAAACAACATTTTGTAAAATTCCAACTATACCTTTCTATCACATCCTCTAGACATGTTGATTTCATCTTTTGTTATGTTTGAATCTATACCTACATCTTCTATTTGATTTTGAATTTGTTCAGTAACCCATTCTAGTGTGCAATATTTTCCCCATTCCCTAAGTAGGTCAATGGGAAGTGGAGTATTCCTTGGGTTCAATCTCTTAAACTATCTCCTTGCTTCTAACACTTCTTCTCTCTTTTTATCATACAAATCAATCCATTTGTTCATAAATTCCATGTGGTACATAATGAATTTGTCGAGTAAAACACTTTCATCTACACCTATTACATGTCAACATGTTTATTTCAAACTTAAATTAATGATTGCAAGAAAAACAACCACACTGATCATGAATTTACTTACTAATTTCTACTTGAACACCATTAGATTGTGGTTTTTCTCCATCAATAATATCTGATGCTTGTTCTTCATCCCAGAAGCGTGGCCCATCTTCAAAATCCTTACCAAGGAATTCACACAGGAAGAAAAAGGCTTCATTCAATACATACCCTTCAACCATGTAACCCTTTGGATGTGCCTTTTTCCGGATACATCTTTTTAGAGTTTTCATATACCTCTCAAAGAAAAACATCCACCTCGTTGATACGACACCCACCAATTCAATGTCATTGACTAGGTGTATAAGTAAATGGACTTGTAGGTCCATGAAACTTGTAGGGATCTCCTTCTCAAATACACATACAATTTCTGCAATTTCCTTCTTCCATTTTGGCACTTTACATTCATGGATCTCCTTGGAGGTCACCCACTTAATATAAGAATAGTAAATTAGTATGAACCTTTAGTCAAAAATTAAAATGAAATATAATATCTCTGTCTCTCACACATGGACATTTCATATAACCACATACCTTGTAAATGATGACAATCGACTTATGGCATTCCTTAAGTCAACTATAAGACACAAATCCCCTCTAATTGCCAATTACATGATATGCTATCAAACACATTTATGAAAAGGTCGTTATTAAATTTTTCTCACACAACAAAATATCAAAATATATTTACTACTTAATCAATGTTATCAATGAAAATGATGATATATAATACCTTCATAAAATTATGAAAATCATGTGTTTTAACTCCTGTGATATGTCCATCAACTGTAAAATCTTTAGCCAAAGATGATCCACAGCAAGTAGGTGTCCTTATTGAATGGATTTAATTTTTTAGTTGGTTTAGCTCTTTTTTGTTCAAAATCCTTGGAGCTTCTACATGTGTTTCATTTTCCCTGTTTGGCCATAAATGTTTTCTATCAATTTTGGTACACAAAAGAGCAATATCTCTCCTTGAAGACAAGGTGTCCTTCTCTTTGCCTGATATATGTCAAAATATAGAATCTGGAACATTTTTGAAGATGTGCATAGGATCTAATAATTGAGACATTAATAGATCCTTCCAATAAGGGAGCTCATAAAATATGGATTTCCTTTTCATTCCTTTTGGCATATTAACTACAACTTGTTCTGGTTCTTGAATTGATTCACCCCAATCAAAAAAATCCTCCCAAGATTTCAATTCAGCATCTTCATACTTATTAAGCCAATCACCTAGACCCATAATCATGGGAGGTCCTCTATTTTCAAAATTTCCATCAAATTGATTCTTCAGGTGATTTCTAAACTTATGATCTAGTGGTAGAAAAACCCTATTTTTTGCGTAAATAAATTTATGTAGATCTTTAGAATACCGCTCTTGAAATTGTTCTGCACATCTTGGACATGCAAATATCCCCTTTGTTTGAAGCCTTGCAATTCAATAAGTAATGTTAATAACATCAAAAAAATAGTATAAAACTAAGTATGGAAATTGGGATGAAAATAAATAAGATTATAAATACGTAAATATTTTATCTTACTAGAACAAACACCAAGTCCTGGGAAATCATGAATAGTCCAACTTAGCACACCATACAACATGAAGGACCTATTTGATGAAGTACGCGATATGTCATACATTATTATTCCTTTCCATAGCTGTTGCATCTCATCAATAAAAGGTACAAGATAAACATCCATATTTTTAACTTGATGTTTTCCTGGAACAATGAAAGTCAACATAAGGTGCTCCTTTTTAACACTCATCCATGGGGGAATTTTGTATACTATTAATCTGACTGTCCAAACACTACAATTTGAGCTCAAGAAAGAGAATGGGCACACTCCATCAATTGCAAGACCAAACTTGATACTACAGGGTTCATCTTTGAATTTTCTTGGCCATTTTCCTCTATGTGTTTTAGTCCTTTGGAGTTAGCTGAAATTCACATGAATCCATCCCTACTCATTTTATTTGCATGCCAGTCCATCAATTGTGCAAATGAATTGGAATGAAACATTTGTTGAATTCTAGGTATAATAGGCATGTGACATAAAACCTTCTTTGGAACTATAGGACCTTGTACATCTGTACGACATCTCCTCTTTGCATACAAAGAATTCTACCTTGTTTTGATATTCATCTTTGTATAAAATGCAATCATTTTTAGATGAATGAATTTACTTATTTTCAATCCCCAACTCAACCAACAACAAACACACCTCTCTGCAAGTTGATGGCAACACATTCTGTTCAGGGAATATTTTAGTTTTTAGTGCCCTATAAGATTGCCAAAGATTAAATCAATTGAATGTTTGACTTATGATGAACATGTTTGATATGTCGATTTATACTAGGACTGTTTATATACAATATATGGTTTTAAAATCCCCTTAAAGAAATATAAATGAAGTTGATGAATGTTTATGAATTATGTACACCAATTGACAATACAAAGTAACAAATATATTTCAACTCACTTCAGTAGGGTAGTGAATCCTTTGTCTGACCAATCAAATAGTGACTTGATTTCTATTAATATTAATGTGCATGCTAGTTTTGAGGTTCTACTTGCACCCAATTTGAACACGGGTGTCTTTGATGCTTGCTTGATGGAGTCTTTCAGGTTGTTATCATCAACATTATGTTGGTGGTAATTACCCTTTCTATCATTGTTACTATCAACCATATGATCATTATTGTATTGTTTCCATCCCCAAAAAAACTTGTAAGCATTTCATTCAATCCTTCTTCATGCACTAAATTTTCACTATCATGATCATCACATTAAGCCTAGGTGGCATGTCATCAGTGTATGGGGATCTCATAAGCTCTTCAAATTTCTCAGCTGGTAGTATTCTCTTCAATCTTGCTCTTTTCGCCTTGGTATTGTTTAAAGGATGGTTTGGATCATCCTGTCCAAATCTTAATAACCTAGTTGGATCTTGGGTATTATTATGTGTTTCATCAACATATTCTACCTATCAACAAACACAAACATTATTTAATGTTTGACAACAATTGGATAAATCATAAATGCATCAATTTCAAAGAAATATAATCAAATATGGCTTAAAAAATAAAAACAAAAATTGTATGAACATATATACATCAATTGAATAATGGAACATTATTTTATAGACTACCTTTTTTATATAATAATTTAAATAAAACACAATTTTGACAACATACTTTATAAAACATCAATCCACACATTTAATATTTTTTGGTTTTCTGCCCTTAAGAACATCCTTAGGGAGACCTTGTTCTTCCCTCTTCTTTCGCATAGGAGTGCGTTTTAAGAAGGGGTAATCAATCAATATCTCATCCCTAATGGTAAGGTGCATAATAGCCTCAACCATTATCAATATATCAACCTCTCTTTCCATATCTCCATCTTTATCATTTATAACCTCAACAAATTGACAATTCGGTCTTATAGTAGGGTCCCTTCCCTTACTACTATTTATAAATCCTACAATATTTTTGTGTGTGTATGCATGCCCATCTATATACATAAGATGACCTCTATTAATTTATTTTCCACTTTCCAATTGGAGACAATGTGTATACATATTCGAATTTAGACCATATGCTGACATGCTAGGCTTATATTCTGTTAGCCTTCTCCATTCACCACTGTAATATGATGGAACATAGTATCGCATTAATCTCCTAGTGGTTTGTTCTGATTTGTTTCTATGTTTAGATCACACATGTACATTTTGGAGAATAAAGAGGCCTAGATTCGCTCCATGAATATTGGAGGGTCGTATCATGTAGTTGTATCCCCAAAATTGAAACACCTCGTACACTCTAGGTAGTTGTTGATCACTAGGCCAAGCACAATATAGCCGACGATAAAATGTCTCTTTGTAAATTAATCTCAAACTCAGGGGCAAGTCATCATCTCCATCACATTCATTCTCACTTCCCCTTGTCTTTAAGAAAATTATGCATCTTTAAATTGGTTCTTATTTTGTTACTTGTTTTCATTAATTCCTCATCTTCTGAGCTGGTATATTGAAACATATTTTTGTTAGATGTATCATATGATAAATTATCATTTCCCTCTAGGATGGAAGTTGGTGATCCAAAAAAATTTAAACCGAGAACTTTATCTTGCAAGTATCCATTAAGAAAAAAATCAGTTATTTAAATAATATAAAATAATGTTTAAAAAAAGTATACATGTTATTTAGATCAAATCGGAAAATTCCTTACCAAAATTCCTATTGGATTTGAATTGACTGTAGGAGGCATACTACTGAATAGAAGCTCATCATATATGTAATGTCTTTGTATAATCACTCGTTTGAATAGTTTCTTTCCATGACATATGAAACATCCTTAAACAACAATTTTCTTAAAGTATTCATCCCGATGAGTCTAGTTTATGGTCTAGCTATTGATAGAGTTGTTGACCATTTCCTGCAGTTATCATAATGCTTTGATGTTAAGATATTATTATTTTTATAATATTTTTTTAAAACCATAGACCTTGGACATGAACTTATTTTAATAAATTTTAAATGATATTGACATGCTATAGGAACCATCTGTGTTAATTTTGCATGTGATTAATGAATGCCGCTTTAAGATGATTATGGATATGTAGTTTTTGTGTGTACTAACATTGTCATGCAAATATAATTAAGGCCTACAATTTAGGAAGATTTTTCCAGCTGGGCATCCACCATATCGGTCAACAAGGTGGACATTCAATGAGGGAAGACTCTTGATGACAAAAAGATTCCTCATGCAAATCAAATTGTAACCGCCTTGTAATGCTATTAATTTCCTGTTGAGCTGATTTAGGCATTACTGTTGTGCTAGGTTCGTGTTAAGGAAAATATGTTTGAAAAATTATGTGGATGCATAGCCGCCTCTCCACTCTTTCTGCGCTTTGCCTAATGTGGCGTCCTTCAGTTTTTTAGGGTTGAATACCTTGCTAGGTGGCTGGATAAATAAGACTCAGATGCTCCTTCGAAGGTTTAACGATCTGATAGAGAGATTGCTACTCACATTCTTAGTTTTTTGTAATATAGTTATATTGCTCGATTGTCCTCATGTTTTTCTACTGAATAAAATTAAGTTATAAGTTTGTGTATCTGAGTTTACCTTAGTTCTAGGGAATACTTATCCAAGGGGGTCCACTTGGTGAGTATTCCATCCTTTAGCTTAGTATTTTATGTTCAGTAATTAGTTAAGAATCTGGGACTGGCTATTCCTACAACCACTAGAATTCCATTATGTGACTGTTCCTACAACCAAAGCAGATAGAGTAGTTTCTTGTTTGTTCACTCAGATTTTCATTTCTATTATGCATTTCAGTTTAGTCTAGTCATTGATTGATGTTCATCATTTATGTCATTTCCTTCCAAGCAATTTACTTTTAGTATTGTTTCTTTCTTAGCCATATGATGAACATGGCTACTTTGGATTCCTAATGCACATACAATACTGACCCATTTCAAGTTTACATCCCTAGGTTGACAATTTAAATGCACCTTCATGATGATTGAAATAGCTATTTAGGTTAGATGTCCAATCTCTGAATCACAGATGCAAGGGCTTAGTTTTTAAAATCATTGTAGGAGACCGACATTTTTAGTGTCGTTGTCAGGGATGGTGTCAAACTAGGAAGTTCTTTGGAGTCATTGATAATTTTCCTTGCTGTAGTGTTTATGGAAGTTGTTCTTAATGTACCCCTCATTTAGAAGTAATGTTCCCCCTATTATTTTTCCAATTATTTTTGTGAGTTGGCTGATTCTGCGTTGATACCGCATGCGTAGAGGGAGGAGGAGAGATTCTCATGGAAGATTCCTCCCTAACAATCTTGATCCATTTCAGCTAGTTGAGTACCAAAACTTGCTAGGAAATGAAGAAGAAGAAGATCCACACTCGTTTGCTGATACATTTTCGGATCTAACTAGTTCTGAAGTTTCCTCTGAAGATCAAAATCCAATTGAATAACCCCGTGCTTTGGAACTTCATCAAGCAGACATAGGTGATGCAAATGGAAAAAGACCTAATAGACCTAACCAACCAACTTTTCCTTTCCCCATTTCCCATCAGAATGAAGTAGAAAACCTCAAAAATATCCCTGCTTCAATCCCTCCTAAGTTCTATGGACTTGTCATAGAAGATCCTGATACATTCCTGTTTGAGTTTGATATACTCTGCAGGAGTTATGACTATACCACTGATGCCCACAAGCTTAAGTTATTTCCTACCACCTTGAAAGAAGTTGCATTAAGATGGTTCATGAGCCTAGGTAGAGATACCATGGAGACTTGGAAATACATGAAGATAAAGTTCCTTGAGAAATACAAAGATTCTTGCAGGGGAAGTGACATGAGAGGAAGATGAGAGCCTGTAAGACTACATTTCAAGGTTTCTATTTTGCCTACAAAAATCTCCACACCATACACTCAATGAAGAATCACCTAAGTTTCTTTTCTTGAGAGGAATGAATGAAAGATGCACAAATGCCTTGGACCTAATGAGAGGAGGAGATATCACCCAATTTCCTTGGGAGGATATCAAGAAGATATGTCAGAACTATTCTAGGGCAACTTCAAAGAAAGGGAGAGCTTACCAATCCTCTATGGGTAAGTCATCTACCAGTGGAGTTTCAAGGATGGAGATTACTCACTTACTGAAAAATTTCAAGCAAGACATCATAAACAATCTGGCTACTCAGTTGGATTCACTTGAGGCCAAAAAGAAACAAGAGGAGGTAGAGGCAATGTTGGTTGAATACTACCCTCATACAGACAAAAGAATAAGAATTATAGATGCATGATGATAGCTAATATTGAAGCAAGCAGATGACACTCGAGTTCAAACCAATATAGGGTGATGATGATCAAGTCTACTATGTTGCACAAAGGAGGCCATGGGCTCTGAGACAGGGTATGCCACCAAATCCACTATCTTTTGTTGGGCCATATTTCAATTCATCTATTAATCAATGGAAACCCCCATATCCATCCAATTATGGAGGATATCCATCACAACCATGGAATAAACCTCCAAATACTTGGCCCAATCACCAAAAATATCCACCCCAATGGCAGCAACCTCAGAGGAATCGGTAGTAGTTTCAAGGAAATTGGTAGCCACCCCCAGGAAACTAGCAACAAACATCTCAATGGAGAGGGGGACAACAATGGCCAAACTAGACAACCAATTACATGCAACCACCTTCTCAACCCTAAAAACCTACTATAATGCATCCTCCTACTAATCCAAGTTCAAATGCACCTAAACCTACTCAGATACCAACCCAACCCACACCTAACCCAAATAATAAACCACAACAACTAGTATACTCTTCTGATGCAAATCAATTCCCTGCATATGCTGTGAGTGTAAGTGACATCCGATTGCATTCAAGAAATACTTTTCCAACTCCTTCCACACCTATTATTAATGAGATTCCTATGGAAAAGGAGGAGCCTCTGAATGTCCTGGTTCAACCAAGTGTACCTAAAAATCCTGAACTAATCCCAATCAAGCAGACTGAGCCAAAACCACCATTTCCCAAAGGTTGGAAATCGTGAAACAAAAGGAAGAAAAGGACACAAATTTTGACATCTTAGATTAGTTCAAGCATATATGTGTCCAAATACCTCTATTTCAGGCCATAAAGGATGTTCCCATATATGGGAAAGCAATCAAAGAATCATGCCTTAAGAGGCTAGGCAAGAAGAAGAAAGACACCACTACAGTTCATGTAGTGGGACAACTTGCTGACATCATGCTTGGGGAAGTGATTGTTCCTAAGTATAATGACCTAGGGAGTCCTGTGGTAGGAGTTGTTATAAATGGGATGCAGATAAAGAATGCTCTAATTGATTTGGGAGCAACAATAAATGTGATGACTAAGGACATCCTGCAACAACTAAATATTGCAAGCATGAGACCTACTCCTATTGTCCTGCAACTTGCTGATAGTTCTATTGTTAATCTTGATGGTATAGTGGAAGATCTAGTGGTAACTCTAGACTCTTGGGAGTACCCAACAAATTTTATGATTCTTTCTCCTAAAGCCACACTAGGGAGGTACCCCATTATTCTTGGAAGACCATGGTTAGCAACAAAAAATGCTTATATTGGATGCCAGATAGGAGACATGACCATTTCAGATGGGAAGAGCACCAAAAACCTTGTTCTCTACCCTCCTACTCAACCATCCCATGAGATGGATGATTCGGTATGGCCACATGTTGGTGAAGAGGCTGAGGAAGTTAATTCTGTGGCATGGCTTATGATGTTAGGCAGAAGTCCTTTCCTATAGCCGAAGGAAGTGGACCTAATATCCCTTCTTCTGGATAACTAAGGTATGTAACTTGTCATAATAAAGAATTCCACTTCTATGGGGGTCCACTTCTTCACCCATCCACCCATCCATTCCACCTTTCTCTCTCATCCATTCCGCCATCATCTCACTTCATTTCATTTCATTTTACTCTGCTTTCATTAATTGCTCAACTGATTTATTGAAAAGTGACTGGCACTTTCTCCATAATCTTTGCAATAAATCTTCCATGAATTTAGGTACATGCGCACCAATTTTTATCTCTTAATTGTCTTTTAGTGCATTTATTCAATTGCTGTGAATTAATATGGGCATTCACCATAGCATGTAATTATTCCCTGCCCTATCAAATTGACATTCCACCTCACTTGTGAGGACACATGTGCAAATTTAGGTTGGGGGGAACGTGTCAATTCCATGTTCGCATGTCTATCCGTACTGGTTCATGTCAACAAAATTTAAGCTATTGAGCCAATTTGAATTCTAAGTACGATGACGGCTCGTATGTGTGAAATGATAGTCTATCACCACCATTTTCCTTAATCATAGCCTAAATTTATTACTCCTTTACTACCTTTAATTGCTCCTATCATAATCTTAATCCAAAAGGTAAAATTCAGTTGATATGAGCATTGGAAATTTAGCAGAGTTGCAAGAAGGAGAAGTTTGGCATTCAAACGAGGACTGCAAGAAGAAAAACTTTGCAGAGTAACTTTTTGATTGTAGACAATGGGAGGTGGGTTAATTTGAAATGAACCCATGGTTCATGATGTATTACTATGGGATGCACCTTGCTTGGCCGAGTTTATAAACTATGGATGGCTAGATTATTTCTTAAAGTTGGATGGTTTTGATGAAGATGTTGGATTGTAATTTGCCTAGGCATTGTTTGAACGGATGAGAATAGTAAAAGGATTGGAAGTCATGGCTATAGAGGAAATAATTGCAGAAGTTATAGGGTTACCTGTCGATGGTGAATACTACCCTCCTACCAGAGACACCAGGTCAGCTAGGGCCGAATTTACATAACCTAATGACCCTCTGTTGAGCATGGATAAACAAGGTGCGAAGAGGACTTATTTGCCCAAGCTATGGAATCAAGTAATAGTTTATGTTGTGAAGTATATTACCTACAAAGGTCGCCATTCGAACTTGCATTCCATGCATTTGAAACTCTTGAACCACACAAGGCACAAAAGAATTATGAATGTTCCCAACGTGCTATACCATCTTCTTTCAATCATGGTGGCCGAGAGCCAAAAAGGTAGGGACAATTCCGTTTTCCACCATTTTGTAATCAAATTATTAGTTGAAAAGTCTTTGCATGATGTGTTTGATATTTCTTGGGAATAATTTTTGAATATTGATCAAATTAGACCAGAACATTTGCAACCTAGGGTTTTGCCTCAACCTCATAGGGTTAGTAGGAGAAGGAGCAATGTTGGGGCCACTCCTGGTGCCTCAACTTCTGATGCAATCCCTAATGTAAACCCTCCTACAACCACACAAACTATTGATATTATTTCTTCTAATGCAGAGCATTATGATAAAGAGAGATCCTCTCCTGATTTTGATGATGATGTTCCTCTTGGCACCCTAATGAGAACTAGGGGACAAAAGAAGAAGGAATAACTAAAGAAAGGAAAAGCTAAAAAGAAAACGATAGAAAGAGAGGTTCCAAGCTCCAAGAAATGGAAGGATGACACTGTTCTTCCTGTAGCAAAAGAAAAACATGAAAGCCCTCCCAAAAAATCAAGATCAGCTAGGTCGTTCGTTGAAGAAACTCTGGGGGAAAGCCCTAGATCTAGAGAAACATTACTAGAGGATGAAAAAGCTCTAATGGAGTAGTTGAATGTGAAGGAAAATGGAATATTTAAGGAAGCAACAATCATGATGTTGGAAAACCTTGTTGATATTGTAGAACAAGTTGAAAACCAGGCATGTGAGGAAAATCAGGAGTTCCTACAACATGAGCGAGATTAAGAACAAGAGGCCTTACAGTTGGTACTCTACCAAGATCAAGCACATGTGCCAGGTAAAATGATGGTAGGAGTACATATTCCCTCTGATTTTCCAATGAAAATGGTAGTCTTGAACTTATTGAAAGAAGTACAAAGGAGGGAAGAAGAATGGAAAGCAGAAAAATCCAGGCTAAAGAAGGAAATTGAGAAGAGAGATGAAGAGATTGAAAATAAGAATGAAGAAATTGTTGTTTTAAAGAAGAAGGTGGCTGAGATGAAAAATTTAGTACCACAGATATTAGAATGTAGAGCTCCTCCAAGGGTCTATGCTTTGTATTTAAAGGAGAAGCATCTTTCTTTTAAGTTAGCAAGAATTGTTTTAGGTTTGAATCATTTTATTGAGACTCCTATTGAATTTTTCAATGCTTATCGGATTGCTCCTCTTGAGATGAAAAATTTATTGTGTGAGTTTTATTTACATAATTATGTTCTGACCAAAGACCATGATTGGAATCCATTGTTATATGTTGGAGATGTCCAATTGAGGGCATTCATGTCCTGGATATAGAACAAAGTAAGTTGGGGAAAGCAGTACAAGACTTATAGGTAAATTGAATCCAGCATTCCCGTGCCCATTAGGGTTGAATCTAGACATCCAAGAGACATTTTTAAGGATTGGCACAAAATTATATACCAACCAAACTATGGAAGTAGGATCCTACCTGAAAGGGAGGAAATTTATAAAGAATATGAAGAGATGGCAAGAATTGCAAGAGAATCTGTAATGGGATGCCTGCCACAGAGGTGGAACAACCTAACTGATGATTTGAAACAAGTTGAGCCTCATTCCACACACAACTATGTTGCAACACTCAAGAGAGTTGATAGGTATATGCAGATTGGAAGAACAAAAGGACAATTCTGGCTTTCACTGATTTTCAACCACCCATCCTATTATAGCCTATGCAAAACTTCAGGTATTACAGGCATGACATAGATGATGAGAGAAAGAGATGGAGCAGGTTGGATAGAAAACAAGGGTTCTATTGGGATCCTAACTCAGACACAACAAAAATTGATGTTGGACAACTTGCAGTTGCAAATTTCAGGGCATTGACCAAGAAAAAGCATAACTCTTCCTCTATTGGATAACCAACAAGACATTAGGTTGGGGGAGTGATGAGTCTAGTTTATGGTCTAACTATTGATAGATTTGTTGTCCATTTCATATAGTTATCATAAGACTTTGATGTTCATATGTAGATCTTTTTATAATATTTCCTTAAAACTATAGACCTTGGACATGAACTTATTTTCATAACTTTTAAATGATATTGACATGCTATAGGAACCATCTGTGTTAATTTTGCATGTGATTAATGAATTTAACTTTAAGATGATTATGGATATGTAGTTGTTGTGCATATTAACATTTTCATGCAAATGTAATTAAGGCCTGCAATTCAGAAAGATTTTGTTACCTGGGAATTCGCCATATCGATCAACAAGGTGGACATTCAATGAGGGAAGACTCTCGACGATGAAAATATTCCTCATGCAAATCAAATTATAACCGCCTTGTAATGCTATTAATTACATGTTGAGCAGTTTTAGGCATTACTGTTGTGCCAGGGTCGTGTGAAGGCAAATACGTCTGACAAATTATGTGCATGTGTAGCTACCTTGCTAGGTGGCTGTATAAAGAAGACTTAGATGCTCCTTCAGAGGTTTAATGATCTGACAGAGAGATTGCTTAATTTGATGTAATCACATTCTTAGTTTTTTGTAATACAATTATATTTCTCGATTATACTCATGTTTTTCTATTGAATGAAATGAAGTTATAAGTTTGTGTATCTGAGTTTACCTTAGTTTTAGGGAATACTTATCCAAGGGGGTCCACTTGGTGAGTATTCCATCCTTTAGCTTAGTTAGTATTTTATGTTTAGTAATTAGTTAAGAATATGGCACTGACTGTTCCTGCATCCACTAGAATTCCATTTTGTGACTGTTCCTACAACCAAAGCAGATAGAGTAGTTTCCTTTTTTTTGCTCAAATTTTCATTTTTGTTATGCATTTCAATTTAGTCTAGTCATTGATTGATGTTCAACATTTATGTCATTTGCTTCTAAGAAATTTAATTTTAGTATTGTGTCTTTCTTAACTGTAGGATGACCATGGCTACTTTGGATTCCTAGTGCACATACAATGCCGACCCATTTCAAGTTTACGTCCCTAGGTTGAAAATTTAAATGCACCTTCATCATGATTGAAATATCTATTTAGGTTAGATGTCCAATCTCTGAATCATAGCTGCAAGGGCTTAGTTGTTAAAATCATTGTAGGAGGCCGACACATCCTATGTACTATAGTCTTGACCAACCTCTTGTTCAGTGCAATCATTTGTTGTGTCTACAGGATTCATTGTCATATCCTCTTCCACCCGCTGTCCTCTACATGATTTAACAGTTTTAGGTCCACGTCCACGTCTACATACATATCTTTTTCTTTTGCTAGTTGAATGATCAGGTTTTGTATTTTCTCTAATCTCCATCTAAAATTATCAACAACGTGCATTTTAATTTATGTCAAGATTGGATAATACATTGTAAATTTCAATAATACTATGAAAAAATATGGACGTATCACAAAATGCCATCAGATCATTTTTTCCTAAGTTAAGCCAAAATTTGAGTACCTGATGTCCCACTTCATCCATTGTGTCCTCATTTGATATGACATGATCTATTTCCATCGACTCGTCTGGCCCCTATAATGAACAACATAATAAATAATGTTTAGTACACCAATTATATCATTTCAATGAATATGCTATCCAACACAAAACCTCACTTTAGTCATATATTTGACATATTGATATCATGTTTTGGCCATCCTAATTTTCAAAATTTTCCCTTGATCATAGAATCACATTTAATCACCATTCATGTGCATTTTAAACCAATAAGTTTGACCTCAAAGGCCTCATGGATTAAAAAGTGACTTTATCTCCTCTATGTTGTAGCATTTGTGAATTCATAAACACCTTCCTCCTTTGGTTGAGGTTGATTTCTCTTCTTACCTCTATTGTATCTACAGATTCTGTTGTCATATCTATTTCCACCCACTTTCCTCTTTGAGATTTAGTAGTTCTAAGCCATCCACGTCCTCTATCCATGGCCTCCTCTGGATCATGTAATACACAACAATGAAAATAGTCACACAACAACTGTGCACCAAGAGAATATTGTTAAAATTATCTTGTTAATATGCTCGCTTTTCATTAAGACGCACTATGAAAAACAACATAGGACATTACAACATTTTTCTCTTCACAAAAAATTTACACGCAAAATCTTGACAACTAGAGGTCAAATCTTATGATTACAAGATGACTACAAATTCACATCAAAAATACATTTATTTACAAGATGACTACAAATAAAACCTATAACTAATAATTTTAGCTAAACATCCCTTCCATGGTCGCTTGTTATTCTAGATGAAAGAAAACCTATTACTAATAATTTTAGCTGGTTCTCTACCTTACACTTCTTCCACAAATTCATTAAAACCGTAGATATTTTCTATTTGAAAACTAGAGATTGGATTCCTTATTCTTGATTGAAACCTACTTTGGGATGGAATGATGAGATCTAATCAAGGATGGAATGATGAGATCTAACAAAGTGTAAAAACATGTCAAAATATGTAATATATGCATGGATAAAGGCAATAGACAAATATATATGATAATACATGATGAATGATCTATCAATAATACATTAAATAAGGGTGGGTTAGTGGGTTCAAAGAGATTAGACAAAAAAATCCCAAACCCTAATCAAGATAGTAGTAATGAAACATAGATAAGGGGTGCATCCAAGCCCTAATAAAGTATAAAATGAATCATATCTACTTAAATTTTTTAGTTTTGTACCCTTAATGTAGAAGGATAAACTCTAAGGATGAAACCTGAGTGTATTTAAGAATGTTTGGTTCATGAATTTTTGTAAGGAAAAATAACATGCCTGACATAAATATCCCAAGTAAATTAATTAAACAAAATTAATAAATAATATAACCTACCTAGGATAAAGATTTGAGAGTAATAACATCACTAAAATAAATGCTCAAAATTAAATAATAAAAATAATGGTATTTATTTATCCACTTCCATGCAAAATACATCATTTTGCACAACTAGGTGCTAAATTAGGTGCACTTTGCACCACCTTTTATGCCCAAAAGAGATTAAATTTAGGGCTCAAATTTGGCACTAAATTCAGTGCTAACTACAATGACTATAGCACCGACCAATGAATCAAAAATGAAAAATAAAAAGAATCCCGCAAAAACATGTCAAAATTTTGGAAAAAGATTTCATTTTTTCCATCAAGCTTTCTGTTGGAAGTGGATTCACTTTGAGAGGGGGGGGTGAATCAAAGTGGAGTAATTTTACATTTTAACTTTGAAAGCATAATGAAACTTTTACTCATTTAACCGAAAGTGACAAATTTGTTTCAACAAGTGAACATTAACACTTTAGATCAGATTGACATGAGACTTGACTAACATTTACAATCCATATTAAAAACAACATATGATATTGTTCAATTAAAGCTTTATGAACAATCTTGATGTGCTTTATCAACAAAACTATAAAACTTTATAATATGCAAATTTGACTTGCTTTTGACAAACTTTGGAGCATTCATATAATGAGCACAAAATGTAGAAGTTAATTCACTTTATGAAAGACATTTTGCATCAGATTTGCACAATCTAAATTTGCATGACAGACTTGAGCAAATTAACTTTAAACTTTAAATAGCCTTAAAGTATCAGAGCATTGACCAACATAATGAGCACAATAACATAAATGACTGAAGGAAAGAGTATACAAGATAAACATTAATCACACAAAAGAGAGACACAAAGATTGTCGAATGGAAAACCCTCCTGGGGTAGAAGAACCACTCCTAAATTGCCTTACTGGCTTAATTTCAAAACCACTATTTACAATTCCTTATAGGCTAATTACTAAGCACCAACTCAAGGAGAACCATCCCCTCATTTAGAGACACCAATCTCAAGGAGCACCAACCCCTCATTTAGAGACACCAATCTCAAGGAGCACCAACCCCTTTACTATTTTAGTAAATCATACAATGATATAGAGGATCTCTCTGTTTCTCTTTTATCTATCAAGTGCCTCTTGACAGACAATAACTAAAATCCTCAAAGTTCCAAAATGAACCTTTAGAATTTCAGGCATTGTCAAGCCTTAAGTCAACTTGATTATCAACTCATATTTCAGATTTTCAATCTTAGAGCTCAACATTTTTCAATACAGTCACTGTGATGTATTATCACAACTTTTCCCTTTATTTGTCATACTTTTCTCATTGTTCTTCTCTCATACGCTCAATTAAATCTCTTTTTTTTTCCTGTTTTTATACTCTTTTCATGGATTGCCATAGAAAAATAGTTAACACCCTTTTTGCTCTTTTTGTTTTTCCTTTATATTAGAGCCCTAATCTCTCCGTTTTCTTCTGATTATAGATTTCATCATTACATTCAAGGAAGGTTACAACAGTTGTTTGATTTTTACTTTCAAAGAATTACTCAAAGATGATTATCATGTTACCATGCTACAGTTGAGCAATAGTGACATATGTTACCATTATCAAGAAGGAAGGATCAATCTGAATAAGGTCTCCCGAAAAAAGTACTCAAGCTTTGTGCAAATATAGAAGTCAGACAAAAACCCGTTCTCTCAAGCAGCCTACAAGCAGTGCTAAAAATAAAATAGCATAAGATCTATAATAAACCAACTCTTCAACTTCCATACAAAAGCAAACACTTATCCCATATTAACCTTAACTGTAAGGGTAACTGTTCTGCAAGGATAAATAAATGAGTACTTGTGAGGACCAAAAAAGAATTTTCCATAAGCAATTTACCAGAACTGCAGAGCAACTGAGCAAACTGTTCCACATTTCTATTTCGAGTATTCACTTGATGCCAAGAACCTGACAAGAGAAATGACCATGGTGATGGTCTTTCGAGCTTCTCCATTCATTGTTCAAGAGTTGCAGGAAAAGACAATCGAATTCACAGTGAAATGACCGAGAGAGAGATTCCATGGAGGTGGCAAGATTAGGGTTCCAAACCCTCAAACAATGAAGCATAATAGTGAACTAAGCTTCCCAAAAGAATCAACAAACAATTTTCTTCCTCAATCGCGCTACCACCCCCACCATTATTTTCACCCGCGATATAGTGGTGACTAGCATTGACTGTAACTGCCCAACCGCAATCTCCCTTCTGATTACCCACAGTACAACGATAGCCCCTTGTAAATCGCTAATTGTTTCCACCACACTACCATGGTTACCTCTCTGGCTACCAGCGGTATAGCGGTAGTTGTTGTGCATGCCGCTAGACACTTCACCGCACTACTGTGGTTACCCTTTTGGCTACCCGCGGTATAGTGGTAGCTGCTATGCATGTCGCTAACCGCTTTCACCACATTACCGCAGTTACTCTCTTAACAGTCTATGGTACCACGATAGGAAGTCCGTGGTAGATAAGATAATTATGCCAACCAAAACATAATTTAAATCATTTACCATTTTCATGTAAACTACCGACTCAATAATGCCTAGCATTATTTCTTGCAAAGTGTTGAGATATTAAGACTTAATGTCCACGTAGTCACAAGCATAGTCACTTCCAATGTGATTTATTCAGACTCAATCAAAAGACAAATACCTGCTGTTGGCCTTGATGCCATGTTAATAAACCATGATGAGACCCGATAGTAATATAAGGTGTATTGCCAAATAATATCCAAATACATTAAAGTCAATTTCCACCTTAAAATGTCATGTATACTCAAGGACTTGTCTTGAGTAAAATAGGCTGATATACATGTTGATTTTAGTATGCTTTACACCCATGCCAAAAAAACAATACCATATGCAAAGACAATTATCAATTTGTTTTCCTTTGACAAAAACCAAATTTCCACCTCATTGATATCTAGTGCTATATAATATGTCGAATGGTATCCAAAATTTTGTGAAGAGATAAAGACTGATTTCATGTAAAGTTCACAAAGCCGTAAACACAATAATGATCAACCTATAGAACACTGATTCATGCTAAGGTCATATAATTAAGTGCATCACTGAAATACTAATTGATAAACCAAAAAACATGTCACCGGATCAATAGAACAAAGAACCTGTAACCGGAATACCTCAACCAAGATCAAATATCAACTGTGCCAATGAAATGCTATAAAAAGACTAACTGAGAAATTCTTCCAAGGCACCAACCCAGGGAAATTTTGACATCAAGGACAAATGCCACAGAAGAAGTCAACACTTTCTCTTCTACATGTCATTTTTCCATCAAGCTTTTTGGAAGCTCTCTTCTTAGCTACCATAGGGTTTCACCTAGAAGTTGCATCTAGATATTTCTTGGAGTTTTCTGAGTAAAGAGATTGCTAGAGCCGTGCATGGTAAGCATTTTCTTTTTACTTCTAGCTAGTGTGACTTGTTTTTGTCCATTGTATCTTGTGTGATTTGCATCAGTAGTTGACATCATCTAGTATAGGTTGGTGTATATATGACACTTTTATCAAAAAAATTAGCAGATTTAATGTTTATTTCACTTGTAGGTTTTGTTAAAATGAATTGAATTTGGTTAGGTACCCTATACTCGTTGGTTTGCATTCTTCACAAATCTTACAAACATTGTCCTTTTGCATTTAGCTAGCGTGATTTATTTTTATCACCTAGATTTTGAATCTTGTGCTCATTGGTTTGCATTCTTGTCAAATTTTACAAAAATCATGCATTGGCACCTTTGCAAAATGCCATTTGAAGTGATAAATACTTCCATAGCATTCAAAGCCACAAAATTGTATGATTTTGTTATAGTTTAGGAATGATTGTTCCATTTGTGCCACAAAAATTCTCTAACGATAATTGGAAACCATAAAAAGTAAGGTTTTGGATAGGGCTAAGGCATACTGAAAATAAAAAAATCGGTAATCCTCACCATATACCCTTAAACAATTTTTTTTTGGGGATTTTTAATGTCAAAAACCATTTGGGGTTTAAAATTTTAAAACTCCTTTTAAAAAGGAGAGAAACACCATATGGCCTTGAATTTTTTAAGAAAAGTAGAAAAACCACTTATATGTTGATAGTAGATGCAAATGAGAAGTTGCTTTAAAACCTTGATTGATTGGATTTGATCCATGTGATGTTGCTTCATTAAACTTTCAATCAACCTCTGTAATGCCATTTTTATGCATAAAAATGATCCTTGCATTGCAAACATATCTGAATTGTACTTGACAATGATTGACTATAGCTATGCATAAAAATTCTCCTTGCATTGTAAACATATCTAAATTATTTTTCTTGGGAGTGTGTACTTTCATACATGGTAGTGTGTACTTCGTTTGCCTCCACAGACTAGACAAAAATAATTTTCCCTAGGCCACCGAGCAAAATGTCAAGCAAAAGAGGGAAGGGAGCAAAGGGAGCAGACTCTGGCCACAATGAGGTAATTCATTGTCAATTTATATATTTGTAAATGTTTCCATTATTTCTTTGATTTTTAGTTTTTATTTATTTATATTTCTAAATTTAAAAGAAGAAATTAATTATATATATATAGGGACTGAGACTGACAAAGATAAAGAGGCATTGGCTTCCATATTGGGGGTAGAGGCAGTGAGCAAATTGGATGTTGTGGACTTGCCATTGCTTGCCAGATACATATAAAAATGATCTAGTAAAGCACCTGAAACATTGCAACCAAATCAACCATGTCAAAGGGAATCAATTGATTCCCCAAACAATCTTGGATCGAGCAAAAGATCCAAGAGGAAATCAATAACAACAAACTCTAGGAATGTGGAATAGGGAGAAAAGACTTCCAGTGTCCCAGCCACTCCTGGGACACATACTTCTTCCACCACGCCATGTTTTGCATCTTCCATTGGTACCTATGATACCAAGATAGAATATGATGTGGTTTCAGGGGAAGTCTGAATGATAGATGCTGGAAAAATGTTTGTGAATAGGTTGAAGGAATCATGCCTTCAATGGTTCAAAGACCATCTACATTTTCCATTCTCAAAGATATCCATACACCTACAAAAAGTAGTTATCAATGACATGGAGAATAAATTTGGCACAGGTTGGTCTGTAAAGAAGATAAATCTATGAATGTCTCAAAATTGCAAGAGATTTTGATGCAACCAAACAAAGAAGATAAAAAAACTCCCTCCCGAGCTAAGGCTCAAAAAAAGGCCAATTGATGTAAGTGTAAAAGTATGGAAAGAGCTTGTAAAATCATATGAGAGGTCCGATGCACAAAGGAAGTCCGGTGAGGAGAGTACACAGGTATTTGAATTTGCTCATAAGATTATATCAAATTTATTAAAAAAATTTAAAATTTTATTTATGCATAGTTAAATTGAATTAGTATATGTTTTAGGACAAGGCCTCCAAGGCTAGGCTTTACAAACTTCATGCCACACATCATAGTATCCATAAAGGTTTACAGGCCTTGATTTGTACTTTTGTAAGTATATTTTATATGTTAAATGATATATATTTTTATTTCCTAGGAAAAATTAAATGATTGCATATTAATTAGTTTAACTAGTCCATGTGCCATGTTTTGACAAGAGGAGAAATATGGTCGACATCCAAATAAATTTGAAAAGGGAATGTTACAAAGAAAAAAGTAGGGCGATTTTGTAATCTAGATGGAGAACGAGGTATCAATAGTTGACTTTCAATAACTTAGTTGGACATTGTTGTGTTAATATGTCAATTTGCATTTATTGTGTTGAGTTTCAATAATATTTGAAGAGGTTATAGAGTGATACTTGAGACAAACAGTTACAGTTGTACTCTATTTGTTTTGTCTGGTTTCTATTGGTCTTCTTGTCTTCTTGTGTAAATCATTGTAGCAATCAAGCTAACAAGAGTGAACTTTATGATATTACATAAAGGGTGAATAAGAACTTGTCTTTACTCTAAGACATAAAGTTAGACAACAATGAACATTAATGAAAATATCTTTGATAGCATTCCCATTAATAATTCATATAAAATGTATGAATGGAGAGAAAATGACCTCACGAGACTTACATATTTAACTCACATATGTTTGGAAACCATACAACTGACAAAATTGGCTAGATTAACTCAAAACCTAATACATCGACTCAAAATGAATTTTCTCTGTGCTTTCTACTTGCATACTTGGCTCCATAATTCAACAAAAGACCTATACAATTGTCCTTGAATTCCCTTTTATAGAATAAGGGAGAAAAACAAGCCTCAAGCCAAGTTGTACACATGTCACCCTCTCATTGGACCACAATACACACATTCCCTTTTGCAATTATATTTACATCTTCAAAATGAAGGGAAAAAGTGAGATGAAATATTTACATGAAGAAAATGGACTCGCCTTCTAGAAGGAATTCTATTGGAGAGAAGAATCTTCTAACCATTGTAGCATATTTTTTTCTTGAGCTAAAGAAAAAATATTAAAGAAAAAGAAAGGTTGACCCAAACTAGAATTCAAATTATCAGTGATCGATCTCTACCTGTGGTGTTTGCTATAAGAGACACATACTTTATGCATTTCAATTTCTTAGGTGAGACCTGTATTATACTTGACGAAATGTATGTGTACTCTTACTTTGTGCTCATAAATCCAATTCATCAATAAAAATATTTTTCCATTGTTCATATTCATCATCAGATGGCCAATAGAAATTAATGATTTCATCCATCTTTGTTCTATATGGATCATATTTCACCATCACTAAAGTTGACTCTTTATCAAAATCCTCTAAGAAATTGATAATGAAAGACAATTTCTCTAGAGAATCCTTCAATATAGAAATATCAACATGTTCACAAATGAGAACTGCCTGTGAGGCAATAGTGGTATCCATTTGGTCCTTCCACACCTGTAGAGGCTTTACCTCATCGTATGTATGTTGGATATCCAATAGTAATGTTAATTGTGCCTCATCATACTTAGCCTTTAATTCTCTAATCCTCTGCTCCAATGGAGCGACATATCCATGTACTTTTGTTTCTTAATTCCATCAACATATTTGTAGAATGAGATCACTCTGGGGTATCTATCTTCCTTCTGTTTAGCCCCCACCACCATGAATTTCAAATCACCAACCCTTGGAATCCACTTATCCAAGATTGGGATAGCTATATACCTATCCCTCTAGGACAACCTTATTGCTTGTAACATTGAAGAGTAATTTGCATGAGCAATATTTAATTTTCTTTGAATCCTCTTGTTCATATGTTTGAGTATTGTATGAACAATATGAGCATTGTTCTCATACATTGTATTTGATTTTTCTCTAGAAATTTCTTATGTACCTCAACTTGTTGAAGTAGATGCTCCCTTGTAAGCTCATCAATTGCATGTGGCTCCTGGCCCAAGTTTTATGGTATTATGGTCATGGGCTATTTTGACAAAGGAGAAGGCTGGGAATGTCCCACTAGAATGGTTGATGCAGCTTGGATTGAGCTAGTTTTTCCTTGATACTTCAACATCTCCACTTATCCTTTCCAAAGTGCTAGCTCTATTTCTAGCTCAACAACTCTGTATTGAATCTTATCATATTCAACCAAAAGATCATTATACTATCCTCTGAATGAGTCCCTTTCAGTAGTTAAAATTTCTACTATTTCTTTGGAAAACTTGGCAACATTCACCATCATAGTTGTTGCCTCTAGAGGTGGAGTGTTAAGAACTCTTTTTATAACCAATTGTCCACTAATTTCAGCTGGTTTTGCCATAATTGGTTTCCTAGATCTCGTAGATAATGACCAAATGGCCAAGGCATCCCATTCTTCACTAAAATTTGATCCATTGATTTCCAACCTAACTTCTTCTTCAATTTGAAATAATGGCCTTTCAGCTCTTCTTATGGTGTCCAAAACAACAACATCAACAATGTCCCATTCGGGCAATAACAAAAGTCCACTTTTCTGCACAAGCGCCCTTCCTTCCTCAGTTGTAATACTTTGAAATTCCTTCTTCATGGATTTCATTACATTTTCTTGGATAACATTCTTAGGGAGTTCATGATGTAAACTTCTCTCCTTGGCTACATTATTGGCATAAATTGGAACCTTATCCCTCCAAGCAAAATCTCAGAATGCTCTTGTCTTAATAAAAAATTCATCCTCCATAAATTCCTTACAAGCTTCATGTCTCAAGTCATCCAAGTAGCTTGTCCCACTCAACTCCCCTTTTTTGAATATGAGGCTACTTTCTATAGTATCTTCTACAACTTCCCTTGGAGGAGAAGGAATTCCCTATTGCATCTCCTTAGGAGTGATTAATATTTCTTCTTCCTCGGTGTCTGAGTAGTCAATAATTTTTATCACCTCAAATTTTTGCTTCTTGGTCGGTGGATGCTCTGATGGAGAAGGGCCTTTTGGGGGTGAATCGATCTCAATAACAAAATTCAGAGCCTATCTAGGAGGTGATGAAGTTGGCCTAGCTAGCGAATCTGCCCTTGACCCTTCTGAGGTAGTAGGGGTTGGCAATATCTGTTGTTTCTTAACAATCTCCTTCCTCCTATAATATATTTTGATCTTTTTTGGAGGCTCATAGGAAGGTCTTTCCTCCTCATGTGAAAATGGCCCATCTTCTACCACCAATGACTTCCCCTTATCCTCAATTGTTCTTTCCCTTCTTAATATGCCCACAACACTTTCAAAGTTTTCCAAAACATATTGTACTCTTCCCCATTTTCCCCTGATATTTGGAAAAGGGTCATATATAGGATTAGATTTCATGGAATTCTCAACCATCTTTTTTAAGGCAAGATACATGGCCTTCTTTTCCTCTTGTACCTTGAAATCCAAAATATTCTTGATAACATCTTTAGGGTAGTAGAAATTATGCACAAATATACTGGTCCTTATCCTTGCCTTTACTGCAGCAATGAATCCCTCAGGGTCATGGTTTCTAGGGCGCACTATCCTCAAGTCATAGGGTTCCAAGATCTTAACAAAAGCTTTCCACCCTCCCTTAACCATCACAAAGTCCACAAAGGCTATCTATTCAGGGAAGAAAGACCCCTTCTTATGATTTTCTGGTAGATGTTCCATTTGTGTAGCTCCTAGTTATCTCATTATTTCAATAAATCATATCCTCAAAGATACATCCCTTGGTAGAACATAAGGATTAATAGGTGTCCCATATACCCTGAATATAGTTGTATCTGGATAGGGAATGATATCTCCCCAATTATGAGTTATCTGTAATTTAGGCCTCCTTTCCATAGGTCTCAAGATATCATGAATCAAGGATCTCATTAGCTCGGAGGAAAACACATTATGAAAGACCACATAATCAAACGTTTTATCATGTCTGTCTAGAATCCTAGTCCAACACTGTTCCGTCAACTCAAGACCATCCTCTTTCATCTTCAATGACATATCTTTGCCAAAGTATTTCCTTCCCTTGTATAGAAACATATGCATTAATAGGGAGTACCACCAAAATTTAACCCAATTCTTTCCTTCCTTAAGAGAAACCAAACCCTTGTGCATATTCTCTACCAAGTTAGTAGCATAATCATATACCACGTTGAAAGCTCCATGCTAGATATGTCCTACCATGTACATATATTATTTTGGCATAGTTTCTGGTCGATCCAAACCAACGATTTGGCATAAGGAATAGAAGGTATTATTAAAGTAGTTAGCAAAGTATTTCACAGGGAAAGGTTCCCTCTCATATTTTCCAATCTTTATTTGTCTCTTATTTTTTCCATATCTTGTCATAGCAGTATGTATTGGCAACATTGTGGTTCTGAAGAAGACCTTGGTATTTTCATACTCTTTCCTTAAAACATCCATGTCAATAGGGGTCATGTCTTCATTCCACTCAAACAAGTCAAAGAATTCAGCAATTTCTTCTTTGGTAATCCTAACCATCTCAACACCATCAAATGCCCTAATTACCCTAGAAATAGGGTCATACCTTGCTGCAATGTATTTCAACAAGTCCACATCCATATAGACATTTGGGACCACAATTTTCCAATGTCTAGTCTCTAGGTATTGCAAGTGGGAACTCCACAATTTCTATTTCCAAACCAATTCTTAAACATGTTCCATCCAATGAAAGGTGTTTCAATATCCTTGATACAATGTTGCTTATCCAACAACCCCTCATAAATCTTAGGACCATAAAATTTTACCTGCCCTTGAGCTTTCTTACTTGTCAAGGGTTTGAGCTGGTCAACAATATCCTGAGAGAGTAATCTAGTTGGGGTTTCATAACCAGACCCTTGGGCTTTGGGAGCCATGGACAATTAGGTAGGTACAAAGTAGGCTAGGGTTTCGACGCATGATAGCTCAATACCTAGTGCTTAATTAACAACTAGCGCAAATTGGATATACAAATTTTAAAGCATAGAAGAACACCACACTTATGCACAATTTTAAAGAAAAACACAACAATTAAAACATGTAAGCTAATCCAATTTGAAAGAAAGAAGCAAAAACCTGCCTTAAATCAAGATTGTTTAAAAGATAAAGCTTGTAGTTTGACTTACGACTTTTTTGTTAATAGGAAACCCTAATTTTTTTGAGTTGAAGCTTGAAATAATTCACACAATCTCTTGAAGGCTTTGAATTTACTTGCAATCCTAAATTGTGTGAGGAAAATAAGTTGTTATGTGCTTTAATGTCAAAAAAATAGTGGTTGCGGGTGTCTTGTCCACTATTATTGCTTGCTTGTGTGAAGAAAATGGTTCAATTAGTCATGCATCCAATTTTGAATAGCAACCATCAATCTCTTTCAAAGATGGCATAGAGAATGGCCAAGATCAAGTCAACATGATTTGATTTTGATTTTTCTTTATTCATTACCTCATCGACCAATGAAAAATTGTTGACTGGAGACCATATCATCCTCTCTCATGGGCTCCACCTCCTTTCCCAAGCAAACGAAAGAGTCCACATGTCCATCATTCGTAGACCTTGCAATATTTTGGAGAGTACTTGTCTAAGTCATGCGAAGTGTGCGATATATGACCAAGATTTACCTTCAACACTGTGGGTGTACACGTGTCAAACATTTGCCAACCTTGCATCATTTTGAAGATCAATATTCAAATACCATGAGGTTTGTGAGAAATGACTGAGATACAACCTTCAAATTGGATGGGCAAGCACATGCAATTAATGTTAGTTTTAAAATCGGGGCCATGGCTTGGCTAACGAGATTATAACCCATGAGGCGGACGTCACAATCAGTTGAAAAATAATAACGAGCCCGACTTAGGAAAAATTAAATGGGGCAATATAACTCTGAGCAATCAATAAACCTATGCAAGGAGGCCAGTAAAGATATGAATTAAGTGACTGGTGACCGAATGAGAAAGTCAATGAGGAATACAAAGAAAACAAGGTTTGATTCATCAGAGTAAGAAACAAATATCACTAGAACACATCTTGTTGTCTCCTCGATAGCCTGAGCAAAGTATATCAGAGACACCAAAGTATATCAGGGAAAGATGACATGTTGTCTCACCAATGAACCGATACAACGACATGATGAAGATAGTTATTAATAAAGTACACAGTGGTATCGGCGAGACACAAACCTATCGGCCTGAAAAAAGAATAGTTTCCCTGATACAATGATGAACTGATAGAAGAAAAGGGTATCAGGAGGAATGGTTGCTATCGACGGAACATAAATAAAGTTACCCCGATGAGATGATAACACAAAGAATGTCATAAGTGATTAATTACATAACTAAGGTATGATACCAGAGAGACTAAGGGGTATCGGGGAGACATCATTTGATATCCCACTGATGCCCTGAAGGAAAAATGATGACATACATTCACATCGATGGGAAATATGGATATTAGCTAGAGTAAAATCACGGTTCCATCGATATAGTGATAATGATTGGTTTTGAGTGATTTGATAGCCTCAGATATCAAGGACATATTCAAATTAAATCTTCTCCCCAATGAAAAGATTGAGAGCAAGTGGGACATTAATGAACCAAAGCTGAGAAAAATATACCTCAGATTGATCACATTTTTGTCATAAAAATTGAAGAAGCTCAAAGAAAGTGGGAGCAGAGAAAAGGAAGGTCAATGGAAGAAAGTTGACACAAGTAAGTATATCAATCCCAGTTAGAAGGTTTTTCAGAAATAAAAAGAACTGTAAGAAGAAGCTAGGGTTCTCACAACAATGGAGGAAAGCTATGGGACACCAAATACTAAAAAGAAAAAAATAGAGGCCAAACTCTTGAATCAAGATTTAATAGACTAGTGTCTTGGGTCAGGGCCGAGGCCTAAGAGGAGTGCACGGTTAAATACTTCCATGGAAAAAATATGGGATAAACACAAAGACCTAGGGGATGTCTGGACACCACAAAGAGGGTATGAATTGTTCATGTATCACTATAGAAAAATGTATAGGTTCCAACCCATGTGTAATCCTTGGAGAATGAACCTAGGAAAACTAGTTGTGCCTAATGTATTTATCAATGTGGAATTGATCAAAGCACTAGGTAAAAAATATAACCCAAGGAGACGATCAATTCAACTACATGATGGGTTTGAGTTCATTATCATCTCCAAAGACTTTATTTCTACTGTTTTCCATTTAGATTGCAGTATGCATCTCTCATTCACAGTGAAGGACCTAATAATAGAATACCACCACATGGATACTAGTTACAAAAGATGGAAGTTGCCCCTACACAGGCCCAAAGAATATGGAAATCAACTTAGGAAGTTTTCTCACAATACGCATCCTCCCTTTCATGAGGAATTGTTCGAGCAATACTTTCAATACACATACTATACTGTAGGACAAGTATTGGGAGTGGAGGTCCCACCTCTTATGTCATTAACCCTGATGGTGTTAGTTGTAGATGTGCAAAGTAGAGATGCAAGGTCATTTGACTATGCTGGCTACCTAGCCAATGTTTTAAATCAAGGATCAGAGAAAATTAAAAACAATAGTGAATATATTAATTTCAAGAATTATTCTTTGTTCATGCATTTGATTTTGTATGAAGGGAAAGCTAGAGGGTTTTGGAGAGAGGAGCTAAGGCTAAGAGACATGGATGAGGATGAAAAATTTAAACCAATTCATATGTGGACATCAATATGGAACAATAGATGTGAAAGATCCCATTATCTATATTTTAAAGAATATTTTGTTAAACCCTTGCTGAAATTGTTAGGATATCCATGTGATTATAACTTATCTCCTAAGGTACAAAGGTTCCTCAGACCTAAGGAAAAGGATCCTAGAAGGAAAGTGAACCACAATTGGGGAGATTGGTATACTTATTCTGACTTCACTGTAATTAGAACATACGGGTTTGAAGGAGCTCCATAATTGTTACCAAAGACTGTTCCAAATAGAGTATCTTATTTGGAAATTGTAAGGAAATTAGCTAAATCATATGCTAAGCATCTTAAGGGGCACAAAAAGAAGTCAATTATGTCAAGTACACTATGCTTTAGGGACTTTAAAGTTGTCTCTAGTGAAGGGTATGAGGAGATTGATAAGAAACTGGCACATTATAGTCTACCATTGGGAAATGAAAGAAAGAGATTTGATTTGGAAAATTTTATCAATAGAGCAAGGTTGTCACAAGGGCTATCTGAGTATGTGCATCAATTCTCTATGGACGATGTAATCAAGAATTGTGATGAAATTGTAACAATACAAAGGATTTCCAAATACAATAAGGTAGGGCATTCAACCATATACAAGATCATCTAGAAAGGGTTGAACAATTGGTCAATCATGAAGAAGAAATAACCAGATATGTGCCTTCTATGATATTTGAGGCACATGTGGAAACTAGCTCCAAAATGCATGTTGAGGAGATGGAACCCCTCAGTTACTTACCCTCACAACCCACTCTAGAGGTTAGTTTTTTGTTGATATTGACATAAGTGGAGAAATGGATGAAGAAGATAGTGATGAAGATGAAGATGAAATTAAACAAATAAGTGCAATAGTTGTCACAAAATATGAGCCACCCAAAGAATAAAACATTTTCAGGTTTGAAACATCGAATGAACTTTCTGATGATGTAAGAGTTAGGGCCGGACAAGAATTTGTTTAAGATAGTGAAATTTTCAAAACTTTAGCATTCAAGTCATTTGTTTATGAGCACTATTGGACTCAAGGGAACACTGAGGGGGGGGGGGTGAATGAATGTTATGAAAATATTAGCTTTATTAATCTGATATTAAAAACCATTTCAACATTAAACCAAAGGAAAGATGCAAACACATAAAGTAATCATCCACAACACCATAACACAAGGATTTTTGCGTGGAAACACTGTGAGGAGAAAAACCATTGTGGAGGTTAATCCACAATTTGAGTACTCAAATATAAGTTGTACAAAAGGGAATACACTTACATTCAGACACACTACCTAGAGCTCATTGCTCAAAGGGAAGGATCACTGCCTTACAAAAGTTTAGATTAAAAACATCTGAAGGATGAAATAAAGTAGTAGCATCTATTCATGCCATGTTATAGTTCCGGTTAGACTCATAGATTAGATTCTTGATCCTCTATTTGATTCTTCACTTAGCTTTGCTCTGCTATGCACTTTTTTTCTCTTCACATCATAAATTCATGCATAGATGAATTCACACTATTACCCTTATGAATTTTGCACTGTACACTGATATACTTCACATCTCACACATTCACTATCTCAAAATGATAAAACCAATCTCATATATATATCCACTATCAAGGGTTTGATCATTCACATGTTGGCTTCATAAAACATTAAGTTCTTTTCAACTGTCGGCTAGATCCTTAATTAAATATTAATGTGCACCATCCATAGTCGGCCATAACATAGTAGGGACCCAAATAAACATGTTTCAAACATAAAAACATTTAATAAATTACTCCTTAGATATCCACAACGACTATATTAGATAGGTCAACCTTCTAGCAGAGATAACCAAAATATTAGTGCACCGGATCTCCCAGATCGTACACCAGTGAATGTGCATCAAGATATTCCTTGAATAAGGTATTAAAAACATCAACAAACATTTCTCCAAGATCCACAACTCAAAATAATAGTCGAGTGAATTAATTGGATTGACATCTTTGCCTTTAATTGGATGCCCTGTTCTTCATTCCGTTCTGCCGGTGTAAAAAAATGCTAGACTGTGGACCAGATGAAATGACTTAGGTTGCCATCAATGACAACACTAGAAGACATATGCCAATAATCTCCACCTTTGGCATTGATGGAAACACTTAGTGAAAAATGACTAAATGTCATAATCAATATGAGTACACTGCCAAACATCACTGCTCTCTCTCTCTCCCCTACGCTTCAAAAATTTCAAAACATAGCTCCCCCTAAGATTGATAAGGCATTTTTCACTGCTCTCTCTCCCCCTTGGACATCAATGTCAAAACATGTGTTCAATCTTCAAAAAGTGATTCAAAATTTTGAAAAATACCAACTATTGCTTGCGTTTAGAAAATTATCTTGTAATTCTCATTCATCTCCGAAAGGAATTTCTTCGAAGCCTCTATTGAAATCCCAATGATTATGATCATGTTATTATTCTTGGATGTCCTATTGAAAATCTCAGTGAGAGATTCTAGAATTGTAATTGCATCCTCTAGATTTTCACCTTTTCTCAGTATCTCAACCATATGTTCTAGTCCGCATTCAGTTAGGTCCTTCACTTTCCAAAAAGTGTCCACAAGTGTGTTCTTAGTGAATTAAAATTTTGTGTGCTCAGACTATAGCTCTTGAATCTTTTTCTTGATGGTGCCATCCTGATCCTGAAACATATCAAAGATTTTTCCAATCCCATTCAACTCTGTTTCAATCTGCTCCAATTTCTCTTTGTATTTCCAAACTAAATGAGGCCAATGAATGCAATAGTTGTAGATGTTGTTAGTTGCATTGATGAATTTCCTCAACTCATTCATTTTCTTCTTCAACTTGGTAAGTGATAACCTGAACTTCCCTTTCAAATGTGAGATAACTTCACCTTGTTCTTTGTCTTGAGACTCAAAGTTCATTGTTTCTTTCATGCATTAAATAATTTCTTCAGGTAAGATGTTATGCAAAATCTCCAATTTGATATGATTTTGCACAATATAAGCACTTGGATCACTTAGAATCATGTCCTGATCATATGAGGGTCTGATAGACAACAATTTGGCAATTTTCTACATTCCACCTTCCTTCTGAATAAGCTATTGTAGCTTCTCCTTTGTCAGGTCATCTTCTTCCTCACTAGCTTCTGACATTTCCTTTTCTGGATCTGATTTGGCTAATTCTTGTTCATTTCCCTCTGGATCCTCATTTTCTTCATCAGATTCTTCATCTAGAATATCCACAATTTCTTGTTCTTTTCCTTTTCCTCCAATTCTGGAAATCTTGCATTCTAGAGGGCTATATTCAACAATTTCTTTTTCTCCATGCCATCAGAAGAGGAACCAACTTCAATTGCTCTCACTAGAGGAGAAATACTAACTGAGTCACACTTTCCAAGAAAATTCTTAAAGAAATTTTCCAATTCTTGATTCCAATTAATCAAGCTCTTAGAGTATGAGAATATTTGTTTGCATACCAGTTCATTTTCTTTCCATACCACATTGTTGATCTTTGGTAAACAATTCAAGAAGTACATTACTAAACATATGACCAGAGTACTAAACCTGAAAGGGTAACCTATCTCTTTTGTTAGTTGCACATTCTCCATCAATTGATCCTTTAGCAGTCTGCACAGGTTAAAGTCCCGACCTTCTATTATCATTTGGTGAGAGATGTAAATTGCACCAATCGAAGTTGCTTCTTCTTTGTTTCTGAAAAAGACTTTGTATGATATTCCATGCATAATGTATTTTGTAACAAGGGTTCTTGATTGTCGAGATTATCAGTGCCCTTTGATCTCCAATTATTCTGATTAGGGTTTCAACTTCTTTGTTCCAGATGGATTTATTTCTTGGTATGTCCCCAACTTTACATAATCCAGTAAAATTTTTAATTATATCCTTTGAAATGATGTAGGTTTTTTCCAGAATCAAGGTGTCATTTAGTAATCTGTTCAAAATGAATTTAGCAATTTCTGCATTTTTGAAGTAGGGAAACTCATTCCAAATATCCAAATTCTTCTGTTTGGATTCTTTCAATTGCTTCAATTCATTGGGTAACAATAGATTTCTCATGGCCCTAATATTCTCACTATTGTATTCATCTAAGATGATTGACCCTTTGATTTGTTCCATTCTTCCTTTCATACTTTATGTTTATCAACCGCACACCAAATTGTATGGAAATTTCGAAAACAACTAAAATACCTAATGTATTTCATGATTTTCCAAGGAATCAACTTCACTGCTTCAAAATTATGCTACCGAGTGCTCTCCTTCTTATCTTCTTCGATGCAAAGTGAAAAATGAGAGTTCCAACTTGTCTTTTATAGTTCACACATTTGCAATAAATGCTTTTTCCCTAGGTTTTCCAAATACTCTATTTTCTCAGACAACGAGAGAAAAATTATTTTGCGGACCTATGATTCTTTGAATTCTCTTTGTGAATGTTTTCCAAAAACTTTGCATATCATTAATAATCCTTTTTGACCATCTTTTTCATTTCCTAGAATTTTGCTTTAGACTGATCAAGGTCATCAAGTGCCACCAAAATTTGTTGTTGAAGACTATCGGAGTCCATTACATTTTAGATCTACCTCAAGCTGCTAAACTTCTTCTGAGGAACTAGGCTATGATACCAATTTTTGGACTCAAGGGAACACTCAGAGGGGGGGCTGAATCAGTGTTCTGCAAATCTTATCTTTATTAATCCGATATTAAAAATAATTTCATTATTAAACCAAAGGAAAGATGTAAACACATAAAGTAATCATCCACAACACCATAACACAAGGATTTTTGTGTGGAAACCCTGTTAGGGGAAAAACCACGGTGGAGGTTAATCTGCAATTTGAGTACTCAAATATAAGTTTTACAAAAGGGAATGCACTTGCATTCAGGCACACTGCCTAGAGCTCACTTCTCAAAGGGAAGGATCATTGCCTTACAAAAGTTCAAATTAAAACCATCTGAAGGATGAACTGAAGTAGTAGCATCTATTCATGCCAGGTTATAGTTTCAGTTAGGCTCATAGATCAAATTATGGATCCTCTGTCTGATTCTCTTCTCTGCTCTGCTCTACACTTTTCTGCTCTTCGCATCATAAATTCATGCACAGATGAATTCAAACTATTACCCTTCTAAATTTCACACTGTATACTGATATACTTTGCATCTCACACATTCACTATCTCAAAATGATAAGACCGATCTCATATATATATCTGCTATCAAGGATTTGATCATTCACATGTTGGCTTTATAAAACATTAGGTTATTTTCAAGTGTTGGCTAGATCCTCAATTAAATCTATATGCACACCATCCATAGTCGGCCATAACATAGTATGGACCCAAATTAATATGTTTCAAACACAAAAACATTTAATCAATTACTCCTTAGGTATCCACAATAAATATATTAGACAGGTCAAACTTCTAGCACAAATAACCAAAAGATTAGTGCACCTGATATCCCAGATCGTACACCAGTGAATGCGCATCGAGATACTCCTTGAATAAGGTATTACAAACATCAACAAACCTTTCTCCAAGATCCACAATTCAAAATAATAGCGGGGTGAAGTAATTGGATTGACATCTTTGCCTTTAATCAGATGCCTTGTTCTTCATTTTTTTCTATCAATGTGAACCAATACTAGAATGTGGACCAAATGAAATGACTTAGGTTTCCATCAATGAAAAAACTAGAAGCCACATACCAACAAGCACAAGGGAAGAACAGTGAGGAAAATAATGAAGGATTTCATTACTGAGCAAGAGGCAATTTCCTTAGAAGAGTTAAGGAAAGAAGTAGATAAGGAGCTAGAATCCATTACACCTGAGAGAGGAAGAGAACTACTTCAAGAAGTTGGGGTTTTTCTTTTTCCTGGTTGGGATATTATTTCTGCTATAGTGTTTGATGCTTGAGGAAGGGAGGGGATAAAAAATTGCATCTAACCAAAGAAGCTAGTGATAAAATGTATTCAAGATCAGGTTACAACCCAGATGAATCTACATTGTTGATTTGGTCACTATACCCTCAAGATAAGAGACTTGCTATTATCAACAATCCAAGTTATGTATTTGGACATCTCATGGTGCATAGATTTGGGGATACAAATCCCATTGAAACTACAGAATTGAACATAAATGTAGCAAAATTCAATAAAGCCCAAATTGAAAAGTTGGTGAAGGATAATGAAAAGCTAAGGAAGGAGGTAGCTAGTTACAAAGACAAATCAAACTCTTCGTCTTTATCAGAGTTGTTTTCTCCATGGGTGGATTGTGAAAAGAAAGTGTTAGATGGAATGGCAGATGTTATATATTGGAAGCAGTGTCATGAGAAAGATTAGAAGAATTGCAATGAACTGGAGACAAAAATCAAAACTACTAAATTAGAGATGGCTTCTGAGATGATCAAAAGAAGATTTGAGAAAGTAATAAATCAAGTTGATTAGTTTTGGGACCTCTTTGAAAATTTGCACTCAACTTATCAAGAACATGGCAAGTTTTTGAAAAGGGTGGAAGAAAAGAAAGAAGAATTGGTCAAGATGAAAGTCATGGACGAACAAATACTCCACAAATATAATAAATTATTCAATCGACATGAGGAGTTTCATATTAGGATCAAGGCTGATCTCAATGAATTCGAGCAACCATTAGATATCCTATTTCTATGTTCTTTGATGATGAGGAACTTAAAGAAAAGGATCAATGGAAGGATGAGTTGTTTGAGATATTACCACAAGCACTTGAAATAATCAATGATGAAGAATTTTTTTGGATAACGCTCATTAAAAACTTGAAGGAATAATGTATATGGAGTACAATATAAGGGATTCCTTGTCGAACATTGGGATTCACATCAGAGAGGATTACATCAAGCATATGTCAAAAATGCACTTGTCCATTACTAGAAATGGAAGGGCCCTGAGTGTGGAGAAAGAAACTTTGCATCAAGACACACAAGCTGATTAGGCACTTCATCAAGGAGAAGAGATTCCTGACACATCCTAAGAAGTCATGGGTTCTCTACGATGACTAACAGAGCAAGTGATGCTGACTACTATTGTTTCATTAAGTTAATTTTCTTATGTTTAACACATCACAATTAGTTAGCGTTAGGAAAAGACACAAATTTTCATGAATGGGCCTCTAGCTTGTCGGTTCCTGTATAATAAGGGAAACTAGGGCTCGGTTTTGGATCATCATATCATATTGCATTGATTTTCTATAATGGCATAATTTATGCAGTTTCTCTCTGCTATATGTCTATGTTGCATGCAATTTTCTCTTCTTTGTTTTGTCATTGTGTATCTATGTTTTATTCATGTGTATAATTTCGTATGCATTTTTTCATTTTATTGTGGTCATTCCCCACTCCTTTTATTTTTTTCTGGACTGAGTTAGATCTATGAGTTTCAATATCTGAGTTTAATCCTGTGTTTTGTTACAAAGTTCTTTACTGAAACCATTTTGTGGATTCAAATTCAAGAATGGTAATGTTTTTATTGTCACTTCACAAGTTGTGATCTTATCAAGAATTGAGATTCGGGAGAAATAAAATTTCATGGGCTTCTTTTCAACCTCTTGAATCATAAGAAATGTAGTGAATATTACATTGAAAGAATAGGTGGTTGTTTCCTTAGAGCTTCACTATAAAAAGATCAAGACCAAGAGAAACATTTCGTAAAAAATAGGAAAATGAACATATCCGAATGACACCTTTTTCATTTGCACATCCATTTTATTGTAGGCCTAGAATCAGTTCTAGTGTCACCTCATTCTGAGCAATGAACATATTCAACATGTATGTTTAGCTGATAAGCTTAATTCTAGACTTGCTTCAGTCTCTAGTATCTTGGAAGTGTGAAAGGTTATAGGATATGGTGGGCCTCTAGAGTTCCAGTCATCTTTCTTCCTCTTCCACCAAATGTTGACCTAATCCACAAGTCTGCCAGCCTAATTGGATTTGTTTTTAAAAGCTGAAGTTTCTCTTGAGTCACCAGTGTAGCTCTCTCTGCCTTTTCAGACTATTTCAGTGCTATAGATCATCTATGGGATTTAATCATTTGTACCACATGGTTGATGTGATTTGAATCCTTGGATCTAAAAGAAATTTCCTTAACATAAATACTGCTAGGGAATTTCAATGTTGACATGTAGTTGGCATTAAAGCCGGTACTTGGAACATTGAAAATTATCCTTATATAAGAATTCCCTCCATCTTGTTGGCTTGTAACACTCTTGATGGTGGCTACGTGAAATCTGATTCTGATTCCTCTTCTACATCAAAGGGTTCATATCCTTGATCTGACTCTTCTGAATTATTAGAATCAGAATCACTAGCTTCCATATTCAAAAACTCCCAACCACCATCTTCAATAAATTTATCTCGATCATTAGTAATAGTCTTCAAAATTGGCCGCCATTTCAAGTTAGTTTTCCTTTCATAATACTTTATATCCATGGAGTTCAACCTTTCCTTAATGCCATCAAGAAAAGATTGAGGAATGGCATAAATACAGAGTACATCTCGCTTGAAGTCTTTAAAAATAATATCCATATCAAATTCCATTTTCCCAAGTCCTACTCTCTCAAGGTTAACAATCTCAATCTCACTAATAGTGATTAATAAGAAATTTAATTCCACCAAGTCTACCAAATAGTTTACTATAGGAATAATAAAAGAAGAGGCTTTGAAAGGAACTCCATGAAAACCAATCTCTCTAAATGGTATATCAAACTCTAGTTCAAAATATTTTAGATGAGGATGCTCCCATAACTCTCTTACTCGCTTGACAAATCCTTGAAACTCTACATTGATTTACTTTTCTCGTCCCTCTCTTGCTATTCTTCCTCAATTTCTTCGGGATCATACATTGACCTTCTTGCCCCTCCTAAAGTTTGGACCACATCCATTACCTCCATATAAAATTGGACATCCTTGGTCTTCTTGGTTCCCACCATGATATGGTTATGCAAATGAAAATGAAGAAAAGTAATCATCTCCTTCTCCACTGGTTGGAAGAATGCATTCTTAATGTTTTGATACATGATATAAAATATCTCTTCTAATATCATGGCTGAATACCAAAATCCATTATGGTGGGACTCCAAAGTTCAAGTCATCTTTCTTCCTCTTCCAAAAAATGATCCACAAGTTTGCCAACCTAATTGGCTTTGTTTTTGAAAGCCGAAGTTTCTCCTAAGTCACTAGTGTATCTCTCTTTTCCTTTTTCGACTCTTTCATTGCTACAAATTGTCTGTGAGATTTAATCATTTGTACCACATGGTTGATGTGCTTTGAATCCTTGGAACTAAAGGAAATTTCCTTAACATAAATACTGCTAGGGAATTTCAATGTTGGCATGTAGTTGGCATTAAAGCCAGTACCTAGAACATTAAAAATTATCCTTATATAAGAATTCCCTCCATCTTGTTGGCTTGTAACACTCTTGATGGTGGCTACATGAAATGGAAACATGATGCCATATATGGGTACCAGAACAACATAATTTTTTCATATCAACCTGAATCATGAGCTCTCTAGAAATAGGGATATCATCCACATTTTTGTAGGAAACCATCTCAGTGGATGGCTTGGAAGAGCCATGTCCATCTCATGTGTCGATGCCCCCTGCAACCAATCTTCTTGCAGTCTCCTCATTCTTTTTCCTTACAAGTTCTGCTTGGTATTGTCGACATTTCTCTTCTTTAGTCATCTCTTGATTATAAGATCACAATGTTGCCTTGGAGATGCCCGATTCTCCTCCATTTACCTTAGCCTTGGGTTTTTGTTTCACTTCCTCATCTTCATCATTGTCGTTAAATGAGTATGCAATATCAGTGAATACTTTGGAGCTAACCCCAGTTGCATTTTTAGGCCCTTAATCCTTAACAACTACAGTGCTAGCAAGGAGCAATGAATAATTCTATGTTTTGGGGTTACCAGTCTATAATGAAAATTATGAAACCCAAGTGATACATTAAAATCCATTCCACCCTTCATAATTTTATCATTTCTTGAATTCAAACTTAAACCATACTCTCAAAATTCGATCCCTATTCCTGTTCCTGCAGACTTTGTAAGATGAGGCAATAGTTAAGGGCCATCTCTTTGAACTACCTCCATAGCTGCCTTATATTAACATACATGAACATGATATGATTATATACATGAAAAGGTCACTAAAAAATAGTATAATCAAAGTATTAAATGTCTTGAAGAACTATTCTTTGTATGCTCAAGTATTGTTGCATGTCATAGATTTCTTACAAACATAAAACTAAACCATAAATGTTAACTCTCAAATATAGGGACATATAGACTAGTTAATTCTAAAAGAACCATTGAAGCATATTAGAGTGCCAAAATATCCTAGAAAAATATCCATTTTTGAAATATAAGAGAAGAAGATATATAGGCCAGTTAACTCTCAAAGGATATTCAAGGCAAACATAATCATATATAGCACAAAATGCAAAGGGTTGGCACTTAAGGTTATGTAATAGAATTCACAGTTGATAGTTAAATTGTATAACAATTTTTTTTATGATCTTTAGTAATGTTTATTAGAATTGTTGCATGTTTTACATCATTGGAATGACATATTAGCTATAAATTTTTTGAAATTTTATTATGGTATGTTCACTTTGATATGATGTAATATGATTATGGTTTCATCTCATATGTTGTAATATTAGATATATAACAAAAAAATAAATTATTGTATGAAATAAATAATAAGTTTTCATTTTAAATGCTTTTTTTTTGTAGAACACAAGTCTTCCAGAAGATCAAGATGATCCTCATCATGATATAGATCCAAAAAATATTGGTTCTATTGGTATAGATCACATGGTAGAGGATGTTGATGACACAAATATAGAAGACATCGAGGCCGATGACAATGATGACGACAACAATGATGATCATGATGATGATGATGAGACAGTTTCTGGTAGTAACCAATGACATTCATGATCATATAGATTGCATCATTGATCATTGTTGATATATCGTTATGATGCCTCTTTTCATGGTTACTATCATATGTATCATTTTCACGGCCTACAGTACCATATTATTGAGTTGTATCATATTGACATGTATCATTTTCACTTATATCATTTGGACATGTATCATCTTGACTTGTATCAATTTGAGCTACACAATTTATCATTTTTACTTATATCATTTGTACATGTATCATTTTGACTTATGTCGATTGTTGGAAATGTATCATTTTGACATGTTATTGATCTATTGGCATATTTGACTTTCACTTGTTTTAGTTATATATGATGATGACCTTATTAGTATTGACTTGTCAATTTATATATATTAAAAGTGGTCGATAATTTTTGGATGGATATTTATTACGTATGATGATTTTAATTTACTACTCAGGATGGATGTTGTTAAATTCAATTAAATTATAGATATTTGACTCACTTGTTTTAATTATAGATGATGATCATGTTATAATAATTATCTTTTTAATTAATCATATGAGTTAAGTAATTAAATTACTTGCTCTATAATCATATGAGTTATTTAAGAGGCACGATATATTTAACTAATTGAATTGAAATAAAAAATATTATTTAATTTACTTACTCTATAATCATTTGAGTTATTTAAGAGGCATGATATATTTAACTAATTAAATTGAAATAAAATATATTAAATTAATAAATGGAAGCAAAACAAGAAGCATTTTTAGAAGTAAAAAAGGAAGCAATAATGAAAGCCAAACTAGAAGCAAACCATAAGCAATATTGGAAGAAAAATTGGAATAGTGAATAATGTTAAAGTACAACTTGTTTCATACCCAAGTGAAAAAAAATCAATGGATATTATCATAGTTGATTGTCTAGCTAAGTAAGGTATGTTATTGCCCAAGAAGTGTGCGTCCTCAATCGGTAGTAGTATTCAGATGGGTTTGTCTTATGCTAATATACCACTACATGACAAAGAAGTCCAATTTCATAGAGAGAATAAAATGATCAATATTATGGATAATCCAAGTGAGGTAGAAAGTCAAGTTTGCTACTTTGATGTGGAACTTGGCTATTTAGTGAGCAATTGTGATGATGAAGGTGAAAAGTAGTTGATATTTATTTTTTACCCCCACCTTAGTATCCAAGAAATTATGAAATTTGGAATATGCATTTTGATGGTGCTTGTTCAAGAGAAGGTAATGGTGTACGAGTTGTATTAGTGTCCCTAGAGGGAAAAAAATTATAATTTCACCTATAGGTTGAACATTTAATGCACCAATAATGTGGCAGAGTATGACACTCTACTTATTGGTTTGAATGTGGCCTACAAATATGGGATATAATACATTAGGGCATATGGTGATTTAAAACTTGTGATATATCAGGTTAGGGGCACATATGTTGCAAAAGAGAAAAGACTGAGAATGTATAGGAATGTTTTTTGGGCACTATTGAATTTTTTGATGCATTCAACATCAATTGGGTTGAAAGAGATAATAATGGAATCATAGTTTCACTTGTTATACTAGTCTCAAGATTTTATACTTCCTTTACCTCCCCTCAATGTATATATGATAATTTTTTTACCAGGCCTAGTATTCTAGATAACATCTACAATTGGCAAGGCTTAAATAATGATCAATATATATATGAGTTCCTGAATTACATTGATAATTTTGAGAACCAACATATTAATTAGCAACCCATGGTGGAGAAAGATGAAGAGGTACATATTTTTTTTAGAAATAAAATAATTCAACTTAAAACAAATACCATTCCAAGAGGTCTTGTTTCTTTAGAAAGTGATATTGTTGATTGATATAAGAAAATTAAGCATATTAATGAAAAAGATGTAGAAGGTGTAAATTTAGGAACTAAATAAACTCCCAAGATAATCTACATTAGCAAAAGGTTGAAACCATCAAAGAAGAAAATATTGGTAGCATTATTGAGAAAGTATAAAAAATGTTTTTCTTGGTCTTGTGATGAACTAAAGGCTTATAGGGAAGAATTATTATAGCATAATATTCCATTGGAGCCTATTATAAAGCCATTTGGATTAAAAAAAATGCCCTATTAACCGTACTATTTCACCTCAATATAGAAATAATTGATGAAACTAAAAGAGGGAGGTATTATTAAATTGATTAGACATTTGAAATGGGTTTCAAACCTTGTTCGAGCCAAAAAAAAGAATGGGAATATTAGGATATGTGTGGATTTCAAAAATATGAATATTCAATCCCTAACTTGGACAACTATCCATTGCCAAGTATGGACCATTTTTTGCAATGGGTTACCAGGTCAAATTCGATGTTAATGATGGATAGATTCTCGAGTTATAATTAGGTCATGGTCAAATATTATGAGCAACATAAGACATCATTAACCATGCCATGAGGATAATTTGTATATGTTTAGATGCCATTTGGTTTAAAGAATGTTGGATCCATATTTCAAAGAGATATGGATGTCACCTTTTCAAGCCTAATAAATGAAATGATGTCTATCTACTAAGATGAATTGACTACATACTCCAAGGATCAAAATGATCACTACAAAAAAATAGATTTAATCTTCTAGAGGCGTTTAGAATATGGGACATATTTAAATCCTAAAAAAAATAGTTTTGGTGTGGAATGAAGTTGTAGAGTCTTATCTAATGTATTGTAAATTTGGTAGAGCCTACACAATTTAGAGGTTTATCTGACTGAATAGTCCACTCAAAATTGAAAGACTACATTAAAATTTCAACCAAAGGTTTGTAAACTTGTGATGATGTAGCATTCTTTATGCCTTCAAAGAATTTAAAATACCTAAGTTATCCTATTCAAGTTATTCTATTTGCTGGAAATCACAAAATTGCATAATAGTGAAAGAATAATCCAAAACTAATGGCTATGGGTACCTACAACTGAAACTATAACTAAACTACTGTAAATATAAGATCTTTGTATCAACTCAAAACTAATCAGAACTACCAACTCGACTAATTTAACCTCCAGAGAACTATTGGTTAACCATTACATGCACACTCATGAACATTCATTACCAATAAGAAAAGTATGAGATTCTAGTTTGACTTGCAATTAGCTCATGAAGTAATGATAAACATGAAACAATTATTAAACAAAAACAAACAACTAGAAAATAAAGTGAGAAAAAGTTACCTTGAGTGGCCTACTCAAGTGGCTGTTCTCACTTAACTGAAACCAAATCTAACTAAAAAATTCTACAAATACAATGGAATTGACTTCATTCATTGCATATAATTAAATATTACATAATATCTTCTCACATATTATATTCAATCATTCTGAATATTCATCATGTCTCGAAACTGAAAAATAACTAATAATGAAAAATTGAAAAACCAACTAACTTCTCTAAGGAATCAACCATTGTCTATATACAAGCTTGAGGGGGTCTTATTCAAAGCAAACACTAAATACAATCATTAAATTCCACTCCTAGATATAAGAGTGTACAATTGATATTGAATTGTTCAAACCATAACTGAAAAGAAAGAAGAATCCTAATAAGACTGAAACTCTGTAAAACATGATTGCATGTAAAACACATAAACATTTGTCAAAATCCTATAAGTAAAGGATTCCTCCTCTTCTAATGATTATTAATATGTTATAATGATGCATGTTCAATCTCCAATAGATATCTTTAATCGACAATTATCACATTCAGCTTAATCTCGAACTCCCCTGTTTTGTTGTCTCGGTCTTCCTTTTTCTATGGGTTCAACTTCCAACCGTTACGTGCTACAGTTCCTCCTTGGATGAAAAAAGGTTAAATTAAAAAGCATGTATACAAGACTAACTATCATAATTAAAACATATAATTCCATCCACATTTCGCACATATCTTCATATAAACCATGCAATACTATTATGTCATAATCATATTTTCATCATTATGTTTTAGGTCCAAGTCTGCACAATGGGTATGAAAAGGTAGTATAATATAGGAGTATTTTCTAGAAAGTATATCTAAATTTTTCTTAAAGTATGCATGAAAGTAACAAAAAATAAGCTAACAACTAGACCCATCACTACCCCCAACTAGGCTTTTTCTTGTCCCCAAGAAAAATACTAGGGGTACTAATTATACTACAAGGTGATCTATCTTAGGTCCATAAAAACATCAAATCCTTGGATCTATTTCAAGTAAAAACATCTATATTCTATAAGTTGACTCATGCCAATATGTCCAACTCTCTCACATTCCTTACCTTTCTCCGTAGTCTAGTATGGAATTGGATACAACAACATAGGTGGGTGAAATGTGAGTGGCACCCAATAAATTCCTTTGTCAATACCAATCCTCATGTACTTGTGTACCCTTTAGAGGATGGTAGTGAAATTATACATTGAATGAGGTTCCTCTTTCTATAATTCTGGAGTTAGGTTGTTCCATCTACTTTGCATGTAAGTGTAGCATTTTGTCCCAAACCCACAACTAATTTTAGCATTTTTTTTATAATTTGCTTTTTTGAGTTTTATAATTTTCTTGCCCACACCCTTATGGTCAATGAGATTCAACCATTCATCAATGACTGCATCAATATTTTTAGCTTCTTTCCTTATGGGGAGAGAAATTGATTTCTCCTTCTCCTCATATTTTTCCATGATTCCACCCCTGATTTGTTCATTTATGTAATAGGATGCAAGTTCTCTTACTTGGAGATCCCCTACAAACATTAGAGGATTCCACTCTATCTCATTTGGTACTACATAATTATGTAAATAATATTCACAACTGATCTTTCTCCTTAGGTTTAGAATCAACAAAAGTATTAAGAAACTCAAAAATTCGACTCATACCAACTGATTGTTTACTAATTAACTTGCTAAACTAAAAAAAAAAAATCTTTCCTACAAAAACAATGCATATGTCCTTGTTGGTGGTCTACATTTGATGATCTATGCAATTTTTTTTCTACTTCTTCTAACCTGATTGCTAATCTACTTAACTCCATGTCTTTATTTTCTAGTTGTTTTTCATGCTCTTCAATCAAAATTTATTTTTCCTTCTTCCAATTTTCCTTTTCTTGTGAATAATCATCAATCACTTTCCATAGCTGATGACCAAGTGACAAGGTGGTATGGTAAGTTGGAGTTCTAATGGTAGGAGGTTTCTGATCTGGTACAACCAGTTCTCCATCCCTAGTCTTAGTTATGGCCAACTGTGCCAATATATCAAGCTTAGTACTGTGGCCATACATTTGCAATTTCTCCTCCATTTCTTGTATCTTTGTTTTCCTCTCCTTGTCTCTCTATTAATAACTTTGTACTAACTCTTCCAAGTGTTTAATCTTGCCCAAGGCTTCTTGGATTTCCTTCCTAACATCTCTTTCCTCTATATACATCTCCTATGTATCCACAAACTGATCATTACCTTCCCCTTCATACTCTCCATGAATTGGATTGCCTAGGGTTTCCTTTTTTGTCTTCTTAGTAGTAAACATATCTTCTGATTTTGAATAAGAAGTTGTTAGCACATATCTCTTCCTTTTTACTAGAATATGTACATTACCAAGGATATCTCCCTTGTCTTTAGAATCTATTTCTACTTATTTGACATCTTCCTACTGCTGTTCTTTGCTCCTTTCTTCTTCTTTAGGTTTCTCTATATTTCCCCTCATGACACCTGATGAGCCTAGTTTTTGGTCCAATTTTGGTTAGAATCTATAGTTTATTTGCTAAGGTTGACATGGACTTTGATCTTAAAATTTTGATATTTTTATAGAGTTTCCCTCAAACCATAGACATTGGGTTTAATTCTATTTCTGCCAGTTTTAATGACATTAGCCTATTATGTGGACTATCTATATTAATATTACATGTGGTTAATGAATGTTATTTAAGGTGGTTATAGATGTGCAATTATTATGCGTACTAAAATTGCCATGCAAACATACTTGAGGATGCTAAATTTAGAAATGCAGCTGCTAGCTGGTCATGCAGAGGAATCATTCGAAGGTCAACTAAAGGACGATGACAGGAGATTCCCCATGTCAGTCACATGTAATTGCCTTGTATTGGTATTTAATGATATTGTGTAGATGCGGGCATTACTGCAGTGTTGAGTCTGTGTTTGGACATGCATGTTTGACCGGATTCCCGGCATGTGTAACCGCCCTTCTATTCTTTTCGTTATTTTCCCTGAATGGCATCCTCTCAGTTAGTGGGAGTTGACTGCCTTGTTTAGTTGATGGTATAAATAAGGTTCAGATCCTCCTTCTTCGGGAGGTTAGTCACTGAGTTATTGATGTTGTACGATCTGATAATATACTAGAATTTCTAGACAAGCTACTCTTTTTGTATTTGCATTTCCTAATGAATACGATAAAATTATGAGTTGAGCATTTGAGTTTATATTAGTTTTAGAGGATACTCATCCAAGGGGGGCCAGTTGGTGATTAATATATCCTTTAGTTTAGCTAGATTAGTTATTAGTTTATGTTTAGTACTTAGTTAAGAATCTGGCACTAACTGTTCCTGCAGCCACTAGAATTTCATTATGTGATTATTCCTGCAACCAAAGCGAACAAAGTAGTTTCCTATTTGTTGCTCATATTTTCATTCTTGTCATGCATGTTCAATTTAGTTTAATTGTTAAGTAATTTTCAACATTTAATTTGTTCCTTTCCATGTAATTCACTTTTAGTATTGAATCTTTCTTAGTTATAGAATGAAGATGACTACTTTGAGTTCATAGTGCACATACTGTGTTGATCCATTTCAAGTTCACGTCTCTGGGTTGAAAATTTAAATGCACCTTCATGATGGTTAAAATGGATATTTAGGTTAGATGTCCATTCTTTGAATCATGGTTGTAAAGGCTTAATTATTAAAATAATTGCAGGAGGCCGACATTTTTGGCGCCATTACCGGGGATGGTGTGAAACTAGGGAGTCCTTTGGAGTCATTGATAGTTTTTCCTATTGTAGAATTTCTAGAATTTGTTCTTAGTGTTTAGAAGTTATGATCCACTATTATTTCACCAATTCTTTGTGTGAGTTGGTTGATGCTGAGTTGATACCACATGCATAGAAGAAATGTTTATGGGAGATTCCTTCCTAATAATCCAGAACCATTTCAGCTTGTAGAGCTTCCAAATCTACCCAGAAATGAAGAAGAAGAAGAGCCACACCCCTTTGTTGATACATTTCCTGACTTAATCAGTTCTGAATTTACCCTTTAAGATCAAAATCTAGTTGAAGAACCCTCTATTTTGGAACTTCATCAAGAAGACATGGCTAATGCAAATGGAAACAGGCCTAACAAGTAGAACCAACCAGCTTTTCCTTTTCCCATTGCTCATCAAAATGAAGTAGACAACCTCAAAAATATCCCTGCTTCAGTCCTTCCTAAGTTCTATGGACTTGTCACAAAAGATCTTGATACATTCTTGTTTGAGTTTGATATTGTGATCCCTTTAAAATGCTACTCCTAATGTGAGATGCTAAACAAAACTAATGATGCAATAAAAAAAGCAATAACACTAAAAAAAGGACACCTCAATAAGATTAGCCTAAGAAAATGGTGAAGCAAAGAAGTAAGATAAAAACAAATAATGGTTGAAGTATGTTATACCTTTCCTTTGTTGCTCCTTCCTTGGTTGGCCCTTGATCTTGGATGTCTTGTGTGCTCCTTGGATGACAATGAAGTGAAGTGGATGCAAGATGCAAGATGAATTGATGGTGCTAAGTGCTATGATAGATGAGAACTTGAATGAAAAATTTGCAAGAGTTTTGTTGCAGAAGACTTGATCCCTAAAATGAGAGAAATGAGGGGATATTTATAAGCTAATTGGAATTCTCTAGAGAATTCAATGGTTAGGATTGATCCAACAAAGATCAAGATGAAGGGCTATGGTGATTTGAGGACTCACAAGCCCTCACATCTTGACATGTGGAAGGTGAGATGACTTAGGGTGGAGTGATGTGGAAATGAGGTGGAAGAGAAGGACAAGAGGTGGAAGGGAAGTACATGAGGTGGATGAAAGACAAGTACCTTTGAGGTACCTTGGGGGATGAGAATATTTCCTCAAAAAGGAACTTCTTGTCCCCAAATGAGGATGAAAGAGACTTTTGAGGAATTTTAGAATTCCTCAAAAAACTCCATGGGAAAAAGGGAAGTGTGTGGGAAAAATAAATGTAAATTAAAAATTTACATTCAATGGAGAGTTTATTGGATAAAAGGAGGTCTCCAAAAAGTTGGAGATTTGTCACATGTGGGTGATGTGACAAGTCCAAGGTTCTAGAAGCCTTGGGCACATGTAAAATGACATGTCACATTTGCATGGGGGATGAGGAAAACCTTGGAAAGACAAAAGTGAATTAAAAATTCACATGGGGAAGGGAGTCCAGGCTAAAAATGGTAAGTGAGAAGGTTGACCAAAAAAGGTAAGCTAAATGTGGCTAATGATTCTGATTAAGGTTGTGCAAACACAGGATTAAGATAATTAATGAGGGATTAGAGGCAAGTGGGAGATTATGGAGGATTTGACACTTAATCTTGATTAAGTGGTGCACATCCTAATCACAGATTAATTAATTTAATCTGGATTAGAAAAGGGTTATGGAGAATGTGACAAGGAGAGAGAAGAAGAGGAATTAAAAATTGGTTTTAATTCAAATAGGTTAAATGACCAAATTGAATAATTTTTCATGTTTATTTAATTTAGAGAAGGAAAGGGGGTAAGGTAAAGTATTTAATTACATACTTTAGGAACCTTAGGCAGAAAATGAAATAATGATTAAATAAATTATTTAATCACTATTAATTAAATAGATGAATAAAGTAGATGATTTTGATCATAGGGAAGTGATCAAATTTGGATGTCTACATTTTTCCCCTCTTAGAAGTACCATTAGAATAACCGTGCTTCGAAGAAGAGAAAGTGTAGATGACCCAACAGAGGAATTAATCTGAAAATGATGCCCCGACGTGGGAAGGAGGACCCGAGCTGTCCGAATTAGCAGAGTAATGGATGAATATGCCCCAATCCAGGGAAGGGTTGATTACGGCTGAGAAAATTGGTAAATGTGAAGGGTATGCCCCCTCGAGAGGGTGACGAGGGAAAAAAAAGGGTCCCAGGAAACATCTCGATAAGAAAAAATGAATGGTATAGTTGGAAAGAGGGCAAAAAATTAGGCAATTTTTCCTTTTGAACGAAGTCAATTAGACAAACGGGGTGCAAATAGCGGCCCCGGGAAGATAGGGATTAAGCAAAGTAATAAAAAGGTAAATAAAGGATAAAAATACCTTCTAAAAGTGAATATAAGGTAATTTTGAAAATTACCTCACCTCATTTGCACTGTAGCAGTTGAGAGAAGAAGAGAGAGAGCAAGCAAACGAGGAGTGAAAATGCCGGGAGATAATGACACCGAGATCGTCCATCGGATAGATGAGGTTCGACGGTCATACATACATCAGGATGGGCTCCGCCAGGTAAGCGACAAAACCCCTCATGCATTATTTTGAAATTTTAACGCATTTTGAAATATTTTACTAAAAATATAAAATATGAGTTTTGTGGGCGGGAGAAAAATAAAAAATGGGTAGAAAATAGAAATAGAAAAAATTGAAAAAAGTGTTTTGTGGGAATAAAGCGCCGTCCTGCAGCCCTCGTAGAGGTAGCGCCACCCCATCGGCTGAGGTCACTGTGGTCAGCCTGACCCGCGTGAAGGTCGGCTCAGTCCAGAGGGCAGTGTGTCGTCACGGTCGGAGGCTTCACCCCTAAGCCGGGCGGGTTTGCCCCACTCGGCCGTATACCTGAGAAGCTATAGGAGCCCTGCGGCAGCTTTGGCTGGCCATTCGCCCCACCATTCGAGACGGATCCACCAAACTAAGGGCGGATGCCCCATTGCAGGGGGTGGATTCGTCCCAGCAAGCCGCTGGTGGGTCCGCCCCAATAGGTCAAGGGCGGGTCTGCCCCGCTGTAGGGGCGAAAGAAAGAGAGGAGGACAAGAAGAGAAAAGAGAGAAAGAAGGAGAGAGAAAGAAAGAAAGAGAGACAAAAATTTTTGATAAGGGGGATGAAATTTTTGTAGGATTTTGGTAGATTGCGGACTCATGAGTGGAGGTTAGAGGCATTGGCAGCATCGATGGAGGTGATGACCAGAGCGGATCATGCAACTTTGGAGCTGGCAGGGTTACTGCACTTAGTGCAGTTTCCTAAGATGAGGGCTCATCGGGCGATGTTGACAACCTTGATAGAGAGGTGGAGCTCAGCCACGTCGACATTTCATTTGCTGACAAGGGAGATGACAGTGACCCTAGAGGATGTGTGGCGGATCCTGAGGTTACCGATAGTGGGACGGTTAGTGAGTGAGGAGGAGTTGAGAGGAGATCAGTTAGATGAGACCGTTATGGTGTTATTTGGGCAAGAGGACTTGTCGATACAGAGGGGGGGTTGGATGTAGACAGATGCCTAACCCTGGGGGTGCCAACATTACCACTATTTCTATGTTGCTTGATCAGCAAGATTCTATTGCCAGACCGGAGTAGGCACTTCTGCAGCCTACGGTACATGGGGGTGATTCGACATATTGTCGAGTGGAGGGATGGGCAGTTCTCTTGGGGGTCATGTGTATTGGCCTAGTTATATCGGGATATGCACGTGATTTGCTATCGGGGGGTGCAGAGCTTGACACACCGGACGCTACTACAAGTATGGGGATGGACACACATTCCAGTGACGAGACCCATAGTGATCAGGGGAGGAGACTTGGATAAGAGAGAGCCATTGGCATGGCAATTCGGGGCAGCATCTTACGGTATGAGACATAGGGAGAGGTGGAGCAATGGAGGAGAGCGTTCGATGATTTACGGGGGGAGGACATTATATGGCGACCATACATATTTCGGCGGTTTAGAGGATGGAGGACCAAGGAGGAGAGACATCGAGGATTCTTTATGTGCAAATGTTTCCTGATTGGGAGCCCAGGGCACATAGTGGAGATGCATCATCCAGACCGAGTGACGCGATAGTTTGGACAAGTAGATGACACAAGAACCACCATTCCCCCAGAGATTGTAAGTTGCCAAAAAAAAAGAAGAAAATGAGGACACCACTTTTGACATTCTAGACCAACTAAAGCATATATGTGTCTAGAGACCCCTATTCTAGGCCATAAAAGATGTTCCTATATATGAAAAAGCAATTAAAGAAGCATGCCTCAAGAAGCCGAGCAGGAAAAAGAAAAACCCAACTATAATTCATGTAGTGGGATAGTTGAATGACATCATGCTTGGAAAAGTAACTATCCCCAAGTATAATGATCCAGGTAGTCCAGTGGTTGAAGTTATTATAAATGAGATACACATAAAGAATGCTTTGATTGACTTAGGTGCAACAATAAATGTGATGACTAAAGACATCCTGCAACAACTAAACATTGTAAGTATGAGATCCACTCCTACTGTCCTGCAACTTGTTGATAGTTCCACTAAGATTGATGGCATAGTAGAGGACCTTGTGGTGATTCTAGACTCTCGCGAGTATCCAACCGAATTCATGATTCTTTCTCCTAAATCTACACTAGGCGAGTATCCTATTATCCTTGGAAGGCCATGGTTAGCATCAACATATGCTTATATTGGATGTCGGGTAGGTGACATGACCATTTTTTATGGTAGAAACACCAAAAAGGTCATTATTTATTCTCCTTCTCAGCCATCCCATGATGAGGATAATTCTTTATGGCCACATGTAGGTGAAGAGGCCGAGGAAGTTAACTTTGTGGCGTAACTTATGATGTTAGGTAGAATTCCTTTCCTGTAGCTTCAAGATGAAGATGAAGTGTTATAAAATATAATTAAGAACCATTGTGAGGTAGAGGAGGTATTAACCTCCCATGCATCTAGTTCTACTGATCGCGTGAAAAAACTTCTACCTTCTCTGTCTGATCTTCCTACAACCACTATTTCTGTAGACAAACATCTTGCAGCCACTGTTTCTGCAAAAAAAATTCCTGCAACCACTCTTCCTGCAACCACTCTTCCAACAAATAAACTTCTTGTAGCAATAGAAATGTTCCACACAATGTTTCCACATCAACTTAAGGTACCATGTATTAATGAAACAACTATGATAGAGTTAACTACACAAGTACAAGTGTTCGAAGGAAGACATCTAAATATCAACAGTAAATTGAGTAAAAAATGACAGTTGACATTGGAAAATTTGTTGAAGGCCCACCAAAATTCATTTGCATGGGATTATCATGATATGAAGGGATTGGATCCTAAGATCTGCACTCATAGGATATATATCAAGGATGATTGTCAATTGATAAGGCAACCGCAAAGAAGAATCAACCCTACATTAAGAGAAATTGTTAAAACAGAGCTGCAAAAGTTGCTAGATGTAGGATTTATCTACTCCATTTCAGATAGCCAATGGGTGTCTCCATTGGTGATTCCCAAGAAGGGAGGAAAATGGAAAGTTTGTGATGACTACAGGGAACTCAATGTTGCTACTAAGAAAGACCATTTTCCCTTGCCTTTTGTAGATCAAGTCTTGGACTCACTTGCAGGAAAACAATACTTTTCTTTTCTTGATGGATTCAGTGGCTATAATAAGATTCAAATTTCACCAGAGGACCAAGAGAATAAAAAATTCACATGTCCATGGGGGACATATGCCTATTTAGTACTTCCCTTTGGTTTATGCAACACACCTGCAACTTTTCAGAGAGTAGTCACCAACATATTTTCAGACATCTCCCTTGACTACATGTAAATATATATGGATGACTTTACCACCTATGGTGCTAATTTTGTTGAAGCATTAGAAAATCTCAGGAAATTCCTACAGAGATGTGAAGACCAAAATCTATCTTTAAATAGTGAGAAGTGTTTCATGATGATGCAGGAAGGTGTAATTTTTGGCCACTACATTTCCCACAAGTAGATAATACAAAAATTGAGGTAATTAATAATATGCCTACACCTGAAAAACAAAAGGATGTTAGGAATTTCTTGGGACATGTAGGATATTATAGGCGTTTCATCAAAGATTTCAGAAAAAATAGCAACACCATTGTATAGTCTCCTAACTAAAGATGCTGAGTTCCAATAGACAAAAGATTGTGCCAAAGCATTTTCTGACTTGAAGGAATCTTTGACTCATGCTCCTGTACTTAAGGGAACTAATTGGGAAATTCTTTTTCACATCCATACAGATGCATCAGACTATGCTATAGGAGTAGTCTTATGATAGAAAGAAGGAGCCATTGGAAATGCCATTTATTTTGTCAGCAAAAACTTACAAGGAGCTGAATTTAATTATACACTAATAGAAAAAGAAATGTTATCAGTGATCTACGTCCTGAACAAATTCAGGCACTACATAACAAGATACCAAATCTTTATGCACACAGATCATACAACCATTAGGTATCTCATGAATAAGCCCCCGATCTCAAGAAGGTTAGCCTAATGGTTGTTGTTGATGCAGGAGTTTGACATAACCATTATGGACAAACCAGGGAAGGCCAACGTTGTTGTAGATTTTCTTTCAAGATTGACCACATTAGAAGAAAATCAAGCAATAGATGACTCATTTCCTGATGAAAAATTATTTTTGATTACTGTGCACACACCCTGGTATTCTGACATAGCTAATTACCTAGTGATAGGGAGAGTTCCCCCTCACTTCTCTCCAAAGGAGAGAAGAGTGCTCATTGAAAAATCTTTTCCTTTTTCATGGATTGTTGGATGCTTGTTTTATACTAGACCAGATCATGTTATGAGAAGATGTGTGAGGGAAGATGAGACATATGAAAATTTTCATTTATGTCATGATGAACCCTGTGGAGGGCATTTTGCAGCCAAAATGACAACAATGAAGATTTTGAGCACATGATACTATTGGCCTACACTCCACAAGGAGTAGGAAGATATACAAGGAAATGTGATAGGTTCTAAAGAATGGGTCAACCAACCAAATCAGATGAGATGCCACTCTATCCCCAAGTAGCATTCACTCCCTTTGACAACTGGGGATTGGATTTTGTGGGACCCATTGATCCCCCATCAAATGCTAAGACTTATATCTTGGTATGCACTGATTATGTAACTAAGTGGGTGGAAGTCAAGACCATGAAGCATGCAAGAGATAACAAGGTTGCATAATTTATTTATGAAGAAATTTTCATATGATATGGAGTCCCAAGAGAAATAGTAACTGATCAAGGAGTTTAGTTTACCTCAACACTTGTTACAACACTAGTCAATGAATATAACATAAGGCACAAAAAGTCTACTCCTTATCACCCTCAGGCCAATGAACAAGTTGAGGTGAGCAACAGAGAAATTGAAGCCATTTTAACCAAAACAATGGCTATTCATAGAAAGGATTGGGAAAAAAATTTATTAGAAGCATTTTGGGCCTACATAACCACCTAGAAAATAACTACAGGCTTCAATCCATTCGAGCTATTGTATGGGAAGACAACCATGATTCCCATTGAATTCAAGCACAAGACTCTTAAAACTATAGTAGAGTTGGGGATGGAAATTTATGAGGCATGAAAAGAAAGAATCATGTAGTTGAATCCTTTAGATGAGATGAGGAAAACAACCGTGCACCACACTAAGGTCGTGCATAATCAAAGAGTCAAATGACATGACAAATTTTTCAAAGAAAATAAATTTCAGCCAGGTGACTGGGCATTGATTTATGACTCACGATATCAGGACAATGTAGGAAAACTGTAGAAAAGGTGGCTAGGACCATATGAAGGTGTTGAGGTATTTCCCAATGGAGTTGTTCAGCTCACCACCATTGACCCTTTCAGATTCAAGTTACTAGTAAATGGTCATAATCTCATATTGTATCACAAGCCAGCTTCCAAAGAAGAGTTCCTACAGTAATTCATCCAACATGCAACACCTAAGCTTCCTGCAGTCAAAGGAAGTGGACCTACCATCCCTCCTTTTGGCTATTAAGGTATGTACTTTCCATAATAAAGACTTCTACTTTTGTAGAAGTCCATTTCTTCACCCATCCGCCCATTCGTCACCACCTCTCTCTCTCTCTTCCATCACTTCATTCCACCTCACATCATTCCACTTCATCATCATTAATTTCTCAATTATTTCCTAAAAAGGTGAACAATACTTTCTCCACGATCTTTGCAATGTATCCTCCACACATTCAGATATGTGCACATTAATTGCTCTCTTAATTATCTTTTTAGTGCATTCATTTAATTGTTGTACATTAGTATGGACGTTCACATAGTTTTCATAACCCTCTATCAAATCATTACTCCCATCTTGCATGTGTGGACACATATCCAAATTTAGGTTGGGGGGGGGGAAAGGAAAGATGCGGGTACATTGCCAAATGTCAGTCCATGCTTGTTTACGTCATCAAATCTTGTTGAGTTGATTTAAAATGTGAAGTGAAGGATGACTCACATATGTGGTGTGACACTAAATTTCCACTGCCATTTCTTTTCATCATAACTCCCTTCTATTACCCCTTCTTTTCCATTATTGACCCCATCATAATCTTGAATTGCAAGTGTTAAAAGGTAAAAAAAAAAGAGAAGGGAAATTCGGTCGACATTACGCAAGACAATTCAGCTAGCAAGTGTTGTAGAAAGGAATTTGCTTTCAAACAAGAATTACATGAAGATAATTTTGTAGAGTGATAGTTGATTGCAGCCAATGGGAGGAAAAATAATTCGAAATGAGCCCTCATTTCATGATACCTTATTGTAGGATGCACAGTGCCTGGCCAAATTTAGAAATTGTGGTTGGTTGGACTACTTCCTAAGGCTGGACTGTTTTGATGAAGGCATTGCACTAGAGTTTTCCCAAACATTTTTTGATGGAAAGGCCATAGTAAAAGGGTTGGATGTTGTGGAAACTAAGGAAATAATTGCAGAAGTTACAAGGTTACTTGCTGACGGCGAGCATTGCCCTGTTTCTAGAGACAATAGATTTAGCTAGATCCATATTCACAATACATGGTGACCCTCCAATCAGTATAGACAAATAGGGTGCCAAAAGAACCTCTTTTCCTGAGCCATGGAAGTAGGCAACTGTCTACATCATCAAGTATATCACTTGTGAAGGTCGATTTTTAAACCTACATTCAATACATTTCAAACTTTTGAGTCACATGAGGCATGAGAGGAGGATGAATGTGCCCAACATCTTATACAACTTTCTCTCCATCATGGTGACTGAAACTCAAAAAGGTAGGGACAATTATGTTTCCTACCATTTTTTGATTAACTTGTTGGTTGAAAAATCTCTGCATGATGTAGCACCCAAGATGACCTAGGAGGAATTCATAAATGTTGATCAATTTATACCTGAGCAACTGCAATCTAGGGCTTTACCTCAACCACATAGGTCTAGTAGGAGATTAAGCATGCTTGAAGCCACCCTTGGTGCTTCAACCTCTAGTGCTGACTTAGTATGAATCCTCCTACAACAGAAAGGACCATAGATGTTAGTTCCTCTAAAATAAAGCACTCTAAAAAAGAAATGTCTTCATCAAATTATGATGATGATGATGTTCCACTTGAAACCATAATAAGAAATAGGGCACAAAAAGATGCAAAAACATGAAAAGAAAAATCCAAAACACAACCTGTGGAATGGGAGGTGCCAAGTCCTAAGAAGAGAAAGGTTGACACTATTCATCCTGCAGCCAAAGGAAAATGTGAGAGCCCTCTTAAGAAATCAAAACCAGCTGTTGATATGCCTTTGTGAAAAAAACCTAAGCATGGAGGGACATCACATAAGAGCACAAATGCCCCAATGGAGTAGGAAAATGTCAAAGAAAATAATATATTCAATGAGGCAAAAAAAATGACCATGGTAGATCTTGTTGCCCTTATAGAGGAAGTTGGAATTCGAGAGCATGAAAAAAACCAGGAGTTCCTACAGCAAGACCAAGAATTAGATCAGGAGTTCCTGCAACAACTACAAGAACAAGAACAAGAGGCCCTGCAGTAAAAAGTGGGAGAAGAAATTGTACCTCTGCAGCTCGAGCTAGTTGGACAACTTGAATCCATGCAAATGGTACTATATGGGGAGAAACCATCGACAAAACCCTGGTAGGGATTCATAAACCTTCTAATTTTTTAGTACATACAATTTTTTTGAATTTATAGAGAGAGATACAAAGGAGGGAGGAAAAATGGAAAAAGGAAAAGAAAAGATTGAAAAAGGAAATTCAAGAGAGGGATGAAATTATTGAAGAAAAGAATGAGGAGATTGTCTTTCTAAAGGAGAGGGTGGGCAACATTACAACCCTAGTACTACAGATTTTAGAATGCAAAACCCCTCCAAGGGTTTATGCTCTGCACCTGAAGGAAAAATATCTCTTTTAAGCTATCAGGAAATATCTCAGGTTTGAATCCCTCAATTGAGACACCCACTAATTTTTTCAATGCGTATAGGATTGCCTCCCCTGAAATGAAGAATTTTTTATGTGAATTTTATTTACATGATTTTTTTGTAACTCAAGACTAAGATTGGAACCCACTGCTGTATGTTGGAGATATCCAATTGAGAGCATTCGTGTCTTGGGTGCAAAATTAGATTAGTTGGGGAGATAAATATAATGCTTATAGGAAGAGGGAATCCAATATCCCCTTGGCCATTAGAGTTGAATCAAGAAACCCCAAGGATATTTATAGAGACTGGAACATAATTATTTTCAGGCCTGGTTATGGTAACAAAATTATGCCTTGGATTGAAGCAATCTACACTGAATATGAGGTAAAAATGATAGCAAAGAGGACACCATGAAAGGATATCTATCATAGAGATGGAACACTTTAACTGATGAGCTGAAACACGCTAAACCTCATTCCATCCAAAAATCTGTTGCAACAATAAAAAGGATTGAGAGGTACATTCAGCTTGGGAGAGCAAAGGGACGACATTGGATTTCCTTGAATTTTCAACCACCTATCCTCATGTGGCTTGTGCCAAACTTCAAATTCTACCGCTATGACATTGAAGAAGAAAATCAAAGATGGAGAAGACTTGACAAACTGGGAGGATTTTACCAGGACCCTGACTCACGCTCAACAAACACTAATATTGGACAATTATCAATTTCAAATTTTAGAGCTTTGACCAAACATAAACACAACTCTTCCCCTACTGGAGGACCAACAAAACATTAGGTTGGGGAGAGTGATGAGCCTAGTTTTTGGTCCAATTTTGGGTAGAATCTATAGTTTATTTGCTAAGGTTGACATGGAATTTGATCTTAAAATATTGATATTTTTATAGAGTTTCCCGTAAACCATAGACATTGGGTTTAATTCTATTTATGCCAATTTTAATGACATTAGCCTATTATGTGGAATATCTATATTAATATTTCATGTGGTTAATGAATGTTCTTTAAGGTGGTTATAGATGTGCAATTTTTATGCATACTAACATTACCATGTAGACATACTTGAGGATGCTAAATTGAGAAACGTAGCCGCTAGCTGGTCATGCAGAGGAATCATTCAAAGGTCAACTGAAGGATGACAACAGGAGATTCCCCATGTTAGCCACATGTAACTACCTTGTATTTGTCTTTAATGATATTGAGCAGATGCAGGCGTTATTGCAGTGTTGAGTCTGGGTTTGGACATGCATGTCTGACTGGATTCCCTGCATGTGTAACCACCCTTCTATTCTTTTCATTGTTTTCCCTAAATGACATCCTCTCAGTTAGTGGGAGTTGACTACCTTGTTTAGTTGACAATATAAATAAGGTTCAAATCCTCCTTCTTTGGGAGGTTAGTCACTAAGTTATTGATGTTGTACAATATGATAATATATTAGCATTTCCAGACAAGCTACTCTTTTTGTATTTGCATTTCCCAATGAATAAGATGAAATTATGAGTTGAGCATTTAAGTTTATATTAGTTTTAGAGGATACTCATCCAAGGGGGCCCACTTGGTGATTAATCTATCCTTTAGTTTAGCTAGATTATTTATTAGTTTTTGTTGAGTACTTAGTTAAGAATCTGGCATTGACTATTCGTGTAGCCACTAGAATTTCATTATGTGACTGTTCATGCAGCCAAAGCGGATAGAGTAGTTTCCTGTTTGTTGCTCAAATTTTAATTCTTGTCATGGATGTTTAGTTTAGTTTAATTTTTAAGTAATGTTCAACATTTACTTTGTTCCTTTCCATGCAATTTACTTTTAGTATTGAATCTTTCTTAGTTGTAGAATGAAGATGACTACTTTGAGTTCCTAGTGCACATACTATGCTGAACCTTTTCAAGTTCACGTCCCTGGTTTGAAAATTTAAATGCACCTTCATGATGGTTAAAATGGCTATTCAAGTTAGATTTCCAATCTCCAAATCACGACTGTAAAGGATTATTAATTAAAATCATTGTAGGAGGCCGACAACACCTTGTCTCTTCAATCTGCTTGAACGCCTAGGTGTAAGTGTTTATTTTTCAACTTTCTTCTTCTCCTTTTGAAACCCCTTTTTATTCTTTGGAAAATCCTCCTTCTTTTGAATATTATTCTTCTTCTCTTTTGTTTTAGAGGGTGTGGAGAATGTGGATGCACTACTTCTTCTGCTCTTGGTCCTTTGTGATTTTTAAGAAGACACAATTTCCTCAACTATAGGTGACCTAGACTCTAGCTCATTAGGTTCATCATGCTCACCTTGGCTATGGGTAGGTGAAGCCATAGGTGAGACATGAGGGCTTTCCCTTATAGGTTCATCTTGGGGTTCTAGGTGCCATAGGTGCATCCAATAAACTGCTAATATATGTACACTCCTTCAAATCTTCCTAATTCACTTGTGGGTAGTGAATCCTCAAAATTATCTTTATCAGTAAATCAATTAAACAATGGTGAGATATGGAAGTGTCACTTTTTCTTCTTTGATATTTTGATGCCATCTGTTTCAACAAGTTATAAAGAGATTTTGGTACATTCATTAACTTATTATGCCAAAGGTGACTGAGTAGTTTAAAATATACTCTATACAAGAGGTTTTTCCTACTTCCACAGGTGATATATCTAACAATGTAAGAAGCACAATTAGCCCATAACTAGGGAAGAGAGAGTCTCTTTGTACCTTCTTAAGATGAGTCTATCTCCTCTCCTCATTCACATAATTCCTCCCTAGCTGAAACTATGTCTGCTTGTGCTAGAAACTCTGTCCCAGTTCTAGGTAGCCCAATGACTTGTGTAATGGCAATCTTGGATGCATCCGCTAACAATCCCTTCACCATTGCTTCATCATACTCATGTGTAGATGAAAACCTTCTTGTCATATCATCACTGAATTATGTTAATTTTAGGAAATAATCAAGCCATCCAACCTTGGTAAAAATGGGGAGAACCAGTGCATCCTCCATAATTTTCTTATGAGTTGTCAGCGCTTGCCTGATAACATCTCCTCCCATTCTGACTTCCTTTCTCTACTCAATGTATCTAGCTCAGTCTTGACAATTCAGCTCAATTCACTCTACCACCCTCAAAACCCTTCTTCTTTCTATTGTTTCTTTATATACTTCTACTACCATAACACAACTACAAATTCTTTTCTTAGTACCAACTCAATTTGAGCTCATGAACAAGTCCTAGGTTTGACTCTAGTTTAAACTAAGATCAAGTGCTTAGGGTTTGAATTTGGTAATTGGAAATGGTAGAAAAAATAAAATCTAATTTAGGAGGGTTTTGCATGTCGTGCCTATCTATGAATTTGATTTAGGCGGCGGATTTTGAAAAAAATGAGTTGAGTTGTACCCTCCCACCAACTTAATGGTTGAAGTAACCACACTTCAACTTGTGATGGGGAAGTGGTAGGATTAATAAGTAAGGAAGTTAATGGTAATGAATTTTCACATGCATGAATTAATATGAAAGATAGAATCAAAGTTTATTGAAATATATGCTAATTATGACATCATACCTTATGTACTAGCTTGAAAAGATTACTAATCTCAATGCATGTAAACTAAAAAGCTTGTATTTGGGTTTTGTACTGATGTGACAAGTATTTACTGCATGTGAATATATTGTGAGGTGGTGAAGGAAAATTGATGGGATGAATGAGATGTCTATTAGTTGGTGATGTGATAGATCAAATGGTTCAAATGAGAAGTGACAACAAGGAATACAATATTTTGTTGCAAGTACTTATTGTGAAATGATGGGTATTTCATGTGAGAGTGGTGAGATGAATGAGCTTGAACTAGAGTTAATGTGGCACAATTTTTATAAAAAATATCTCAGTCAGATGGTGCTATGGGTACTATCAGCAATAGGTCCCTTTTTGAAGTTTGAAAGCTATTGCTACAAGTCCCTACAACATCAGGACCCTTCTGAATATGGTTGAAAAATAGGTCCTTGTGGAGAAATTATAAACACCATTATAACTATGTTGTGTGTGCTTGTGAGATAAAGTAAAAGATTAAACCCGAGTGATCTCGGGGATTGAGTTGTATAGCTCAATCACCGGGTCACTAGAAGTGCCTAGTATATTGTGTGTTGTTGAAATATCACTTTGTGTGTCAAATTATGTATTTGGTTCACTATTAGCACCATATTGTTGAAAATAGAAAGAATATGAAATCATCTTTATATAATGGCTTCTTATATAGCTTCAATCTGTGGCTATTTACAAGAAGCAAAAATATGACTACATCTATGGTATGCAGCTTGACTACTCCATTAGGATAAACTTGAATGATTTCATAGGGGGGAAACCAATTGAATTGGAGCTTCCCATTGAAGTCTACGTATCTTGAATCAAATAGTAGTGCCCAGTCTCTAACATTGAAATCCTTTATTTTAATGTACTGATCATGCCATTTCATTCTTTGTTATTCTACTACCTTAGTGTGATGGATTGCTTCCATTCTGATCTCATCCAAGCCATTTAAAGTATGCAACCTTTCCTTTTGATCTTTTTTTAGATCCATTTCTAGTTCCATGGTTGTCCTTAATGTTTTATATTCAAACTGAATTCAAAGGACTGTTGTCTTACCATATACTAGCTCATAAGGTGTAAAACCAGTGGTGGTTTTCTAGGTTGTTCTATATGCCCATACTGCTTTTGGTAACCTTGCAACCCAATTTTTTCTATGTAGTTGTACTGTCTTAGTGAGAATACTTTCAATTTATCTATTAGTTACTTCCACCTTCCCATTAGCCTAAGGGTGGTAAGGTGTTGACTTCTTGTGCCTAATTTTGTATTCTTTAACCAGTTTGGTAATGAGGTCAGAAGTAAACTGTGGACCTTGATCAATGGCTATTTATCTAGGTACTCCATACCTAGTAAATATATCCTCATATACAAATTTAGCTACATTTCCATCTCTAGAAAACTACAAGGCCTTTACTTCTACCCACTTAGTCAAGTAATCAGTGCAAATAAGAATGTATTCCTTGTTGAAAGTAGGTGAGATTGGTCCAATAAAGTCTAGACCCTATTTTTCAAAAGGAGCTAGTGTTACCTAAGGTTGCAATGGCATTTCATCACTCTTTGTGGGTCTTCCCATCCTTTGGCACCTATCACAACTCCTTGTGTATTTAACAAAATCTTTGTGCAAAGTTGGCCAATAAAGCCAGTTGTGAGGATCTTAAAGGCTATAATTTTTGCTAAAAAATGACCTCCACATGGCTCATCATGGAAAGCCTTCATGATATAAAAGATTTCATCTTCCCTTATGCACCTTCTCATGATGTTGTCAGGGCCAGTGTAAAACAGATAACCTGATACCCAAGAGTATGGAAAAAATTTATGTACCAGCTACCTCTTTTCTCTTAGAGAACAGTGTGGTGGAATCTGCCCTATTACTAGATAATTGGAAATGTCAGCATACCGACGTATATGTACATTTAGAGAAAATAAGTGTTCATCTGGAAATGAATCATCTACCACTCCTTTAGCTGATTGTGTTGGCAACCTTGATAGAAAATTTGCCACTACATTAGATTTACTAGGTTTGTCCACTATAGTAATATCAAATTCTTGTAGAAGAAGCAACCATCTTACCAATCTACCCCCAACTACTAACTTGTTCATCAAGTATCTAATTGTTGTATGGTCTGTGTAGACAAAAACTGAATAACCAATAATGTAATGCTTGAATTTATTGATGGCATACACTACTGCAAGCATCTCCTTTTTTGTAACAATATAGTTCATCTCTACTCCTTGAAGATTCTTTCTGATGTAGTAAATTGCATACTCTTTGTTACCTTCTTTCTAACACAAAATTGCTCCAATGGAAAAATTTGGAGCATCTATATGTATATGAAAAGGTAGGGTCCAATTAGGGCCTCTTAGAACAAGTGCTTGAGTCAAGGATTTCTTCAACTCTTCAAAGGAGTGTTGGAATTCTAATGTCCATTCAAATTCAATTTCCTTAGAAAAACAAACAATGGTGCAAAAATATTATTGAAATCTTTGATAAACCACTTGTAGTAGCCTACACAGCCAAGGAAACTTCTGATATCTCTTTTCTTTTATGGAATAGGTAATGTAGATATGATTTATATTTTGCATGGATGAACCTGAATCCCTACACTAGATATGAAGTTCCCCAATGCTATGCCTTGTGTCATCATCATAAAACACTTTTCATTGTTGAGTGACAGGTTGTGTTCTTTACATCTTTTTAACAACTTTTCTAGATTGTCAAGGGCTTCCTCATAAGTCCCCCCATATATGGTGAAATCATCCATATATATCTCCATACAGTCATGTGCATAATCAAAAAATATGTTGAGTACTACCCTTTGAAAGGTAGTTGGAGCACTGCATAAGAAAAAGGGAAGAACAGAGTAGGCATAAGTACCCCACAGACAAGTAAATATGGTTTTGTCTTGATTTTTTGGAGCAATTTTTATCTGATTATAACCACTGAAACCATCTAGGAATGAAAAGTACTTCTTCCTAGCTAGAGAATCAAGCACTTGATCTATAAAGGGTAGAGGAAAGTGGTCTTTCTTGGTGGCTATATTTAGTTCCCTGTAATCTACACAAACTCTCTACTTTCCAACTTTCTTAGTAAAAATTACCAAAGGTGAGACCCATTCATTGTCAAATATAGGATAAATAAAACCCGCATCAAGGAGTTTTTGAAGTTCAACTTTGACTATGTCTCTCAAAGCAGGCTTCATACATCTTTGAGGCTATCAAATGGGTCTATAACTATCATTGATATAATTTGTGTGCAAACATAAGTCAGGATATATGCCTTTCATATCATGGTAATCCCATGCATATGCTATTGAGTGTGCCTGCAACACTGTGCAAGGAATTTCTTTGTTCATCAGTCAAGGCATTATTTATGTTCAATGTTCTTCCTGACATGAATTCTAATTCCTTAGATGATTCTTGCATAGATGAAAGGTCAAGGCTTGGAATGATTGGTACACATTGTTGTAGCAGTAATGAATGAAAGAACTGTGATACTTATTCTGAGGAATTGGTGGGTATAATACTTTGCAAGGGGTTTTGTAGGCATGCGAGATAATCTTGTTTCTACAGGCTCTTTCCATAGTCATTTTGAATTATGTGAGAAATAAGTTCAAATTCATCTTGATCATCCAATAAAGGGATGTGTTCTATGGTCATCAATGTCTACAGAGAACAATTATCTTCCTCATCTAGAGTGGGCCAAATAGTTTGCTCAAGGTCAGCATAAGGTTGGGTTGGAGGATAGAGGACCAATTTATTGGTCACTATCCCATTAGATATTATCATATTTCCAGACCTACAACCTATAAATGCATCGGTTATAGATAACTAGGGTCTGCCTAGGATGAGTGTGTAGCCTACAAGATTAACCTTTGGTTGTAAAACTATAAAATCAGCAAGATATTCTCTGGAATCCAATGCAATAACTAAGTTTTCAATTATTCCTTTAGGCTTGATTGCTGACCTATCAACTAGTTGTATAACAATTTGTGTATGTCTAAGGTTGGCTAACTAAAGTAAATGCTTTGTTTCTTTGTTCATAACATCGATTTCTACCCCCAAATCTATCAAAGTGTTCTTATTAAGGGCCCCATTAATCTTGACATCCATTGCTAGAATACCATGATCAGTATACTTAGGGACTGTTATAGTCCCTAACATAATATTTGTAATGTTTCCAAGGACATGGAGTGTCTAAGGATCCTTCTTTTTACTTATTGGTTTCTTAAGATATAGGTTCTTTACAATTTTAGTATAAATAGGGATGTCTTTGATAGCTTGGATGAGTGGAAAATTAATTCTCACATCTTTTAATCGATGCAAGAGGTCTATATCAGCCTATGTGTGATGCTTTTGAATAGCTAGGCGTTCATGAAATGGAGGCTTTGGACTTGAGGTAGTTTGGATTACCTGATTTGACTCAGGTTCCAAAAGTGTTTTGTTTGAAGCTTAAACTGGAGTTTCCTCATCCCCCATCTCTGTAATTTGAGGAGATGAAGGCCCAACAAGTTGTTTTCTTGATCTGAGGTGGAAATCACCCACCTCTACCCCATAAGTGGGGAATTGCATAGCTTTGTTAGTATAAGATTGATGAACATGCTTGTTGTTAGCGTTAGGTGTAGGTTGGGCACTTATTTGTGGCAGATTTGATGGTTGGAATATAGGATTTGATGGAGACATAATAGCTTGTTGTTGTTGTGGAGGTGGAAGCAGAGGTTGTTGATAGCTCATGTTTTGTTGTTTCCATTGCCTACCTTTTTGCCACTAAGGTTTCCATTGATTCTACTATGTTGGCCATTGGGGGTTATAATTAGAGCTTTGGAAATTTTGTTGTGGCCAAGAATTTGGTTGTTTCTGGTTCCAATTTTGCTGGGGTTGTGGCCATTGTTGAGGGTTTTTCCACTAATTTTGACTTGCTGGCCAGGGCTAAGAGTTCCAAGTAGAAAAATTCTGATTTCCAATAAAAAAGGGCGAGTTAAATATAAGGGGGATCTTGTGGCATAAATTTTCTTTATTGCCATGGCCTCCTCTAAGCTATATCAAAAAGTTTTCCATATTCTCTTTCAAGTGATTGGAAATGAGGTTTGTCAACTTTATCTTGTTGGATACTAGCCACCCTTTTGCATTTACAGTTTGCTTTTCTTTTCCTACAACTTGGACAGTATTCAGTGAGAATGGCCTCAACTTCCTCCTTCTTGATGTGGAGAGTATCCAACTAATTTTCTAAGTGGCCGATAATGTCCTCCTTCATGTTGGACAACAAGTTCCTTAACTCTATCTTTGAAACCCCTGTAGATGATTTAACAATAGTGGATGTCCTCTTTCCTCTTGGACTTTTAGTGAAGGTCTTGGAATAATTCCTGTAGAACTTATAGATATCTTGAAATGGTATCTAAGAGATATATCCTTGTCCAATGAGGTTCATGGCATCCATACAATCATCATTGACTCCCCTAAAGAATACTAGCTTGAGGGACTCTTCAAACAACTTGTTATGTGGGTTTTTCTTCAAGGAAAATGAAATATCTCCACATAATCTTCTAGTGGTTCACCTCCTTTTGTGAAATTATGAAAATTTTATCTTTCCTCCTATCAGATCTCCTACAATAGTCTTGGTACTTCTCCAAGAACAACATCCCTATCTAACCCCATGAACCACCTTAGGGTTGCATCCTTTAGAGTGACAAGGAAGAGTTTGAGCCTATGAGAATTAGAATTATAGTCATAACTTCTACACAAGACATCAAATTCAAATAGAAATGTATATGGGTCCTTAGTCATTAAACCATAAAAAAATGGTAAGGATGAAGGAGGGATATTCTTCAACACTGTAGCCCTTTCCTAGTTAGTGATTGAAAACTCAAATATTTCATGTTCAAGATCATCATCCACTGCATCACCCATGGTACGATATGTTTCATCTGTCTATGTGCTAGATGTTGGTGAAAAGGAAGTTTCTTCTTTAGTGTTACCTTCACTCTAAGTACTGGATTCACCAATCTCTACTATGAATTCTTGGCATGAAGAGGGAAGGAATCTACCCAAAGAATCTCTCTGCCTCTACATACATGAAATATAGCTTTATATAGCAACAGTCCTGCATAATGTTAGTGTATCTTCTAGTGTTGAAAAATATCAAGTCTAACAATCCTAATGCTAAAAAAAAAGATGTAAACTATGAAAGCGTAAAAAAAAGTCTATGAAGATAGCCCCATCCTTGGCAACAACACAAAAATGTAGCATCTTAAATAATGTATTGTAAACTTGGTAGAGCCTACACAATTCATAGGTTTATTTGACTAAACAATCCACTCAACATTGAAAGACTACATTAAAATTTCAACCCAAGGTTTGTAAACTTGTGATGGTTCAACATTGTATATGCCTTCAGAAACTTGAAACTACCTAAGTTTTTCTATTTGATGGAAATCACAAAATTACATAATAGTGAAAGAATAAGCCAAAACTAATGGCTACGGGTACCTACAACTGAAATTGTAATTGAATTGTTATAAATATAAGATCACTGTATCAACTCAAAACTAATCAAAACTACTAACTCAACTAATTTAAGCTCCAAAGTATTACTTGTTAACCATTACATGCACACTCATGAAAATTCATAACCAATAAGAAAAGTATGAGATTCTACTTTAACTTGCAATTAGTTCATGAAGTACTGATAAACAAAAAACTATTATTAAACAAAAATAAAAAACTAGAAAATGAAGTGAGGAACAGTTGCCTTGAGTGACCTTTTCAAGTGGTTCTCACTTAATTGAAACCAAATCTAACTAATAGATTATACACATCCAGTGAAATTGACTTCATTAATTGCATATCATGAAATATTACATAAGATCTTCTCACAAATTGTATTCAATCATTCTGAATATTCATCATGTCTTGAAACTAAAAATAATTGATAATGAAAAACTAGAAAACCAACTAACTTCTCTAAGGACCCAACCATCAGCTATATAGAAGCTTGAGGGAGTCTTATTCAGAGAAAAAACTAACCAAAATCATTAACTTCCACTCCTAGATATTAGAGCATACAGTTAAGATTGAATTTTTCAAACCATAACTAAAAAGAAAGAAGGATCCTAATAGGACTAAAAATCTGTAAAATAGGATTGCATGTAAAACATACAAACATTTGTCAAAATCCTATCAGTAAAGGAGTCCTCATCTTCTAGTGCTTATTAACTTGTTATAATTATGCACTTTCAATCTCCGTCAGATGTATTTTATCGACAATTATCACATTCAGCTTAATCTGGAACTCCCCTATTTTGATGTCCCGGTCTTCCTTTTGTTGCGGGTTCAACTTCCAACTGCTACGTGCTACAGTTCCTCCTTGGCTGCGAAAAGGTTAACTCACAAAGCATGTATACAAGACTAACTATCATAATTAAATCATATAATTCCATCCACATTTCACACATATCTTCATATAAACTATGCAATACTATTGTGTAATAACCATATTTTCATCATTATATTTTAGGTCCAAGTTTGGATAATGGGTATGAAAAGGTATTATAATATAGGAGTATTTTCTGGAAATTATATCTAAAAGTGTCTGAAATTATGCATGAAAGTAATAGAAAATAAGCTAATAACTAGACCCATCAAAGGTAAGCTCCTTTGTCCAAGGAGGGGGTGAGGATTGATCTAGAATGTGCCAAAGAAATTGATCTTATCCCTCAACCCAAAACCATCAAAATAGGATAAGGAAACAAGTTATCCTTTCTAATTTTGTTAAGAGGTTTGTTTCTAATTTTGCATAAAAACTAATGCCCCATTTCTAAAGTTCTAAAGAAGGGAAAATCATCAAAATAGGATAAGGAAATAAGTTATCCCTTCTCAGAAATCAAAGACGCATTCAAGAAGTCATTAGTGTTGGAAAAACCAAATTACTCAAGGCCTTTTCAATTGTTTTATTTTGAATCATTTTATACTATTGCTACTATTTTGTTACAAAAGAATGATGATTTTATTTGTCTCTTAATTGGCCTCTCTCTATATCTCTCTATCTCTCCCACTTTTTCTCTTTCTCTCTCTTTATCTCTCTATTATTGAAATGAGAGAGTGAAAATGAGATTGCTCTCAAATTAAAATTCAGTCATTCACATTACACAAAAAAACTATTACTTAGCATTGGATTTATAAGGTCATTATTCCCATATGAAACTGATTACGGGAATATAACTTCCAAAACCAAATTTATTTATTAAATTAACAATAGCATGTTAATTTATTTATTTAACTATTTATGTCAAGTACTAAATTCTAACATCTATATCTCTATCTCACCCCTTTTATCTCCCCCTCTCCCTCTTAAAGCTCTTCAAGGCATTTGTGTAGGAAAAAGAGCTCACAAGTTTACCTTTAGATTATCTTTTTATCCTCCCAATTTCTCCCATAACTATTTTTCTCTCATTTTTGTGGCTCTTGAAACCAACCCAATTAGATATATATTCATATAGACATCCATCTTGCCACTAGAAATAGAGTGTAATTTCCCCCATAACTCATAAGCTCATGGATCTTAGTTGTATTTCTCTTTCTCTTCACCTCTCTCTATTTCACTCATTTATCTCTACTTTATCTTTTTATGTGTATCTCTTTTTCTTTTTATATCTACTTGTAAAAATGTGATAATCCTAATGCCTCAAAATTGTGTCATTTGTCACCACTTTTCTTAAATAGTAAACACAACATATTGAAATTACCTTAGAAATATAATCACGGTGGATTAAAGCTAGAGTTTAGTTATATTTTTTCTATTCAACTCTCTTCATCTTCAATCTCTCTCTCTCTTTGTTTCACTATTTTTGTCTCTTCCTCTCTATATCTCTGTCTCTCTCTCTCTCTGTCTCTCTCTCTCTCTCTCTCTCTCTCTCTCTCTCTCTCTCTCTCTCTCTCTCTCTCTCTCTCTCTCTCTCTTCTCTCTCTCTCTCTCTCTCTTTCCTCTCTCTCCCTCTCTATGTCTCCTATATATTTCTGTTGGAAGGACAATCAATGAATCAATTGTTACCAAAATAAAACTTATACAACATTAATTAACCTTAAATATCATATCTGATAATTAACAGTGCAAGCATAAATCAATAACACATCAGAGACACATGAAAACCAAGATTTTATACGTGGAAACCTTGTGAGGGGAAAAACCACGGTGGATGTTAGTCCACAAAATTATACCCTGTTAGAAGTATAATGAAGAATAAAAGAGGAATGCACTTGCATTGAGGCACATTGCCTAGAGCATACTGCTCAGAGGAAGGCTCACTGCCTTACATACAATAATCAAATTAAATCCATTTGATGAAGTTGAACTGAGAATATAGCTTCTATAAAAGCTTGATTACAGTTTCGATTAGGTGCACAAAGACTTCTACACACTCTACTCAATCTTCTTCACACTCTGCTATGCTCTTGAATGATTTAACCTTTATTCACAAATGTACATCACTTGCACATACTGAGAATTACCTCTAAATGAGGGGAAAAATCACTTATATATATCTACTACATGGATTTACATCAACTAGTCAGTCGACCACAAATAAAGAATAAATTGTTAGGGATAAGGGTTCGGTCTGTCATCAAGATAGTCATCTAAGACAATAGTGCCTTAGTGATTTCAATTCAAAATCACTCCAAAGACACACACAACTATACCATAAAGCGGAAGTAGGCACAGAGTATCCCCCATTGATCCCCTGAGAGAAGTGTATGCAAACAAAAGATAAATTCAACACAAGTAGATAACCATGAAAGACAAAGCAATATTGACACACAGATATACGTGGGGAAAACCATTTCGGGTAAAAAACCCCACCCTCCAAAACACTCAGCTCAGATTGTATTATTCAGTAAAAGGATTACAATACAAAAATACAGAGCTATGCTCTTCTAGGAGTGTTACATCTTGTCCAACAGGAGAATACAAGCAACACAAAAATAAAATCTTTACACAGTTACAATGTCCTCATGACATACTATGTAGATTCCCTTCAACTCCTCATAATAGACTGTCATAGCCAGCCTCTTGGCCAACACAACCACTTAGTCTCACAACAGGTTCACAACTTCAGATCCAAGAGACAAAGTGTTCATAGTTTCAATGCCTTAGCATACTGCTCAAACACTCTGCATGTTTATCTCTATCAATGACTCATGCTCAGTCAAATGTATTCAACTTCTCAATTCATACATCACCATTAATGAAACCACCAAATGCTGGCCATAATTCACACTGATCTGACCATTTGAGAAAGCAACCGATCTATACAACACTGCATCGAGCCACCTAGGCATTCAAACCATGCCTTAATCGAGTTCCAATTCTAGCTAGAAAATTGGCCTGTAATAACTATCATTACTCCTTTGGTCTTCGGCCAACTAGTTGCTGCCATCCTGCTATGTGTCACTCTACCATTTGAATGTCGCTCTGACACCGAGTCCAACTTGGTCAAACTCTACCCCTAGCACATTCGAGCTCCTATCGTGTTACCGCTGAGTCCAAGTCACCCAACCGCGGTATAGCGGTGAGCTCACCCGAGCTCACCCTTCGACATCATCGAGCTCTGTCACACCTTCCTCATGCTACCGCTACCTAGTCTAGCCCACCTCATAGTATGGCGGTGACACCGCCAACCCAGACCACTAACGGTCAACGGTGCTAGCATGGGGGCCGCCAGGCAACTCCGCGGTAGGGCGGTGTCCGCCAGGCAGACCGTCAACGATCTTATAGTGGCACCACGGTGAGACAACTCACTGCCACGGTATGGTGGTAATCACCAATGCTGGCTACCAACTAGCCTATCATCGTCAACCATGGCTTAACTGAACACCACCTACGGTACAATGGTAAACATCTTCTACTAGCCTACCACCACTACACCGCTTACCACAATACCTCACCACCGAACGTACCACCCAATAGTAAGGTGGTAAGCCAAACCTTCGCCAGCTCACCGCCAACCGCACTACCTCGCCACCATCGAGCCACCTCTGCGGTAAGGAGGTAACAGTCATTTAGCCACTACCATTTCTTTGCACCACTGCCAGTCTAGAACAAGACCACCACGGTAAGGTGGTAACACCACCCAAACGTCGAATAGGGTGGCCCACGGTATGGCGGTAAAGGCCCGAAACAAAGAGAAAATGCCTAAGTCTTCAAATGGGTCGACCAGAAAGTTGAGGCAAATTTCCCAACAATCTCCCACTTGCTGAAGACTTTCAGGCTTCGTCCAAAGACCCAAACCAGGACAAAAAAATGCTCTCACACTCCAACCAAGACCTCTGCAATCGACATTCAAAATTTCCACCATCTTAGGTAACTACTCCAAACATCCACCGTAGGAAAAGGAACAAGCCAAGGTGTATATGCACCAGTATCAGGAATGAAAGCACCAGATCCTTCAGATGGAAAAGATAACATAACAGCAAGCAATGAAGCACCAACGCGAGCACAGGAAATAGGACACAAACCACAATTCTTCAAAACAAGAACACCAATCAGCCAGAACAACAACCAGTGACCTGACTGTCCTCATCCAATTGACCAAACCCATGCGGCTAAACATAGCACCCATATCTCATGCTAATCCATCCAACCACCCATACCTCAAAGGTATGAAAACCAACAATAGACTCATGCCATCATAAAACCACCCATCTCAGCAGCAAACAAGCACCCTGTGTCAACCAGTCGTAGACCAAACACGTCCAGGTACGCCAACTGCAAGGGAACTATCCTGATGAGTGCAAAAAAAGAACCATCACAAATGATCGAGGCATACAAGTCCAGTAGTCCCTGCATATAGAGGAAAGTAATCATGTAGTTCCAAGGAACAACCACTCTGATTTGCACAACCTACAACCTCCTACTGCAAGAAAATTTTCTCTCATAAATCATCCACTGTTCTTCCAAGGTTCCATATTTGACTGAAGAAGGAAAACCCCTCGTGTCATCACCTGAGTGACAAACACATGACCACAGGAAACAGTGACCATCATGGCTCCACAAACATCTAAAGTCATATGAAACAAATAAGAAGAACAAGACCAGATTAGAGAGAAACATGAAATCAAAATATGCCCTTCTATAAACCCTTCTAAATGCCAAATGTGGCAAGAGTGATCTTCTTCACATCCCAAAGGGAAAGCCTTAACAACACCCAACAACACCATGGATGTAAGCATCAAGAAGATCAGACTAACCCATACACCATCTCCTATTAGTCCTCAAAAGCACAAGGAGATACACAATGCTATCCATCTTCCATTATGAATCCTCCAAAATCTTAAAACAACAACTAAAGATTCATACCAATGAAATATAAAGCATAACACACCTAAAAAGTATAATGGGAAAATACCTTGCACAGGAACACTACCGAGCAAACCAAGGAGAAAAGAAAACATGCTCCTCCAAGATATACAAGTCACCGTGTCTTACCCAAGAGCATTCTCCTTCAAGGTCACTGTTGAACTCACATTCAACCAAGGTGCAGGAAACTCAAACTTTTAGCTGTAGCAACAAAATTCACAAAATAATCTCAACCTCACCTTATTCTCCATGCATCCATGAGTATCAACAACCTGTCATCTCATGCTGACTTCAATCTGCAATACTACAAAAACCATGAAGTCCACCAATATATGACCAATGCACTCAAAACATAGAGAAACCCCAGACCATTGTCAAAGCTCCAAAACCTAGGAACAGGAACTTATCATGACACCATGATCTACTCATCTCCATTCAGAGATACCATGCTTCAAGTGAACTATCCATGGTCTCAAGAGCAAAGCAACATGCCAAAACTCTAATGCACAAGCAAGAGTATACCATGACATAAAGAAAACAAACTCTAAACCAACATCACCTATCCAGCACCACCAACATCTCAGCCAAAACTAACAATGTCTTCCATGGCTCGAAGATGTTGCACATCTTCAAATAGTGACCATGTAGATGCAAAATAACTCTTCTACAACACCAAAGAATATCATTCACCACCAAGTGATGAACCCATAGTCACTGCTAAAGCTCCCACTGAACCATGACATCGAGCTCTCCAAGCATCATGACCAAACATCCGCTGATCCGAAAACCTCTAGGTACAAAATGACAACATGTCCATCAGACAACAACGTCAAACAACACCAAGATCACCAGATCACGTAGACCAAACCATCACTGTCAAAAGCTTACACAAGATCTTTATGACATCATGATCTTCATGCTGCAGGTCCCCATAACTGACTATTCAGGTACTCAAAATTCCATTCACCTTCTTATCTCAAAACAACTACGCCAATGCACAAGTGACCACAGACAAGGTCAACTAATAGATCTGCAATATCATAGAAGCAATCATGTGGATATTGACAGTCCACTCCCGAGTTGTCACACAATAGTCAATAGGTAGCTAATCTATCAGCCACACAACACAAAGATCCACTTCAAAGGACAACCCTGCAAATCTATTATCACACTGGCAAACTGCAAAACTGAGATCTCAAAGAGAACAACCATGTAGACCACCATGACTCAAACGCTAGATCAACAACAAATCTGACTTACCAAAAAATGTCCACAACACAAGAATCATAGTCTAGGAAGCCTGCAAGCAACACCACAAGAGATGTTGAATGAGTAAACACATACCAACACTCCCATGCAAAGAAGAAAACACACCTCCTCAAGACTAGTTGAATTGCAACTGTCTCATCCAGTCACACCACGAAAGCCAAGATCTGGAAAATAGCAGACAACAACTCCACACAACACAAGTTTTCTCTTGACCGTGTAAAACTTGCAAAACCACAGTGTTTATAAAACACCCATGCATCTCCATCTTCATTGCTCATCTGGATGACTCAGGACTTTGCACACAACCATCACGGTTAACCAGAACAATGAAAGAACATGAAAATGCAACATAGAATTTTTAGGAAAGTCTACAAAAAACCTTCAGAGCCAAAGACATGAATCTACACCATGCAAGTACAAGAAATAGACACACAGGAAAAATAGGTCCATTTCAGACCAGTTCCAACACCACAATCATGCACAAGCAAATGAGAGAGCCAGGCTATCCAGAAGTTGTAGACCACCAAGGTGACTTCATAGCCTCCATGCAATCAGAGCACTAGAGAAACTACCTTCAGTGCTAAGTCAAAAACACCCAACACAAGCACAACTCTCCATAGCTCATCAACAACACAAGCAAGTCCATACCACCAAGGAGCCTCTCACACAGACACCTAGTATGAACACCACGCTTTGCTACAACACAACCATGAACATAACTCACACCCTTTGCATCAGGAACTTTGCTATGAGCTAGGAGCCTCAGACCATGTTGCTACAACATGACCAACTCCAGTCATCTCCAATGACTTCCAAACTATGTGTTTTATCAAAGAAGCACACACTTCCACTCATCGAAGGATCAATCACCAACCGATTTCTCCAAACTTCCTCAAGCTTGCCAGGCTAAGAAATCAACACAGGAGAAAACCCAGAACTTCAGCAACCAAGAGAAGACTTTGATACCACTGGTTGGTATCATCAAGCCTCAACCTCCTTCAACCAACTCTGATACCACTTGTTGGTATCAAGAGAAACAAGCTACTAGCTATGATACCACTTGTTGGGAATAAGGGTTCGGTCTATCATCAAGATAGTCATCTAAGACAATAGTGCCTTAGTGATTTCAATTCAAAATCACTCCAAAGACACACACAACTGTACCATAAAGTGGAAGCAGACACAAAATATCCCCCATTGATCCTCTAAGAGAAGTGTATGAAAAAAAAGATAGATTCAACACAAGCAGATAACCATGAAAGACAAAGCAATATTGACACACAGATATACGTGGGGAAAACTCTTTTGGTAAAAAACCCCACCCTCCAAAAGACTCAGCTCAGATTGTATTATTTAGTAAAAGGATTACAATACAAAACTACATAGCTATACTCTTCCAAGAGTGTTACATCTTGTCCAACAGGAGAATACAAGCAACACAAAAATAAAATCTTTACACAGTTACAATGTCCTCATGACATACTGTGTAGATTCCCTTTAGGTCCTCATAATAGACTGTCACAACCAGCCTCTTGGCCAACACAACCTCTTAGTCTTAGAGCAGGTTCACAACTTCAGATCCAAGAGATAGATTGTTCATAGTTTCAATGCCTTAGCATACTGCTCAAACACCCCGCACGTCTGTCTCTATCAATGGCTCATGCTTAGTCAAATGTATTCAACTTCTCAAGTCATACATCACCATTAATGACACCACTGAATGATGTCCATAATTCACATGGCTCTGACCATTCAAGAAAGCAAACGATCTGCACAACATTGCATCGAGCAGCCCAGACATTCAAACCATGCCTTAATCGGGTTCCAATTCCAGCTAGAAATCGGCCTGCAATAACTATCATTACTCCTTTGGTCTTCGGCCAACCAAGTGTTTCCATCCTACTACATGTCACCCTACCATTTGACTATCACTCTGACACCGATTCCAACTCGGTCAAACTCTGCCCCGAGCACATATGAGCTCCTACCGCGTTACCGCCAAGTCCAAGTCACCCAACCGCGGTATAGCGGTGAGCTCACCCGAGCTCACCCTTCTACATCACTGAGCTCCGTCACACCTTCCCCATTCTACCGCTGCCTGGTCTAGCCCACCTCATGGTATGGCAGTGACACTGCCACCCCAAACTGCTAACAGTCAACTGTGCTACCGCAGGGGCCACTAGGTAGACCGTCAACGGTCTTACCGTGGCACCGCGATGAGACAACTCACTGCCCATGGTATGGAGGTAACCACCAATGCTGACCGCCAACCAATCTATCATCATCAACCGCACCACCACGGTACAACGGTAAACATCTTATGCCAGCCCGCCACCACTGCACCGCTTACTGCGATACCTCTCCGCCGAACGGACCACCTAGCGGTAAGGCGGTTGTAATGATGGATTTCTGCAAAATAGATTGTTAGTCTAATAAAACATACAATATTAATCTAAATCCAACAGATCAATAGAATGCGAAGAAAACAAAATGAAAGAATGAATAAGAAAGCTCTCACCCAATCCTTTCTTCTCCATGAATCATTTCTATTGTACCTTCTAACTTTGCTGTGATAATGGATGCCCTCAGATATGTGTATGTGAGAAAATCCTATAATGTCTAGCCCTAAACAAAGCTTTGAAGTATTTATAAATAAACTCTCTAATGCAAACTAGAAATTCAATCCTAATATGCAAGTTATTAAATAAGCCTAAGATGATATGACAATTGATAATAATGAGATTACAAAAATGCAAAGAGATAATGATGATCGATCCCGAAAATGAGATCAAGATTGTCATTTTATAGAAAATGCAATCTTGAACGGACGGGCGAGATGAGATATTGAAAAATGCCCTAGAATCCATGGTTAAGATTCAAAATGGCAACTCTCAATTAGGGTTAGGGTAAAATCCCCAAATGCATGGACAAGATTTAATTTAATAAATTAAATCAATGGTGGATAATAAACATGACCTTGAGATGAAATTAGTAAAAATCAAGAGATAAGGTGATGAAATTTTAGAAAATCAATAATTTTAGCAATTACTTGATTTGTAGAAGAATAATTCTATTTTGAATTAAATTAATACAAAATATGGATTTTGTGAGATAATGAGCAATTGATTTTTGAGATCAATTACTAAAAGAAGAATCAGTTAACTATGTGAAGTCATTTTTAAATAAATTACTTTATTTAAAAAGAGGGAAATGTCACATGAGACAATTAAATAATTAATAATAATTATTTAATTTAGAAGAGACAGTTAATTAATTAAATAAATGTGGGTTAGAAATATAATTACAGAGTTATAATCATGTTATGACAAAAGGTGGTAAAATAGTGGTCACAAGCCTAAGTCATTTTTAGGTGTCTACATTTGCCCCTCTTTGTCATAATGCAGCTTGTCGCATTGTGACAAAGAAAACAAGTCCAAAATATGCCCTAGTGAAGGTACGAAGTGCCTATGCCCCTTCGGAAAATTTTTTGAATTTCGACCCGGGGTCAGAAAAATTTGGAAAATATCCCGACTAATTCAATTAATGACTAGAAAAGTGATGGCACGATCCGATTCAGAAATAAAGGATGTTGAGCTAGCCAAAATTTTGGTCAAAGGAGGTCAAATGGGCCTCCGGTACAACCTACTAGGTCAAAACCCTAATTTTCAGTCTATAAATAGGTTGAAAAGGTCAATCCAAATGTCATTTTCTCATTTGTCATATAGGAATTTCAGAAATCAGAGCTCAGAGAGACGATGGTGATTCCAGTGACTACCCACCGTGGATACCCCGTGCAGACATTCTGAGGACCCAAGGGCACAGAGGCACTGGTAAGTACCTTATACCCCTTGTCAAATTTTGAATTTAATGCATTTATTAAGGTTTTAGGGGGGGTAATCAAATGCGTTGCGACACAAATGATGTCGCGTAAACTGCAAACATCTTCGCGTTCGACGCATTTGCCTTTGTCGCGACGCAAGTACAACGAGTAGGTTAAAGTAAGTTGTGTGATTGCGCATCCGCAAGGGGAAACAACGCAATCGCCAAGTTGCAACGCAAGTGATGCTTTTGCGACGCATAAGCCATTTTGCAACACAATTGGCAAGTAAAATGATGCATTTTCCAAATCACAACACAAGTGTCATGCGAAATGACACATTCATTGTTAAGTTGCACATTTGCTAGTTATAATGACGCATTCATTGTTAGGTTGCGTATTTGCTATCCAGAACGATATATTTGACATATTGCAACACAATTGTCATGCGCAGAGTCACAATTGACTTATTATGACGCATTTGTGGTCAACGCGATGCAAATGCAGTTGAATAGAGTTGAATTTTGTTGACCCTGTGCCGAGATTAGTTTGGATGCACCCTTGACTTACTAGTAGTAATAACCTTTCAACAATGTTGCTCAATATGTGCTAATCCTTGGCCTTACTTGTGCAGAGTCGGCTTGTGCCGATTTACACCTGGGAGTTCAGGCCAACGACCTACACCTTTAGAGATCACCTGAGTGATAGACAAAGACAGTGAATGATGGCACTAGGTCTATACCATATCACCTATATGCCCATTATTCGGGCAAACAAGGGTTTGTTGATAGCGCTTTGTGAGAGGTGGCTCTAAGAGACCTGCTCATTTAACCTACCTACTGGAGAGATGATAGTGACCTTGGAGGACATCTACCATATTCTCCGCATTCTGATTAGCGGAGAGAGAGTTACCTATGATCCGCATCAAGGGTGTCGATGGTGCCTAGTTGGGCATGGATGGTTATGAGATCGGTTGAGATGTTGTAGTTGACTGGTTTCCCAGGTGGGATGCCATGTTGATGACACTAATTGCTGGATTACTGATTCCAGATCATCATGGTCATGGATTTCCCATTGGATGGGGAGATGTGCTAGTCCATATGCGAGCACATAGGACAGTTTTTTCCTGGGGGCCCTGTTTACTGGCCATGTTATACCATCAGCTGCATGAGGTCATTTATCATCAGGGCCACAGTATCAGTTGCGGGACAACTCTTCTGATGATTTGGGTATTGGAGCACATTCTTATCTTTTGACCTCCAGTACAGATGCAATAGTTGGGCGATGGGATTCCATACGCCTACCTATATGCGGGTTCAGTTAGTCAGACTCGTGTGGGAGATACTAGGTACTGGCGTCATCCGATTGATACGATGATTAGTTTTGTCTGGAGGTCTTACATAGATTGTCGTCAGTGGCCCGATGAGGATGGCTATTTATCCTTTTGCAGACAATTTCGATATTTGATTGGCTACACGGTACAAACCCAGTGGATTATTGAGATGTACCTGCCCCGGCGGGTACTATGACAGTTCAGAGAGTAGTAGGTTGTGCCAGTAGGCATGACAGAGTATGCTCGGTCTTCCAAGGAGACCATGTGGGGGCCACCCATATCAGTGATAGTGGTTGAGCAGCAGGTTGATGGTTTAGTTGTAGTTCCGTGGGTGTGGAGAGGGGGTCCGACAGATACAGGGACATCTATCGAGTTTGACGCCTGGTGGCAGATTCACATGCCTATTCCTTTGATAGATCTAGATGGTCCACCACCTATAGATCGGAGGTCCATTATTCTGCGGGTACTGAGGAGAGGTTGGGGTGGTAGGGATGGAGGCAAAGATGGAAGAGGGGGGAGGAGACAGAGGGAGAGACGGAGGCAGGGGAGACAGAGGCCGAGGTGGGGGAGACGGAGGCCGAGGTGGGGGAGACGGAGGCCGAGGTGGGGGAGATGATGGGGGTGGTGGAGGGGCAGGGGATGGAGGAGATGGGTGGGGTGTGAGGAGGAGGAGGGATGGTGGAGGGTGGAGGTAGTGCAGGAGATTTAGGCAGAGAGTGGGTGGTGTACCATTGTCACCCATCCGAGAGGAGGGGAGGAGAGATAGGTGCCTGCTGAGCAGGAGGCAGAGGAGGAGATCAAAGGGGGTGAGGAGGAGGTGGAGGTGAGGGTTGAGGAGGAGGTGAGGGGTGGAGATGAGGAGATAGAGGTGAGGGTGGAGGAGAGAGAACAAGAGGATCCATTTGTTGGGGGACACCCTCTTGATATAGATGTGGAGGAGGTCTGGGCCAAGGAGGAGAGAGATGAGGAGGAGGAGGATGAGGTAGACCAGAGACTGCGGGAGCATATAATTTTTGGGGATGATGAGGGTGACAAATCACCCATTTTTTCTACTGATGCCACCATTGATCAATGGATCACAGATTTGCAGAGCAGACTTGATGCGACCTTGTCTCAGAATAAGGCCTTGACAATTGAGTTAGAGGTCACCCGAGTGGAGAGAGATCAAGTTGTTTTCTGATGACAGGAGTCAGATCGGTTGGTGATAGAGTTTGTCGAGTTATGCTCAAGGCCAACAAGAGACATGGCTAGAGTTGGTTAGGATGGCAGAGAGCAAGGGGTGGTATAATTTATTATATGAGCAGGCGGTTCCCCCTAGAGAGACGGGATCCAGGATTGTCCCGATCTTATAGTAGGACAGGTAGTGGTAATCAGACACATAGCAGCAACATATCACATAGCAGTAGTCATACTAGTGCTGGGGGGTTCACTACATTAGGTGAGTCATTAGGCCACAGGTCACACAGTTCACATAGGCATTCATCAGGGCATAGCCATAGGTCTGAGCATGGGCACAGATCAGTGTCATCAGGACACCAGGCAAAGCAGAGCCAACCTCCTGTTACTAATCCTACGGGATCTCAGAGTGAGACACAGGAGAGGACACCTATTCAGGTCACATTTCACTTGATGGGTCAGCCACGGTCACCTCGCAGTTCACCTCCACGGGATGGAGGAGGGCCATCCTAGGAATTGCTTTTAGACACTAGTATATTTTGATACTTTGAGCCTGCGAGCTCCATTTTTGGGATATCATATTACTCTATCCTATGACAAGAAATATTTTTGAGATTATATATATATGCGATGCAGTTTTGATGCGACCTATATGATGTTATGTGTTATGGTATTCTAATGTTTTATCATATGCTTATGTGATGCTTTTATGATGCTATGAGGTGTATGGATATTATGCTTATGTTTATGAATGCAATTATGGATGTGGTTATGTATGCATTGTGTAATGTGATGATGATGTGATTCCTATATGCTAATGCACATTTTATTTATGATGCTTATATGTTGATGCCAATGATGGTTTTATGATGTGAGATGGATGAATGTAAATGATAGCATTATGAAATGTGAATTATGATATTTGATTTATGCAAATGTGAATATGAAATGCTCATGCAATTATGTATGCAATTTTTTTTTTGGTATGTCACAGGATATCATCAAAGACCGAGAGAAGAGAAAGCGAATATTGATGTTAGTGCGAAGAAAGATATGCATGTTAGTGCGGAAGAAGAAATCCTTCAAAGCTTTGCTATAGTGCTATCCTAGTTATTGCTCTTTAATCATCATTGGGAAAAAATGTCATGATGACCGACAAACACTATGATGACATAGATCAATAGTGTGCAAGGTCGAACCATCACGTAGATCAACAGTCGTAGACAAGGATGATCATGACTCATGAAAGAAACACAATTGCCCTTAGTCAATTTGTCATGACCAACCACCAGAAAAACCAAACCAATCATGAGATGTCGCTGCTTCTCTAAATCCGGATGATATGACATCCTTGAGAAACTAGCCACATGATAGTAAGTAAGAAAAAATAGACAGTAAAATCATTCTACTACGTCGTTGCTTCTCTAAATCCTAAAGTCAGGACATCCTAGAGAAACTAATAGTAGAGTGATAAGTAGACAAGGATAATCATCATAATATGTCATGTGGTTCCTAAGACATAAGGAACTAATATCATGATAATCATCAAAAGACAGAAAAGAGTTTGCCAAGTGTTTGCCAAGTGTTTTAATGTCAAGCGATATCAAATTCAAGAAGGACACATCCTGAATGACATTGATATCTAGGAGACCAATTCTCAGAATTAGGAGAATCCATCAAAATGCCAGATGACAATGATGATGCTTAGGAAGGACACATCCAAAAGCATAAAGAAGTGACAAGAGTTGCTCTTCAGAAGGACACATCTTGAAGAAGAACCCAAATTTTTGCCATGGTAAATTGTCTTGATATGATTTTGACTACATGTCATTGTTGATAGGCTGAATTGACTAAGAGTGTTGATGAAACAGATTTTCGATAGACTGATAGCTCGAGATTGACATAATATTTGCTTGATTTGAAGATAGTTTGACGTGTGTGAACGTCTAGTGCCATGAACCCTAATGGACTGACGTAGTGTGGCCTCAGGGGTCCATCGATTGATGGCCTTGCCTACGTCGTGCACTCAAAGACCTTGTAGTTTGACATGACCAATGACGTTGTCCAAAGGACAGAAGATTTGAATCATGATTTTATTTTGAAAAGCCTAGAAATACTGACCTAAAGTCTTTGGGATTCAAAGATGAATCTTGCCTACATAGAAAATGCACAGAGACAATGTAGTTCGGACATGGATAAAAGATTGATTGACATGATCGATCAAATTGACTATGACTCTATTTTTTAGATTTTCTCAAGACATTTTCAAATTTTTAAGACTTTTTTCAGGACTTATTCAAATTTTTAGGATTTTTTCAAGACTTTTTAAGAATGCAGGATCATGTGCGGTACCCACTGCAGTTGCACGATAAAGGTCTTGCCCCCAGACAGAGCGAGGATGGTCCGAGTCCAATATTATGGAAATAGGTAGACACAAGGCAAAGGCGAGGATATGCAAGGGATGATGTCAACCAAATTTGAACCATGGTCGGAATCGACAGGACTTAGGATGAATTTTGTGAATGTGTCAGGCCTTTGTGATTATGACAAATGGATAAAGGTCTACTTGAGTAACAATATATGGCGAAGCATTGATCAACTACACATGGCACCTGTTTGCCAGGTTTTCACCATGGTACTTATCCAAAGTGCCTATTTTCTAGGTTTTCACTATTGGATGAATTTATTTATTTTTACTATTTTTCCATTTTTTTGATGTCACCAAGACGCTTGTTTGCCAGGTTTTCATCAAGTGACGATTTTTTCTATTTTTAAATTTTTTTGTCTTTTGTAGTTTTTAGCCAAGCTCTCTGATGCTATGTGTAGAAATTTCTCAGATGTAAGTTGTTGATGGGTTTTGTCAGTTGTTCTCCATCAGTTGTGGCCAACTGATAAGCTCTAGAACCAAATGTGACAGTAATGATATAAGGACCAAGCCAATTAGCCTCAAACTTTCCAGGTTTTTTCACGGTCTGCCTGATTTCTGGGGTTCTGCATGAGAACCAAGTCACCGATTTCAAACTTTCTCACCATTACTCTTTTGTTATAGCTCCGGAAAAGATGATTTTGATATACTTGTAAATGATTTAAGACATTTTGTCATCTTTCTTGTAGCATTTCTAGCTCATGTAGGTGAGTATGTCTATACTCTTCATCGTCAATCATTCCTTTCAAAGAGACTCAGAGAGAAGGAATTTTGACCTCGATGGATAATATGACCTTAGATCCATAGACTAGGGAAAATGGAGTGGCTCCAGTGGGGGTACAAATGCTGGTACGATAGGCCCATAAAGTAGGATTAAGTTGTAGGTGCCAATCTCAGCCAGCGTCGTTGACGGTCTTCTTCAGAATGTGAAGAATTTTTTTGTTGGATGCCTCAACTTGGTCATTACCTTGTGGGTAATATGGGGTGGATAAATGATGTTGGATGTGGAATTGCTCACAAAGCTCACGAAAGTCCTAATTTTTGAATGGACTGCCGTTATCTGTGATGATGCATTGTGGGACACCATACCGGCAAATGATGTAATTTAGGATAAACTTGGATATTTTCTTACCAGTGATGTGAGTGAGAGGGACAGCTTCAATCCACTTAGGAAAGTACTTAGTGGCAGTGATTATGAATTTATGGCCATTAGAAGAGGATGGATTGATCTTACCCACGAGGTCGAGTCCCCATTGTGCGAAAGGCCATGGAGAAGCGATCAGTCTGAGCTCTTGTGTAGGTGCATGAATTAGGTCACTATGCACCAATGTAATGATGGATTTCTGCAAAATAGGTTGTTAGTCTAATAAAGCATACAATATTAATCTAAATCCAACAAATCAATAGAATGCATAAGAAAACAAAATGAAAGAATGAATAAGAAAGCTCTCACCCAATCCTTTCTTCTCCATGACTCATTTCTATTATACCTTCTAAATTTGTTGTGATAATGGGTGCCCTCATATATGTTTATGTGAGAAAATCCTATAATGTCTAGCCCTAAACAAATATTTGAAGGATTTATAAATAAACTCTCTAATGCAAACTATAAATTCAATCCTAATATGCAAGTTATTAAATAAGCCTAAGATGATATAACAATTGATAATAATGAGATTACAAAAATGCAAAGAGATAATGATGATCGATCCTGAAAATGAGATCAAGATTGTCATTTTATTGAAAATACAATCTTGAATGGACGAGCGAGATGAGATATTGAAAAATGCCCTAGAATCCATGGTTAAGATTCAAAATGGCAACTCTCAATTAGGGTTAGGGTAAAATCCCCAAATGTGTGGACAAGATTTAATTTAATGAATTAAATCAATCGTGGATAATAAACATGACCTTGAGATGAAATTAGTAAAAATCAAGAGATAAGGGGATGAAATTTTAGAAAATCAATAATTTTAGCAATTACTTGATTTGTAGAAGAATAATTCCATTTTGAATTAAATTAATTCAAAATATGGATTTTGTGAGATAGCGAGTAATTGATTTTTGAGATCAATTACTAAAAGAAGAATCAGTTAACTATGTGAAGTCATTTTAAAATAAATTACTTTATTTAAAAAGAGGGAAATGTCACATAAGGGAATTAAATAATTAATAATAATTATTTAATTGAGAAGAGGCAATTAATTAATTAAATAAATTAATGAATCTATTTAATTATGAGATATTTTAGGAATTAGTGACATTAAATAAATATATTAAAATATACTTATTTAATCATCAGGAGGTCATTAATGATAAGGATTAATTGAATAAATGAGACTTTATTTAATTCTAAGAAGACTTTGATAATTAGTGACATATTAAATAAATAAATAAGATTTATTTATTTAATAATCATGAAGAATGAGAGATCATGAATTAATTAAATAATTATAAATTATTTAATTAATAGTTGAATGTGGGTTAGAAATATAATTATAAAGTTATAATCATGTTATGACGAAAGGTGGTAAAATAGTGGTTGTAGGCCTAAGTCATTTTTAGGTGTCTACAACGGTAAGCCAAACCTTTGCCAGCTCGTCGCCAACCGCACCACCTCGCCACCATCAAGCCACCTCCACAATAAGGAGGTAACATTCATCCAACTGCCACCAGTTCACCATGCCACCACCAGTCTTGAACAAGACCGCCACGGTAAGGTGGTAACATTGCCCAACCGCCGAACAGGGTGGCCCACGGTATGGCGGAAAAGGCCCGAAACAGAGAGAAAATGCCTAAGTCTTCAAATGGGTCGACCAAAAAGTTAAGGCAGATTTCCCAACATAAATTACAACTGTCGACCTCAATACATGAATAAATTTTAATGTGCACCAACACAAGTCGGTCACAACATAGTGAGGACCCAAAAAAACACCTTTGAACGCGCTAAACAATAAAATATTTATCTTCATGGATCCGCAACATGCTAACCCATCATGTCGGCCAAGAACATGAAAACTTGAGCATACATCAGAAAAATATCTGATCACAAACACTCTGATCAATGTGAATGTATAGCAAGGATGGAGCATGATCTTGAATCATCCATGAAAATCATAGGTACTTGCGCAACAACAAAAATTTCCAGAATTTCATCCTCTTCATCCAAGAACACCATCTACAGAAACTAAGTAACTGTAGGAACATAGATTTTTATAACTTCCACAAATTTTGATGCAAACCTCTAAAAATTTTAGACAACATACTAGAAAGTTTCAACAATAAACCCTTTGAAGCGCACCTTTAGATTAGCAGCTTACAACACTTTCCACCACTTTGACCTTCTCAGCTTCACTGGCCGCCTGCAATATATTTTTTACAATTTTCTCAATATCCTCGACATATACAACCTTTAGAATCATCAATTCTAATAGTGTTGACATCAATGACAACCACATATCAGAAACATACCTACAACATCCAAAAATCTCCCCCTTTGGCATTGATGGCAAAACATGATCTGAAAAATAATACCATCAACCCAACTAACTCTTCTCCAACAATCTCCCCCTGAGATTGTGCACTCTTTTCTTGTTTCTTTCTCCTATGTTTTTCACATTGCTCTTCTCTCCCCCTTTGACATCAAAGGAAAAGGTACACATTCTCTGATCACATATTTGAATCATCTGACTACTCCCCCTAAGTAGTAGCCACCACAACATCAATCCAGGTTAAGATATGGTTGTGAATTCAATGATTGATGCAAATACCTACAACTTAGTTTTGATCAGGAGGGGAAATCACCCCTAACTTTCCTTTGAGGTACTCAAAAGTATCCTTAGGAAACCGCTTAGTAAAGATATTTGTAATTTTATCCTTGGTTGGTATATTCTCCAGTCTAACTTATTTGTCACTTACTTTGTCTCTCAAAAAATAACATTTCATGGATATATGCTTTTTATTTGAATGCAACACTGGATTCTTGGAAATGTTTATGGCACTTGAATTGTCACAGAATATGGAAATGGGTTCTTCATACTTCATTCTGACATCTCTCAACATTTTCTTCATTCACAATACTTGGGTACAACTATTTGCAACAACAATATATTCTACTTCAGCAGTAGATAATGAAACTGAATTTCTTTTTTTTGCTTAGCCAAGATACCAACTTCTTCCCTAGGAAGAATGCACTACCACTAGTACTCTTCCTGTCATCCACATCTCCTTCCCAATAAACATCTGTGAAAGCACTCAGGATATGATCATCATCCCTAGGATACCAAAGACCAAGATCAACTATCCCTTTCAGATATCTGAAAATTATTTTCATAACAGTCACCTAAGACTCTTTAGGATCAGCTTGAAATCTAACAACCATGCATACAACATTCATTATATTTGGCTTGGTCTGAGTCAAAAAGAGTAATCCACCAATCATTGACCTGTATCTTGTCTGATTTTCCTTGGGAGAATAATCATTCTGTGTAAGTTTACATCCAGTTATCATAGGTGTACGAACTGGATTTGTATCTTCCATGCCAAAAAAATTTAGTAGATCTTTCATATACTTAGACTGAGATACAAAAATTCCATCACCTAACTGAGTGATTTGAAATCCTAAAAATAATTTCAGCTCACCTATCATTGACATTTCAAACTCACTTTTCATTTCATCAACAAACTTCATACACAAATCATCACCTTGAAAAAATAATATCATCAACAAAGACTTCAATGATCAATTCTTTGTTCTGATCCAACTTGAAATACATATTATTGTCAAAAGTAACTTTATTGAATCCAAGTTTCAACAAGCATTTGTCTAATCTAGCATACCAAGTTCTAGGAGCTTGCTTAAGTCCATATAAAGCTTTCTTCAATCAACATACCATGTCCTTTTCATCAGTCAATTGAAATCCATCTGGTTTTTCAACATAGACTTCTTCTTCTATCTCACCATTTAGAAATGCTAACTTTACATCCATCTAATAGACTTTATAATTCTTGAAAGTAGCATAAGCAATAAATAATCTTACAGCTTCAATTCTAGCAACAGGGGAAAAAGTTTCTTCAAAATCAATACCTTCCATCTATGAGCACCCTTTGTAAACCAGTCTTACTTTGTTTCTGACCACTTCACCTTGCTCGTTCAGCTTATTTCAAAACACCCATTTGGTTCTAATCACATTTTTGTTCTGAGATCTAGGAACAAGATCCCATGTATCATTTTTTTGTATCTAATTAGTTCTTCTTTCATAGCTTCCATCCAATATTCATCTTTACATGCTTCATTGATATTGCTAGGATCAACTTTGGAAATTAGACAATACTCTTCCAGAATTATTCTTCTAGTTTGCACACCTTTTCTCTTATCTCCAATGATCTGACTGTCAGAATGATTTTGCCTCACATACGTGGGAGTTTTAGGATTTTCTCTGACTTCTTGTTCTTTCTTTTGTACCTCTGCTAGTATCTACCTCTTGATTCCCTTGGTTCACTGGAACAATTTGAAGTTGATTTTGTGCCTGAAAATCATTTCCATTGTTAGCATTATCATATTGATCATCTGAATCATATCCACTACATCTAGATAGTCTAGCAATATCCTCATCAACTTTGACAAATTAACACTTTCAACCATTTTCTTTAGCCTCTTATTAAAGCACCGGTAAGCTTTTCTTTTATTAGAATAACCTAAAATGATTCCTTCATCACTTCTAGCATCAAACTTGCCTATATCATCATCTCTCTTGATGTAATGTTTGCTTCCAATTTTTTTGAAATACTTGACAGTAGGCTTATAACCAAACCATAGCTCAAAAGGTATCTTACCAAAATTACTGTTGACATTCACCCTATTAATGGTATACACAACAGTACTTACAACTCCTCTCTAGTATAAATGAGGAACATTTTATTCTAGCATCATGGTTCTAGTAGTATCTAGAACGGTTATGTTCTTTCTTTCAACAACTCCATTTTTTTGAGGGGTTTGAGAAGCATATAGTGATCTTTGGATTCCATTCTCTTCACATAAAGAATTGAATTCCTGGGAAGTGAATTCACCACCTTTGTCTGACCTTAGACATTTGATCTTTTGACCTATCTCATTCTCTACCATAGCTTTGAAACTTTTGAACTTTTCTAATGCTTCATGTTTTTATCTTAAGAAAGAAACCCATATCATTCTAGAATAATCATCAATGAGCAACATAAAATACCTTTTCACCTTGTAGACTTCTAATTCTAGATGGACCACATAGATCAATATGTATCAAATCTAGTACTCCATTAGAGCTATACTATTTTCTTTGGAAATAATTTATTGTCTGCTTTCCCATTTGACATTCCTTACACATAGTGTTAGTAGGATTCACTAACTTAGGAAGATCTTTGACTTCTTGAGTAGTGCTTATCTTGAAAATGTTATCAAATTTCACATGACACTACCTCCTATGCCATAACCAAATTACATCAATCTGAGCAATTATACAATTTTCACTAGCAACACTCAAATGAAAGATATTACCTTTGGTCTTTGTACCTAAAGTAATCATATTTCCAGAACTTACCCTTATTCTACACTTACCATCCTTGAATTGAAGATTGTAACCCTTGTCTACCATTTGTCCAACACTCAACAAGTTATTCTTTAAGCCTTCTACATAAAGAACATCATTAGTATTGTGCTTACCACCAAAAGAAATAGTGCCTCTACTATGAATCACACCAAAAGTGTTGTCTCCAAATATTACAACACCACCATCATAGTCTTCCAAGTTCACAAGCTTTCTTTTCTCACCAGTCATATGATGTGAGCATCCGCTGTCAATTACCCACTCATCCTTTTCTTCAAATTTTTCTGCAAGAGCTTTCTCAACATTCGCATTGCTAGTAGATTCAGTGGACACCTGATCATTTTCTTTGATAGCAATAAATACCCATTCATCTTCATTTCCAATTTCTTTGTTAGATTCTTCATTAGTTACACCTTCTTTTGCATAATAGCATTTCCTTTGAAATCTAGTCTTCTCTGGTTTGTACTTTGAAACTCTTTCAGGACATCTAGATGCAAAATGACCTATTTTACTACGAGAAAATAATTTAATAGGTAACTTTCCTTTGTACTTACCATGACCTCTGGCTTCTCTTTTCACAATCAATGCTTCCATTTCTTCTAATTATTTTTCTTCATCTTCAATATTTTTCATCTCATTTTCATATTTGAATGTCCTTTTGGAGCTTTCTCCCAGATTGTATCTTTGTTGGCTTTTTCTGGATACAGTAGCTTTGAATGTAGACTCGGTTTTAGGAGAAGATGCACCAAATTCACTTAACTCAAAGGGAGCAAGTTTTCCAATTAGCATGTCTCTTGTAATATTTGTCACTGTCCTGAGTTCATCAATAGCATGAGCCCTTGTTTTGTATGAGGGAGGCATAGATCTAAGTATCTTAGCCACAATTTCTTCTTGATTCAAGGTTCCACCGACACATCTAATGCTCATCACCAGTTCATTTATCTTTTGAGAAAAATAGAGGATGTTCTCATCTTCACTCATCTTCATGTCTTCCCACTTTCTTTTCAGAATTTGTAGCTTAACACTTTTCACTAGTGCTTCTCCTTCATACAATGTTTCTTGATTTTTCCAAATCTGATATGCAGTCTTCAATCCTAACACATTTTTCATCTCTGAATCTGTCAAAGCACTCAACAATGCTTCAATAGCCCTGGTATTAGCTTCTGCTTGCTTGATCTCATCTTTAGAGGAGGGACCATTATGAGGAATAGTATATGCACTTTGTGTAATCTTCTAGAAGGGTTCTCCAATGCACTTCAAATGATACTCCATTCTGAATTTCCATAAAGAATAATTTTTACCATCAAATCTAGGACTATCCTTCTTTTATGATGCCATCTTAGATCACCTCGATCTGTTAGGCTTCTTCAGAGGAACTAGCTCTGATACCAATTATTGGAAAAACAAGGATATACAGCTGAGAGGGGAGGGGTGAATCAGTTGTTGCCAAAATCAAACTTATACAACATTAATCAACCTTAAATCTTAGATCTGATAATTAACAGTGCAAGCATAAATCAATAACACATTAGAGACACATGAACACCAAGATTTTATACGTGGAAATCCTGTTAGGGGAAAAACCACGGTGGATGTTAGTCCACAATATTATACCCTGTTAGAAGTATACATAAGAATAAAAGAGGAATGCACTTGCATTCAGGCACACTACCTAGAGCATACTTCTCAAAGGAAGGCTCACTACCTTACATACAATAATTAGATTAAATCCATCTGATGAATTTGAACTGAGAAAATAGCTTCTACAAAAGCCTGATTACAGTTCTGGTTAGGCGCACAAAGACTTCTACACACTCTTCCACACTCTGCTATTCTCTTGAATGATTTGACCTTTATTCACACATTTACATCACTTGCACATACTGAGAATTGCCTCTAAATGAGGAAAACAATCACTTATATATATCCGCTACACGGATTTACATTAACTATTCAGTCGGCCTCAATACATGAATAAATTTTAATGCACACCAACACAAGTTGGTCACAACATAGTGAGGAGCCAAACAAACACGTTTGAACACGCTAAACAATAAAAGATTTATCTTCATGGATCCGTAACACGTTAACCCATCATGCTGGCTAAGAACATGAAAACTCGAGCATACATCAGAAATATCTCTAATCACGAAAACTCTGATCAATGCAAATGTATAGCAAGGATGGAGCATGATCTAGAGTCATCCATGAATGTCATAGGTACATGCACAACAATTGAAATTGCCAGAATTTCATCCTCTTCATCCAAGAACACCATCTACAGAAACTGAGGAACTGCAGTAACACAAATATTTATAACTTCCACAAATCTTGATGTGAACCTCTGAAACTTTTGGAAAGCATACTAGAAAGCTTCAACAATAAACCCTTTGAAGCCCACCTTCAGATTAGCAACTTGCAACACTTTCCACCACTTTGACCTTCTTAGCTTCACTGGTTGCCTGTAATATATTTTTTACAATTTTCTCAATATCCTCGACATATACAACCTTTAGAATCATCAATGCTAATAGTTTTGATATCAATGACAACCACATATCAGCAACGTACCCACAACATCCAATGCTTTCTATGTCTCTTCCCTCTTCTCTCTCCCTCTTTGTCTCTTTCTCCATATTTCTCTCTCTCTTTCTGCTCCTCTCTACCTCTCTCTCTTCCTCTTCATCTCTCTATATTTGCCTCTAATTTTTTATTAACATATAACTCATTTGCCACATACTTTTAGTTAATTTTTGTCATATATTTTAAGTATTTAGTAACTTTGGATATAGATTTAAGGTTTTATTAATGAAATCTATTTATTCTCAATGTTAAATTTTTAACAAGTAGTAAATTTGTTTAGTTTTTTTTTAGAGTGAGAAAATATGTATACACGAAGACACGAATCTCCATCTTGAGAATCATATGACCTTTTCATTTAAGCATAACCCCATTAAAAATAAATGTGTTTAGTTGATAAGAATTATTGTTACACAAAAAATATTGATTTAAATGGGTGTTAAGCTAACTTAACTATCATTGACATATAGCTCATTTATTTTTTGTGGTAAGACAATGATGATTTTATTTTTAATTCCTAGGATAAAATATATTTCATGAAATATTATTATAAATTATTGAACAACTAGATTTATTTTTACCATATTTATCTCTCTTTCTATGTTTCTCTCTCACACTTTGTCTCTTTTTCTCTCTTCTCTATCTCTTTCTCTATTTTTTCTATCTATATTTCCTTTTATATCTCTTATCACTATATTTATCTCTCAATCTATCTATCTTTATATATTCCTCTTTATCAATCTCACACTCTCCTTATATCTCTATCTCTCTAACTCTATATATATCCCTTTGCCCCCTTACTATCTCTATCTATTTCTCTTCCTCTTTATCTCTCTCTATGAAATGGGTACATCAAAAATGCGTAGAAGGTTGATTAGGAATTATTTCCCTTTTTTTGCATACATTTACTTAATACATGAGGTCAATTGGTAGGCCACCAAGAAAATATTATTATGTGTGCAAACAAGGCCTTGATAGATACGTTGTAGCTTTAGATTGACTATTCATCCACTTACATTAATTTTATATATTATTTAATGTTGAAAATTCAGTCTCCTAAGTTACAACATCCTTAGAATACAAAAAAAAATTAAAAAATTATATATAAAAAAATTCCCTCTCCACCAAACTCTTTTTCTCTCCATCTCTCTCTTTCTCTTCCATTATCTCTTTCTATTGTTTCTCCATATCTTTCCCTCCTTATCTTTATATTTATCTTTCTCTCAAGTTCTCTCTCTTTATCTCTCCTCTCTCTCTCTCTCTCCCTCTTTATCTCTCTACCTCTATATAGTTTAATCTCCCCCCCTCATATATCCCTTCTCTCTTCCTATATCTCTTTCTCTTTCTCCACCCTCTCTTTCATTCACTCTCCCTTCCCTTCTCTCTTTCTCTTTTCTTCAATTTCTTTGTCTTTGTCTCTCTTACGTTATCTCTTCCTCTCTCTCACTCTCTCTATCTATTTATCTCCCCCTTTCTATATTTATTTATCTCACTAAGGATACTCTCATCTTTGGATTTTTAATATGAAAAAACTGAGTCAAACTTGTAGATACCCGAAATTATCCTAGCATTTGAGTAACACTTTTACACTAATTATCATCCCATTCCTAAAGATTAAATAATGTTCAATTATTTAATTATTATATAAGTTCATATTCTACTATTAATTAAATGATTTTATATTATTTAATTAATTCACTTTAATCTTATTCACCCTCATTAATTAAATAAATTATATTTATTTAACTACGTTTTTAATTATCTATATTCTTTTAAATAAATTAACATTATTTAATTAATCATTCATTATCCCCTTTCTAAATTAAATAATTACTTTAATTATCCACTTTCCCACTTTTTAAATTAAATAATTACTTTAATTATTTAATTATCCTTATTTCTCTCAACATTATCCATTCTTCAATAATAAATAAATTTATTTATTTATTAACTTCCACTTGCACATTTCTTTAATAATTAATTCATTTAATTAATTATTGGACTCATGTATTTTCACCTCGTTTCTAACAAACACTCTCTTCTAGTTGATTGACAAATCAATTCCAATCTACTGATCAATCAAATCAGGTCACTCCCACTCTATGTGAGTTGACGAATCAATCAATTCCCTTAACTAATTCATGTAAAATTTTAATTGAAATCATGTAACCAGTTGCAGCGAGTTAACTGATCAATCAATTCCTCTCATGGAATCTCCACCATTGATCTTGATCATCCACCTCTTAATCTTGATTGTTCATTCCAATCAGCCTTTTTTATAAAAGCAACTATAATTCCTATTTGAAGTCTGAATACGAATCTTTGAGAATTTTCTGTCATTATCAATCTAAGCTTAAGCATAATAGTGCAACATAATTTTTGAGAGCAAAGGTAAATTAGAGAATGACAATAGAGACAATTCAATCTTGATGTAGGAAGGAAGGTATTGCTTTGATGTTATTTATTTCTTATGCTTGATTGTTCTTTATTGATGGATTAGATTTGGAGTGTATGAATCTTATAGTTTAGTGGTTGCTATTTTTGATTCATTGCATGTTTTAATCCTAATTTTCATTCTTACAAATGGTGAACCTAATGTGAACTAATGATTTTTGTGAAAAAATAGATTTTTTTGAGCTATAGGTACTCTAGTGCATCTTTTAGTGTAGAGAACCATAATTGTCATCAATATACATTGTATCTATCTGTAGTGTACCACATCTATTGTAGAGAACCACATTTATAATAGTATGATGCATGTGTAGTTTTTTGTGCTACATCTGTCACAAATTTGCATCGCATTTGACTATGTTTTCAAATTTTCATTTTTTGCTAACAATTGTTGTTTTCACTTATTACACAAGATTGACAAATTTATATCTAATACCCTAACATTTCAATTATATTTTTTGGGTTTTTTTTTTTGCATGTTTGTATTGATTTGTGTGTTTGCGGGTTATGTGATGTTATTGGTTTTTTGTACTATAATTGTTTGAAACCTATACTGTAATCATCCTATTTCTATACCGTATTCATATGAAACCTACATCACAATCATTTTATTCATGTACTGCATCTGTCAGAGAGGTATAAATTGAGTTTTAGATTCTATTTTTGTTTTAATTTTTTATTTTGATAGGTTAAGGTTTCGGGTTACTAATATTTTTTGTCAAATTTGTGGCTATCACTGGGCAAAGATATACTTTGAAACTACTAATGCCTTTCATTGCAACACACTGATTAAAGACACTTTTGAAACATGCTAATGAGTTTGATGAAGGTTCACTTGTTGAAGACTATCTACTAAAACATTATGTCTTTGTTTTTCTAGAGTAAACAATCTTCATTTGGGCTTTAAAAAGAACAACTGTATTTTGTGTTTGGTAGATTAGTGGCATGTATGGTCTTCCCTTGCATTTTGTGCAACCTTGGGAATTATAAACATCACTAATTTTTAGTCTTGTTGTTTACTCGTGGTGTATTTTTAGTGTATGCTCCACCCTCACGATCTCTAAGAATTATCTTGGTGATCAAAACCTACACTATAACCATTTAATTTAGTAGCGATACTTTCTTGGGGGCCTCATCATCCCAGGTTCTAGCTCTCAAGCACATTTACTAGTGGGCAATATAAAGGGGGATAGTGAAAGTTATACCTGTTGCAGTTCTTTCCTCTTCTCCCTCAACCCTCCTTGTTTCATCTGTGGGGATTTCACCTCCTCCGATGAAGAAGAAGGTAGAGTGTGGACCCTAAAACAATGGATGATGTAAGAAGAGCCCACCTTCTCTAAAATGTGGCCCCAAGTTGACTTGTTTTGTCCTAGTAACGAAACCAGTCCTGAACTCCCCCGAGTTTGTCACCACTCCCGAGTCCCTCGGTGAGCCTAGCGATGAACCTCAGGTGAAAACTCCTCCATCCACCGAGTTGAATCATGACACTCATGTTAAGTGCATGTTTAACTCAGTGGATGAGGTTCCAACCCTATCAGCGATCTTTACGAAGTTGTTATCCTTGGACCCACAAGGGCTAAGTGATGAAGACCTCACCAGTCCATTTTCCTTGGCCCTTGTTATGGGAGAATCAGAAACTCCTCCCCTTAACATTACACCATTTCAGGCTCGTCATCCTTCCCCATTTGATGATCTAGAGTGGGAAGCTGACGACCTCTTGGTCGACTAGTGTTAAGGGGATACCCTCTTCTTGATATTTAGATTAGATGTGTGTGATTTGTGATGTGTACCCCTGTAATCATGCTACATGTTCCTGGATGACCCTCGTCACCCCTATTGGTGCTTGGATACAGGCATGGTGTTTTTGTTGTAAACCTTCTTCTATATGTATCTCTATTCATCCATGTTTGTGATCGACTTTCAGCAAATTGGGGACGATGCAAAACGTTGTGAGAATTTAGGCCTCCTTCCATGTTGACCCAATTTTTTGTTTTTACATTGTCTTCCATGCATTCTTCTTCATCTGCAGGTAAACATGTCACCATATCTGACTCTACAGAGTCCCCTTTACTCAGTCTCCCTCATGTGAGAGTTCTTGGGGGATACTTTCCTTATAGGTCTGCGGGTCTATAAGGTTCTTTTCTCAGTCTCGCTCATGTGATAGTTCTTGGGGGATACCTTCCTTACAGGTCTATGGGGCTGTAAGGTGCTTTTCCTAATTTCCTTCATGTGGGAGTTCTTGAAGGATAACCCCCTTGCAAGATTGTGAGCCTATGAGGCACTTTCATACTTCAACTTTGTGGTTTTGTGGAACTATGAAGTCCTCTCCTATGCTTTCGGGTTTTCCAGACCATGCTCTGCTTCCTCATCGGTTTAGTTATACATCTCTTGCTCTGTTACTTTCTTACTACTCTACTTTACTAAAGAACTCATTAGTACTCATGCTCGCTAAAGTGGGGGCAAAATGTATGAGCATGAATTTGCGTCCCTAACACAAATTCTCTTTCACCCCTTACACTTTAGAAAACCAAAGGCGGAGGTTTAATTCCACTTAAGCCCGGTGCTTTCATTCCACTTGGAGCCTTGTTTGTGTGTTGGTGGGGGCGTTTCTCTCGAGGATGCCTACGCGGTGCGCAAACATCTATGCAGTGCGCTTACATCCCTGGTAGATTCCTGAAGCTAGAGACTATAGAGGCGCTACATTTTAGACTGGAAGTCGATGAGTAACATCCCTCTTCGGTTGGCCAACCCGAATATGGCCGTTTTTCATCTTCTCCTTCATATTATTGACCATTCCATTCATTGTCAAGTTTTGCGAGATCTTGAGTTCATCACTTCACATTTTCTCCACTCTTTCAAACATCATTTCAAGCTTTTTGGCAGCATTCTTCACTCCATTGCAGCAATCTACCACTCCATCACTTTGATAGTGCGAGCGTAGGACAAACGCCACGACAACAGAGGCTTGAGTTCCTCTCATTGACTCCTCCACAAGCCTTGAGCGCTTTGGATGGAGGTGGTGGAGAGATCTCAAAGCAAGTTGGTGAGAGGATTATTCTATGAAATTATCTTCGTCACCCTTGCGGTAATATACTTCTTTTATCATATATGTATTTACCTTTCTCTTTTCTTAGTCTTTTTCTTTACTTCCCAAAACTGTTAGACTAGACTATCAGTCCTTTCTCGAGATTCCAACCTCATTTCTCTGGTTGTACATATACCAGTACACCTATGAGATGCTAGTGTGTCATGTTGTCATCCCAGATCTGTGCTTTTGTCCTCAGACAGAGAGCTAATTAAGACATAGAGTTGAATCTAGAAAGTGACTCGTCTAGTCTCCCTTCAATTCTCGAGATTACAGAGTGATTGAAGGACACATAGTCTTCATCGTTCTCATCCTTTCTATCCTAACCTTCCTTTGAATTGAGGTAAGTTAGGGAAGCCTTTCCGCTCTTGGCCTTTTTTGACCTGGGGCCTTGCATTTGTTTGTCTCCCTCTCTTACATTTTTGGTGAACTTGACGTGAACCAATGTCTATCCATTTGTCGGCATCCTAAAAATTTTCTCGTATACCTCTTGGTCGTTGTAACCTGGTCTATTGTGAAATTTTATGAGCTTCACGACCCAGACTACAACCTCTGGGAATATTGTTAGAATAATTTTGCAACACCTTTCGATGGACAAGATGAAGGTCTCCTCTAGATTCAATACCGATCTTTTCTCCGGTTCTGCGATCGATCTATCTACATAGGAGCACGTATCATGAGGAAAATCTAGATTTCTTGATGAGATTGATTGCATCCCTACTCCTCCTACATGTCCAACCTCTTCATCCATAGATGATTATGAGGTCATTTGTATCCCTTCTGAGTACGTCGTTAGCCTCAATAAAGGGTTAGGTGCATTGGGAAATCACTTGGAAGACAACCCAACGATGCTAGGGCTACTAAGATGATTAGTGAAATAAGATACATGGTGGAAAAAGACCAGACAGGTGTAGAGCTCTTAGCCAGTCTTGTTGGTCTAGTCGAAGCATGTGCCCCCTCGAGCCATTGTTGCATGATACAAGGTGGCCTCTTTGAGGAATGTGAGAGGCAGCTAGAGATGTTGATGCCTCCTATATCTGTGTATATGGCTGACACGGTCGTATCGGTCAATATTCCTGCTACTTCTAAAAGTTTTGAGACTGTCAAAGTAAATAGGAACCCTTTGGGTTTCCACTTCACCCCTTCTACTACCTCTGGTGGTGGAGGATTTGGCAGAATGATAGGCAGAGGCTTTGGCAACAAAAACTTTGGAAGTGGGGGTGGCATTGGTGGAGGTGGCATCGGTGGAATTCATTTTGGTGGCTTCGGCTCTAATGGTGGCTCTGATGGAAGTCACACTGGTGGTTGCGGCATTGGTGGCGGCTCCGGTGGTGGTCACAATTATGGCATTGATGGAGGTCACTCTGGTGATGGCGGTATCAGTGGCGGCTCTAGTGGTGGTCACGGTGGTGGCTCTGGTAGTGTTTCTGGTGGTCCTATGTCTTCTAATTGCTCTATTCTAAATACCCTTCTTCAGAATATGGGGAAGATGAAAAACCAGCTGGTGAACCTTTCCCAAGCCTCAACTCAGCCTATCTTCCAACCTTTCTTCCAACACAACCCATTGTTGGTTGCAATCCTAAACACTCCTTTCTCGCAAAGGATGGAGATTCCCAAATTTGAGAAATACGATGTTAAAGGTGACCCACAGACACATGTGTTTGCTTCAATGCCTTATGCATAGAATTTTTCCATCATGATGCATTGATGGCCAAACTATTTCCTCGATCCCTCAAAGATACAACACTGGACGGGTATTGTTCTTTGCCCGATAATTCCATCTTCACGTTTGATCAGCTTGTGAATCAGTTCCTATGACATTTCCAAGCCAATATCAGACCAAAGATGACTTTCTCTGACCTTGTTAGATGGAAACAAGGGGACAATGAAAATATTACAAACTTTATAGCATGATACCAAGCACTCTTCTCATAGATCTCGTATCCATTACCCAATTCTGATGTACAAAAGGAGTTCATAGGGAACTTACAAAGACCTTGGCAAGAGAAGTTTTCCCTCATGAAGTATCCTTCTTTTGCACAGTTGTGTGTGGCTTTACGAGAGTACCAACAAATGGTGGTTCAGTTCGGGGGTCCTCCCTCATGCTCTTGTTTAGAAGGAAGATCTATCGTATCGATCTCAGGGAGAGGTAAAACTGTTGTGCATGTAGTAGCCACTATGGATAACAATGGCCTCAAACGCGATTGAAAGTTTCTGAAGCTATCAAAGTCTTATTCTTCCATCTTGCAGAATTTGGTGAAGGATAAGATCCTTACCCTGCCACCTCCTAAAACAGTCAGAGAACCATACCCTAGCTGGTATGAAGAAAACACTTATTGTCAGTACCATCGAGTTAACGGACATGATACCGAATGTTGTATGTGCCTACGTCATGAGATACAGGATCACATCGAGGACAGTAGTATTCATCTTGATGGAGGAAAGAAAACTATGAACAAATTAGTGGCAAAAGATAATAGTGAATTGCAGATATACACAGACCCATTTTTGTCACATTCTACTAACATGATTATCGATCCCGTTGATTCTACTTCTCACCTTGATGTGTATGTTAACATGGTTACTATTACTCCCTCTCCCCACCTTGCGACCGGTTTTTTGGATATAAAATTTACTTCACAAGACATGACAACAAATGTTAAAACTTCTCCACTCTACATTCCCTCGCCTCAATGGCAACATTGTGGCAGGGGTCTTGGTCAACCCCGCAAGTAGAGTGAATGTCATCATGGAGAAGAAATTACTCTTGAACTCCCTACAAAGGGAGAATTATGACAAAAAAAATTCCATCATCCCTACACATGATGGAATTTCTCTTAAACTCTATGGATCAATAACATTGTCCATCCTAGTTGTACTTAGGAGTGTAGACACGATTTTTGACGTTATCCCCAAGTTAGACCTATTCACAATTAAGCTAGGCATACCTTACCTAGCTTCCATGAATGAGATCGCCTTTGTAATTCATGTGCCTAAAATTCTCCCATTTAGGTGTCGTGCACATAGTGCATGACACTGGATATCATCTTGTGGTATCCCATGGAGGATACTCATTGGATCACTTTTGGCCCACCCGAATCGGTCCACTCCCACAAAGAACGAGCCTAATTTACAAGAACTATGTGAAGTACAAAACTTGGGGCAAGGGACAACTAAAGACCCTTCCTATAGTCGAGCAGCCAACTACCTCCTCCTGAAAAGGAAAGGAGAAGCTCACTCCCTCTCGAGCTGACTCATCCACTCCTCTCTCTTGGGAAGAATATTGGATGAACAAGCTCGGGTTCTACCTGTTTAGTCCGATGATGCCTCCCTGGCGAAATCCCAAGGTTAGGATATCGGATCTCCCCAATAGGTCCCCAAGACCCTGGTACTATTTGTATGGAAGAAAGAAAAGCTCACAAAGAGAGTTTTCCCCTCGACCTCTTCCTGTTCCTCCGAATGGGAAATGATCCACCCCTAAAGTGGTAGAGTCAAATCCTCCCACCATTTATGAAGCTACCCCTCCTTCTCCCATTCAGTAGTCTTCCCTTTCATTGGAAACAACATCCATGGAGGACACTCCCATGGCTAAGCGGGAGCCTTCTATCTCTTCATAAATCTCGGTTTCCAGTTCAAAGAGTCATAGAAACTACCTTGCGTGAGAGCGTAAACGCCAACAAAAGGCTCTCCTAATTGAGCAAGCCTCCTTACAAAAGGAGGAGGAGAAGACTACACCTCCTACTACATCCTCCTCTTTCCCTCCTTCCATCTCTGAATCTCTTTCAGCTCCCGTTGTGACGGAAAATGTGCCTAGAAGGATGCAAGTGTTCATGACTCCTTCGACAGAGCCGCTTTTGTTGACTTTTATCCTAGATGTCTTGCCTTTCCCAAAGATCGTGGACATGGTGAACACTTTGGTTGTGTCTGGTGTGGTTCTCTCCTCTTCTCCCTCGACCCCCCTTGTTTCATCTGTGGGGAGTTTACCTCCTTCGATGAAGAATAAGGTAGAGCATGGACCCTCCAACAATGGAGGACGTAAGGAGAGCCCACCTTCTCCAAAAGGTGGCCCCAAGTTGACTTGTTTTGTCCAAGTAACGAAACCAATCCTGAACTCCCCCGAGTTTGTCACCGCTCTTGAGTCCCTCGGTGAGCCTACCAAAAAACCTTGGGTGCAAACTCCTCCATCCACCGAGGTGAAGCATGGAACTCCTGTTAAGTGCATGTTTAACTTGTTGGATGAGGTTTTGACCCTGTCAGTGATCTTCATGAAGTCGTTGACCTTGGACCCACAAGACTTGAGCGATGGAGACCTCACCGGTCCCTTTGCCTTGGCCCTTGTTGCGAGAGGATCAGAGGCTCCTCCCCTTAAAATTACACCATTTTAGGCTCGTCATCCTCCCCCCTTCAATGATCTAGAGTGGCAATTTGATGACCTCTTGGTCGACCAGTGTTAGGAGGAGACCCTCTTCTTGATATTTAGATTAGATGTGTGTGTGTTGTGTGTTCCCCCGTAATCGTGCTACATGTCCCTTGATGACCCTTGTCACCCCTATTGGTGCTTGGATACATGCGTGGTGTTTTTGTTGTAAAACTTCTTCTATATGTATCTCTATTCTTCCATGTTTGTGATTGACTTTTGAAAAATTGGGGATGATGCAAAGCGTCGGGAGCATTTAGGCCTCCTTCCATGTTGACCTAGTTTTTTATTTTTACTTTGTCTTCCGCGCATTCTTCCTAATCTGATTAGGGATTGATGATATTTTGCTTCTTACCACAATTACCTAATATATATAAATAAAGGTAGATCTAACCCCATGAAACCAGATCCCCCTGTGCCCTTTGTGTGTGATCTATTTTATTTTTACTTTTCCTTTATCTTTCTCTCATATTTTCTTGATTTTTCCCTCTCATATGTGACAACGCCTTTTCTACATCACTTGGTCTTTAGAAAATGCATTTGTTGCCAAATGAATCTTTTCTTGAAGACCCTTCACACACTTCCTTGTTAGAATTGCATTCTCGACTTGAAACCCTAATAGGACATGTTTCCTTCATCACGGGTTTGTAAAGAAGGGATTTGGAAATCCTCCTCTAAAGCAGGAATGGTCTTAGTCTTCCCCTCGCATGAGCGCATCTTCTTCCTTCCAAATTCCTTGATGAAGTGAACATCTTTCAAAAGGATTCATTGGTGATGAGTGGACCCCATCTTTTCACGCTGGGTTCACAAGGGACCACTTCAAAAAAATTGAACAGGTTCTATAGATTCTATCTTGGGGGCAGCCCGTGTAGACCGACTTCACACCTCGATGTCTAGTCTGGGGACAGCCCGAATAGACCATCTTCACATCCTTACATATAGATTGGGGCAACCCGACTAGAATTCATTTTTCAAAGAGCGCATCCCTTGAGTGGACCCTCCTTCCTTTTGAAGGGTTCTCGAGGGACCCCTTTGAAAGTCTTACAACTTAGCGATGGCTACGTGACTATTCATTCACCAGCCTGCATAGTCACTTCCTGATGTGTTCTATCTATTGGGAAAATGTCGCCATCTTTGACTCTATGGATTCCCCTTTATTTGGTCTCCCTCATGTGAGAGTTCTTGGGGGATACCTTCCTTGTAGGTCTATGGGTCTATAAAGTTCTGTTGTGCATATTTGCACACACGCCCCACCGCAGGCAGGGACCCTCTTTTTTCACACCCGATGGACTACTTTGCTCCAATATCATTTTGCGTGCCCCTTTTTTGGTGTCCTATTTGGTCAATGTGCCCTTCAAAGTCTCATTTTTGGCTGACCATATTTCGCCCCTAAAATAAAAAATGGCTAAGTCTTGGGTTTTTTGGGCTGCGCCTCCCCGCTCGCTCGTTTCACTTTTTCCTTCATTTTTGTCTTTCAGGATAGATTTTCTATGGATTTGGGATTTTTTTTGGTGCCTAAGTGAACTTCAAAGGTTTCATTAAGTTCTAGGAAATTGCAAAAAATTCAAAACAACATTCCTGCAACAACATTTCCAGAACGACATTCCAACCTCACGTTTCTGAAACGTCCAAGCGCTCCTTCGATTTAAAAATAGACTTCAACCTAGATGGTAAAATTGGAACTTATCCTCCCTAGACCTTTCAAATTCCAAATTTGCAGCCAGGAGATACCATCCAGAGTTCCATGCTCTGTTCGCCGTTTTCAAAACAACATTTCCAGAACAGCATTCCGACCTCTTGTCTCTGGAACGTCCAAGCACTCCTTCGATTTGAAAACGGACTTCAACTCAGATGCTAAAATTGGATCTTATCCTCCTCAAACTTTTCAAATTCTAAATTTGCAGCCAGGAGATACCACTCGGAGTTCCATGCTATTTTCATTGTTTTTAAAACAATATTCCGGCCTCTTGTCTCTGGAATGTCCAAGCGCTCCTCCGATTTGAAAACGGACTTCGACCCAGATGCCAAAATTAGATCTTATCCTCCCCGAACCTTTAAAATTCCAAATTTTCAGCTGGGAGATACCATCCGGAGTTCTATGCTCTGTTCACCGATTTCAAAACAGCATTCCGACCTCTCGGTCTCGAAACGTTTGAACGCTGTCCAGTAAACTATTAATGGAAATTCACACTAAATATTATGATAGTTTGATGATGCATGGATAGATATAATAAGGAGTTTTCAATATTTGATTAACATTTGCCTTGATTTGTGTATGAAATCACTTACGACACTTTATGCATGCAGGTTTCGAGAAGCATACCGTGGGTCCATCGGGAGACCCATTGAGAAAGTTGAACAAGGAAAACACGTGGCTCCTATCACCATTAATTTTATGCCCACCTCTTCTCATGGTGCACATCCATAGCGCCGACATCAGAAGAAGGCCTATGCTAAGGAATTCAATGACAAAATGCAAGGGGGGTTGTCCTACTTTTCACCATATGATGTTGATCTTTGGGCGTTGTCCGCCCGAATCTGGGGCAACCGATCCATTCATGCCAATCATTGACAAATCCATTTGATCCAATGAAGAATACTGCAAGTCCATCGAGAAGAAGGCAACTTTTAAGCAGTTTCAGCTACAGTAAAAGGGAAATCAACTAGAAGACAAAACTGCTACAGTGACTGGCCACTACAAGACAAAATAAGGAAAAGATAAAGATGTATTTTAAATTGTTGAATATTGTGGGGTAGGTGAATCCCTAAATGTAATTGAATTTGAGCCACACAAAGTAACTCAATCATAGCCATTCATTTGGGCTTTGGTAAACTATAAATAGGGGTCTCCCCCTCATTTGTAAAGGGTTGGAGAGTTGTAAAAACATTCTGTAGCAATAGAAAGCAACATTGCATGATCTATGGGTGTTACTTTTGAGTTTTCTCATTATGTGTGCATGGTTCTACCTTCCAAGTTAGTTTTAGTTGTTAGTTTCATTAATGTAAGTGGTAATGGTGATTGTTGTTTCAGTATTTGATGAATTTCTAGCCCATACTTTTGGCACTTGTTGATGACAAGTTGACGTGCAAAGTTAGTCTGGCCTTCTTTATTTGATTGTTGCAACTTAGTTCACTTGCATGTTCATGATGTGTGTATGCAAACTGAAAATATGCAGTCCTTAGAAGATTGCACTGATTCTGTGTAATTGTAGGATCCTCTTGGCCAAGCAAAACCCAGTTTAGGGAGTTTGTCTACTGTAGTAGCCTCCATGATCACTGTTCATTCATAGTTTCAGATCCAGGAACCTTCTCTCTTCCCTACCCTTTTTCCTTTTTTTAATAAGTAACCTTAGGAAAGGTTCATTGCACATTATAAAGCTAAATCTAATGTTGAAATAGAGTTCGAGAGTGTTGTTTAAACCTACAGCAAACACTCAGCAACTCTCCCATCTTAAGAACCCCATTTGCTGATCCAACTTTTCCACTTTGTAACTCATCCATAAGTACGCCTTGTGATTCTAGCAAATGACATAAATCAACTGAGATATTCCAAGCATTGTCAAGACCTGACATCCGAGAGACCTTGGGATAGTGTTCTGCAATTTCATTGTGGAAGATTGTCTTTCAAGAGAGGTGATGCACTTAAGCATTACCTGTGTTGAGAAGTGCATAAAAACACCATCAACGGGTTCTTTTCTTAGTCTCCCTCATGTGAGATTTCTTGGGGGATACCTTCCTTCTAGGTTTGTGGGGCTGTAAGGTGTTTTTCCTAGTTTCCTTCATGTGAGAGTTCTTGAGGATAACCACCTTGCAGGACCATGAGCCTGTGAGGCACTTTCATACTTTAGATTTGTGGTTCCACAAAACTATGAAGTCCTCTCTTGTGCTTCTGGGTTTGCCAGACTGTGCTCTGCTTCCTCGTCAGTTCAGGTATACATATCTTGCTCTATTAATTTCTTACTACTCTACTTTATCAAAGCACTCATCAATACTCGTGCTTGCTAAAGTGGGGGAAAAATGTATGAGCATGAATTTTCACGCCTAACACAAATTCCCTTTTACCCCCTTACACTTTAGAAAACAAAAGGTGGATGTTTAACTCCACTTAAGCCCACTAATTGCATTCCACTTGGTGCCTTGTTTGTGTGTTGGTGGGGGTGTTTCTGTCGGGGATGCTCGTGCGATGTGCAAACGTTCACGTGACACGCTTATGTCCCTGGTAGATTCCTACGGCTGGAGACTACAGAGGTGTTACATTTTTTATTGTAAGTCAAAGAGTAACGTCCCTCTTCGGTTGACCGACCTGAATATGGCCATTTTTCATCTTCTCCTTCATATTCTTGACCATTCCATTCAGTCTCAAGTTTTGCAAGATCTTGAGTTCATCACTTCACATTTTCTCCACTCTTTCAAACGTCCTTTCAAGATTTGTGGCAAAATTATTCACTCCATTGCAACAATCTACCACTACATCACTCTGATAGTGTGAGCATAGGACAAATGCCATGGCAATAGAGGCTTGAGTTCCTCTCATTCACTCCTCCAAAAGCCTTCAAAGCTTTGGACGAAGGTGGTGGAGAGATCTCGAAGCAAGCTAGTGAGAGGATTATTCTATGAAATTATCTTTGTTACCCTCATGGTAATATACTTATTTTATCATATCCGTATTTACCTTTATCTTTTCTTAGTCTCTTTCTTTAATTTCTGAAATTGTTAGACTAGACTGTCATTCCTTTCTCAAGATTCCAACCTCATTTCTCTAGTTTTCTGGTCGTACGGATTCCAGTGCACATGTACCTCATTTCTCCAGTTTTTTGGTCATACGCATGCCAGTGCACCATGCTGTTGTCCTAGAATAAAGAGCTACCTGAGACACAAAGTTGACTCTAGAAAGTGACTCGTCTAGTCTCCCTTCAATTCTCGGGTTTTGCAGAGTGATCAAAGGACACATAGTCTTCATCATTCTCATCCTTTCTATCCTAACCTGCCTTTGAATTGAGGTAGTTAGGGCAACCTTTCTGCTCTTGGACTTTTGTGACCTGGGGCCTTGTAGTGGTTGGTCCCCCTCTCTTACAGAAAGTAATGATGAATGAACACTGGCTTGTTACAAGTCACCAAACCTTTAATGGCTTCCCTTAGAGGACTTGTTATCTACTAAAGTTACACCCTAGATAAGTTTTAGAACTTAGCACTTTAGAGAAAACATGGAAACACTCCTAGGTTGTGGGTCACCTAAAAATTGCACTGAATATCTAGATGAGGATGGCTCCTAGCTAGTTTATCACCTAAAACTACTAAAATTGCAGAGAAAAGGGAAGAAGGAATGCTTGAAATGAAAACTAAAAATGAAAACAAAGGGGTGATAAACATAACTAACAAGGATTGTGAAAATTTAGACTTGCATACACTTGGCCACTAATGACAGAAAACTAAATTGCACAACTTGTTACAATAGGCTTATGCATAAATATTTCACAAGAAGGTTTGAATATATTAACTTTTAGAAAGGAAAACAACTTGCATAATTTAAAAGACATATGCAACTTTTAAACACAACTTGCAACCTGCATAAATATACTTTTGCAGAAAAGGCATAAAGACTTGAGACAAAAGTAGAAGGAGACAAAATACCTCATAATAAACTTGATCAATCACTTGGTAATGCCCAATACTACAAAAATAAGAAGGTGAAACTAGTATCCAAGGTGTTATCTATATTTCATATCCCAAAAGAGTTACAAAGCATGCTCAAGTCTAAGAAAGGACTGCAAAAAATCACTAACTCCAGAAAATTGCATCATAAGAACTGAGTACAAAAGAGTCACTCAAGTGACTATAACCAACATATCCCTCCAAAAACCCACCAAAAGAGTTTTGAGAAATAGTTTCAGTCGGATTCCCCCAAAATCCTAAAATCTAGCATCCATATCCACTCCAAAAGGTTTCAATAAGCTTGAGATGGTCAATCTTGACCAAGTCCATCATAAAGGCCAAGCAAAAAATGCTCCAAGATGCTCTCCAATGTTCATAACTGAGTCAAAAACAGCCCCTATATCTTTTGCACATGTTTTCCAACTTCTCAACTCCCCTATATGCTTGCAAAACATAAATTGAACCCTATCCTTCCTCCAACCAATTTTGGAAGAGTGGCTCCTCCATTTTCATTATCATGGCACTTTGACTTAATGATTCATAAGGGCACCATTAGAATCAAAGACCTTCCAATACTTGGTCAAATGAAAAATAAATGGAAAATTTTATGCAAAGCATAATTCTTGAAAGATTTAGGAAAACCTAAAGACTAGGCATAACCACAAAGCCACAGTGTAATTTCTTTTGCAAAGTTTTATTTAAAAACTAAGGCAAAAATCCACCGGTATGATAGTTAGGGTAAAAACCCTAAAAGGAAAAAACATGCAAAATTACACAAGGCATTTTATTTTGCCTATTGAATTTTTGGAACCTTCATATAGCCGCAAACAAGGGTTTTGATAGGATCTCTATGGGTGACTTCCATGGAATAATTTGGCATTTCTACCTCACTTCTGGCAGAATCATCACAAAAAAAAACCAGAGGTAAGATTTTATAAGCACTATTCAGTAATCTCTTGTTCATTTCTGAAGAGATAAACACCCGAAATCGAGCTCTGTCTTTTCAAAACTTATGTGTAAAACATTCGGGCTATCTAAATATTTCTCTATATTCCTTTGTATTTACTTGGCATCTTCTATATTTCCATATCATGGCTGCATGCTTTTCTAGAAGACATAGAAGAAGCTATTTCAATCATGGCCACGACCATATCTTTTGTGAGTACTCCAATTTTGAAAAACCAAAGCTTGACTCCATTTGACTTTGTATCTAGGCTTCTTCAATGGCTGAGTTTCTCACTTTTTATCTTTGTGTTTTCCTTAAGCTCGGGCTCTAGCTAATGAAATTATGATTTTTTCCTCTTATTTGGGTGCAACCCCATGCTTTCTTTGTTGTTTCCATGTTCTTTATTGCAGGTATCAATGATACTTCTTTCACTAATAGCCGACCCTTGAGATGAACATTCTGGGCTTCAAAATCAAAAACCCCAAGTGGGTTTGTATGTATCATGAAAAACATGCTCTCCACCTGTAGATCTTATTATTTTCATGAATTTGTATGAGGAAATTCAATATCCTCTCAATATTTCAGTTTTCTTTTTGAAAGCCCAAATGGGTTTGGATTTTGCAAAGAAAAAAATAGAAACCTGAGCTCCATTCATCATTTCTCCTCTGTATATTTTGGCCAAGGCTCAACCTTTGGGTCTATGGGAGAATGAGGGTTTCAATTTTTTACAAATTTCTGACAAATTTGCTCATCGTCATTTTGCATGTTCGATTTCTTTTTCATGAAACCCTAGCTCGAGGGTATGCAAGTTTTACTTGGCTATGATTGTTCTAGGTTGTCAAAACCCGTGTCTTTCTATTCATGCATTATTATTTTTGTAAGAAAATAATGCCAAACTATTTTTTGTATGTTCGGCATCCTACACAAAACTCTAGTATTTGAAAAAGGGTTTCACCTTGTTTCAAATTCATGACCATTCTGGGTTTGTGTATACTTTTGATATGGCTTTTGTTCCTTTTATATAGACTTCATATGATATTCAAAATTCAGCCCTTCATCTCTTCAAGTCTACCTTTTTAAAACAAAATACATGGGTATCTCTGGTATCTCTATTTTTTTTGGACAGTGACAAATATTACTATATCCTTTCTTCCTTTCATGATACTTTGGCATCAAAACCTCATTAGAGCATAAAAATGATCACTTTAGCACTATCACCTTAATCATTGCTTTAGATACTAGAACTCTATTATTGATTTATTAATACACATATTAAACTTTGCCTTGTTGGGCTGCCATTTACAATTATCATGTGACTGCTCCATGATAGCTCAATTCTTCATATAACTATGTTTTTGGCCATTAAATATAAGGTGATTGTCCTTTCTTTGAGCCTGATAACACTGCATATTATCATTCTTTTGAAAATCTACCCCTCATGTAGTCTTTGTGCATTCATGAGATGATTGTATCTCTTTTCCCATTAACTTAAAAGAATTATTGACTCAGAGATGCAAAATTTGTCCTTCATTTTCTTATGGATCTATAGAGAATTTATTACATGTTCGTTTATTTGGCCTTTGAATACATGGAGTAGAAAATAATTTTATTCAAAAACAAAAGGTGACCTTTCCAAATAAAATTGTAAATTTCTTTCACCCCAACAGTATGTAGTGCTTGCAAGACATATGTTTATAATGACAATTATTGTGAGATATTTGAATACTATAAAAAGCATGAACAATAATACAAACTTGTTGTCCCAAAATTGAACTCCCTTATATCATGACATCCTATGCTCATGATGGATTTTTATAGTACTTAATGGATCACAGTTTCGTTCATTGTGAAATGATGAAGAGCAATCTTTCCTACTTTGTTGCATATTTTAAATATGATAATGAAAGTTGATCAAGCAAACAGGTTTTATATTGATTTAATGCATCAAGAATAGGTTTATCATAAACTTGATCAGAAGTGCTCCATTTTGTTTACATTCCAATCCCTCTTACAACACAAGAGGGAAACATGTTGGGCTCAACCCTTGTGGAAGACACATAATATCCCACATGCCATTAATCAGATAAATAAAAATAGAGCAAAATTTCACCTATACCTACACAAGAAGCAAACATGTTAGAAAAATATGTGCATGTAATAGATGTATTTGATAATACTATTGTTTTCTTGAACATCTATATGATGCTAATTGTTTTAGTGCACATAAGGATTAGAATGTATGTTTATAGATGCATGTGAATATGTTGTTTGATGATCCTTCATTGATCTAACCACACTTTCTCCCTTAGATACAAGCAACTAGGAGTAGAAAGAAAAAAAAAATTGGATGCAGGACAAGCAAAGGATGAAAGATGATAATAGGCAACTCATTTAGGACCAGGACTCGTCATTCAGGCAATGACGGGTCACCTTTCATCATATGTGCATTTTTTTTTGTCTATAAATATATAATATTTTCTTTCTTTTGTATTAAAATAGTTAGTCCCATGACTTGTGTGAGACCCTATACATTTACATGGTCAATAAAGATTACTTTCCTTAAAAATATTTGTGCAATTTTTCCTATATTATATGCATCTGAATAATGCAATCTAGCACTATAATCTTATTTCATGTTTATGCACATGAATGTAATGAAAGAAAAAATAAAGAGGTACCCTTATTTTTCACTTAAAAATCACAAAATATCTACCTGATTGAGCTATTAGCGAAATTAGGTAGCAGGACCGAAGTCAAACACATATCTCCAAGGAATCAGATCTTGCTTTGCTTGATTTATTGGATACTTGAATGCTTGGATGCTTTAGGATCAACAATGCATATTAGCCTTCACAAGATGACATGAACACACATAAGCTTGAACATGATAATAGGATCTTGAATGTTGCAACAAATGACTAAAAAAATTGATCTTGAATGCTCTTGACAATAATATTTTCTCATATGAAATTTACGTCAACTTTAGATGATTTGAATTGATAAAAAGACTTATTTATAGGTATAACGTAGATTTTTGAATTGGATGAATGCTACTACTGCACAAGAACACAAATATCAATCCTAATCTAAATTAAACAACCAAGAACGATTAAAGTATGCATAATTAATCTAAACTAATAAAACCAGAATGATCTCATCGAATATGCGATTACTTCCTCGATTTATCTTGATTGCTCTTCTCCATTTTGATTTTTCAGTATTCTTGCCCTCAAATTTATGTGTTTGATGCAAGCATAACTTCATCGAGTGTCTAAGAAAAATATCGAAGATAAGTTTCTTCTCAAAAGTATAATGATTTCGGGAGGAGGAATAATGATAATGACAAGCCATTTTATAGATTTTGGGTTTTCGAACAATCAACTCAGATTGAAAGAGAGATCAATGAATGAGATTGATGAATGCCATGTGATGTGATTTCTATGTTAGATAGAACATGAGTTAGAACATGAGTCAGAAAACACTGCAGGATAAAGATTAAGTTAGAACGAGAACTTAATCTCGAGTTAAGAGTCTTCAAAAATAGAAGAAACAGACTTTGTATGTCAAAGACAAAGTTAGAAGTTGAAGAATAATGCATTCGAATGCAAACATGAGTTAATTAATTAAATAAAGATATTTAATTAATAAACAGATCATGCATATGAGTTAGAACTAGTTAACTGACTAGTTGTGACAAAGAGTCCTCTCACAGAGATAATCAGATGTTGAATCCGGAGATAACTGGAGAACTGAAAATAGATCTTGAGTCAGAAGGTGAGTGAATGATTATTCAACTGATTGACAAAAGAATGTGACATAAATAAATAAATATGAATTAAATGTTAATTTAACTCAACATTCGAAAGTGAGAGATTCAATTAAATAAATAAAGATCATTTATTTAATTTGACTGTTGAAAAGGTGGAATTGAATAAATTAAATAATAAATATTTAATTATAGATAAAGGGAGTTAAATGAATAATTAAAAAAATATATTTAATTATAGTTGAAATATGACAAAGAGGGTAATTAGTTATGGACATAATTAAACAAATATGATTTATTTAATTAATCAAGGTTGAATAAAGGTTATTATGAATTAATGAATTAATGAAAAAGGAGTATTTAATTAATAGAGGAAATATGTGTTAGAAAGGTAATTAAATAATAAACATTATTTAATCATGACCATGGATAATAGAAAAATATGTCGAAAGTGGTGTTCGCAGGCCTAGACCAATTTTTGGTGTCTACAGTTTGCCCCTCTTTGATACAATGTTGTTACGACGTTGTATCAAAGAAAATATGCCTCGATTGTGCCCCAACATGAAACAGGTTAGGGTATGCCCAAGTGAAAGGGAGAATGACGAGGAGGTAGTGGTATGCCCCCTCGAGAGGATAGGCGGGTTTGAAGAACATGAGCATGCTCTCGAAATGGATAGATAATGGTGGTGAAGATGCAGAAAAGAAGAAATGTTAGCATGGATAATTGAAAAAGAATGGTTATTGATTGAGAAAAATATAATCTTCCATATTTTTCCAATTATGTTATGCCTGCTTTTTATCATCATTGGGTGGGACATGACACAAATGGATAGTACACACTATGATATGAGATAGACCATAGTGTACAAAGTCATCCATCTGTGAAAAAAAGATAGTCATAGACAAGGAGTGTCTTAACTCAGACTAAGGACAAGATGCCCCAATCGTTTTGTCTTAACGAACCACAGACAACAGAAAATAAAAGACGGGTCATGATACATCATTGCTCCTCTAGATCCTTGATAGGACATCCTTGAGGAAACTTGTAACATGACTCAAAAACCAATGTTAAAAAGATAGTTGACAGACAACAGCCAAAGAAAAAGAGTCTCAAGACATCGTTGCTTCTCTAAATCCTTCAAGGGACATCCTTGAGAAAGCTAGTAACCAGACTAAATTCACAAATCTATAAAAAGATAAGAAAAAATAAGATATAAAGTCATAAATCCAAATAAAAGTATGTGAAAAAACTTGATCTTGTGGGATTGTTTGATGTTTGACATATCGTAATGTGAGGGATGACACATACCGCAATAAGATGTTGAGTCTGGTTTTGACTTGGTGACTATCTGTATAAGGCATGACAAATCCTGGTTTCAGAAAAGACACACGTCGTATAAGACATTGGAGCCTGATGACATTGATCCGACAAGCTACATGAGGCTATGACAATTTGACGACGTCTGTTGACAAGAAAGACATATCTTGCTAAGACATAGGTTGATCACTTTGACAATGTGTTTGATGTTGACTTGATGACTGTTTGAGATCTTTTGCCTTGTTTTTGCATGACTTGTTTTGATTCCTTGACTGATTAAAAGTGTGTGTGTGTGTATTGACAGTGTATGACATGAGGTGATACCCTAAAGTATTGAACTAATGCGGCTAAAGACATGCATCTAAGTGAATGTGAATGTGAATGTGAATGAACCCTATTGGATTGACCTAGTGTGATCTCGGGAGCTCATCAATTGATTAGCCTTGCCTACGTTGTACATGCAGAGACCTTGTAGTTCGAGATGACCAATGAATTTGAATGTACAAAGAGTCATGATTTTAATGTGTGTGATACATGACAAACCTAGACTGACCTAATGTCTCAGGGGCACATCGATTGATGGCCTTGCTTATGTCCCAGTCATAGAGGCAACGTAGTTCGACTATGTTTATGACTGACTTAACATGACTGACTTGATAGGATTGACTTGATAAGATTGACTTGACATGATTGACTTGACTCTATTTTTGGGATTTTTTGACATGTTTTGATTTTTTTGGATTTTTCAAGTTTTCTACTATTTTTGAACTTTTTCAGGACATTTTTCAATGGTGGGTTGTGAAAAATGCATGTAAATGATGCCTACACACAAGAATCCAAGGACAACCATGATCTTTCTCTTAGTCAAGCTAAAAACCAATTACCAGGAGATGATGATGATGACGTTGTTTGACATGGGAAGGACACATCCTGAAACAACGTGAGGATGACAATAACGTGACTTAAGGATCAAGGTTTGCAGCAAGGCGAGAAAGAAAGCCAAGGAATGTTTTGGATGATATGTTAAAATGCCTAGAAAGATTGTATGGATTGGGCTTGTCGCATTTGGAATGACTTGGATAGGACTAGATGGGATGATGGAAGGATGTTGGATTAAAATCCTTAGATGGTTGACAAGGGAAACCAAGATAGATATATGTATAAAAATATGATGGGTGGTGTTGGTAAAAGATAGGAGACATGAGGATTATGGATGGGATCATTATCATTTGGTCTCCAAGGACAATGTTGCATAGGGATAATGAAGCTATGAAGGTAATGATAGGATGTTTCATGGATAGTGTACGACCAAAGGATAGTCATGTCAAAAGTTTTCCCAAAGCATGATTTATGTTTGTACCCCAGTCCTTATCAAGATCAAGGTAGGTGGGAAAATGGATGGGAATGATAGGGCTTAAATGGATAGATGGAAATGTCATAAAAATTGCCATTCGAAGGGTATGGGAGATGAGACAACTTGTCCCCAAGTGTAAATATCCACATAGATAATTGCTCTTACACATGATGCCTTTTTACCAGGTTTTCATCATGGTACTTATCCAAAGCGCCATAAGAATGGTTTTCACTATTGGACAAAAATATTCTCTTTACTATTTTCCAATTTTTATTTTTTTTTGTGGTGTCACCATGACGCCTGTTTGCCAAGTTTTCATCAAGGTAACAATTTTTTTCAAGATTTTCTTGATACTTTAGATGATCACTGATTGTGTTGAATCCATTGATGGTGCTGATGTAGACACTGGAGGCATGATATGCCAATAAGGACCTTTATGAATTAGTTTTCTTGTTAGGATCATAACACTTGCATACAATTGATCGATTTCATTGTGATCCTTGGTGATATGAGAGTTGGCCTTATCAGAATACGCACAACGCGATAGAGTGCCATGAGAGTCCTTACAATAAAGAGTTGCTACCAAGATGCAATGCATTTGTGACATGGGATTTTTGGACTTTAGACAAGATGTTGGATTATGACGAATGATGATAAATGTGGGGGGATTTTTTAGAAGTTTAGATGAATCACTTTTTATTTTCCAAACTTGGGATGTTAGATGACAGAGTTTGGAATTTTGATTGGGATAGCATTTGGAACCAAAACTTTTATATGTCTTATTTGATGACCATTTTAAAGGAGGTGGACATTTATTATATGTGGGAATCCTCTTTTCTTGTGGCTCCACATTTTGATTGACTTTTGGATTTGAAGTATTTTCTTTGCTTGATCCATTTTTCTTTGGGATCCATTTTAACTTCATTTGTCCACTCAGATTTTTGACTGATTTGATGGCCTTTGACATTTGATTTTGAACTTTGGATTTGTAATAAATTTATTTTCGTTGGTTCCAAATAGAAGGTTTATTCATGTTGGAATGATGGTTTATGGTGTGGATGGAAGGAGTGTTGGCAGAAATCTTATGGTAAGAACTACTCATGGCCCCCATTTTGATGTTTGTATCGGATAAAGTTTCCCCCAATATCAAGGAGGTACCACTAACATCATTAGATTCTTTGACTGATGAATAACCAAGACCCTGATGTCTAGGATTTTCTTGAAGTTGTATTGGTTCTCAAATTCCTTGCTCATGTAGGCCTAGTCCTTTTCCTTGATACTGCATGTTCTGACAGATTTTGTTTGCAATGGGGTATTTTTTGTTTTGAAAAACAAGATGTTAGCCCATCATTGTGTATGTAGACACTGTCACTTGAAATCTTCTCTTTTGCAAGAAATACTACTCTGACAAATATAGATGATCCTATCTGATAAGATGTTGTAGCTTTGTTAACATGTCGGATATATTTCTGATTAACATCTTTGGTTTGATTTTGTGAAACATTAGATTATGACTGTTCTTCAAAAGATATCAGTGCTTCCATGTCGATGTAGAAAATGTCCTTATGGTCATTATCATGGAGTCCAGTGAAATTTTTAGCTATAGCTTGATCATTTGAAAATATGTCTAGTGTAGACGACTCTCATTCTGGAGGAAGATCATCTATGTTTCCAAAGGAGGCAAGTGTCTCATTTTGGGAAATGGCAGTGTTCAAAATTTGGGTAGGATCAACCTCAAATGTTTGATCATGAATGGCATAAAGGTCGATGAGCAGATCATTTTGGATTTCTTGATCAATGGTAGTGTCTTGGTCAAAGATAGGTTTGTCTTGGATGACTTGATTGGGAATGAAATCTTGATCAAGGATAAATGTACTTTGGTTGCCATGATTATCTAGAAGGACTTCTTGGATAGACCTAAATATAGGTCATGGGATGGACTATGTTGATCTTGACATGAAGGTGAAGCCATGATGTCATGCTTTGGACTTTCTTTTTGACATGTATCCTCAAGTGTAGGCAATGGGATGTGATTTTGGAGACCATGAATAAATGTATTTTCATGACTAAATGTAGGTTGGGATGGAGTGAGTAGGAATGGATTAGTGGATGATGAACTAGGATGGGATGTGGAGGCTTGGAATGGTTTGAGGGATGATGGACTAGGATAGGGTGTGGAGGCTTGGAATAGACTAGTGAGAGGTTGGTTGTCCTTGTCAAGGTTAAGGTAAGGGTGATTAATGGATGTTTGTTGTAGATTAATGGCATGGATTGTGCTAAGAGAAACTTGATAATGAGGGTCGATGGATGGAAGACTAGATTTTATGGGTTGTTGATAAGAGGGATATGTGGGTAGTTGATCATGGGTTGAAGTTGATTGGGATTTGGATTGGATAAATTTTCTTTTGAAGTCTATGGCTTGTTGGTATTGGCCCATGCGGAGTTATTGGTATTCAACTTGACTAGAAAGCATATCAAGGTGAACGAAAGACATGGTGGTGGATGGGAATGCAAATGATATGGAATTATGTCTATAAATGATATGATTTCTAGTCTATGTTTTTTTTTTGGGTTTTCTAACAATAAAAGATGTTGTGAAAACGATTTCTAAAATGACATATACTAAGATGACATATGATAGGACAAACAATATGCAAAATTTTGAGTAGACTATGATGGTAAATGATTCTAAAATGGGTATAACCTACCACCTATGGAATAAATGCATGCAATGATTTGCATTTGACCAAGGAACCTAATTGTAGGACAAGGACAATTGACAAGGTGAATTTTCCAAGCTAGACTATTGAGCTAAAAAGATTCACTAAAGGATTAAAGTGACTAGGTTCAATGATTGTGACAAACTGGAACATGAGCGTATCCAATGATGAGGAAAGTTATCTATTCTGTGAAATGCAATTTCCTAGGAAGTATTTATATGCATGCAAATTAGGATGACTATGACTAAGATGTTGACTGTGACTAAGGCGTATATGACACCTAATGATACAAGGTTTTGAGCAAAAAAATTCCAATTTTTTTCCAAGGTTGAGCTTAAGAAACTAGAAGCGAAAGTGACAATGATATTTCAAACTCAGTTTGCGGTTTTCAAAGTTTTCTGTTGACAATCAAATGTGGTTCACCTAATAGTTGCGGTTCAAATTTTGACAGATGTGGTTTACTATGATGTATGCGGTGATTTGAAAAATGCTCGTTTCGGACATTGACAGAGTTTGGAATTTTTGACAGATGTGGTTTAGTTTATAACATATGCGGTTTTTCAATACGCATGTGGTTTTTCTGACAGATGCGGTGTTTTCTATGAAAAATGCGGTTTTGCAATACACATGCGATTCTAAATATGGACTATGTAAACTTGAATTTTTTGATAGACACTTGCGGCTTGAAAATTGACAAATGTGGCTTGCATGCACACATGTGACAATTGCGGCTCGTAATATCTAGACTGTGGAAAGTGAATTTTTTTGATAGACACGTGTGGATTTTCCCCTAAAAAATGCGACTCGCTAAGACAAATGTGGTGTTTAAACTAACAGTTGTGACTCAATTTTTGACAGTTGAAGTCTTCCCGAAAGTTTTTTGACTTACTCCGTTTGTTGATCAATATTTTTGATGAATACAACAAACATAAGCATATAAAACAATGTATTTTCATTTTTTGATGATGGGACTATTAAGACTCGAAAAACATTTACAACCTAGGCTTTTTGGACAATACTTGCTGAGTTCTTACTTGGATTTCTCCAGCTACACATATTTATGGCGGATGACTAGTAGCTTGACCCCACTGGCTCCCTCCATGGAAATCACTTATACGGGGCAACCAAGCTATTGTACCCATGAAACTCCCATGGCATACATCTCATCTCCACACATAAACCGTAAGAATGTAAGATGGCTTCACAGGGCCAACCCTACTGCGCCAACAAGTAGGTAGGATTTTGGTAAATCTGCAACAAGGTGATTAATAAGGGCATTTTGTTCGTGGGGCACTATCCAACATCGGTGAGAGTCCATTTATGTCCATCTCATCGGAATAGTGTGCATGATTCTTGGGCTTTCCCCAAGAATCCACTTTTATATACCGGCTGGAAGTCGCTTAGCGTCTAGCATGCTACCGGTCTGAGTCGTCTTGGGGTGAGTACTTTTTCCCACCAAGACAGGCCCAAGTTCTAGAGTTGGTAACCATTTCTCTTGCACCCAGGATCGCACGAATGCTCAAGGGGAGAGGATACTTCGGTGTACCAAATCGTAAGCGTGACAAATATGTGCTTTTGCACCAAACAAAGAAGACAGTAATTCTTTTTATTCCAAACGACAGTTATCTATCTACCAAACAAAAAGCATGATAAATAAATAAAGTCAAAGGCATTAGGTCCTACATGTAAATTGATAAGTAGTTCATTGTTCTTGTCTTCGGCTTTCATCCTGTAGAAAATATTGTTTTTGGTTTATCATTCTTCTATGCTTCATCCTACAAAAACTAAGTTAACTCCTCTAACATAGCTGCAAACAAAACATTAATAAAAACAAGATAAAAAACAACAATGATTAGAGATGAAAGATGGAATGTGTGCACCTAGAATTTCTTTAGCTCCAAATTCTTTGTCCTCTTGATCCAATGTGTGCTTTGAAGTGTTTTTTTTCCTACAAATTCACAAACCCAACAAAGCAAAAACCCTAATAGCTAGTCAAGACAAATCTGATTTTTGGAAATATTTTTGATAGTAAAAATAAAAATACAGAGAACAGACCCATACTAAAATTTCAAGAGCTTTCCAAAATGTAAATAAATATGAAAGATTGTCTATTTTGCACCTGAAAGTATTTTTTTATGAAAAATCATAAACAAATTATTAAAAATTCAAAACACATCCAAAAAATCTGATTTTTTCACTGAGGTGTCTAACATAATTCCAAATCTGCAAAAAAATAATTCGTGAATAGATCTGCAACGGTTTGTGAGATTCAAGCAAATATTTGTAAAACCTTAATTTTTAAAGATCTTTTGTTTGACTAATAATATTTTATCCAAATTTAAAACCTAAAGAACATACCCCTATTTAAATTCAAATATTTTTCCAGAAATGTAAACATATCCAAAAAGTTTGAAAATTTTCTCTCAAAATTGATTTTTTATGAAAAATAACAAACAAAATTATAAAAAATTCAAAACATCTCTAAAAAATCTGATTTTTTCCATGGAAGCTTTTGATAATGTCATCTACTTGGAAACAAAGTTTTCATGAAAATATATGTAGCCTTTTGAAAGTTATATTTGAATATGTCGGGTTCACCAAATGTAACATCAAATTTTTGAATCTGGATTAGAGGTATCTGCAAACTAGAATAAACAATGTTAATCTTAATCTAACCAATATTTATCTAAATCAAACAACAAAGAATGAGGAAATAAACATAATAAAACTAAAAAAATTAATGGAAAGCTCTCACTAAATATGCATTCACTCCTTCGAATTATCTTGATTGCTCTTCTCCATTTTTATTTTTCAGTATTCTTGCCCTCATATTTTGGAATTGGATGAATGCTACTGCTGCAGAAGATCACAAATATCAATCCTAATCTAAATTAAACAACCAAGAATGATTAAAGTATGCATAATTAATCTAAACAAATAAAACCAGAATGATCTCACTGAATATGCGACTACTTCCTCGATTTATCTTGATTGCTCTTCTCCATTTTTCTTTTTCAGTATTCTTGCCCTCAGATTTATGTGTTTGATGCAAGCATAACTTTTTCGAGTGTCTAAGAAAAATATCGAAGATAATTTTCTTCTCAAAAGTATAATGATTTTAGGAGTAATGATTTTGGGAGGAGGAATAATGATAATGACAAGCCATTTTATAGATTTTGGGTTTTCAAACGATCGAATCAGATTGAAAGAGAGATCGATGAATAAGATTGATGAATTCCATGCGATGTGAGTTATGTGACAGATAGAACATGAGTTAGAACATGAGTCAGAAAAGACTGCAGGATAAAGATTAAGTTAGAACGAGAACTTAATCTCGAGTTAAGAGTCTTCGAAAATAGAAGAAACAGACTTTGTATGTCAAAGACAAAGTTAGAAGTTGAAGAATAATGCATTCGAATGCAAAAATGAGTTAATTAATTAAATAAAGATATTTAATTAATAAACAGATCATGCATATGAGTTAGAACTAGTTAACTAACTAGTTGTGACGGAGAGTCCTCTCGCAGAGATAATCAGATGTTGAATTCAAAGATAACTGGAGAACTGAAAATAGATCTTGAGTCAGAAGGTGAGTGAATGCTTAGTCAACTGATTGACAGAAGAATGTGACATAAATAAATAAATATGAATTAAATGTTAATTTAATTCAACATTCGAAAGTGAGAGATTTAATTAAATAAATAAAGATCATTTATTTAATTAGACTGTTGAAAAGGTGGAATTGAATAAATTAAATAATAAATATTTAATTATAGATAAAGGGGGTTAAATGAATAATTAAATAAATATATTTAATTATAGTTGAAATATGACAAAGAGGGTAATTAGTTATGAACATAATTAAACAAATATGATTTATTTAATTAATCAAGGTTGAATAAAGGTTATTATGAATTAATGAATTAAAGAAAAAGGGGTATTTAATTAATAGAGGAAATATGTGTTAGAAAGGTAATTAAATAATAAACATTATTTAATCATGACCATGGATAATAGAAAATTATGTCGAAAGTGGTGTTCGCAGGCGTAGACCAATTTTCGGTGTCTACAATAGGTGTTTATCTAATTTCCCAAAATTCAAATTATAAAAGTTAACAATTGCATATGGAATTTGAATCCTTAGAATACCACCAAAAACATATTTAAAAATGGGTCATGGCACTTAAGGAGGACCCATAAGTCCAGGACACACATTCTCAAATGTGATCTAATTATTGATTATTTCAATTAAATAAAGTTCCCCCTTTTAGAAAATAGGAAAATAAGGCTTTAGAATGCATGATTTGGAAAATTAGAAACTTAATTAAGTCCAATTAATTAAGGGACCCAAACATAGTGTGAAATTTTAAAGGTATATAATTTTCTACACTACAATTCAAAACATCGCATTTGTCAAACTTTAAGTTGCAATTATTTTTGTCACACAATTGTTGAGTTTTGTAACACATTTGTTATAGTTATGTGATGCAATTGTTAGTTTTTGTTCCACATCTATGTATGTTTTGTACCACATATGTTTATTCCTTTCCGCATATGTTACATAGATAAATTAGGGTTATTTTGGAAAGTACATAACTCATACCTAATTTTACACACTAACTATTGACATTTCATGCTATCCTTTGATGACCCATCATTGATAATCAATTTAAGAGATCCTACATGGGTTATCTTGCATGCATTCTCCTTGAAGGGTCCTAAAATTGGCTAAGTCTTGGTGTTTCGAGCTTTGTGGTTTTTTCTTCCCTTCATACTCACATGCCTTCATCACTCCCACTCCTTCTTTGCCTTTCATTTTCTACTAAGTGTTTCAGGTTTTGGCCATCGACCTTACCCTTTAACCCTTACTGCTTCCCTTTGGTAATCCTTAAGCCTTTCCCCCAATCACCAAAGTCTTGAAGAGGCTTTTCAAGATATCTAAGTCTTGATTTGTCAAACTTCGGGGGTCGAGCTTACCTTTTATAACTTTCCATCTCTTCATCTCAGGAAGTAAGCCTTCCTCTTGATCCCCAACCCCCAAAATCTTGTCTCTGGCTTTCAGGCATTAGAATTTCATCTTTCACCTTTCTTCCTTCTCACTTTCTCCTTCCTTTGAAAATTCAACTAAGTTTCAGGTTTTCGAACTTCGAGCTTCGGCCTCATCCTTTACCTCTTACCTTTCTTCAGTAAGATGTAACTCTTCTCTTTGATCCCCGATGGCTCCTTTTGAACTTCGGCCTTCAGTCTTCCCTTTTATCCTTTTTTCATTTGCGATAAGGCATAAGCCTTCTTCCTAACCTCTAAAGCCCGAAAAGGGTGATCCTTCTAGACTTCATGATTCACTCCTTCGACCTTCTCTCTTCTTTTCTTTTGGTATGCAGTATGGTGAACTCCCGAGGTCTAATCACCGATGATCTAATGCCAAGATGTGCATAAAGTATGAAGCAAACCCAAATATTGATCCTCGATCAAGGTTCTCTTTTTTGTAGCTCCAGAACATTTAATGCATTGCAAAGGTTTTCTTTCGAGCCTAACGCCCTAACCTTTCAGTGGTTTTGACGTCTTTTTCTGGGCGATGCCATTAATATTCGAACCACCTTCTAAGAGGCTTGTTTTGATTTTTGGACTTCCAAGATGAAATTTATTGCTACCCTAACTTCTGAAAGTGGATTTTTTGGGTGCATATTCCCATTTATTGTGGATTATTGACCTTTTCTGATGGATCCATGACCCAATCATGATTTTCACTGGATGGCTCCATTCTTTCACGCACAAACTTCATTATAAACCCTAGTTAGGGTTAGGGTTTGATTTTTGGTTCCAATTTATGTTTAACTATAAAGATAAGAAATATTTTCATTTATAGGGTTTTTCCTTTGGATCCTTCAAGGTTTTTCTTTGGCATATCTGTGCATTTTTGCATCTTTGCAATTGTAAAGATTGGATTTTTGCCTCTACATTAATGAAATTGGTCAAGCTTTCCTCCTCTCAAATTTTTTATATTTGTGTAAGTTCATTACCTGTATATCTAAGTGTTTGTTCTCTCTTTCCATGCATGTGTGTTTGAGTTAAATTATTTATAGTTGTTGCTTCAGAATATTCTTTTCCTTCTAGCACCCAGTCAAACCTTAACCTCCATGCTTTCCTTTGGGAATCGACCAAATAGAGATTTATGTGAGTCCCCTGGTCCTTCTTTAATGTGTTATGCAATCCTATCTAGGAAGAAACAACTTTCCATCTTGGTGTACCACCTCCATTTCCCTTTCATGTTTCTCCTTCTTCCCCTTTTCCCCTGTGAGTTGTTAGAGTAGGATAGTGGTAGGTTTTCATGTGTTGGGTTGGACCAACACATTGCACTTGGATTGAAAGAGAAAAATATGGCATTCTCTAAATATTTAACCTCATACACACAAAGGTCTCACACCTTGAGGTTGTTTCCATTGTCATTGGAATGTTGAACTTTGTGTTCAACAGGGTAAAATTTCATGTGACAATAGTTTTTGGCACATCCGGTGGGACTAATTTCTCTTTGTTGAAGAATTTGGTGTTTTCTTCAATGCATCTTGCCTTTTGCAACATATTTTCAAACACCATGGGACTACAACATCATTTGGGTGACTTTATTGGTATGCACCCAAAATCTTTGGTTGGGAATTCATCTGATTTCCTCTCATATTTTCAAAGTGTTTCTTATCTTTTCCATGCTTAAACATGTCAAGTTTTAATGAAAACCACATGTATACTCCCCCATTTCATGAAAATGCAATTTCCTCTCTTCCCAATCAGCCATATCAAGATGGTTATGCCCCCCTTTCACTTCACATTACCCTATTGTTGTGGGTTCTCAATCTTATCAAAATGCTTACCACCTACCCCCTACTCAATCTTCTTGGACACCTACACTCAAAACAAGATGAGCTTGTCCATCAAGCTCACTATCCACAACAAAAAAACATAGAAGCTCAATGGAGGTAAGAGAAGAAATTGGAGGCATAAAGAAGGAAGTAACAAGAAGAGTGTACAACAAGATAAGATGTTACTGGGAAAGAGCAACTTAGAATTGCCCTTGATCTAGCACAATTCCCTGATACTCAGGCAACCCTTTGTCTACCTAGTTTCAAACACCTCCATCAATTCTAGAACAAATTGCTAAGGAGGTAATAAATCATATGTTTGTAAGTTTGAAGAACCCTAACAAATGTCTTGAAATTTCCATTAGCCCTCCTTTTGTTCCAGAACAACCTATTGTGCAAGAGGTATGCAAGCACAATTTTTTTAGTTTCAATAATCCTAATCAACCTCTTGAAACTCCTATTGAACCTCCTATGCATTCAACAAATCCTTGAGGAGGATCAAATTTTTTCTCCTATTGAGAAGCCCCTTCTAGAGCTTCAACAAGATCTCCAATGGTTTTCTAACCATTTTGCTCCCTCTATTGCAGTTTCACTTTGTAAAGGTGGACCTATGGTATGGGATCCAAGCTAGTCAGAGGAACAAAAGGAAAATATTCCAAGCTAGGGGTGAGGAAGTGGTTGTTCAAGAGCCTTCATTTTCTCTAATATATGAGTGTCTTGATATGATGCAAGAAACAATTGAAGATGACCAGTTGCAACAAAAAGGCACTAAACAGGTAAAGAAAATTGATGCAATAGAGGAATCATTCCTCTCATTTGATGCCCTCTCTTATTTTGTTGAAGATGAGGAGGATAGATCAAATATACCTACATCAATAAAATCCTCTAAGCAGCTTGGTTCCAACATGGTGGATGAAGACAACTCCATGGTTTTGGAGCAGCAACAATAGACATGTTAATCCCCTACTATTGTGGATGAAGATCCCCAATCTATTGAAGTTTTCAATTATGAGGTGGAGGTCCTCTTTTAAGATGTTATAGAAACCTTTTGTTTAGGTTTAAACAAAAAATCATCACCCCTAGAAGATGAGCTTTGTGGGCACCAACATAGGAGTGAAGGGGCAACAAAGGATGTGGCTGACATTACATGCCAAGAGTTTGTTTGTATTGCAGCCAGTTGCTAAGAAGAAATCAAAACAAAGAGATAATCTGAAGAATTGAGTTCTTCACCTCAAGTGTGTCACAAACCTGAGGCATGTGTTGATGAAGTGTGCACAAATATATGTAATTATGATGTATGTTGGTTTTTTGTTGTCCTTGAATGTAGCAACATTGAATATGAGGTCTTCATTCAAGATGATGATGTGACCTTTGACACTAGGGATAATGTGATTGAAATAGAATGCTTCACATGGGACCAACATGTTGAAAAATCCACCATTGAGCAGCCATACATCTGCCTGGAGAGTGATGCTCCCATTGCTCAATTTGAAAGTATGCTTGATCTTCAATTTTTTTTATTTGAGGTGCATGAAGAAGATATTATTTGTGCAGATCAAAAAATAGGTTTGACATATTTTACATCACCATTTGAGCTGGAAACATTCCCTTTTTTTCTCAATTCATGTAATGAGGAGGTCAGTGGTGATAGTATTGGCCTATCCTTTTGTGAGGTGATTTCTCTTCCCTCTGCATAAGGTTTTCTCTTGTTTGTTGACCTATCTTCATAGAGTTTCACCCCTGTTGTTGTATGTTCACTTGAGGCACCAAAACCAGATGACTCTGACACTTGCATCATATGGTTCCCTTGCAATGGAAAATTCTATAATAAAGTGATCCTCCACCTTGCAGGAATTTTATGTAGCTCCATGCATGTTGGTAATGGTTTTCATTGGTTGCAGTTGGGTGAGGTCTGCAACTATGGTTTTAGGGAGATCAACTCCTTAAAAAGGTTCATCTTTGATAGAGGAAAATTTCCATTTTTTTCTTTCTATTAGTTGAATTACATATTGTAAATGTATTAATGTCCATGAAGTGCCTTTGCACACCTTGTATTCTCCTTAAGGGAATTTATGTTCCTATTTTTTATGCTTTTCTCCAAGTGCGGGCCTATACATGTTTTTTTTTCCCCCTTAGGAGGCCCAAATGTGAAGTTTTACCCTCATGACTTTGTGCCCAATGGACTGATAAGGCCTTTGGATTCCATGATTATCAGGAAATCATCTCATATAAATCACCATAAATGTTGACATTTCATGCCACCCTTTGATGACCCATCATTGATAACCAATCTAAGAGATCCTACATGGGCCATTTTGCATGAATTCTCCTTGAAGGGTCCTAAAATTGTATAAGTCCTTATTTTTTAGGCTTTTTGGTTTTCAGTTCCCTTCATACTCGCATTCCTTCTTCATTACTCCCACTTCTTCTTCTTTGCCTTCCATTTTTTGCTAAGTGTTTTAGGTTTCAGCCATTGACCTTACCCTTTAACCCTTACAACTTCCCTTTGGTAAGCCTTAAGCCTTACCACCGACCACCAAAGTCTTGAAGAGGCTTTCCAAGATGTCTAATTCTTGATTTGTTGGACTTTGAGGGTCGAGATTACCTCTTATCACTTTCCATCTCTTCATCTTAGGTAGTAAGCCTTCCTCTTGATCCTCGATCCTCGAAATCCCATCTCTAGCTTTCATGCATCAAAATTTCATCTTTCACCTTTCTTCCTTCTTACTTTCACTCCTTCCTTCAAAAAATTTACTAAGTGTAGAGTTTTTGGACTTCAGGATTTGGCCTCATCCTTTACCTCTTACCTTTCTTTGGTAAGAGGTAACTCTTCTCTCTGACCCCTAATGGCTCCTTTCAAACTTCGTCCTTCGGTCTTTCCTTTTACCCTTTTGGCATTTGCGATAAGGCGTAAGCCTCCTTCCAAACCTCTAAAGCCCAAAAAGGGTGAGCCTTCCAGACTTTGACATTTTTTCCTTACACCTCTCTTATTTTCTTCTGGTATACAATATGGTGAACTCCCAAAGCCTAATCATTGATGATTCGATGCCAAGATGTGCATAAAGTATGAAGCAGGCCCAAAGCACAATCCCCAACAAAGGTGCTCTTTTTCATAGCTCCAGACCATTTAATTCATTGCAAAGGTTTTCTTTCGAGCTCGACGCCCCGACCTTTCAATAGATTTGACGTGTTTTCTAAGCGACGATATTAATGCTCGAATCAACTTCTGAGTGGCCTATTTTGATTTATGGACTTCAAGAATTATATTTATTGCTCCCCTCACTTCTACAAGTGGATTTCATGGGCGCTCATGCCCATTTATTACAGATTATTAACCTTTACTGATCGATCCATTCCCCAATCATGATTTTCATGAGATGTGTAGTGTTCTTTAATCAGCTTTATAACTAGGAACATGAATTCCTTTACTTAGGGATTGAACATCACAACCAACAGTCATAACCTGCTAAAGAACCTCATTTAATCATCAACCCAGGGACGTAAACTTGAAATGGGTCAACACAATATATGCACTAATCACCTTTTCCAGACATGTATGATTTCCTAAGATGCTTTATACTAGAATTTGAATTACTGGATAACTTGATTGGAAATGAAAATTGAAAGATAAAACTACTCTACATCTAGTGGTTGTAGGAACAATTGACAGCTCTGTGTTTCTATCAGCTGCAAGAATAGTCACATTAACCTCTATGAAAGGAAGTGCAACTATTCTAACTTGCAGAATGAAAGTATGGACAGTTCCCTAAGTGGGCCCCCTTAGGTAATGCCAAAAGTAGACAACAGATTAGGCAAAAAACTTCATAAACTTTATTGATTCAAGGTAGACAAGTACATAGCACGCAATCTCTTGACTATATTTCTGAAACTGAAAATGTGTTACAACAGCAATCTTCCAGCCCATTCTTTGAAGGAAAATGGGATATTTATTGAAACTAAATCCAACTACTACCAAACCTTCCCTTAAAAAATGGGAAGTCTTTATTACATTTAACTAACTTAGTAAAGAGGTGGATGGATATGAAAGAACTAAGTCAAATCAGTTCATCAGTCTTAAAGTGCCATCATACTAGATTTATGTGCCATTAAGACACCTGAGCTAGATTTATGAAACACTCCCCTTGCATGGCGGATGAGTTGAAACTACCTCCCTAGTATTTTGTTGTTCAACCAGTCTTCTTTGATTTGGTCTTCTATCCTTCAAGTGGGACTTGAATTCCTTCCTCCAATTATAGTACCTACAAAATATCATGCCAGCTATTCCTGAGGTAGCAAGTTAGTTCAACACATTCAACCTTTAAGACAATCCATCACTTTATTTATACATTCATTAAGCATTAAACTAAGGCAAACATTATTTCAGACATGGTTGCAGGAAGGGTTTGTCATCACACCAAGTCATAAGGCATTCATCAAACTAATAAATTTTTTTAAGGTGATACTCATGGAAAGGTTTAGCATAATATAATTTTTATATTAAGCATAAAAAGTTCATGTCTTGTCCCATAATCAACACTGAATATTTGTTTTAGCATAGTAAAAAGCATATAAGTATTTGTAAGAGTATGATCTAAATGTGCCAAAAACATGGCTCATCATTCCCCTCAACCAACTAGTTGTTGGACCCTTCAGCAAGTCTAGCATTTCTTCTGACAAATTCTCTCAAATCAGCATTCTGCTGTTGTCCACACTCTCCATGCTGGAAACTCCAGAAGTGATCTCGCATTGCCTCCAGCCTTTTCCATTTGTTATCCTTAGAAATCTTGTTATATATGTTCTTATCCCCCTGCATAGCCAGTAATGGCCATAGGAGAATAGGTGGTTGCATAACCAAGGGTAACCAATTCTCCCTTTTTGTCCTAGCATTCCTCATGTATCTTTCTGCCCTTTTGGTTGTTGCATACAAGGCATTGGGAGTGTGTGGTTCTGTCCTTTTTAATTGAAATGGAAGATGTTCCCATCTGGTTTGAATGTGCAGGGTTACAACATTAAGATCATTGTTTATAATTTGGGAATATTGAGAAAATACCTCTTGTCTCAAAGGCTCAATCAGTGGCCTGGCTCTTTCATCTCTCCACAATTTCTTCCAATCAAAGTAAATACCCATTCCATTTCTAGATTCATTCCTCATGGATAATGGCATATTGACTTCATCATGCATATGACTATCAAATTGTTCCCCCTTGCTTATCTCATTGGTGATCCAGGAGATCAGAGCGCTGATATGAATTTCACCAACATAACATAGGGGATTTCATTCCTTATCTTGGGATACAACCAAATTGTGTAGATAAAATTCACATAGGAGGTTCCTGATGTGTAGAGGTGAATCTTTGTATGCTTCATAAAATTCTTCTAGGGTATCTAAAGAGGGGTTTTTACCTTTCCAGATTCTAATAAGTTGGAAGTTCAAATACAACTCCTTGAGGTACATGGCATAGACAGACAAAGCTGCTCGACATTGCATTAGTCATGGAATAAACTCTACCACCTAGTTGAGAGTGTCATTTAAGTTAGCAATTTCCAAATTCTTATTCTGGATTATCCTTTGCAATCACTCAATTTCAAGTGCAGAAGAAGTATGTTGTTGTTTGAGTTCTTCAAAACATGTCATTCTTGCAACAAAGTTCGTGACATGGAGCGGAGGTCTATGGTTATAGCTTACTACAGGTGACCCCTGTATTTCTTTAGTTACATCCACTTTTCCTTGTTCTTCTTCTCCAATTACCTCTGTATTATTTGATTGTTCAGAATTTTCTTGTCCTAAAGTACCATCCTGTTTCCAACCCACCTGTTCTTCCAGAGCAGCAGATATCTCGTCAATCATGCCAATGCTTTCATCCTCTTTTTCTTATGGGAACACAATGGTTACCTCCTCCTTTTTAACACATTCAATTCCCTCCTGTAGTTGCTCTACAATGGTAGCCAATTCATCTAGGTGAGCTCCTTTAGGTGTACTCACAACCTCCTCAATAATAGGCTCTCCTTCTCCTAGTACAGGACTAGAAGGGTCTGAAGTTGGTGGTGCGGCTGGAGTAGCATCAAATGATTGGTGGGTTGCCTGGTTTTGGAGCCTAGAGCTCCTCCTTATGGAAGTAGGAATTATCTTATGATTTTTGGAGGGATTTTCTATAGGAATAGAGAAGGTTTTCTTTTGTTTTCATTTTATAGGTTTAGAGGTTGCCACAATGGGTTTCTTCCTTTTCTTATCCTCAGAAGAAGGCTCAGGATTTTTGATAGGGTTTTGTGTCGGTTGCTTGGAAGTTTTTTCAGAAAGAGGAATGTCATCCTGTGAATCGGATGATTCCTGAGTAGGGGACATAGCAGCAGAGGTCTAGCCTATGGACTGGGAGGTTCGTTGTTTGAAGGTAAGAGGTTCCCCTCTAGGTCCAACATTTTGAATTTTAGGGTTGAAATTGACAATGAATTCCTCCCAGGTCATTCCTGATGCATCTTGAGAAGATTTTTCAACAAGTAATTTAATAAGGCAGTAGTGAGATACAGAGTTAACCCTACCCTTTTTAAATTCAGTAGCACTATTGGAAAACAAATTGTAAAGGAAGTTGGGAATATTCATCAACAATCCATGGCGTAAATGAGACAAAATTTTGAAGTGATGAGAATGCAGGACTGAAATCCTACCTTCACAGGTTATGTATTTGATTGTATATCCCATCGGTGATGCCCAGTCCTGCGACATAATCATCCTTTGTTCACCTTGCTTATCTACCCATAGAGGAGGGTCATTTAGCCAAGTAAACTCTGCCCTGGCGCTCTTTGCATCCCTTCCTCTAGGAAATGGCTCTTCGACTTGAGGTAATCCCGTTATCTCATAAATTATGTCAATTGATGCATTCACCGTTATACCTCTAACTTTTGCTTCCCTGTCTTGAAATGTCCTTGTGAACTCCTCTGCAATATCTACATAAAAAAATATGAGCTTCAGGAAGTAATTGAGCCATCCATATTTCTTGTATGGCGGCACATGCAGCACATCCTACAACAGGATGTTATGGTCTGTAGGCTCGTGCTGAATTGGCTGACCTCCCATTTCCTTAACTCTTTGTAATTAAATGCTTTAAGCAATACTCACCAGGCTTCCCAAACTGAACTTCTTGTAACCCAATTCTTCAGTACTCTGCCTCTCCCCTCAACTAAAACTTTTGAACCACTCTTCAAAAGTTGTAGGAAAATAAGGAAAAGCAATTCGATCATGCAATCTTATTGAAGGAGAGAGAAATCATGGATAAACATAATACATTTCGGTTTATTATTGCAGGAAATAAATGTTGTTTGATCATGAATTGCAGATTTCAAATATCTGGGGTTCATGACAACTGACGGGACAAAGCTTGTGGCGGCGGCAATAATGACGTGGTGGATAGTTATGACTTAGAGAAACGTGCTCAATTGTATGGAGAAGCAGAAGGAAATGGCAACCATATAGGAAATTTGTTTGTGATAATTAATACTAAATTAAATGTAATAAATAAAACAGTCTTAAAGTGAAGTGGAGCTCACCTAGATAGAATTGTCGTAATTACCTGATGTGATCTCCCTCTTCATTGCAATATATGACACGGAAAAACGTGGATGATATGGAGATTGACAGGTGGATGATGTGGTAGTAAGAGTGTGAGTGGACGGATGACGGATGAAGTGATTGAATGGAATGGGGATATGGTGGATGATCCCTTTATTATGACAGTTGCATGTACTTTTATGCATGGCCTGGGGAATTGAGTCGAGACTCAATTCCTTTGGCTGCAAGATCAATGGCCTCCTACACTATTTTGAATTGGCTCAAAAATTATTTCTTGTCAATGGGCTTATAGTAAAGTTTCAGGCGATGCCCATTGACTAATAGCTTGAATCGGACCTCATCAATGGTCCTCAATTGTACAACACCATTTGTGAACAACTAGGAACATGAATTCCTTTACTCAGTGATTGAACATCACAACCAGCAGTCATAACCTGCTAAAGAACCTCATTTAATCATCAACCCAAGGACGTAAACTTGAAATGGGTCAGCACAATATATGCACTAATCACCTTTTCTAGACATGCATGATTTCCTAAGATGCTTTATACTAGAATTTGAATTACTGGAAACAACTTTACTAGATAACTTGATTGGAAATGAAAATTGAAAGATAAAACTGCTTTGCATCTAGTGGCTGCAGGAACAGTTGACAGCTCTGTGTTTCTATCAGCTGCAAGAATAGTCACATTAACCTCTATGAAAGGAAGTGCAACTATTCTAACTTGCAGAATGAAAGTATGGACAGCTCCCTAAGTGGGGCCCCTTAGGTAATGCCAAAAGTAGACAACAAATTAGGCGAAAAACTTCATAAACTTTATTGATTCAAGGTAGACAAGTACATAGCACACAATCTCTTGACTGTATTTCTGAAACTGAAAATGTGTTACAACAAAAATATTCCATCCCATTATTTGAAGGAGAATGGGATATTTATTGAAACTAAATCCAACTACTAACTAACATTCCCTTATAAAATGGGAAGTCTTTATTATATTTAACTAACTTAGTAAAGAGGTGGATGGAAATGAAAGAACTAAGTCAAATCAGTTCATCAATATTAAAGTGCCATCATCCTAGATTTATGCACCATCAAGACGCCTGAGCTATATTTATGAAACACTCCCCTTGCATGTTGGATGAGTTGAAACTACCTCCCTAATCTTTTATTGTTGAACAATTCTTCTTTGATTTGGTCTTCTATCCTTCAAGTGGGAATTGAATTCCTTCCTCCAATCATGGTACCTCCAAAATATCCTGCCAGCTATTCCTGAGGCAGCAAATTAGTTCAACATGTTCAACCTTTAAGACAATCCATCACTTTATTTATACATTCATTAAGCATTAAACTAAGGCAAACATTATTTCAGACATGGCTGCAGGAAGTTCAATAGTAGAGGCTGCAGGAAGGGTTTGTCATCACACCAAGTCATAAGGCATTCATCAAACTAATAAAACATTTTAAGGTGATACTCATGGAAAGGTTTAGCATAATATAATTTTTATATTAAGCATAAAAATTTCATGTCTTGTCCCATAATCAGCATTGAATGTTTGTTTTAGCATAGTAAAAAGCATAAAAGTATTTGTAAAATTATGATCTAAATGTGCCAAAAACATGGCTTATCATTATGCTCAACCAACTACTTGTTGGACCCTTCATCAAGTCTAGCATTTCTTCTTTTGACAAATTCTCTCAAATCAACATTTTGTTGTTGTGCACACTCTCCATGTTGGAAACTCCAGAAGTGAGCTCACATTGCCTCCAGCCTTTTCCATTTGTTATCCTCAGAACTCCTGTTATATATGTTGTTATCCCCCTGCATAGCCAGTAATGGCCATAGGAGAATAGGTGGTTGCATAACCAAGGGTAACCAATTCTCCCTTTTTGTCCTAGCATTCCTCATGTATCTTTCTGCCCTTTTGGTTGTTGCATACAAGCCATTGGGAGTGTGTGGTTCTGTCCTCTTTAATTGAAATGGAATATGTTCCTATCTGGTTTGAATGTATAGGGTTGCAGCATTAAGATCATTGTTTATAATTTGGAAATATTGAGAAAATAGCTATTGTCTCAAAGGCTCAATCAGTGGCATGGGTCTTTCATCTCTCCACAATTTCTTCCAATCAAAGTAAATACCCATTCCATTTCTAGATTCATTCCTCACAGATAATGGCATATTGACTTCATCATGCATATGACTATCAAATTGTTCCCCCTTGCTTATCTCATTGGTGATCCAGGAGATTAGAGTGTTGATATGAATATCACCGACATAATATAGGGGATTCCATTCCTTATTCTGGGATACAACCAAATTGTGCAGATAAAATTCACACAGGAGGTTCTTGATGTGCAAAGGTGAATCTCTATATGCTTCATAAAATTATTCTAGGGTATCTAAAGAGGGGTTTTTACCTTTCCGGATTCTAATAAGTTGGAATTTAAAATACAACTCCTTGAGGTACATGGCATAGACATATGAAGGTGCTCGACATTGCATTAGTCATGGAATAAACTCTACCAACTAGTTGAGAGTGTCATTTAAGTTAGCAATTTCCAAATTCTTGTTCCAGATTATCCTTTGCAATATCTCAATTTCAAGTGCAGAAGTAGTCTAATGTTGTTGGAGTTCTTCAAAACATGTCATTCCTGCAGAAAAGTTTGTGACATTGAGCGGAGGTCTATGGTTATAGCTTACTACAGGTGAGCCCTGTATTTCTTTAGTTACATCCACTTTTCCTTGTTCTTCTTCTCCAATTACCTCTATATTATTTGATTGTTTAGAGTTTTCTTGTCCTGAAGTACCATCTTATTGCCAACCTACCTGTTCTTCCAGAGCAACAAGAATCTCGTCAATCATGCCAATCCTTTCATCCTCTTTTTCTAATGGAAACACAACTGTTACCTCCTTCTTTTCAATACATTCCATTCCCTCTTGTAGTTGCTTTGCAATGGTAGCCAATTCATCCAGGTGAGCTCCTTTAGGTGTACTCACAACCTCCTCAATAATAGGTTCTCCTTCTCCTAGTATAGGACTAGAAGGGTCTAAAGTTGGTGGTGCTGCTGGAGTAGCATCAAATGATTGGTGGGCTTCCTGGTTTTGGAGCCTAGAGCTCCTCCTTATGGAAGTAGGAATTATCATATCCTTTTTGGAGGGCTTTGCTACAGGAATAGAGAAGGTTTTTTTTTGCTTTCATTTTATAGGTTTAGAGGTTGCCACAATGGGTTTCTTCCTTTTCTTATCCTCAGAAGAAGGCTCAATATTTTTTATAGGGGTTTGTGTCAGTTGCTTGGAAGTTTTTTCAGAAAGAGGAATGTCATCCTATGAATCAGATGATTCCTGAGTAGGGGACATAGCAGTAGAGGTCTGGCCTATGGATTGGGAGGTTCATTGTTTGAAGGTAAGAGATTCCCCTCTAGGTCCAACATTTTGAATTTTAGGGTTGAAATTGACAATGAATTCCTCCCAGGTCATTCCTTATGCATCTTGAACAGATTTTTCAACAAGTAATTTAATAAGGCAGTGGTGAGATACGAAGTTAACCCTACCCTTTTTAAATTCAACAACACTATTGGAAAACAAATTGTAAAGGAAGTTGGGAATATTCATCAACAATCCATGGCGTAAATGAGACAAAATTTTGAAGTGATGAGAATGCAGGACTGAAAACCTACCTTCACAGGTTATGTATTTGATTGTATATCCCACCTGTGATGCCCAGTCCTGCGACAGAATCATCCTTTGTGCACCTTGCTTATCTACCCATAGAGGAGGGTCATTTAGCAAAGTAAACTCTGCCCTGGCACTCTTTGCATCCCTTCCTCTAGGAAATGGCTCTCTGACTTGAGGTAATCCCGTTATCTCATAAATTATGTCAATTGATGCATTCACCATTATACCTCTAACTTTTGCTTCCCCATCTTGAAATGTCCTTGTGAACTCCTCTGCAATATCTACATCAAAAACTCTGAGCTTTAGGAATTAATTGAGCCATCCATATTTCCTATACAATGGCACATGCAGCACATCCTACAATAGGATGTTATGGTCTGTAGGCTTGTGCTGAATCAGTTGACCTCCCATTTCCTTAGCTCTCTATAATTAAATGCTTTAAGCAATGCTCACCAGGCTTCCCAAACTGAACTTCTTGTAACCCAATTCTTCAGTACTCTACCTCTCCCCTCAACCAAAACTTTTGAACCACTCTTCAAAAGTTGTAGAAAAATAAGGAAAAGCAATTTGATCATGCAATATTATTGAAGGAGAGAGTAATCATGGATAAACATAATACATTTTAGTTTATTATTGCAGGAAATAAATGTTGTTTGATCATGAATTGCAGATTTCAAATATTCGGGGTTCGTGACAACTGACGGGACAAAGCTTGTGGTGGTGGAAATAATGATGTGGTGGATAGTTATGACTTAGAGAAACGTGCTCAATTGTATGGAGAAGTAGAAGGAAATGGCACCATATAGGAAATTTGTTTGCGCTAATTAATACTAAATTAAATGTAATAAATAAAGCAACTTAAGCAATCTTAAAGTGAAGTGGATCTCACCTGGATAGAATCACCGTAATTACCTGATGTGATCTCCCTCTTCATTGCAATATGTGACACGGAGAAACGTGGATGATATGGATATTGACAGGTGGATGATGCGGCAATAAGAGTATGAGTGGACAGATGGAGGATGAAGTGATTAAATGGAATGGGGATCCGGTGGATGATCCATTTATTATGACAGTTGCATGTACTTTTATGCATGGCCTGCAGAATTGAATCGAGACTCAATTCCTTTGGCTATAGGATCAATGGCCTTCTACACTAATTCGAATTGGCTCAAAAATTATTTCCTGTCAATGGGCTTATAGTAAAGCTTCAGGGGATGCCCATTGACTAATAGCTTGAATCGGACCTCATCAATGGTCCTCAATTGTACAACACCATTTGTGAATAACTAGGAACATGAATTCCTTTACTTAGGGATTGAACATCACAACCAACAGTCATAACCTGCTAAAGAACCTCATTTAATCATCAACCCAGGGACGTAAACTTGAAATGGGTTAGCACAATATATGCACTAGTCACCTTTTCCAGACATGCATGATTTCCTAATATGATTTATACTAGAATTTGAATTACTGGAAACAACTTTACTGGATAACTTGATTGGAAATGAAAATTGAAAGATAAAATTACTCATCTAGTGGTTGCAGGAACAGTTGATAGCTCTATGTTTCTGTCAGCTGCAAGAATAGTCACATTAACCTCTATGAAAGGAAGTGCAACTATTCTAACTTGCAGAATGAAAGTATGGATAGCTCCCTAAGTGGGGCCCCTTAGGTAATGCCAAAAGTAGACAACAGATTAGGTGGAAAACTTCATAAACTTTATTGATTCAAGGTAGACAAGTACATAGCACACAATCTCTTGACTGTATTTCTAAAACTCAAAATGTGTTACAACAGCAATCTTCCAACCCATTCTCTAAAGGATAATGGGATATTTATTGAAACTGAATCCAACTACTAACTAACCTTCCCTTATAAAATGAGAAGTCTTTATTACATTTAACTAACTTAGTAAAGAGGTGGATGGAAATGACAGAACTAAGTCAAATCAGTTCATCAGTCTTAAAGTGCCATCATCCTATATTTATGCACCATCAAGACGCCTGACCTAGATTTCCAAAACACTCCCCTTGCATGGCGGATGAGTTGAAACTGCCTCCCTAGTCTTTTGCTGCTGAACCAGTCTTCTTTGATTTTTTCTTCTATCCTTCAAGTGGGAATTGAATTCCTTCCTCCTATTGTAGTACCTGCAAAATATCCTGCCAACTATTCCTGAGGAAAAAAGTTAGCTCAACACATTGAAATTTTAAGATAATCCATCACTTTATTTATACATTCATTAAGCATTAAACTAAGGCAAATGTTATTTCAGACATGGCTGCAGGAAGTTCAACAGTAGAGGTTGCAGGAAGGGTTTGTCATCACACCAAGTCATAAGGCATTCATCAAACTAATAAAACATTTTAAGGTGATACTCATGGAAATATTTAGCATAATATAATTTTAATATTAAGCATAAAAATTTCATGTCTTGTCCCATAATCAGCACTGAATGTTTGTTTTAGCATAGTAAAAAGCAGAAAAGTATTTGTAATAGTATGATCTAAATGTGCCAAAAACTTGGCTCATCAGGATGGATCCATTCTTTCATGCACAAACTTCATTGTTAACCCTGGTTAGGTTTAGGGTTCGGTTTGTGGTTCCAAGTTATGCCTAATCTATAAAGTAAAGAAATGTATTCATTTCAAGGGTTCTTCCTCTAGCTCCTCCGGGATTTTTCTTTGGCATACTTATGCCTTTTTACATCTTCGTAATTGTAAAGATTGGATTTTTGCCTCTACATTAATGAAATCGATCAAGCTTGTCTCTTCTCAACTCGTTTGTGTTTGTGTAAGTTTATTAATTGCATATCTAAGTGTGTGTTATCTCTTTTCATGCATGTATGTTTGAGTTAAATCATTTATAGTTGTTGCTTCAGAATATCCTTTTCCTTCCCACACCCTGCCAAACTAAATAACCTCCATGCTTGCCTTTTGGAATTGATCAAATAGAGATCTATGTGATTCCCATATTCCTTCTTCAACATGTTGTGAAATCTCAGCCAGAAAGAAACAAATTCCTATCTTGGTGTACCACCTTCATTTCCCTTTCATGTTTCTCCTTCTTCCCATTTTCCCCTATGAGCTGTTAGAGTAGGATAGTGGTGGATTTTCAGGTATTGGGTTGGACCAACACATTGCACTTGCAGAGGAATTAATCCTTCTCTGAAGATTCAACCTCATAAACACAAAGGTCCCACACCTTGAGGTTTTTTCCATTGTGTCATTGGAATGTCGAACTTCGTGTTCAGTAGGGTGCAATTTCATGTGACAACAGTAACCTGAAACAAAAATAAAGTCTTTTTCTAGTATTAGTCTTACATTTTCAGCTTTTTCTAGCTTTACCTAGCTTAAACTACATCCCTAGATTAAACTCCTCATCTCACATCTTAGAAATTCATCTTAGTATTTTGAAACTAGGAAAAAAAAATAGATTATTGATCAATCCAAAGTTACCATTTAAACCTCTTTATTTTCCAATTATCTCATCAACAAGTAGGACCTTTAACTCACGAGTCTAGTTAAAGCTCAACTATATAAAACCATAATCTTTATCAATTATCCTTCTTGAGGTTCAGGTATTTCATTTGATCACATCGATCCTTCAAAATTTGTCGCGTATTGTCTTTTAAAATCAAAGTCAGAAAATCTAAGCTCATAAATTTTGTAAATATCTTCTCAAAAATCCAACATCAAAACAAATCTTTTATGGTTGTCACAAGATCCCAGAGAAAGAGACAAGAATTTGGATTTCACATCTGACCATATCTTTAACCCCACTAGTGATATGCACTTTGGGTCAACATCTAATAATCAAAAAACACCATAATCACATAATATACCATTATTTAATGATTAAACCTTGAATGACGTGGAACATAATATAACACAAGAAGAAATAGATAACACATCGCAAGATCCTAGGATATTGTGAATCATGGATGAACTCATATCTACCGATCCAAATAAATATTTCTTAACACTTGCATAGAATGGAGCTAGAATCCCTCTCAACTTTTATATATCCACTATCATAAGAGAAACATCAAATATAGTATCACTAGGAAAAGGTGCAATTAACAAAACACCTTCAACACCCAACACCACATCACAACAGTTGAACACAAGCATGCCATTGAGACATTCCTCGCATAATACAACAACAATTAACATACCTCCCACACCTACATTTAAAAACAATCAACGAACCCATTTTCCACCACATCTCGGATTGTGGAAAAATAAAGCAACACCATAACTTTGAATCATAATACCATAAATCAAAATCCACCTAAAAAAACTCAAATGATAAACCCTTCATTTTAGGGCCACATCTTAACACAACCTCCACATCACAAAACACTAACACGCCATTGAATTGGAATTGAAACTTCTTTGGATTCAACCAAAATTTAAATCAAAAACCACCCCAACAACAATCTAACCCTAATCCCATATTCACATATAACTTCAACAAACCTCCACAATAATAATAATCTAATCCTAGTAAAAAATTCACACCTAATTCAGCCAACCTCCATCACAAGAGCAATCTAATATGAACCCAACATCCGCACCTTACTTCCAACAAAACACACAACCCATGCAACAACACCATTTAAAAAAAATTAATCAAAACATGCATTTATCCACTTCAAATCATCCAAACATGAACCCATTCACACACCCTTTACAAGGTCCAACACATTATCAACAAAAAAACACACCTCTTGTGGCACCATCGCCAAAAAAAATCTTAGCTCAACAACTAAAGAGCTTGCAACAATAAATTTCAAATATGTAGGTATCCGGAACAAAGAAGGCCTACTTGATAGAGGACTTATGTCCTTATCCATTCGACAAGAGTATTTACATGCCACCCTTTCCCTTGAACTTTATTGTATCAAAATATGACAAATACAAGATTTAGGGAGATCTTGTGGAGCATATGAGAGATTTTCACACAACCTCCTTGGATATTTCTTATGATCATACGTACTTAATGTGACTTTTTCCACAAATTCTTAGAGGGAAAGCACTTGAATGGTTTTCTCACCTACCTCTTGGCATCAGGACCTAGAGTGAATTGGTGGACAAATTTGTAGAACATTTCTCATACAACATAGAAAATGACATAAACATAATCAATCTATATAAAATGAAACAAAAGGAGGGAGAAAAATTCACTTCATTCTTGCAGAGGTGGAGAAGCCTTGCTAGAAAATTTATGTGCCACATTCTAGAGAATCAACTGGTACAAATATTTGTAGAAAATATAAACAAAGAGGTGATGTTTCATCTGTAAATTCATTACTTGAATACCTTTGAAGAAGTTATTCAAAAAGTCTCTCTATTGAGAAAGCCCTTATCAAAAAAAGGTTGGTAATATTTTTAAGGAAAACAATAATTACTCAAACAATTCAAATGAAAAAAAAGATTGGCCATGCAAAAAAAACATGACGAATGATGGCGTAGTAGACGCTACAGTGGTAAACAAAGCTCATTTTATGATCAGTCTTAAAGGACCTTCAACATCAAACAACAAAAATTCACCACAAAAACATGAACAAACAACAAACATGTTCAAAATACTTCATAACATGGTCATCCTAGGACTAACCAACCAAGATGAGCATACACACCCTTGGGGGAACCTATTGAATCCAATTTAAAGTAATTGTGGCAATAAAATGCTATACAACTCCTTGAGATAAGACACTATGAGCCAGGATCTTTTAAACCATCTTGATGGAATGATAATGACTTCTTTGAGTATCATAGAACTAAAGGGCATAAAATATGTTCATGTTGTAAACTCAAGAATACTATTTAGGACCTCATATCTAATAGGGAGTTATAGAAATTGACAATCCCTTGTTATAGAAATTGACAATCCACCGAGATCCTCAAATTTTGATCATACCATCTTTAAAGATCCTTTATATAATTATGGATTGATAAAAGCCTCCAGTTCAAGGAATATAAAGGACCAAGCCAATTACACCCATTTTTCTTATGGGTACATGATTATCCGTATCTAGTTGACTGATAATAAAGCCTCATCTATACCCGTTGAGATTGAAAATACTGAGTGTGTTATTGTATTTACCAAGAATGTTATCCCTATACATAACCCTCATCATAATGATTCCCTACACATTGAAGCCTTCATCCATAATTATAAAATTTGATGATTTTTGGTAAATGGTGGAGTGAGATTTAATATTTGCAATCTAAGTATAGTTAAGCAACTGAGATATTATGATGATGTTGTTGATCCCCTAACAAAGATCAATATTAGAGAATATGATGACATTTGTGAGACTAAGGATGTTAGTACGAACCGATTAAACTTGATCCATGATGAATCAAAGCATAACGTAGCCGCTAATACTCAATCTTCCAAACAAGATCATTCAAATTCAAGATAAACTAAAAATTTATTGGAATGAAGCATTCTAAATATAAAGAATTGCAATGTCTATTCTACCCCATTTGAAACTTATCCTATTTTGGAATTGGTGTTGTGTTGTTGTGGAACAATGACCCTTTCCCAATCTCATAATTTGTGAGCTCATTTCAATCGATTCCATGGAAGAAAATCGATGAAACCATTGTGATAAGGTGATGAAAACCTAAATTATGATAAATTAGACATGATGCAAGCTAAATTAACATGATTTTATACTAAAAATTATCTAATTATGCAATTTCTAACCTAATCTAAGCTAATTCTAAGCTAAAATATTCAAACCATAATTTATAAGCAAGCTAAGATGGATGCATGGAAGCCATTAATGGAAGCTTAAAGCTATTATGCAACTAAAAATGAACTAAAATATGCTAAATGTGAATAAAGTATGAGTGTGAGTACAAGTGAATTCAAAAACATAAGTTTTAAATTGAAAGATGGATCCATTTATCTCCAAATAGTGTTCTATTTATAGGAGAGCAAATGAAAAATGGAGGGTTGAGATTGAAAATATTAATCAACGGTCAAGGATAGAGGAAATAGGATGCATGGATCATGTATTATCATCAATGGATGAGAATGCAAGATGAGATTTAATCAAGGGTTCTCATTTGTTCCAAATAAACACACTTTTGACCTGCACACACAGGTCACAAGGTAACTTGCTCAAGAGGTCAAAAGTTTATCTTGCTCAAGAAGACAAGTGAGAATATTACTTTTTTAAATGATTGGAGGAGAGAGAATATTCCTTTTAGAATATTCTCATGGGTGAGGGAAAAAATATATTTTGCTAATTAAAACAAATTTTAATTTTGCAAAAAGGATGGAATATTCCCTTACAAGCGGGAGGAATTGGATTAATTAGATAATTGCTAATTAAACAAGGTTTAATCACACAATTAGGGGAATTTAGAAGAATAAAGTGATATTCATTAAATAAAATGATTTACTGAATGGGAAAAAGGTGAAATGATATTTAATTAAATAACTTAGGGTTACTTAATTAAATAAGAAGACTTAGGGAATTCAATTAAATACTTTGATTTATTTAATTTAATGAGATGAAATGTTAGTGTGAAAGGGGGTGAATTAACCTGATTAAATGAATTAGATTAATAGATGTAAATGATGTAAATGATACAATTAATTAAATACCTAGTCTAATTTAATCAATTAAGCGAAAAGGATGGGGTTTAAGAGGAAATGATGTTAGTATACTTGATTCAAGTGCATGATATCATTCAAGACATTTTTTCAGTGTCTACATTTTTCCCCTATTTGAAGCAAGGTACCTGCTACTTCAATTAAAAGGTTGATGCTCTTCAGATTAAAAAACTATTGCTCAAATCAAAAAATATTTTTTATTTTATTTTCAGATGCGCCATTGCCGAAGGATAAAGCTGATTCCCTACCCCCTTGAGAAATCAAGCGAAAAGTTTTAATTTTGGGTTGATTTCTCCACAGAGGTGAAAAGCTGCCCCAAGGGTCCATAAAGGCTCCAAGATGCAAGAATTATGCTAAAATGCAAAAAATGATGTAAAATAATGTTCAAATTGGCAAAATTGGTGGAAATGATGATAAACCCTAGCTTGAATGGTAAATTAAGGGGAAAAACCCTAATTTTCTAGCATAAATAAGCCAAGAAGGGTCACTTTCAATTCATTTTTGCATTCACACCTTGAGGATTCTTGTTGTTTTGAGCTTTGACACTCTAACGAAATGGCACAACGAGAGCTTCCATGATCCATTTATGACTGAGTTGGAGAGCACCAAAGGCTGCCAAGTGTAGAACCACTGGTATGTGCTGAAAAACTTGATTTGAAATTTGAATTTTTGATACATATATTACATTTTGAATTTGAAATTTTGGCGACCTCGCTATATAGCAACGCCTATTTGAGAATCGACGATGCTAAAATGATTTTTAGCAACACATGTTTATTGCGACACAATTCACGATTTAAAATTAGGGGTTCCAGTTTTAAATTGTGACTCACTTCCCAATTTGAAAATTAGGGTTAGGGTTTCCAAAGTTTAAATTGTGGCGCACATGTATATAGTGACACGATTTATGATTTGTAATTTAAAATGCTTTTGGGTGTCACAATTTGGAATTTAAATATAGTGACACTATTGTGAGTTTTGAGCTGAAAATTCCAAATTGAGTCAAGTTATTTTGATGCTTTGACGTCATGCGCTTCATGGAATAGGAGGTCATTCCACCACTGATATTGTGTGAGCACCGTCCCATAGTGTTGGAGAGATTAGGCGATTCGTCTAAGTTGCACCAGGAGCACCTAGGAGAGATCAACTTATGGTACGTTGCATATGTGCCCGTCATCCGAACTCATCTAGCCATGATGATTGCGTTGTGCAAGAGATGGAACAGTGAGACTTCATCGTTTGAACGTTGATAGGTGAGGCAATAATGACCTTGAGGGATGTATGACAAATTTTGTGTTTCCCGATACATGGAAATCACGTGATTTATGATGTCGATGTTGAATACGATGCTTGTTATGAGGTGATGGAGATGGAGAACATTGCTTTACTCACATCATAGATAGAACTTGAGATGTACAAAGGTCATGTTCCCACATTCTGATAGATTATTGTAGACATCATTCCAGGTTTGGTCGCTCTAGATCGACTAAGCAGAGGGTTCATCCTACGATGGGATTTGGCTTGGTAGAGGATATTGTTTAGGTGGAATCAGTATGCATGGGGTCCAGTGATGTTGGCCTCTTTATATCATGATATGCACGAATTCGTCTATTGTGACAACAAATCCATTGGCACAGGGGTGACTTTGTTCCATATTTGGGCTTGGGAGCATATTGTTGTGCTTTGTTCAATTGTACAGATGGTCTATGTTGAGCCTTATGATCCTATAGTTTGGAGGTATAGAGGTTCCATCACCCTATGACACACTAGATGACTTGGTCTTTCATACTAGCAGTAGGTACTAGATGATATGACAGTGTTTAGATAGTGACCTTGCCTACAAATGTCGGCATGGTACAATGATTCTCAGTAGTTTTTTATCGTCAAGCAGACTTGGTACATGTAGGACTGAGAGCACACAATCATAGAGAGATATTTTCCAAAAAAGGTGGCATGATAGTTTGGTTGGCCGCAAGATAGGCCTGATGATGCCTATAGATCCATTTTTGTGAGGTCATCTCAAGAGGTTCCATATGGGGACCCACTATTCCAGCTCCAAAGGTAGTGGAGGGTTTGAGATAGTTGGTAGCTCATCCATGGGCATATGACCAGAGCTAGGCAGTCGCATAGACGACACCTACTTATGATGCATGGTTTACACCTTCGCGTATATTGATAGATCCAACGGGTTCTCCTCTATGGGGGAGACCACGAGGGTGAGCTACAGGTAGGGGTAGAGGAAAACGTTGGGTTGGCTAGGATGGACAAGATAGACAGATTCTGGGGGCTCCATTAGTGGGTCAATAGGTTCCACAGTAGCCTCCTATTTAGTAGCAACTTATGTAGCAGAAGCTAGTAAAACCACCACAACCATAGGATCCCTGAGATATTCAGATTCAACAACAACATCAATAGATGTAGATTATCACAGGTGAGAGAGATCAAGCCCGCCAGAAAATTTTGGTGATCACTATTGAGTGAGACCATGCTAGACAATAGGTTGTGGCCATCATAGTAGAGAGAGAGACCACATGATATAGCAAGTACAGGTTGTGACCACTGAGAGAGATCAGGAGATCGGTCACGGACAATAGATAGAGGTGATGATAACAACTATTTAGGGTAGGACTATATCTGTGAGATTATATAGAGAGGTTGTGACCAAGAAAACTTATTATAGAATGCATTACCACTAAGATGTTCTAGCACCACTTAGACATCCTGAATATTTGCAGAGGAGTGATGCATGGCCTAGAGTCGGGGAGTATCCATCATGGCTAGCTCGAGTGTATAGAATTTTTTTGAATTTTTTGCTCAATTATTTGCACAAATATACATTCATGGGCTCCTTTTTGAAAGCCTCATGGATATTGTACTCATGATCGATATAAATACATTGACTCAGATATTGTACCATGATAGTCATTTTTTATATATATCTGATACAGATATGGATTCAATGTGATGTGTGCATATGATGTGAGATGATATGCTTATATTTTATCATATGGATGCATTTTATTTATGCTTATGTGATATGTGATGATATGTGATAGTATGCTATGGATGGATGTAATGCTATATTCTTTTTCAGTGTCTTTTTCATGATATGCTAGGGGATGAATGATATGATATGCAAATGTTATAGATGCATTTATTTTTGTGTATTTCCTATGCAATTTAATGATGTGATCATGATGTATGCATATGGATGAGTGGATGGTTAATGCAGATGTTTATTCTTATGATATGCGATGTAATTGTATGAGTGTGAATTTGCACCCCTAATGTAAATTCACTTTTGCCCCCTTACACTTTAGAAAACCTAAGGTGGAGGCTTAATTCCACTTAAG
>CM021109.1:138508139-138667553 GCA_007115665.2 Sequoiadendron giganteum
GGAGGAACATATGGTGGGATGATAGATGAGTTGTATGTAGGATTCTAATATGGTGGTGTGTTATACAAGGTGTATGGTGAAGTAAGGTTATGTGAAGGTTATTGAGGTGTTGATGTATATGTTCCTAATGTGTTTTTATTGACGATGTTCTATTGAGGATTATAGTAGGAACCTTGTTGTTGTTGCTGATGTTGGGCAGACTATTGAGCTAGTAAGGCTTGTTTTTGTTGTTGGGCTTGAAGTTGTTATTACGTTGTGAGGGCTTACTATTGGGCCTAATGTTGTTGTTGTGCTACTAAGGATGCTTGATAGTTTTTCTATTGTTTTTGTGCTACTAAGGATGCTTGATAGGTTTTCTATTGTTGTTATGTTACTAAGTATGCTTGATAGGTTTGTTGTTGTTGTTGTTGTGCGGCTAAGGTTGCTTGTTGTTGTTGTTGTGTGACTAAGGCTACTTTTTTTTTGTTTTTGTTATTGTTGTTGCTATTGTTGTTGTGTTGTTAATGCTTCTTGTTGTTTTTGTTTCTATTATACGGCTTGTTGATAAACTTTTTATTCTTGTTGTAAGGCTAAGGTATGAGCTTGTAATGTAGGACCAATTGGTTGTTGGGACACTTGCGATGGATTGTGGGCATTGATTTTTTGGATGGGTTGTGAGCTAGTGATGAGATATTAGGAGTTCCCTTGGTTTAACATTCCTTGTAAGATGGTGGATTAAGGTGGAGGAATGTAAGTTTGAGGTCCCATTTAATTTTTCATAGTGAAGGGGACCGTGAAGAAAGATGAGGATGGTGTCATTAGATTTTTCAATGGTAGTGACATATTAGGACCTTGAATCCATTGATTGAAAATATTCCCTTGTCCAATGTCATGAGGATTTCCTTGTGCTAGAGGTGTGGACAAAGGATTACTTATGTTGATGGGATTCGTTACCAAATGATTGCTATGAGATGGGTTGATGATGGATGGGATGGATGTGTTTTGTGACACCAATGGTATAGATGAACCAGTGGGAGGATTGGGAAAATATGTCCCCATATACATTAAGGGTTGACTCTGTGATACAATATTGGCATGCCCTTGTGTGCTATTTTGAGAGACTTGGTCCATACTGCTTTGCTTGATGGTGGGCGCATTTGTGGTACTCATGGGTATGGATGAAGAGGGGTGTCCTCAATATGTAGAGGATGTTCTAGAGTAGTAAATTTCAAGGGGTTTATATGGTTGTTTAGGATCTCTAGGAACAAGAGGAGCGCCAAAGGTAGGTGTCCAAGTGGTTATTGGAGGTGGAGGATTGGTATCGAGGGTACCCACAAGTGTATTGATTTCAAATGGAATACTTAGACCAAATTCCTCAGCAAGTCTAATTACAAGACTGGGAGTGGATGTTTGATTTATCCCTAATGGTGGAGTTATGAAGCCTTGTGCAATAAATGATGTGGAGATTGGAGCTATGTTTTTCAAAATCTTGATGTTCCATGATTTTCTCCCTAGTAAGCTCAAAGGGATTATTGGTGATGTCTTCTATCTCATATGGTCCTAACAAAGATGATGGTTGCTGTGATGGGGTGACTTGACTTCTTGGATCAAATTCTAGAGGATTTGGGTCACTTCAGGTAAATGTTACTTTGTTTTTCTCCGTGATTCTCTTGTATCGTGATCTTGTCTCTACCATAAATTTTGGGTCACTTATGGGAGAGTTGTGTTGATATTTATAATGTTTGAACTCTTTATTTGACTCAAATCTAGGTAAAAGGGATGCCTCTAAGTCTTTTTGGAGCAATGATGATAATGGGGGATGAAAAGGTGGGTGATATGGAGAGTGATCTTTGCAAACTTTTTGGGATAATACTTTTGACTTGAGTTTGATGTTTTGATGTTAGGATAAAAGATGTTGATGAACTTGGGAATCTTTAGGGTAGGCTCGTGACCTTCAAGATAAACTAGTCCAAGGATGATAACTAACTTAACTAAGTGCATGGAAAAGGATACATTTCACATACAAAGTAGCTAAGTTAGGGTTTGGCTTTGATAGATGTTGAAGTCAAAAAGTATTGGTGTATTCGAAAGTTTTGAAAAGTTTGGTGAAGTGAAGGATGAAATTTGATGAAGGGCTGGATGAAATGTTTGACCCAATGTTGACTTAGATGAGCCTTTATTTTCTAAGACCAAGGTAGTGATAATGGTGCTAGACCTCTAAAAATTTCAAATACTAAAGACTCAATGTTGACCTAAATGAGAGGATAGATGCGGGTATGCAAATCTATTTGATTCCTCCTAGATCGAGCATAATGGTTTATTAACAAGAGGTTACAATTGCGATAAAGTATTACAACCCACTTCTTGCCAAAATTTGAATTACAATGCCTATGTCTATAATGGAAGGATGTAGATCTTCCCCTATAGATTTTGATTGTGTGATAGATCATTCAGAGAATTTCAAGACCATAAAAAGGACCCAATGTTTTAGATAGGTTGATTATCATGAAAAAGACCTGGATTTTGACCCATAAATAATGCATACATGTTTGGATGTCTTCTTAGTGCACGTTCATAGAAGTTCACTAACAATTTTATTTTATTTTGGTATAGGACTAAAGTGCGATTTTTATTGCTTTTGAACTAAGGTTCCTAAGTTTGTAATGATGACCAATAGACCTTATCTTGGGGATTTTAATCTTGTGTGAGATCATTTAGAGAAAAATAAGATATTTATTGCCATGCACGGGGTGGTAGTATAGGCCTTTTGGCCAAGATATTAGTTCTTCATTCTTCTTTATCCAAGATGGTTGTAGTAATTCTCCACTGATTGGATGTTTCCTTGGTTTCAAAAGTGAATCTTCTTAAACTGCTAATAATATTTGTTTGTTCTCCCTCAATAAAGTTAAATTTTGATTGAATGATAACACCTGTAAGTTTGGGTTGTTGAATAGGAGCGATTGGTCTCCAAATAGTCATGTGGGGTTCAATTGTGTCAAGTTTATCTTTGTAAATTGATTTTACAAACACTTGTCTTCATTATGTTTTCAAACCAAAAATTTTATGTCCAAAACATCATAACTTTTACAATGTCCATTATGTGAGAATCATGAGGTTGAAGCCACAATTTCCTATGTTGTCTTTGGAAAATATGGATTGAGATATAAGTCAATATATTTAGAAATCTCTAAGGATAGAAACCCTTAGGACAAGCAGTAATATCAAGGCTAATTCAAGAGTTATGGATATTTAAGCCAAAGTGTTTGAAATTTTGAAGAAGATAGTGAATTTTTGTTTTTCTAACATTTTAGAGCCAAGCAATGTATCAAATTTACTCACAATAATTTACAATCCTAGGTTCAAAATGGCCATATTTGTTGAGTCCCCACTTGGATTTCTCCAAACACTAAACAATGTGAACAGTTAGAGATTTGATGACACTGGCTCCCCTCCACGACACACACTTCTTGGGTCCACCAAATCTCAAAATCCTTAAAATCTGGAGATCAAAAGGATTTTTCTATTTCTACAACTGAATAGTAAGAATTGGGGCTGCTTCAGAATGATCGTTCTTGCACCAACAAGTATTAAGGATTTTGGATTCTAAATGATGGTTTGTAATAAAGGCTTCCAATTTAGGGGGTTCTATGATAAACTTTTTCAAGAGGTCTCCCAACCCTTAGAACAAGGGCTTTATGCATCATAAAGATACTAGGGGAGATCTATCATGTATCACATCCCATTGATCACAATTTTCATTGCAACCACACATTTATATAGCGGTTTGGAAGAACTTGGCTTTAGCTTGTTATCACTTGGGTCATTCACTCCTTTCGAAGTGAGGAGGTAGGCCCTTCTAAAGGTAAACAATAAGAAGGAAGCATGTTTGTAGTTTGATCATCCTAGTTTGCATGAAACAAGGAGAGAACACACACCACGCCCTTTCCCTACACTCGCAAGGAGTTCATTTTTAATTTGAAATAAAAGATGTAGGTGATTTTGCAAAGTGTTAAGGAATGTTTATGTTTCTCAAGATCATCGAGTGGTATGAGAGAATTGCATACACATTGAATAACAATGTTGTAAATCAAAAGACAACAAACACTCTAAATTTTAACAGCTCAAAGTAGTGATGAGTTTGTTTTAAGCACCACATGAAATGTTAAATTGCCTTGTTCAATTTTAAATCCAAAAGACAATGGTGAGATGAGGGTTCAATTTTATTCCCATCTGAGCGTTCATTTTAAACCCAATTGAAATTTATTGAAGTCCTAAAGCATAAAGTAGAAAGCAACAAAATTTGGGTTATAATTTCCCTAAAGCGTCAAACGCTTGTTACAATCATAGAATTTCAAGATAAGAAGGCTTTCTTCACTTTAGCTCCATGTTGTCCAACCTACAAACCCTTGTTAATCTAACAACCAGAACTATGTTATAAGTACATCAATGATCTGATGAATTGAGAAAATTAAAGCACATGTCAAAAAAAATGATCATTAAACTTCTTACCAGAGTTGGGCGTCGTTGCACATGATAGCATTGCAATTTTTCATTTGGGCGTCACTCTGGTGAATTTGGGCATCGCTCTGCAACAAAAACAAAGAGCACGATAGTGTCACAATTTGATTGGGCATTGCTCTAGTGGATTTGGGGCGTTGCCATTTCAAATCTTTGATACCCTGATATTTAATTAGCATCATTGTTTGTTTAATCATCGTTAGGGCATTTAATCAGCATTGTGGTTTGAAATGGTGATAGCGTCGCTATATGGAAATGCACTTCAAAGGCATCAATGTAATTGATTTGGGCGTCGATGTATCCTGCAAAAAGAAAACGAATAGAATTCAAACTAAAAATTGATAAAATTATTGGTTTGCCCTCCTTCTAGTGCCAAAATGTGAGACTGTGGATGTTAGTACAAAATGATTACGCTTTATCCATGATGAATCAAAGCATAACGTAGCCACTAATACTCAATCTTCCAAACAAGATTATTCAAATTCAAGATAAATTAAACATTTATTGAAATGAAGCATTCTAAATATAAAACATTGAAATGTCTATTCTACCCCATTTGAAACTTATCCCATTTCGGAAATGGTGTCGTGTTAATGTGGAGCAACAACCCTTTCCCAATCTCGTGATTTGTGATCTTGTTTCAATTGATTCTATGGAAGAGAATCAATGAAATCGTTGTGATAAAGTGATGAAAACCTGATTTATGCTAAATTAGACATGGTGCAAGCTAAATTAACATGATTTTATGCTAAAAATGATCTAATTATGCAATTTCTAAGCTAATATAAGCTAATTCTAAGCTAAAATATTCAAACCCTAATTTATAAACAAGCTAGGATGGATGCATATAAGCCATTAATGGAAGCTTAAAGCTATTATACAACTAAAAATGAACTAAAATATGCTAAATGTGAATAAAGTATGAGTGTGAGTGCAAGTGAATTCAAAAACATAAGTTTGTAACTAAAAGATGGATCTATTTTTCTCCAAATAGTGTTCTATTTATAGGAGAGAAAATGAGAAATGGGGGGTTGAGATTGAAAATATTAAACAACGATCAAGGATAGAGGAAATAGGAGGCATGGATCATGGATTCTCATCAACGGATGAGAATGCAAGATGAGATTTAATCAAGGGTTCTCATTTGTTCCAAACAAACACACTTTTGACCTACACACGTAGGTCACAAGGTAACTTGCTCTAGAGGTCACAAGTTTAGCTTGCTCAAGAAGACAGGTGAGAATATTCCTTTTTTAAATGATTGGAAGAGAGAGAATATTTCATTTGGAATATTCTCATGGGTGAGGAAAAAGGATATTTTTCTAATTAAAACAAAGTCTAATTGTGCAAAAAGGGGAGGGAATATTCCCTTGCAAGTGGGAGGAATTGGATTAATTAGATAATTTCTAATTAAACAAGGTTTAATCACACAATTAAGGGAATTTAGAAGAATAAAGTGATATTCATTAAATTAAATGATTTAATGAATGGGAAAAAGGTGAAATCATATTTAATTAAATAACTTAGGGTTATTTAATTAAATAAGAAGACTTGGGGAATTAAATTAAATACTTTGACTTATTTAATTTAATGAGATGAAATGTTAGCGTGAAAGGGGGTGAATTAACCCGATTAAATGAACTGGGTTAATAGATGCAAATGATGCAATTAACTAAATAGATAGGCTAATTTAATCAATTAAGTGAAAAGAGGATGGGTTTTAAGAGGAAATGATGTTAGTATTCCCGATTCATGTACATGATATCATTCAGGACATTTTTCAATGTCTACAACATTGAACATGAATCTATAGGCTTTATTACATTACCTATCTAGGTCAACCCAATTAAATTTGAGAATACTTGTTAAATCTTAGACCTTGATACTCCCTATAACATGCTCTTGGGATTCCCATGGATCCATGCCATGCAAGTTATTCCATCTACCATGCATCATTGTATAAAGTTCCCTTATAACAAAATTGAAGCGACCATCTAGGCTTATCTGAATCCATTTCAGTATTGTAGATCCTCACAGAGTAGTCATGGCCACTCAGAGCATTTTCTTACCAACACCACCTCACTATATTTCTCCTCAGTAGTTAAGCCTCCATTACTATCAGATATTAAGGTTAAGGTTAAAGATCTTGATGTTGGATACTATGAGTTACAAACCTGCCTTACGGAGCTCGCACCACTGTCCACTTTATCCCAATCATTTTATATTCATGATAATCCCAAGTTTGATTAGGAAATTTGTGATAACCCACTCTTTCATCATGATCCTATGGAGAATATCCAAGAGAATCCCCTTTCATTTCAGGATCATATTCCTTCTAGTAACTCTCATGATTTATCATATTTCTATCTCGAACATCCCAAGTTCGAGTATGCATCTACAAATGTTACTTCTACTACGCTTTCTTGCCAACTCATTCAGGATGAGCAGGTTTCCTTTGATATTACTTGTGTTGCAAATGATAGACACAAATAATATGTTGAATACATCATTAATCCTATACATGAATCATACATCTTTTCCATTCCATCCAATTCATCTATCTCCTAGACTCAGATCAACAAGTATCAACACAAAAGAATATGGCTATAATTCAAACGTCAACAATAAAAATCCATTTATCAAAAAGAGGTACAAAATCAAATAATAAAAAGAAAGATTAAGAAAAGTCTACTTGTCAAAATCAAAATCAAAAGCAAAAGTAGGGTGTTGGCAAGAAGTTGAGTCCACATTTTGGCCAAAAAGTGGTTGTTTTCCCTGATTTTCAGAATTTGACACATTTGACCTTAAATTTGAAACACTTAGAGATGGAATCTTCAAAACTTTCACAAATCATAAAATGTAGTACTTGGAGTCTAGTTTCCAAATATGTAATTTATTTCAATACCCAGATGGTACAAATTGAGTTTCAATAGGCGTTTCTAAAAACCACTGTTTAAAAGACTTTTTTTTACCATACCATGCACGTGTACGTCATCCATATTTTGACCTAAATTATTGTATTTTTCTAAATCCTTTTTTGAAAAGATTTTTAGCTCACTGAATCACGTTTTGGATATTTTTTTGTAATTTTTTATTGAATTTTTTTGTTAATTTTTTACTAGCCATATTTGTTGTTTTGCAAAATCGTCGTGTACGTCCTGCATAAGATGACCTAAACTTATCATTTTTTGATTTTTTTTTTAAATTGAAAAGAATTGTCTAAGTTACGTTCTCGTGCAATCCATTCGTGAAAATTTTATATTGATAAAAAGTTATTAAAATAGTAAAAAACCCTGATATTTAAAGTTTATGGACCAGTTTCATCATAAATTAATTAAAAAAAAATATCCAATTGTAAAAAAAATTATGTATTTGGAATCTGCACTATCTCATCTATAATAGGTTTTAATTTTGTCAAAAAAATCTGCAAAAAAAGGTCGTCAACCATATGTCCAAACTCAGTATTTTTCTCTAACATTTTTAGGACCTTCAACTTGCAGGTCAAACCAAGTTGAAGGCCTAGGTTCAGATTCCCAATGCTTTTCCCGAACCTAAATACAAGCCAAAAACCCAACCACAAAGCAAATAGTATTTCATTTTTTTAGAAACGAGATCTCATTTCTTAATATTAAATGCAGTTACCATTGACAAGGAAACGAGATCCTACTTTATAAATGGGATCTCGTTCCTTTGTCAACGGTCCCCGCATTTAATATTGGGGAATGAGATCCCGATTATGAAACACGATCTCGTTTGTAAAAATCGGAATCCCGTTTTGTAAGCAGGATCCCATTTTGTAAGTGGGATCCCGTTTGTTTTTAACCATTTTTAAAAAAATTACTGACAAATTTTACTGTGAAGTCTGCAACTTCACATGGTATGGCCTATTGTGACATATTGAGCTATTTTTTTCAATTTTTGTCTTTACAGGTGGTGAACTTGCATTTTGGATTGATTATTTTAAAGGAGGCATCATGTAAACCATTTTTGAAGTGGAATTGTGTTAGTTTTATACTCATTTGGAGAAACAAAAAGTCTTCAACTTGCAATATGGATTGAATTTTTGAAAGGAGGCATGAAGAAAACAGTTTTTTAAGTGGAATTGTGCTAGTTTTCAACTTGTTTTGAGGAACACAAGAGGAATAAATTTGTCCTTGCAGCTCTTCAGCTTGCAATTTGGATTGAATTTTTTGAAGAATTTCACTATTGTCATTCATTTGTGCTTGAGAATTTTATAATCATGGCTTCACAAGCTCGTAATAAGATGAAAGATAGGAAGATATTGACTCCTAAAGAAATTCAAGCAAAGAGAGAGAAGGAGAAAAAAATACAAAGAGAAAGAAGAATCAGAATTAAATCAATGAATGATGGTGGAGCATCCAATTCCACAACTATTGAAGATGAAAACATTCAGAATACCATGGTTGTAGACGAAGCTAATTTGCAAGAAGTCAATTTGGAAAATAATATGATTATACAAACAAGTCCTAGTATGTCTTCAAATCCCTCTTTCAATGTTATGAAGAATGTTTCAATAGGCACAAATCCAAGTACATTTTCAAATCCACATGTTAGTGAAATAGTAAATTTGTATCTAGAAGTTTTACAAGATGTTGGACTTAACAATGTTGACATTGATAATATTTAGAGAGATGAAAATTTTCTAGAATTTTTTAAAAATGAAAAAAAAAATTGTTGAAAATTAAAATGAGAATGAAAAATCTTTTGTTGAAAATGAAAATGAGAATGATCCTTTTGTTGAAAATGAAAAAAAAAAACATTTTTTTGATGAAAATGAAAATGAAAACCAAAATTGTTTTGTTGATGAAAATGAAGATGAAAATGTAAATCATTTTTGAAGTTAAAAATGAAAATAAAAATCTAGAATGTGATGTTGAATTTAATGAAAATAATTTTTTTTAAATTGAAATTAATGTTTTGGATAATCTTCCTGGTAAGATTTCTTGGAGGCAAATAAGAACACATGTGAATAGAATATACACAAAAAAAATTTATCATAAAAAACTTGCATTTCAATGTCAACTAATGATGCAATTGATGAGAATCCAAAAAATAGGAAAATAATGAAAAAGTTAGGCTTTTTTGTTGAACCAAAAAAAAAATATCAATCATTAAAACATGATATGTCTATTATTGCTAGTGTCAATCAATCTATTGGGAAAAATAGTCGATCTAAAGATAAAAATGCAGCAAGAAGAGCTATAACAACTGCTAATAAAAAAATGGTAAGAAAAATTAGTGGAGTTTTAAAAATACATCCTAAAACATTGCTAAGAGCAGCAAAAAGAAGAGAAAGTATAGAAAATGATCCTATCAACCAATGTTGTAGTTTCAGTGGTCGACTCCTGAGGTCTGATAAGAAATTGAATGTTGAAATTAAATCTTTGATCAAAAAATACTAGCATGATAATACTAGGGTATCATCTAATGCTAGAGATGTTTTAAAATGAAGGGTGGGGTCCAAAAATCATGATGCTCACCCAAAAAACTTATTAGATACAACACAAATTGAATTTTATAAAAAAAATTGTGCTGATTTAGTGTTCCCTAGTAATATCAAAATAATTCAAAGGTCTTTTGAAAAATGTAAACCTTGGTATGTAAAAATTAATAAGCAACGAATATCTTGTTGTTGTAAAATGCATATTCAATTTCATTATTTTTATGATGATTTTCGATATATACGTTGTACCTTGCATACTAACATGATTATACAAGAATGTGGTATTAATATGCCACCTGAAGCAATAAGGGAGTTTATATCAAGTTTGTTTTGTGAAAGATCTAATGGTAAACTGTTTTATTTAAGTTCTTGTATTTATGGATAATTCATTAGTTGTGGAAATATTTCATTTTGAAGAATGTGTAATCAATATAGTGTTGATAATGATTTTGGACAACAATTAGTAGATGTTAAAAGATTTAAGAATGTTCACTATTCTTTAAAAGATGGAAAAATAGGAAAGCATTGTGATTTAGTTACATAAAAGGTTAGTGTACATGCATTCATGAGTGAATTTAAGAAGAAGATTGTGCCAAAATATGTCATGCATTCTCAACGTGCTCGATGGCTTGATGGCCAATTTTTTGCATGTATAAACACATTTCCAATTGGTAGTATACTTTTAGTGGTTGATTTTGCTAAAAATTATATTCTAGCTCCGCAAGAGGAAATTCAATCACAGTATTATAATTCATTGCAAGTAGATATGTTTGTCCATATTGTTTATAGACATGCAGATGATAGCACTGAGGATGATAGACAAGTTTTGAGGGAGTATCATTTTTATTTGAGTGACAACCGGTTACACTCGTCAAAGTTTTTTTAATACTATTTCAGTATATTTTATAGAAATTTAAGAGAAAGAGGAATCCAAATGAAAGAACACCTCATATGGTCAAATAATTGTACGGGGTAGTTCAAGAATACTTGAATGTTCTATTGGTTAATTAGGGTTCACAAGGAACTAAATGTCCAACATATATGGAGTTTTTTTGAAGCTGGGCATGGTAAAGGAGAGCATGATGGAGTTGGTGTGTGTGTCAAAAAAATTCTTGCTAGAGAACAATTAAAATTTGAGGATGCACTAAAATTTAAAGATGTGTGTGGAATTGTGGATTGGTGCAATACAAGATTATCTGCACCTGGTTTGAGTGAGTACTCTACAATTCATCGATTCTTTTGGTTGGTTGAAGAAGAGAATATTGTACCTAGAGTTGACTATGATACAATCAGTGTATCTACTAAATGACAATCATTTAGGAGTTTGACAACAAGCACATGGACTATCTGGACAAGGGAGCTTGCATGTTTTTTTCAGTTTTGTATCTCAAGAGATTGGGGAGCATGTGAAAATACATAATGGGTTGAATAGTGGGAGCAAAGATCGTTGACAGCTACACAAGCACATGATCAATCTGAAAGAACTATTGAAGAAAATGATCAAGTGTTTGCATCTTAAGACTATAACCGTGTTTCAAAACTTGTACAAGAAGGTAATTTAATTCAATTTATTTCATTTTATTTTAACTTTATTAAGTTATTTTGTAATACTAAATTATTTATATGGATATGTGCAAGTTATTAAATCAAATTTTGTTTGCAGGACGTGTATGTTTTTGTTGCACTTGAGGAGAATGAAGAGGAAACAAAATATTGGTTGGCTCATTTTGTGGAGAGTAAACATAAGTTAATAGCACCTCGATAAGATGATGATGGCTATCATTATCCAACAGGTACGGTGATCCCCTTAAGACATCCCCTTAAGCAAATTTGGATAACAAATTTTTGATCCCCTTAAGAAAAAATTGAGAACAAGTCTTTGATCCACTTAAGAAAATTTTGAGAACTTATTTGATGATGGTTTTCATGTTTTCCAATAGGATAGATTGTAGTTGTTGGCACTTGGCTACAAAAATACCTGACAAGGAAGAATGGTCTACCTACATTCAAAGATTATGAAACACATAAAAATATTATACACTATTCACATTTGGTGGTGGCATGAAATATAAAACTATATCAGTATTGTGGAAGACCTACAAATAAAGTGCTATGGACAATTTCTATGGAAGAGCATGAGACAATCATAGATGCATTGCAAAAAAGAGAGGATGCAGATGGTACAATGGAATAAGTATAGGTAAATATAGTTTTAGTTTTGTATTGTCCTTTTAAATGGATTAAATACATGTTTCAATATTGGTCAAGTGTGTTATTAGTTGAAATTAATTTAAATTGTCCTTTTATAGATCCTTAAGCCATAATCACAAAAAGGATCTAGTCCATGCAGATTCAACCTAGACAACATGGAATACTTGGTAAAAATAGGTAACTATTAGTTAAATTATATTTAAATACATGTTTTGATTATATATTGATATTTCTTGTACATTAATAGTTAAAGTTGATTTATTATCCTTTTTTGTATCCTTAAGCCATCATTTCATTGATAGATCATACTTTGAAACAAAAAGGAGAGGATGCTTGGATTCAACCTACACACATGTGTGGAATACTTTTAAATGCAGGTGCTTGAGTTGTGTACATATAGATAGTTTTATATAAATTAAAATATGTATGTTTTGATGATTTCATTGATATTTCTTGTACCTTTTTGATATCAGGTGGCATGAAGACCTACTACATTTCGAGCACGAGTTTGAGATGTTCTTGAGATGGCATATCCAAATTTTGTAAACATTGTTTTGAGATGACATATATATGCATACATACTTACACAATTAAACATTTTGTACAAATACATGTACATACCCCTTAAGACAACCTATAAATTAGTGTTGGATGCTATTATTTCTTTTGACAACTTATAAATTAGTATTGGATGCTATTATTTTTTTTGACAACTTATAAATTAGTGTTGGATGTTATTGTTTATAGAATTTATTAATGCTTTTATTCTCTAATCTTGTATGGTATTGTTTATTTCTTAAAATTTCATCCTTTGTGGTATATAAACAAATTGCTTTTGTTTGTAAATTATGATTTATTGACTAATTTTATTAATTGACGTGAATTGAATAAGCTCATTGACTAATTATCGCTAATTATTGAATGTACATATCATGTATATCATCTATGGGATCACTAAATTTTTAAAGTACAAATATTAAAATGTCCTATTAATTTCAACTTTAATTTGATATTTATATTAATGTCTTGACTATGAACAAAAAATGCATAAATGTACATGTGTAAATTAAAATTTCAAACAATATAATAAAGTCCATAATTTACAACATATTAAGTACATGAAACCAATATATTAAGTGCATGAAATAAATTCCATCAAAGTGTACAACCCATGAACTAAAGTCCAACAAAGTACTTGACCCATGAAATATAAAGTCCAATAGAGTACATGAGAAACCAAATATGTAGTCCATGAAATAATCAAATATAACCCATAAAATAATGTTTAGGTCATGTAATGTCTCTATAATGAAGAGACCTCTTCACACCATGCAGACTATGTGGATGAACCGAAACACTTTGTACAAGAGAAAGATGAAATCAGATGTAAGATGATGAAAAATTATTTAATGAAAATTTAATTTATAATTCATCATAAAATTAAATTACCATCATATATGGGTCTAGATGCTCTGGTGCACCTGAACCAACCTCTAAATTCTCTGAATCAATCTACATAAACAAGACAAAGAAAGTTGAAATTAGATGTAAGTCTACAATTAAAAATGATTTAATTCAATTTAATTTATAATTTATCATATTTTAATTGTACCATATTTTGAGGTTGTGCACCCTCTTCTCCAAGACATGTTTGTACATGCTCAACTACAAGATGTGTCTCATGCTAGATAAAATAAAAATAATTTAAAACATGTAACAACTCATATTATATATATATATATATTCAATTTTAAGTTTAAAATTAAAGTTATTCAAAATATATAATTTGTAATTGACTTTAAATATATAATAAAAAAATTAAATTACCATGATATATGGAGCCTACTCTGCATATCCTCCTGAAGGTGTAATCATAACTGGGTCATGGCAAAAAGTCTCACTAATAAATTCCTACAAGATCAAATTTACAGCATGTATACTTGAATTAGGTTAAAAATATATATATATTCAAGTTTGCACATTTTATGTATATTTTTTTTAAACAACCTAAAAATCAGTGGCCTCACAAGTAGCCGCAACATCTAATGTTTTCCTAATGCCCATTCTCATTATTGTATCAACCTAGACATACATGTAGACATTTTTAACGCTTATAATATTTACAAGTGTACATGCACATTTGATATATATAGTGAATTCAAAATTCATAATTGTAAGTATAGTAATGTAAGTTAAACAATTTACAATATAAACGTACCTACCCCAAATCTATGACGCCTGATAGTGGAGGAGTGCCCGACAACCCCTCGGGTGGAATCGACGTGGAAGTCGATTCACTCCCCTAAACCAACATAAATAATTTAAACATATGTTCATGATTCAATTATAAATTTAAAACTCAAGTTAAAAATCATTTCATATATAATTTAGAAAATTGAAATCAAAATACCCCAAAAGGGTTGCTGACTAGAACTGGTGTCGATGTATGTACTCGTGAAGCAGATGATTTCCCCATCATCAGTTTCATTTGTACACCAAACAGTTTGATTGTTAAAATGTATTGCAAACTTTCTTTGATATATATGTATTCATTAAAATTCTTATAAAATCAACATGTAGATGTATATTTATACTTGTCTTGCAGTGTCCTCAGGGTGATGGTATACTATAATAAATTCTATAAATGAACTGAGGTGGCCAAATGAACCACCTGAATCTCCACATCCACTCAAACTAGGTGTGGCCTGATCAGGTCCATAGCATAATTGATGGAAACTAGTACATACATGTGGGACCCTCAACACTCCTAGAGTGGTACTCAGACCAACTCCATAAAACACTCCATCATTGTCATCTCTATGCTCCCTACTCGCTATCGTAGAAGCATGTTGATCAAGGTAACATGTGAGTGTACTAAGGGATCCTAATGTCGATACCACCACACATTGATGCATAGGTGCAAGAATGGGAGGACCAGGAGCAACAACAATGGGTTGCACATGCACGGGGCATTGGGGATCAACCCTTCCCCTAACCTCTATTGTGGCATGCCGCCACCAACACCATGAAATCATTTAAAATCAAAATAATTGGGATTTTTCCCCATAATAAACTCTACATATAATTTCCTCAAAAAATACAATGGGACCTCCCAATTAGTGTGTGGTGGACTATCAAAAACCATATACCATCGATCCCAAAAATGTGCACTCATTTGTGGATGTATACACCACCTCATGGATATTCTAGATTTATTGGGAGGAATGGGTTATCGAGTAACAGGGTCAAGAAAGTAAGGGGCTAGGTGGGATTTTGTTATTTTAAGGTCTAAAATTTATTTATAGGAGAGACCGTGTGCATAAAATTGTCTCATCTTCTCTCTCTCTCATCAATGCCTATCTAGATGAGAATCAATCATCCTAATGGCATCCACAATGTTTTGCATCACAAATGCAAAATTTCTCACGTGTGGAGGAATCAATGCTTGATTCTGCATAGCATTGATTTGATTTGATTTTGAATGGATGCAACTTGATCATTTATGTGTGCTCACAAGGGAGCCTCATCAGATGCAACGGGTGTTGGAGGTGGGATATTAGGTTGAGGGTGTGGAGGGGGAGGTGGAGGGGGAGGGTGAGGTTGAGGTGGTTGAGGTGTTGGATTGAGGATATCATCGATGTTAAATTGATCCATGATATCAGATATAAATGCACCTACATTAAATTATACAAAATTAACATACAAACTTACAAAATTACAAGAATAGTTAAATTTGAAACGCACATGCAAATTTGTTTAAATAGGATGTGCATGTACATATACATTGATTGAAATTGAGCATGTGCATACAAAATTCAAAATTTAACATGTACATACATTTAAAATAAAAAATATGATGCATAATTTGCATGCATACATCATTCAACTAAACTATGTACATACATACAAATTTCAAAATTTAAGATCTAGAACTATGCAATTTTAATACATGTACATACTAAAAAATAAACTTGAAACATTCACAAAAATCTCATTTTATGTCTAATGCATATATATATTACATTTTTCCAACAGGAGAAATCGTGATCTAGTAGATAGTCATAAAATATATACTATTATAAATTCATCATTATAAGTTCATAAATTCCACCAAATTCATAAATTCATGTCACTATACATATCCATCCGAAACAAAAATCATAAATTCGCGTCACTAAAAATATCCATCCAAACAAATTCATCGCACAAAATATCCATCGAACCAAATTCATAAATTCATAACTATAAGATCATTTTCTTAATTTAGAAACTGTTGTGGTTCTTAATTGCATCTCTTAATTTCTTTGTGTTTTCCTTTTTAGAATTAGAATTTCTCCTCTCCTCTATCCATTTTCGATGCTCATCTAAGATCCCATCCATAACCCTAACAACATCAATAACGGTTTGCATCCTTGATGCAAACATCCTCACAGGTGGTGTGATACATTCTTCATTTTGAATAATGTTGATTTGATATTGGATGGTAATAACATTGGCATTGATTCGTGCTTGCAAGTAAGCACCATCAATTTCAAGTGGTGGAGGTGGGGGATTATGAGGTGGAGTGGGTGGAGGTGTGTTGGGAATTTATGCCTCAACGTTTTGGCTTGTTTACCCTTCGAACTTGGCATTTTCCTTCATGTTTCTTGCCTTTACCGCAGTGACTTTGATTGGTTTTGGCGATTACCGCCATACCACAGACGGTGGGTCAACTCACTGTGGTAGCGCAGTGAGACCGCTAGCGGTGGTCTTGGCGGTTATCGCCATACCGCAGGCGGTGGGTCAACTCACCATGGTAGCGTGATGAGACCGCCAGCGGTGGGCTTGGCGGTTACCGCCATATCGCAGGCAGTGGGTCAACTCATCGCGGTAGCACGGTGATACCACCTGTGATTGGGTCTAGCGGTTACCGCCATACCGTGGCCAATCAAGTGAATGACCATGGTGGTCATGGTAAGACCGCTAGTGGCCTGGCTGGTGGTTACTGCCATACCGCAAGGTATGCTAGTCTGGGATGCGATAGCGCGGTAGGAGCTCGGTTGGGCTCGGGGCAAAGTTTGACTGGTTTAGACTCAGTGGCAGTGTGACAGGCAAATGATAGGGTGACATGTGGTAGGTTGGTAGCATCTAGTTGGCCAAAGTCAAAGGTGGGCTAGAGCTTGAAGGAGCTCGGATGGCTTACCACCATACCGCAAGGTGAAATAGTTAGGGTTGTGGTAGTGTGGTAGATGGTGGGGTGAGCTCAAGCGAGCTCACTGCCATTCTGTAACTGGTAACTTTGGGCTCGGTGGTAACGCGATAAGATCTAGAATGAGCTCGGAGCTCGATTGACCAAGTTGGACCGAGCTTGACCGAGCTGGACTGATTCTATCAGAGCGACCAGCAAATGGATGGTGGACACGTGGCTCGGCTCAATAGATTGTTTGGCTAAAAGCCAAAAGCAGTTATTACTGCTGACTCAGGGTGGCGAATAGGAACCTGATTAAGGCAAGAAGTTATTGCCTGGGTGGCTTGAGGCAAAGGAGATTTGCGCAGATTGGATGTGTGCCTGGTTGTTCAATGCATGAACCTGAGGGTCAACGATTGGTTGGATCATTGAATGTGATGTATGGCTTAGTCAAAGATATACATTAATATATGAATACCAAAAAGGTTTTTGGAGAGGTAGAGAGCCGTTGAGAGAGAAAGAGATGTGGAGTGTGTTCGAGAAGTATGCTAAGGCATGGAAACTATGAACACTCGATCTCTTGGATTTGAAAGATGTGAACCAGTTGTGAGACCTTGGGGCTGTCTTGGTCGAGAGGTTGGTTGTGATAGTCTATTATGAGGAGCTTAAGGGAATCTATGTAGTAATGACATATGGATGTCATTGGAACTACATGAAGGTTCTGGTTTTTGTTGTCTGCCTGTATTCTCTTGTTGGACAAGATGTAACACTCTTGAAGAGCATAGCTCTGTGTTTGTATTGTAACTATTTTTTGTTACTGAATAATACAAGTGAGCTGAATGTTTTGGAGGTGGGTTTTTTTACCTGAAAAGGTTTTCCCCACGTATATTTGTGTGTCAATATTGTTTTTTCTTTCATGGTTATCTATTTGTGTTGAATATGTTACTTGTTTGCATCCACTTCTCTCAGAGGATCAATGGGGGATCAATTGTGCCTGCTTCCGCTTTATGGTACAGTTGTTTGTGTCTTTGTTGTGATTTTGAATTGAAATCACTAAGGCACTGCTATTTTAGATGACTATCTTGATGACAGAACTGACTCCTTATCCCCGACAAGTGGTATTAGAGCTAGTAGCTTGTTGCTCGTGATACCAACAAGTGGTATCAGAGCATGTTTGAGGGAGGTCAAGGCTTGATGATACCAACCAGTGGTATCAAAGTCTTCTCCTAGTTGCTGCAATTCTAGGTATTTCTCTTGTGAAGATTTCTTAGCCTCGCAAGCTTGAGGAAGTCTAGAGAAATCAGTTGGTAATTGATCCATCGATGAGTGGAAGTGTGTGCTTCATTGATTCAACACACAGTTTGAAAGACACTGGAGATGACTTGAGTTGGTCATGTTGTGGCAACATGGTCAGAGGCTCCTGGCTCGCAACAAAGTTCCTAATGCAAAGGGCGTGAGGTATGTTCATGGTTGTGTTGCAGAGAAGCATGGTGTTCATACTGGGTGTCTGTGTGAGAGGCTCCCTAGTGGTATGGACTTGCTTGTGTTGTTGTTTCGGCCATGGAAATGGTGTGCTTGTGTTGGGTGTTCTAACTTAGCACTGAAGGCATTTTCGCTACTACTCTGATTGCATGGAGGTTATGAAGTGATCTTGGTAGTCTGCAACTTCTGGATAGCCTGGCTCTCATGTTTTCTTGTGCACGACTTGGCATTGGAACTGGTCTGAAATAGACCTATTGTTCTTGTGTGCCTGTTTCTTGCACTTGCATGGTTCAAATTCATGTCGTTGGCTCTGGAGGTTTTGTGTAGATTTTCCTAAAAAGTCTATGAAGCATGTTAATGTTGTTTTTTCATTATTATGGTTTATTGTGATGGTTGTGTGCAGATTCTTGAGTCGTCTAGATGAGCAGTGAATATGGAGGTGTGTGGGTGTTTTGGAAACACTGTAGTTTTGCAGGTTTTACACGGTCAAGGAAAAATTGTGTTTTATGTGGAGCTATTGTCTCCTATTTTCTAGATCCTAGCTTATGGGGTGTGATTGGATGATATAGTTGCAGTTCAACATGTCTTTGAGGAGGTGTGATGTCTTCTCTACATGGGAGTGTTGGTATGTGTTTTTTTCTCATTCAGCGTTCCGATGGTGTGTGCTTATTGGTTGCTTGGACTATGGTGCTTGTGTTGTAGATGTTTTTTTTTTGGCAAATCAGATCTAGTCTTTGATCTGGTGTTTGAGTCATGGTTGTCTACATGGTTGTTCTCTTTGAGATCTCTTTTTTGTAGTTTGCCACTATGGTGATAGATTTGCAATTGTTGAAGTGGTTCTCTGAGTTGTGTGGCTGATAGATTAGCTACCTATTGACTTTTGTGGGACAACTCGAGATTGGAGTGTCTATATCCATGTGATTTCTTTTGTGTTGTTGAATGTCTATTAGTTGACCTTGTCTATGGTCACTTGTGCATTGGCGTGGTTGTTTTGAGATGAGAAGGTGAATGGCATTCTAAGTACTTGAATAGTCAATGATCGGAACCTATAGCATGAGAGTCACGTTGTCATGAAGAGCTTGTTACACTGGTTAGTGTAAGCTTTTAACAGTGATGGTGTGGTCAGTCATGGTTCTTGGAAAGCTCGGTGTCATGGATCTGTGGGAGCTTTAGCAGTGACTAGTGTCCTTCTTTGGTGTTGCAGTTGTTGTGTTCTTTTGCATCTACATGTTCACTATTTGAAGGTGTGCAGCCTCTTGGAGCCATGGAAGACATTATTAGTTTTGGCTAAGTTGTTGGTGGTGCTTGACAGGTGATGTTGGTTTTGGTTTAGAGTTGTTTGCTTTATGTCATGGTTACTCTTTCTTAGAGTTTTGGAATTTTTCTTTGCTCTTGAGACCATAGCATGTTCACTTGAAGCATGGTATCTCCAAATGGGGATGTGAAGATCATGGTGTCATGATAAGTTCCTGTTCTAGGGTTGGATCTTTGACAATGGTCTAGTGGGTTTCTCTATGTTTTGAGTGCATTGGTCATGTGTTGGAGGACTTCATGTTTATTGCAGCAATGTAGTTTGGAGTTAGCATGAGATGACAGGTTGTTGATACTCATGGATGCATGGAGAATAAGGTGAGGCTGGATTTCTCATGAGAATTTTGTTGTTATAGTTGAAAGTCCGAGAAGCCTACACCTTGGTTGAATGTGAATTCAATAGAGACCTTGAAGGAGAATTCTCTTGGGTAAGTCACTTTGGCTTGTATATCTTGGAGGAGCATGTTTTCTTTTCTCCTTGGTCTGCTCAACAGTGTTCCTGTGAAAGGTATTTTCCCATTATACTTTTCAAGTGTGTTATGCTTTATTTTTCATGGCTATGAATCTTGAGTTGTTTTAGATTCTGGAGGATTCGTAATGAAATGCGGATAGTATATTTTATCTCCTTGTGCTTTTGAGGACTGACAGGAGATGGTGTATGGGTTAGTCTAATCTTCTTGATACTTACATCCATGGTGTTGTTGGGTGTTGTTAAGGCTTTCCCTTTGGGATTTGAAGAAGAGCATACTTGTCATAGCTTGCATTTAGAAATGTGTGTAGAAGGTGGCTACATGGTTTGATTTGTAGTTTCTCTCTAATCTGGTCTTGTTCTTCCTGATTGTTCTTTTGACTTTAGATGTGGGTTGCCTTTGTGGTGCCGAGTTGGTCACAGATTGTGGTCATGTTTTGTCACTTGGGTGATGACACGCAGGTGCCTGTGCCTCTTTCTTCAGTCAGCTTTGGAGGAGTTTGGAAGAACTGTGGAAGACAGTTGAGAGAAACATTTCTTGCAGCAAGTGGTTGCAGGTGTTGTAGATCAGTGTGGATGTTCCTTGGAACTACTTGGTTACATTTATTTGTGCAGGGTTTGGTGGACTTGGTATGCCTGGATCATGTGTGATGGTGCTTTGTTTGCACCCATCTGGACAATACCCTTACAATGGGAGTACCTAGACGTGTTTGGTCTATGACTGGTTGACACAGGGTGCTTGTGTGTTGCTGAGATGGGTAGTTTTATGTGATGGCATGAGTCTACTATTGGTTTTCATACCTTTGAGGTATGGGTGATTGGATGGTTTAGCATGAGATGTGTGTGTTGGTTCCCAATTGCGTGGGTTTGGTCAATTGGATGGAGGGCAGTCAGTTTGTGGCTGCTATTCTAGTTCATGGTTTCTTGTTCTGAAGAATGGTTTATGTGTTCTTGTGGTGCCTTTGTTTTTTGTTGCTTTATTGCCTTTTCTACCTAGAGGATCAGATGTTTGTGTTCCTAAGACTGGTGCATATACGCCTTGGCTTGTTCCTTTCCCTATGTTGGATGTTTGGAGTTGTAGCCTAAGATGGTGGACATTTTTTTTGAATGTTGTTGCAGGGGTCTTGGTTGGAGCCTGAGAGCATTGTTGTGGTCCTTGTTCGAGTTTTGGAGGAAGCCTGAAAGTCTTCGGCAAGTGGGAGATTGTTGGGAATTTATGCTTCAACGTTCTGGCTTGTTTACCCTTCGGACTTAGCATTTTCCTTCATGTATCTTTCCTTTACCACGGCGGCTTTGATTGGTTTTGGCGGTTACCGCCATACCGCAAGTGGTGGATCAATTCACCACGGTAGCGCAATGAGACCACCAGCGGTGGTCTTGGTGGTTATCGCCATACCACAAGCAGTGGGTCAACTCACCATGGTAGCATGGTGAGACTACTAGCGGTCGGCTTGGAGGTTACCGCCATACTGCAGGCGGTGGGTCAACTCACCGCGGTAGCGTGGTAGCGCGGTGAGACCGCCTATGGTTGGGTCTGGCGGTTACTGTCATACCGCGGGCAGCCAAGTGACTAACCACGGTGGTTTCAATAAGACCGCCATACCGTGGCCAGTCAAGTGACTAACCGCGATGGCCGGGGTAAGACCACTGAGGTAAGCCAAGATGGCTTACTGCCATACTGCGAGGCATGCTAGTTTGGGTCATGGTAGCGCAGTAGGAGCTCGGTTGGGCTCGGGGCAGAGTTTGACTGGTTTGGACTTGGTGGCAGTGCGATAGGAAAATGATAGGGTGACACATGGTAGGTTGGAAACATCTAGTTGGCTGAAGTCAAAGGTGGGCCAGAGCCTGAAGGAGCTCAGATGGCTTACCGCCATATCGCAAGGTGAAATAGTCAGGGTTGCGGTAGTGCGGTAGATGGCGGGGTGAGCTTGGGCGAGCTCACCGCCATACCGTGACTGGTAACTTTGGGCTCGGAGGTAACGTGGTAAGAGCTTGGATGAGCTCGGAGCTCAGTTGATCGAGCTGGACCGAGCTTGACCAAGCTTGATAGAGTTGGATTGATTCTATCAGAGCGACCAACAAATGGATGGTGGACACATGGCTCAGCTCAATAGGTTGTTTGGCTAAAATCCAAAAGCAATTATTACTGCTAACTCAGGGTGGTGAACAGGAACCCGATTAAGGCAAGAAGTTATTGCTTGGGTGGCTCAAGGCAAAGGAGATCTGTGCAGATCAGATGTGTGCCTAGTTGTTCGATGCATGAACCTGAGTGTCAACGATTGGCTGGATCATTGAATGCGATGTGTTGCTCAGTCAGATATATACATTAATATATGAAAACCAAAAATGTTGTTGGAGAGGTAGAGATTTGTTGAGAGAGAGAAAGAGACGTGGAGTGTGTTCGAGCAGTATGCTAAGGCATGGAAACTGTGAACACTCGGCCTCTTGGATCTGAACAATGTGAACCTGCTGTGAGACCTTGGGGTTGTGCTGGTTGAGAGGCTGGTTGTGACAGTCTGTTATGAGGAGCTGAAGGGAATCTATGTAGTAATGACATATGGATTTCATTGGAACTACATGAAGGTTCTGGTTTTTGTTGTCTATCTGTATTCTCCTGTTGGACAAGATGTAACACTCCTGAAGAGCATAGCTTTGTGTTTGTATTGTAACTATTTTTTGTTACTGAATAATACAAGTGAGCTGAATGTTTTGGAGGTGGGGGTTTTTACCTGAAAAAATTTTCCCCACGTATATCTATGTGTCAATATTATTTTGTCTTTCATGGTTATCTGTTTGTGTTGAATTTGTTACTTGTTTGCATCCACTTCTCTCAGATGATCGATGGGGAATCAATTGTGCCTGCTTCCACTTTATGGTACAGTTTTATGTGTCTTTGTTGTGATTTTGAATTGAAATCACTAAGGCACTATTGTCTTAGATGACTGTCTTGATGACAAAATCGACTCCTTATCCCCAACAAGGTGGAGGTGAAGGTGGTGGAGATGGATGGCATGGAGGTGGATTATGAATATTATTGAATTGATCCATGTGATCTCTAAGATATAAGTGAACCCACATTAGATTTGTAATTTCAAAATATAAGATACATGTTTAGGAAATTTACCCTTAAACCATTCAATATAAATGGCCTAATTGAATACAAATGATAAAATATGTAAGCCTCATTTATGTCTAAGGCATGTTACTTGAATGAAAAAATAATTAACTATTAATATAGGACAATTTATGAATGTTATAGGGTTTACGATTTAGAGTTTAGGATTTAGGTTTCAAGGTAATAGGATGACTTAAGGGGATCTATGTAGTAAGGTCCTAGTACAAAATGACATGTCTTTTAAGTGAATAAAATTTGGTGAAGATGCCCAAGGTAACCAAATTTTATTAAGCTCTAAGGCAACTTCACCAAAGTTTATTCACTTGAGCCATGTCATTTTGTCCTAGGAACTTACTAGACATAGATCCTCTTAAGTCATCCTATCACCCTATTTACCGTAAATTGATCAACCTAGATCATGAAATCTCATTCATATTATAATCTTGCATGATATTATTATTGTTGAAATTGGTTGCCTTGGGCAACTTCACCAAATTTTGAGAAATTATTTGATCCCCTTAAGAAATGCCATATTATGACCCCTTAAGACATCCTAAAGTATGGCTTAAGGGGATCTATGTAGTAAGGTCCTAGTACAAAATGACATGGCTTAAGTGAATTAAATTTGGTGAAGATACCCAAGGCAACCAAATTTCATTAAGTTCCTAGGCAACTTCACTAAATGTTATTCACTTGAGCCATATCAGTTTGTCCTAGGACCTTACTAGACATAGATCCTCTTAAGCCATCCTATCACCCTAAACCATAAATTTATCAACCTAGATCATGATTTATCTCATTCATATTATAATCTTGCACGATCTTATTATTGTTAAATTTGGTTGTCTTGGGTAACTTCACCAAATTTTGAGAACTTATTTGATCCCCTTAAGAAATGTCATATTAGCACCCCTTAATAAATCAATTTATGGTTTAGGGTGATAGGATCGCTTAAGGGGATTTATGTCTAGTGAGTTCCTAGGAAAAAATTCCATGGCTTAAGGGAATAAAATTTGGTGGAGTTGCCTAAGGCAACCAAATTTCATTTTAAGGTCCTAGGAGAAAATCAATGCTTTAGTGTTTAGGGTTTAGATTTTAGAGTTTAGGGTTTAGGGTTTAGGGAACTTAGGGTGAAGTTTTGGTGGCCCTTGGAATAATGGACTTGCAAGTTAGTGAACAAAATTTTCTTGTGGAACAGTTGATTGAGATAGCTCTTGTTTCGACTGACCAACCTAGATCATGATTTATCTCATTCATATTATAATCTTGCACGATCTTATTATTGTTAAATTTGGTTGCCTTGGGCAACTTCACCAAATTTTAAGAACTTATTTGATCCCCTTAAGAAATGTCATGTTAGGACCCCTTAAGACCTCGATTTACGGTTTAGGGTGATTGGATGGCTTAAGGGGATTTATGTCTAATGAGGTCCTAGGACAAAATGACATGGATTAAGGGAATAAAATTTGGTGGAGTTGCAAATTTCATTTTAAGGTCCTAGGAGAAAATGAATGCTTTAGTGTTTAGGGTTTATATTTAAGAGTTTAGGGTTTAGGATTTAGGGAACTTGGGGTGAATTTTTGGTGGCCCTTGGAATAATGGACTTGCAAGTTAGTGAACAACATTTTCTTGTGGAACGGTTGATTGAGATAGCTCTTGTTTTGACTGACCAACCTAGATCATGAAATCTCATTGATATTATAATCTTACACAATCTTATTATTTTTAAATTTGGTTGCCTGGGCAAACTTCACCAAATTTTGATAATTTCTTTGATCCCCTTAAGAAATGTCATATTAGGACCCCTTAAGACATCGATTTATGTTTTAGGGTGATAGGATGGCTTAACGGGATCTATGTCTAGTGAGGTCCTAGGACAAAATGACATGGCTCAAGTGAATAAAATTTGGTGAAGTTGCCCAAGGCAACCAAATTTTATTAAGGGCCTAGGAAACAATGATGGCTTTAGGGTTTAGGCTTTAGGATTTAGGCTTTAGGGTAATAGGATGGCTTAAAGGGGTCTATGTAGTAAGATCCTATGACAAAATGGCATGGCTTTTAAGGGAATAAAATTTGGTGGAGTTGCCTAAGGCAACCAAATTTCATTTTAAGGTCCTAGCAGAAAATGAATGCTTTAGTGTTAAGGGTTTAGATTTTAGAGTTCAGGGTTTAGGGTTTAGGGAACTTAGGGTGAAGTTTGGGTGGCCCTTGGAATAATGGACTTGCAAGTTAGTGACTAGTTATGAATATTTTTTATTTTATGAATAGATTGACTATTTTCGTAATAGAAACACATAATTATGTATTATTAAGATTGAGTTTGATGTATATTTTAACTGGATATTTTTTTAATTGAATATGAGATTATCTTATTTAAAAAAAAATCATTAATATTTCCCACTTAAATAAATTTTATGATATAAAATGTATAATATAAAATTAGTTAATGTTGAATCAAGTATTTTGTTTTGGATTGTTTGGAATTAAAAGAACCTAAAAGAACTTAGAAAAGAAAAATATTTAGATTCTTTTAGTGTCTAGGTAACTAGTGCAAATTGAGATTTTAGACTAAACTAGAAGCCTAATTAACAACTAATTGACTAGAACGAGGGTTAAGATTGTTGAAAGACAAGAGACAACAGATGCAAACAAGAAATGGAAACAAGGAATGACTAAGAGAGATCAAAACATAAAATAGAAATGAATGCAAATATTATCTAGTTAAGTGACAATTGGAAATGGATTGTATGCAAGGATTTAGGAATTTGCTAACTAAATTTGCAAACAAACATTGATAAAATTTATGAATTGTAACTATTCTTTAACATATTGTTTTCTACTCTAATTGTAATTTAACATTGAAAGTAAAGTTTAATATATTATTTTCTCCACACAATGCAAATGAAATTTAAAACATTTAAGCAAACCAATTTTTTCCATTATCAAATATTCTTGACCTCAAAATTAGGGTTTTCAAATGCAAAATGATTTGTTCGATTTTAATTTAGGGTTTTAGAAAGAAAAAAATGTTTCAATTCAATTTAGGGCTTCAATCTAAGCAATTAGGGTTTTTAATGCAAATTTTTTGTTTCATTTCAAACTAGGGTTTTCAAATCCATTTTTTTTGTTTGATTTGAATTGAGGGTTTCAAAAATCTTGATTAGGGTTTCCAAATGCAATTTTTTTTATTTCATTTCAATTTAGGGTTTTGAAATGCAATTTTTATGTTTCCTTTCAATTAGGGTTTTCAAATGTAATTTTTTTTGGTTTGATTGAACAAGTTAGGTTTCAAAAGCTAAATTTTGTTTCTAAAATACAATTTAAGGTTCATTTTTTCCCTTCTATTCAATATCTTTAGGTTTCATTGCAATTTTTCATCTATTTCTACAAATCATCATTTCTACAGTTATATGAAATAAAATGCTTAAAACGCCCAATAAATTAGAAAAAACATTGTAAAATCTATTCTTCTATTAAAATTTTCAATAAAAAACAAAAAAAAACCAGAAAAGTGGGGGTGGAGGTGTACCTGGAGGTCATTTTTGGTAGTCTTTGTCTCCCACCAAATCCGGATCCCATGCAGAGAAGAATGAGGTTTCGTTTGTTTAAAAAAAAAATACCATCATAAAACGGGATCCCGATTTTTACAAATCGAGATCTCATTTTGTAATAATTAGGATCCCATTCTGCGTATGTCGATTTGGGATGCATTAACAAACGGGATCCCGATTTTTAAAAAGTGGGATCCCATTTGGAATTTAGGCTCGAGATCCTGAAGCTAAATGAGATCCCGATTTTTAAAAATCAGGATCCTGTTTTGCAATGTCAATTTCATTTTTTTGGCTAAGGCCAAAACTTCCACATTTCATGGACTCAACTTTGTGCACTTACCCAACACTTGGAAAAGAAAAAGCAAGAAAAATTGATCACCAATTGTACCTTTATATCCACGATAATTGGGGGCATCTATAAAAGAAGGCCATCAAGATACGAGCTTGTTGATCCTAAGTTTTTATCCACTTCATTTCACAATCTATACACCCTATCTGATCCACCCATATTCATACTCACACCATATCACTCCATCTCTCTTGGTGATGTCACTCGATGTACCTTTGATGATCACCCCTTGATGTACTCTAATCTATTGGTTGTCCAATCTCCTTTTCAGGGGAAGCATGGCAGTCCATGTAGTACACATCTTAGTGATCATACTTTAGCTCCTTATTCCTGCACCATATCACATTCTTTGTGTTTCATCACTTACCATCCATGTCCATCCATCTATCAGTGGTCTTAGTCTCCTGAAGAGCATCCACCATGATCACAGCATTAGTAGATTCTAAAAAAGCAAAAAAAAGGTCGCACCTTGATGAAAACTTGGCAAAAAAGCGTCTTGTATGACATAAAAATTTTATAAAAAAAAAAAGTAAAGGGAAATAATTTGTCCAATAGTTAAAAATACTTTGGTGTCACTTTGGATAAGTACCATGGTGAAAACCTGGAAAACAAGCACCATGTGTAGTAGGTCATTGCTCTACCGTCTATCACCATTCCATCTATTTTTTCATTCCATCCACAATAAATTGAGCATAGGCTCATTCATAATAAATCTTTTTTACTCCTCTTATGGCCTAAGAATGGTTGATGTTTAGCGTCACCCAATTTTTTGTATTCATTCCTTCCATAATAATTGGTCCTATACTTAACTAGGGGAAATCCTTGACCTAGATTTTTAGATAGATCTTTGACATGGTATCAAAGGATATTATCACACTCACTTATCACAATTATTTTTTCATAATAAATTATCTACAAGCCATAATAAAGTTTACACCTATCCATAATCCACCTTACATAATAAATTATACTTTTTCAAGGATGAAACTTTAATAAGACACAAACAAAAAATCTTATTGAAAACTGAGTAACAAATCATGGAATAACAAACAAAACTATCAAACTAGCCTGCAACCTGGCCGATCAATTACCTAAGTTTATCTATCAACAAAATCTACCTATCTTTATCAGTTATTAGTTGTTTTATAGAGGTTATTGCATCCTCAAAAAATATACTAGTCATCTTATACAAGATGTTTCATCCTTGAAAACAAACGTCATCCTTAGTATCCTATCAAAAAACACTCACTATTGGTAAGAAGGTCTAAATGGTTGTTGACTCATCTGGTCTAGTTAAGTATTATATTTTATTTGATTTATTTCTATCATGTTCCTATGATACTTGAGGATGCCCACAAGTGGTTAGAGGAGCGAGGATGGATCATGATTGTTTATGTTGATTTTTGTTTGTGGCTTGCCTTGACAATATGACTAGGGCAACTAAGTTCCTTGTGTGTGATTGGAATTCCATGTAGCATAATAAAAACATCTTATGCAAGTTAAAGCTCAGCTAACACTTTCTTGCATTAGGATTAACATGCTTTGTGGCTACTTCCTCACATATTCCAACAAGGTTCTATTGTGACTAGTATGTGTCATGACACTCATTGTCTGTTATATCTCAGTCTTGACAATGGATACTATGGTCATCAAGGTTTGTCTCAACTTGGTGTACATATATCCACTTGTCCATATATCAAAATATTTAGGCAAAAGGACACAAACATTGTCATCACAATTCATGCCTTGGTGTGCATACATCCTCTTGCCATATAATAAAATGCTCAATGATGATAAATCATGTACTAATAAAAGCTCAAAAACTAATCTCTCAATCCATTTCCAATCTTCATCCATTTCATTGAATCTCATGCTATCTATTCTATCTTATCAATCAAGCTTGTTCACATCTAATATCGACCAATCTAACCATTCTTCACTTCTTACTAACCTTTTCTTCTAGTTAACATTTATTTTGTTAGTTCTCGCACCTAAGCATAGTAAATCAACTTGTCAATAAATTTGGATAATTTTTTCAGTTTTTTTTTCAAATTTCCCGAGGGGGCACCACACAATCCTGCTAACATCAAGGCATATTGGGGCAGGTCCTGAACATTATTTTTTGAATTTTCTTTGGCACAACACTTAAAATCATATTGTATCAAAGAGGGGCAAAATGTAGATACCCAAAATTATCCTAGCTTGCGAGTAACACTTTCACACTAATTATCATCCTATTCGTAATGATTAAATAATGTTCAATTATTTAATTATTATCTAATAATGATTTTATATTATTTAATTAATTCACTTTAATCGTATTCTCCCTATAATTAAATAAATTCTATTTATTTAACTACGTTTTAAATTATCTTTATTTTTCTAAATTAATTAAATAAATTAACATTATTTAATTAATCATTCATTATCCCCTTTCTAAATTAAAATTATTTTAATTATTTAATTATCCACTTTCCCACTTTCTAAATTAAATAATTACTTTAATTATTTAATTATCCTTATTTCTCTCAACATTATCCATTCTTCAATTTAATAAATAAAGTTATTTATTTCTTAATTTCCACTTGCACATTCTTTTAATAATTAATTCATTTAAATAATTATTAAACTCATGCATTTCCACCTTGTTTCAAATGAACACTCTCTTCTAGTCGACTAACAAATCAATTTCAATCTGTTGATCAATTAAATCAATTCAATCTCACTCAGTGTGAGTTAACTAATCAATCAATTCCTATCATAGAATCTCCACTATTGATCTCGATCATCACCTCTTAATCTTGATCGTCCATTCAAATCAGCCTTTTCTATTAAAGAAACCTTCATTTGCATTTGAAGGCTAGCCATGAATCTTTGAGAATTTTCTATCATTATCAATCTGAGCTTAAGCATAATAGTGCACACATAATTTCTGAGAGCAAAGGTAAATTGGAGAAGTACAATAGAGATAATTCAATCTTGATGTAGGAAGGAAGGTATCGCTTTGATGTTATTGATTTCTTATGCTTGATTGTTCTTTGTTGATAGATTAGATTTGGAGTGTATGAATCTTATAGTTTAGTGGTTGCTATTTTTGATTCATTGCATGTTTTAATCCTGATTTCTAGTCTTACAAAAGACAATCACATTGATTTTTTGTGTCAAGTGTCATCAATTAGATGTACACTCATAATATGTAGACCATTTGATCATACTTTAAGTAGTGTAGGCTTCATGTCTTCTTACCTAAAACCTGATGTGAAAAGTCTCGACTATATGACATTCAAAGCTAGACATTGACATAGATTGACTCCTAGCTATGGTGGCTATACCTTTAGTAAATCTTAGAACAATGGTAATAGTTTTCATGGAATACTATTTTTTTTATTTAACATGTATGTCCTCTTTTGATTTTTTAGAGGTGCATATGCACTATCCTTTAGTGCCTTTATCCTTCTCAATATAGAATACATATGAGGGGTCAAGATATAAATCAAAGGAATAATTAATATGAATGTGTGATTTTTCATTTGTTAAAGCAAAGTCTGCATAACCACTTAGAAAGTCAAATTTGAGAATGATATTATTCAAGCCAATAATCTCACTTTTCTCAATGACTTCTTTATTGAGTAAAATTTATTTTTAGTGTAAAGTATATTTGTATGCTTTAGCGAGAGTCGCTTTTAAATAAGTTTTATTATATATATATATATATATAATAATAGTATTAATTACAACACCAATTAACCAAAACTTAGCATAATTATTGGTTTCTCATTGTGGCATCTTAGTAATTGTGTGTTTCTTCTATTTATTTTTTTGTTACTACTATAATTTTGTACCTAGACTTGTGTTTACTTGTATTCATTTTGAATTTTCATTCAGCTTATAAGTTTAAGAGGAGGGAATTTGTGCATTAATTTTGGATTTGTAAGTTTTGGAGTAGATTCTTAGACCCATGTTTGTCAAATAATGGAAATAACAATTGAAATTTTAATTGTATAAAACCATTATTTTTTGTAAATAGTGTTATTTTAAAAAGTTTCAAGAAAATGGAGACCACATTGCACTATATGATTGCCCATGCTTGATTTCTAGTATATTTTTCTATTTGCTTCCATTGTTTTGAGATTGTCTAAAAATCTAATTGATAGCCTCTAAGTAATTTTAGCATGTAAGAAAAATATATATGCAAATAATACTTACTCATTTTTCTCGATGATGTAATACATCTAATTAGTGGGAAAAGGAAGCAAATATTGATGAATGAAGTGAATACAAGGAAGAGAAAAATTCCAATCTTCACAACAAATTACAATTTCATCTTAGTGTGCACTAAGCATGTTTTTGATAAGGTAAGTAGCATTTACAAGGTGTTGTACCCTTAACACAATGAGCCTCATGAGCCAAAAATATTAAGTCCAAGTAACATAAAAACTAGCCAAAAAATGGTACACCGACCACAGACTAACAAGAGATAGTAAAAAACACAGATAGAAAAACAACTAACTGGCATTATCCCAATTCTTTGATAGGAGGTCCACAACATCATCCCCGACCCATTCTTGATCCTCGTCAACATTCTTCCCTTCCAGCTCATCTTTAATTACCGTAGACAAAGTGTCGGTGACAAAGTGGACTAGCTTCACAGTAAAGCGGGCCAGGCCCTTGAATCTCTTGTCCAGTTTGTCCATTATCTCCTTTAGCACACGACACTCCTCCCCATCATCATCAATCTTCACGTCCTCGATATGTTTAGCATCCAATGGGTACGAGTACTAGGAGGTCGAGTTCTCTTTTTACTCTTTTTTGTTGTCGGGAATGGTGTGGGGTTCTTTCGCATACTCCTCCTCTTCCTCCTCAGACATCTTATCCTCCTTGTAGTCTTTACTGTCTGACTGCTCCTCCTCTGAGTCCACAACCACCTATCTTTTTTATTATTTTTGGCCAAACTCCCAGACCTCTGAATTATGGTCTCTCCACCTGTCATAATCGTCGCCTCCACCACCATCTCACCCTTAGAGTCCTTTCCCACAACATTTTTACCTTTGCCCTATTTTTTGAGAGGCTCCATCAAGCCTTTCCTATCATCTTTACCCTTCTTCTTTGGAGTGGCTTTGTAAGCATTTTTGGCTAGAGTAGCCTTAAGCTCACACAGACTGGCTGCAACACTAGTCTGAGCATTTCCCGTGTTCCCCTTGAGTTTTTTGGCAGCAGGGTTGGGCTTAAGATTATTAGTAGCACCCATGTGGGGTTTTTGAATGGGACTTTTAGACTCGATCGGGGAAATGTTAGCAACAATAAGAGGTTCAATTTCCTCTACACAGATAATAGATATGGGCTTAGGTAGGCATAAAGTGAGGTGCAAATGATAGAGTCTCATAATGAGCCCTTGGTGGAGAGGCAGAGGATGGGTATCATCCAGGTTAATGGTAGCAGTTTCCTTGCATTTTTCCATAGAACTTTCCAAATCCATAAGCAAGAAAAATGAAAAACTTAATAGAACTTTGTGCCTAAGGTGGTCCAATAGAGGGAAATGGTAGAAAAAGTAGGTTTTGTATCTACCTTCGAGCATCACGTATTTCATGAGGGCCATACAAAGTTTGTCCCAAGGTTACAGAAGGGCCTCCCGCTCAAAACCTGACTGGTTACGGACCGGCTCATCATTCCCTGCAAAAAATGCTTTCATGTTGTCATTATCCTGGGTCCTAGTATGTTTCAGATATTTTTTTGTAGTGCTCTGCAACTCGGTCGCCTGGACAATCACATCTTCACTAACCTCAAAAGAAATCCCGCCTAGAGTCACTCTCTAGTCCTTCTAGGAATTGGAAAAATGCACGGACAAGTTAGGGTCATGACCCACAAGACTCTCCATCAAGGGAGCTAAGCCACCTTGAACACAGATATGCCACACCAGTGGGTTTTTGTGGAATTCCCCATAGTTGTTGGGCTCTGTCCACACACGATCGCCACCCATAATGTCTTTCTGCACAAGAAAATACCAGAGAAATTGTAAAAGAAAAATATTACAAATACTAGTTAAGCAAAGGGTTTTCCTCACAATGGATTTTTGGGTGAATAAAGCAACATTGGTTAATCAAGGCAGTGTGCAAGACACGCGTGTGAATAGTAAAATCACTTAGCTTAAACTTAGTTGTATCATAAATGGGGGTCTTTTATCGTTAGGTAAGCAAGATATGATGGGAAAGTGAGGTTTATTTTCCACATTGTCCTTGCACAAAAAGCTAGGCAGGATGGTCACGGGGCCAAAATTAGTAATAACAAGGAAAAAAGGTTTGGGACACAGAGATAAAATAGTGGATACAGAAGAGCCAAAAGGGAGATTTCCCTCATAATGAGTCATCACATCAAATTTTAAATCCATGAGCTTGAGGAAGAAATGATAGTTTAATGCAATCCCCATAAGGAGATAGCATAAGGTACGGCCCTACAAGTTCTTAATCACGATGTATGTGTCATACTTCCTTATAATGCCATCTTTATTTAACATGGGTTTAGCCCAAAAATTTGAATTTTGCCACTTGTAGGCCACCTCAACTTTTGTGCTCATCCACCAAGCCCAGAGTACTAACATGTGGACACCCCAAACTGTTAGAGTAATAAGTTATATACTTAATTAATTATATCATACTGGTTAATTAATTAAGTCACTTATTCCTTTAGTTGCTTAAGCTAAACTTAGGCACATTAATAATTGATTAATTATTAAGTGTGCACACTAGGGTTTCATTTAGGGTTTCTTGATCTACTTCATAAGGATTGATCTCTTTGTAATAATTGATTCTCAATAATGCATTTTTACCTTGAGCTTTACAAAACATCTTCTTTGGTTCTACATGTCTATTGCATGTGACAGGTGATTGCATGCAGGTGATCTTGGGAGAGTGCACCTTGCATCTTTGCACTTCATTTTTAATAATACATCATTCAATAATCGACTATTGTTTCATAGATTCCAGGGTTGTTCCTATTTGGAGTTTTCAAGTGTTTTGTGGCATCGGGTTTGTTGTTGCATCATTATGATTCTGATATGGTTTCTTGTAGACAGGAGTATCTTTCTTTGCTTGCCAGATTGTGGTTCCAGTGTTCTTCCAGTGCTTCTTTACAGCATGTCATCTCATTGTAGGGGGGTTTTCCCACTAGGTTTTCCTTCTCTACCTCTTTCTTGCATTTGTAAATGGGTACCTGATCAGGCCTAGTTGTCGGGACCCTTCTTTGCTTGCATGCATCTTCTTCTAGTGTTTTAGCTTCTTCCTAAGTTCATCTTAAGGGGGGGTGTTAGAGTAATAAGTTATATACTTAATTAATTATATCATATTGGTTAATTAATTAAGTCACTTATTCCTTTAGTTGCTTAAGCTAAACTTTGGCACATTAATAATTGATTAATTATTAAGTGTGCATACTAGGGTTTCATTTAGGGTTTCCCTTTTATGGTTTCTTGATCTCCTTCATAAGGATTGATCTCTTTGTAATAATTGATTCTCAATAATGCATTTTTACCTTGAGGTTTACGGAACATCATCTTTGGTTTTGCATGTCTTTTGCATGTGACAGGTGATTGCATGCAGGTGATCTTGGTTTCTAACACAAACGACCCCCAGAATCATAAAATTTGTAGTCATCATGACAAATAAGGGTTTTGTTCTTTCAAGCTTAGGTCTTGAATTCTTGGTGGTAAGTTCCCCAAATTGTGCCAAAATTTAGAGCAACTCCAAAAGGTGCCAAATTTGGCTAAGGCATCAACCACATGATTACCCTCCTGATAAATGTGGGTAATTTTCCTTAATCTTAGCTTAGATATAAAGAGCCTTATATCCAATAGAATATCCTTTGTACTCCATCCAAGCAATCTTCCAAAGTTAACCACATTAGTAATGGATTTAGAGTCATCTTCAATGTGAAGGTTCTCAATCCCTAGAGAAACAACAATTTTAAGGCCCTTGAGTAGCACTTGTGCTTCCATAATCATAGAAGATTGGAAACCAATCCCCCCAGCATAACCAACTACAAGATCACCTCTAGAATCTCTAATCACACCTCCTATACTAGCTCTGCTTGGGTCGCCTTTAGCAGCCCTGTCAAAGTTGAGTTTAAACCATCCTCTATCTGGTGGCTCCCAAATAGTGTTACTCCTAGCCAGGGATCTGGAGTTGTCAAAGGAGCTTGCATCCAAATTTTGATGCCAAGCCATAGCCATTTTAATTTAACTTTCAGTGGGTCCCTTTTCCAGAATTTTCCCATGGAAGAGGGAGATGGTTTCATCAATAAGGTGGGCATCTAAACCAAATACCTCCTTAGGACTCATCTTAGTATTCTTGAATATCTTGTTGTTCCTCTCCTTCTATAAACACCAACAAATAATTGGAGGGACCTGGTTCAAAATTTCTCTAGGCAAGGGGTGGATATAAGAACCACACCAGCCCAAAATAAAGGATTTAACATCCTTACACATGGCCGAGAGTATACCCAATAATTCAAAATCCATTCCCCACACTTTAGCAAAAAATAGGTAGTGTAACAGTAAGTGGTCAACATATTCATCACAACATTTACATAAGAAACATTTGTTGGTGATATAAAATCCTCTTTTCCTCAAATTGTCCTGAGTAAGGATCCTGTTGTGACAGGCGGTCCACCAAAATAAATTGACTTTCAAGATCATGTGATGGTTCTAGACCTTCTTCCAAAGTTCAATAGCAACACCCTAGTCTGTCAGTAGATTGTAACCATATTTGACAGACAGATCACCCTGTTTATCAAAAGTCCAGTAAAATTCATCTCCCAAGCAGGATGAGGGAAGTCTAGTAAAAGAAAGTAAATCCTGTAGAGACATAGCTAGGTGATATAGGTCATGGGGAAAATGGAAAAAAAGGGATAAATTCTTCCACACCCTAGCCCTAGGAGGCCCAAGAACATAGTCCCTAATGTGGATAGTGAAGAAACTTTGGGCCAGTCTCTTGAGATTCCTAAATTCAAAATTTTCCAGAGGGGTATCAAGTAACCAAGGATCTTCCTAGAACCCGATCATACTACCATTGCCTATATTCCATTTTATCCCCCTCCTAAGAAGACCCTGCATGCTGCAAATGCTCCTCCAGGCTAAAGAACCCTGAGGATGAACCTCAGAAAGATAGTTGATCATAGACCTATTCTGAAGATATTTAGCATTCATTATTTTTCCCCAATCCTTTTTGTTCCTTATATGATCCTAGCCAACCTTGTCCATCAAGGCCTTGTTAGTGTTGGATATAACCCTGATCCCAAGACCACCACAATTTTTGGGTTGACAAACTTTTTCCCATTTTACCAGGGAAAATTTCTTCTTGTCCTCGGTCCCAGACCAGAGGAAGTTTCTTTCAATTTTTTCAAATTTCTCAACTATATACCTGGGTATCTTGAATATCGAGAGGAATTAAATTGGTATACCTTGACGAGCTGCAAAAAGTAGTTGAAGTTTACCAGCATGGCTAAGAATGGAGTCTTTCCATCCAACAAGTTTCCTTTGAATTCTTTCAAGAACCGAGTTCCAAAAGTCAGGGGTAACCTCCTTAATAGTGAGGGGGAGCCCAAGGTAAACAGATGAAAGAGTCCCACTTAAACAACCCAGCACCGCAGTCAACCTAGCTTGAAGGTTAGGAGTGTTGTTAAAGAAGAAAATCATGCTTTTTTTGTAGTTAATGCATTGACTAGAGGAGGAAGCATAGTTGTTCAAATAGTTTTTCCACTTTCTAGCTTCAATTACAGAGGCTTTCCCAAATAGGAAGGTATCATCCACAAATTTTTATATCACAATCAGATCCAAAGAAGAGGCAACTTTGATTCCCTTTATAGAGCCCTTTGACAACAGACTAGCAAAGTTCCTTCTCAACACATCTGTAATCATGATAAATAAATAGGGTGAGAGGGGATCACCCTTTCTGATCCCTCTACCAATGGAGAAAAACCCAAAGGGGGCCCTATTAACCAGAACATAGTACTTAACCTTAGTAACACATTTCATTATGAGTTTGACCGCAGACTAGTTAAACCCAAACTTAGTTAAGACTTTAGGGATGAAGTCCCAAATAACCTTATCTGTCCATGGAGTGGAGAATCTCATGGGTGGTCACAATAGCATCTAGGATATAATGACCAGGAACAAAACCTTTTTGAGTGGGGCTAATGAGTTTTTCAAGAAGAGGTTTGATTCGATTCACCAAGATCTTTGAAAGGATTTTGTAAAAAGTATTGCATAAGCTAATAGGTCAAAAATCAGTCATAGATTGAGGATCACCGATCTTAGGGATTAGAGAAATGAAAGTGTGGTTCATTTGTTTGAGAATCTTACCAGTTTTGAAGAAATCATAGGTAGCTAAGACAAGGTCCTCACCAACAATCTCCCAAAAGATCTGAAAGAAGGTGGGGGGAAAACCATCAGGACCCGGAGCTTTGAAATCCCCCATACTAAATGTACCTAACCAGACCTCCTCCAGAGTAACAACACTGAGAATCCCAAGATTATCATTCTGGGTGATGATGGTCAGGAGATGGTTTAACAACAGATTATCCATGGTCGGATTAGGTGCCTCAACAGGAGCCAAGCAGGCCTCCTGAAAGTAATCAGCAGCCAAGAGGCCAATCTGGGCAAGTGTAGAGATCACCTCCCCCCTCACATTAATCAATTTAGAAATTTGATTCCTTTTCTTGTGTTTAATGGTACAAATGTGAAAGAAAGAGGTATTCCTATCGCCCTCTTTCAGCCATTGGACCCTTGATTTCTGTTTCCAAAATATTTCCTCTTTCCTGAGAATTTTCTCCCACTCCTTTCTATTCTTAATTTCTTGGTTGTGAGTCTGTTGACTGGCATCCCCTTCCTCCATTTTATTTTGTAATATTTTCAAATTTTCCTCTATAATCCTTTTCTTTTGAAAGACATCACCAAAAACACACTTGTTCCAACCTTTCACCATACACTTAATATGTTTAAGTTTGAAGAAGATCTTGAACATGGGAGAGCCACGAACAAGGATATTCCACCATTCAACAATTTTATTCTTAAAATTAGGATGGGAATTCCACATTATTTCGAACCGAAATGGGAAAGGACCCACAACAGATAGGTCATTTGAGATCAACACCAAAGGATTATGGTCAAACACCATTCTAGGCAAGGCTCTGATATTAGCACTCAGAAGGCTAGTGCAGTGATTGGAACAGAGGAAATGATCTAATCTAATTTGTATCAAATTTTCTCCAAAACGCCTATTGGACCAAGTAAAGGCTTGGCCGGATAGATCAATGTCAGACAAGCCAATAGAACTCGGAAAGTTAGCCAGGTCAGATATGATGTCAAAGTAATCCACCAGACCACCACTTTTCTCCAAAGGATATAGAGGAGAGTTGAAATCCCCAGCTGCCATCCAATGAGAGCCAACATTGTTTTTAATCCAATCAGAAAGCTCTTGCCATAAAGAATTCCTAGCATTCCTCTGGTTAGGAGCATAAACATTGATTAGAGACCAAGTTCCACCTGGGTAGGAGAAGGAGACTCCCACACTACACTTGCAATGGAAAAGTTCAAAACCATTAAACCTAGAGGGGTTCTGAAGCACAACAAGACCACTTGACGCCTCATCAGCATCACTATAGAAGTAGGAAGCACCAGGCCAAATAAAATTTGTAACCTTATCAAAATTTACCTTCTTCATCTTGGTTTCTTGTAGTAGGCACACATCGATCTTATATTCTAGAACATAGTTCTTTAGAGCAAGCTTCTTTTGGGAGTTGTTTAGCCCACGTACATTCCAAGACATGACCTTCATTTCTGACCTTGCTTAGAGGACACATCCAATATCCTTTCTTTACCTAAGGCAATCTCATTTGTAGTCTCGTAGCCAAGTATGTCTCTGACTGGGTCTGTCAGGTTTGGAATCTCCTCCCACATTCACCTTCTTTTTCCTCCCTCTTTTCTTCAGAGTTGTCCAGTTCTCTTCTTCCACAACTTTCTCCAACATCAATCCCTCTGCATTCTCTATAGATTCATCTACAACTGCATTACTCTCATCTTCCCAAATTTTGCCTTCCTCACCCATTGTCTCACTTCTCCCAGCAGAACCCACCTCCAGTAGGGGCCAGCAACAACCTCATCCCCCCCTAAAATCAGGCCAGGGGCCAAATCATGGACCTCCAGGGATTTAACAATAGTCTCATTCAAAGATAGAGTGGAAAGACTCACTCTAGGATCCACTAGACTAGTAGGGGAATCACTAGAGGAAGGTGAAAAACCTGCAGACTTGACCAGAGGAACACCTTATGTCGGTAAATATTTTTCTACAAGAGGCTAGGGATTCACACCAGGAACACCCATGTTTGGCTCTCGACTAAACGAAGATTTATAGTTAGAGATAAGGTGGCCAACTTTAGCAAACTTTTGACAATAAACAACAACATTTTCATAGCACACTAGCTGGGTCTAGTTGCCAAACTTAGAACACAACTTTACCGAGTTAGGAAGAGTCTTGTCCACACAGATATTCACACAAAAGTGAGCAAAAACTAACCTGGATTTCAATTTGGTGATGGAATCTTAAGCGATAAATTGTCCCATAGAGTCCCTAATGCTCTTGAAGATGGCTTCATCCCAATATTCTAAATTTAATCCAAGTAGTCAAACCCATATCGGAGTTGATTTGTTTAGATCCACAGCAGGGTCCAAACCTGGTTTCCAACAACATAAAGCCAGGCTATGCTTCACATACACCCAAGGCCTAGAGGATAGGACCATCACCAAATCCTCTGAAGTTGTAAACTTGAAAAGGAAGAGACCACCTGCCATAGCACATATCTCCACACTACCCTTGAGGTGCCATTTAGCAACAACCCACTTTCGAACCATATCCACAAAAGAATGGAAAGATAGGAATCGACCCACAACCCCATTCTCCATGGAGGAGAGAATCCTATCACTGACAAAGTCAGGAATAGAAAAATCCATCCCAAAAGTTGTGATTTCCTCAATAAGAGGAGGAACAGGAGAAGAAGTTTGTTTTCCATTGGTTAGCACATCCTTCCAACCTAAGGTTTCTGAAAGAATCTCCACCACCGACACATTTTCAGCAAATACGATTGGTATCACGGGTGTCTCTGAAAGACCAGAAGACAAAGGCGTTGACCCATCAGGAGTGGCCCCTGAGGGACACGATTTTTCATGTGACAAGGAGAGGCTCAGGTCAGGAGGGGACAGAGGGGACCGTGGGGTACCCCCAGGGCAGAATCCACCATGCGTGTAGGAAGTTCAAAACACAGCCAAAGGAGAGAAAAGTAGGAACTATAAGAAGAACAATGTTAATCAAAGTGCACTAAGCATGTTGAATAGGTATTAAAGGTGAATTATTGGGTCCTTAAATAAATAATGTGTTGCATCAAGTGTAGCACCCCATGAAAATGTGTCATCTTTATATTATTGGCATGAGATGAGTGATCAAAAATTTAGTCCCTCTTCTCTTTGTCTCTCCCCTATTCACTCATCTCTCCCCACTTCCCTCCCTCCCTCTCTCCCTTTGTCTACTTCTTAACCTATCAAAAGTTAGTTAAGTTGTTAGATTTCTCATATATTGTTAAAATATTAATGTTATATGTATTAATTATATTTTATTAATTTTTTATATTTACTCATTTATATTATATAGAATATAATATATAATAATACATATAACTACAATTTAGATTTAATATATAATATATAATATAAATATTTAATATTTAATATAAAATGTGCAATTTTATAATATAATATTATTTATAAATATATTTAATAATTTAATTTAATATAATTATATTATATATTTTATAATATACATATTACACTAAAGATAATATTAGAGATAACAAATTGTTTATGCAAGCTCCACACTCTCCTAGTGATGTGGACATGATGATATATTCTATCTTTTTCTTGACTTATGATATTTTTCATTAATAATGTAAATAAATGAAAGGACAACATATATTCTATTTACCCAACATTTACTCCAAGTTGAAATGAATAATATTTGAATAGTGCATATTGGCTTTCAAATAAAACTAGGAGAGTAAGTAAAAGTGAGAAAGGAGGAAGTTATAATGAAGTGAAAGTGAGGGATGAATTTTTTGGAAAGGGTATAAGGGCATCCCATTTAACTACAATGCAAGTCAAATTCATTACTCTTGTAACATATATGCATTTTGAGTCAATAATGATGCCAAGTTTGCACAAATATTTGATATGTACACTGGAATGAGGATGTAATGTGTAGATGATTGGGATATGTTCAATTTTCTTGTATTATTTTAAGATAATCTTGATGATTGATGCTCAACTTTTTCTTGGTCCCTCTCATAAAGGGAATTCCCTCCAATCATGCATTGTAGTAATTAAAGTGTGTCCAAATGTGATAATATCATGTTGAAATCATGTGTCTTAGGTGAATAATAGCAGGGTGATCCCACAATACTGGTTTACAATTATGTTGAGGAAGGAAAATTGTAAAAACGCTCGCATGATTTATTTGTTTTGGTTTTTAGGGGTTCACACAAACTGGGGTGTTCGTATGGACCCAAAATGGGTTCACTCAAACCCCCTTCGAGTGAACCCTCTTTAATGATGGGACCCACCTTTTGGCACATTTTTTTTAAATGAAGACAAAGGAAAATTCAAGAAAAGGGGGTTCATATGGACCCCCCTTCAAGCGAACCACCCTTCGCTCGAAAGGGTCAGGGGGTTCGCTCGAAGGGGGTATCCATACGAACCCCCCTTTTTCCCCCTTCTCCTCTTCTACCAAATCTCTGCAAAAAAAATCCTTTTGAAGCTCAAGTTGAGGATGAAAATGGAGTAGACCTCATAAAACCAAGTGGATGATGGTAGTCCTCAGAATGAGCTATCCATCGAATATAATTTTAATATGTTTTGGTTTTATTAAAAAAAAAATTAGTTTGATTAAACATAGGTTTTTCACCGAAAATCAAGCTCTATGTTCTGCACGTGGAAAAATAGTAGATTATTAAAAAAAATTGAAAAATATCAGTGCACTAGATATTGATGTCCCTAATCCAACAAAAAAAAAGAATTTTGATACATACAAAAAAAGTTATGTTTTAGCAAGTAAATCATGTCTAAATTGTAACTGACTTGACTTTGAAACTTAATTAAGAAAAAATATTCAATGAAATGTTATGAAACCAATTTTATGCACTAGATATCATAGTTACGAATCTAAATTCAAAGAAATTAGAATTTTATCTTTCATAGAAAACAAAATTATATTTTAGCCAGTAACATCACTCTTTAAAAATGGTGTTTACTGTTAAAAACTAGTTTTCAAAGGAGATGGAAAAAGAAGTGCAATCTGATTCCAAAATTTTTGAAAAAAATATATTTATAATCTACAGACAAAATTTCACAAATCACTAGTTTGCATCATCTTCAAATTCCTCACGATTTAGCCACTATAGGTGCCCGAAAGTGAAGCTTTAGTTAAAAAAAATCAGTTCAATGTCTAGTTTGGCCAAAAATGTAAACCAGTATTGTGGGATCACCCAACAATGTCCTCTAATCAACATGAAAGCCCAAATCAATAATCATGTTTTCCTCGTGCTTCTAGTATGCAAGTGTAATAAATGTGTTGGTATCCAAGAATGAATTTGAATGTGCTAGGGTGAAAGTTTTCTCAAACATAAATGTCTATTGGGTACTTGAAACTAAAACCTTTCTAAAATTCCCCTTCTATTATGACTTGATGGATTTAAATTGATGGCAACTTCTACCATATACCTTTCTCCCATAAAATCCTAACCACATAGTCAAACCCTTAATCGCTCATCTCTATTATAAAATTGTGGTAATCCCTCCATGTGATCTATCCAAAAAACCATAAGAAGAAAGTGGAAGTAGAAGAGCACAAGCCTAATGGCTAGCCATAAGAAAAAGATGCCAATAATACAAACATAAATGTTATGATCATAGTCATCATGTAGAAGAAGATGTCTATGATGAAGGGGAAGGACTTCATGATGAATGGGGCAATAGTGGTATTACATTACAATTGATTTGGAATGACTAATATTGTTTTCATCATCTTGTATGCTTCTGGAGCAACTTCACCCATGTTTGTCTAGGAACTCAACATCCACCACTCCCCAAGTGCTTTACACATATTAACATATTTCTAATAGGTAAAATTTTACAAATGCTCACTAAATTGACATGTGGATATCACACATGTCAAATCTCACTTATCTTCTTTTGATTCCTTGCATAATACAATGTTAATTGTCTCCTATCTATTCCTTCAACTTTAGGTAGGCCAACTTGAACAAGTTCAAGTGAGATATGTGTGCTTTGAACCGTACTCCACCTATTTAACCACCTTTTCCTTAAGTTGCCCATATGTCAAGAAATGAATCCATAATGAATAATGATGAATGGCAAAGTATCAATCTCTCACTCATTGTCTCATGATGTGATATAGATGATATTGACCTTCAATTATATTTTATATGTACCCAAATTAGCTTGTTTGCAAGCAATGACATTCCCCAATCATTTATAATCTCATTCAAAGAGTGCTCTCACATTCCTTTCACAAATACAAACCCTAACTATTTTTTTAAACGCCAATAAATATAAACTATGCTATTAAAATAAAGATAAACTTATTATTTCTCAAGTCATAATTTTTCAATTATTGATACATTAAAAAAATTAAAATAATTAAATTATGCAAATATTTATTAAAATATATATATATTAAAAAATCACAACCTAAAATCAAAGATTTGACACAAACATGTTCAAATCTTTGAAAATAATAAATATTAGAAAAATCTACCATAAAAACACTATCAACATTTAATACTTAATTATCTATATGTCATATTCTTCATCTTGGGTTGAGTTATTCCTAATTTATATTAACTATAAAAATGATCATACTTAAACAATATGGGAGACACTTCTTCGTTTCTGTAATTTTCAATATGATGGCATTAAAATTAAAAAATTTAAAAGAGAGTACTTTATCCCAGTGAACAAGATGCGGTCATTATGGAAGGCAACTTAACGTTCACGGTATTCAAACATGGCGTTAAGGAATAATTCCATCGTTTTGCATTGTTTATGTTATATTTTGATGGTTGATACCCCACGTTAGCTTGGTTCCTCCTCTAAACAATAATGTTTTATATTATCATATAAGATAAAACACAACAATATATTTGGGAGAAGCATAATACAAATAATATGTTTATTGTTAAAGTCATATATAAGTTTTATTATATTTTATCAATATAGTGATTTATGATATATTGATATAGGAAGAAATCATTTATATTATAAGAAGATACATAAAGTATAATCTAAAATTATTATGATAATCTTATGTAATCAAGTGCGAGTTTTGTTTTGTTGAAGAGGAAGATAGAAAACAACTCTTTATAAAGTTACTGACTTGGTATTTTTAAAAAACTTAACACGAAGAGATATATTCTTGTCACTTGCAAACTTTAGTCATATGCAATCTTTACCAATAATTTAAGGAAGCATGGTTATGAAGGCCTAAGAAAGTGTGGGTTTTATTTTGTTAAAGAAGAAGACGAAAAACACCTCCATATGAATTAACTGGCTCAGTATCTTTATGGGGTTTGACACAAGAAGATATCAGTGTGTCACATGTAAAGTTTAGCCATATCCAAACATTTTTAGGCAAGTCTACAAACATAAGTGAATAGTTTTCAAGGTCGAAGACTATCACAAATCAAATTTGTATAGAAGGATCAAATTCACAATTCCACGACCAATTTTGCACTTGTGTAGGGTAAATCCACATTTGTGAATGTGGCCCACATAGAAAAACAAAATATTAGTAATTGTGATATGCTCACTAAAATATCTTATTTTCTGTTGTAGGAACAAATTGATTTGGAACATATGACAAAATTATATTCTACATCAATTTAAAAGCTAGATACCTTGTTTTATTTATTTAAATTTTAAATTATTTATCAATCTCAACTCTTATTATTAAAATATTTGTTCATACATACTCACATATTAATTTATACCATAATTTATTGAAAAAAATCTTTACATGATTATAAAAGAAAAAACATATAACTAATAAAAATTAGCTTTCAAAAATATCCAATTAAAATTTTGATTATTATAAATGAAAAATAAATAAATTCACAAATACATTTTTTTATGCATCAAACTTTTTAAAAATTATTATATATTAATAAATAGTTGAAAATAAAAAAGATCGAAGATATTTTTTAAATTGAGACTTTTAAAAATAATTATATATTAATAAATAGTTGAAAATAAAAATGATCCCAGATATTTTTTAAGTTGAACAAAGCAAACCCATAGATTTATTTTATTTTATGTGTAATAACATGAAAAGAAGAAGAAGAAATATCAAATTCATGACATAACAAATGGAAAAGAATTCAATATAAACCGATACTTTTTTCCCAAATGCTAGGCAACTATTTTGTGGAAGTGAACAACTTTACACAACATTTTCACGAGTTACAACCACTTACACAAACTCATGTTTATCTTTTAACCGACATTTCATGTGCATACTTTTACAACTTTCTAAGTATCTTATGTTTTAACGTGAGATGCACTTTTCATCTTATAATATTCTACAATAACTAGGTTGATACTTGAAATTAATTTTTAAGCATAATCTTCATATTCTATGAAAATAGGTTGACATAATATATTTAAATATTAATCTTCATATTCTATGAAAATAGGTTGACACAATATATTTAAATATTTTGTAAATGTATTACCATTCAAGTTAAAGAGTCACATTATGGTATGAGTTTGAATATTCATCTAATAATATACTTTCCTATGTTGTAGACATGAAAGGAGACTACTTACTATCAATCACATTTTGGTGTGCAATAGGTACGTCGAAGAGGTGTGGAAGGTCAATTTGAAAAAAAAATTCTATTTTTTGAATATATTTGTACAGTGAAGGTGTCAATAGAGAAGTGATATGCATCCATTTGTAAGGATCCAAACACGATTGAAACAAAATGTTTGAATTGAGAAAATAATCAAGCTCCTTTACCATGAATATCTACATACATGGGTCCATTTTCTTTGGCATTGCTATTTTGTCATTATTTTTTGTTCTACTAAAATTTTCTATAGAAATAATTAACTTCAATTATTAAAAAAGATATTGTTTTTAAAATATAATTTCAAGAAATATGTTGCCTTGAACCATGCATTTGGCTTCATTTCCAAAGCAATAAAAAATATTTAAATGCCCTTGTTGCATTTATTTGTGTGTGTTCTTCAAATGAATGAAAAGTTTGAATTGCCTTATAAAGGCCCTTTGGTTTGGATTTACGTTATTTAGAAGCCATATGAATTGACTTTCTACTCTTAGGACTAAATTTAAAGGAAATAATGGTATGGTCCCCAAGCTGAAATGGGCTAGATTGTAATCAATCACCAAGAGACAATTGAAAAGAGTAGGGCTCTATTCAATATCCCTTGGCTCTAACGTTCCCCATAAATTGTAATTTGATTTTTTTTAAAACAAGTATCTATTGACTCACAAATAAATAACACATGGCATGCAATCAATCAGTACTCTTAAATACATTAGACCTTGAATTAAGTCATGACACTATCTTTTGAAGAAGAAAAATACAATGGATTTTGGTGTTAGGGGTAACTATGAAGTATAAGTAGTGGGAGATTGCCACCAAGTACGATCCTAAAGGAGATAACAAGTAACACTCCTTCATTCCTTAGCAATGAAACAAAATTTATACAACGGCCAAAGAAAAGGTACTTGCCATTGGATCATAGTCCAAGCCGATGAGTTAAGAATACTAATCTGACCAACGCAACTAAACAAGGAAACCTCACTATGTTGGGTAGTAATCCTTGGCGTGTAGTAATACAATACTATGCAATACTTAACTGTACATCATCACACATTGTTTATGTCATCCTATGCACCTTTTATTCAAATTTCTAGTGTGTTGGCTTAAGTATATACATCTGAGGCTTTTTGTGATGCTTATCATATCATATGTTAACATACATTTTGTATGCATGGTATACATGACATTTAAGCATTAGGAAGGGAAGATTATTATAATAATTTAACAACATTTTTATCATCAATATATTAGCATAAAATAAATATAACAACATTTGGGGTCTATTCAAATACACTTGCAAACAAATCATGTATCTTGTCTATACTCAAAAAACTATCCACATGCCTCGATTGTGTTCAATTTTTTGCATGCATATTGAATATGAGGATACAAGAAAGAGGGGGGGGGATTATGGAGACGTATTTCTTGTAATGAGTATGTTTTGTCAAACAGTTTGTGTTCCCTATCGATACTTCCATCTTTTGCATATATGCTTAACATGGAGAACCAGGGAAGTGAGTTGAATAAGGCGTTACAACTAGGCCAATTGCATCTATGTTTTTCAACGCCTGGTATTTGTGCATATCCTACAATCATTGCATTACTATTTCAATCAGATAGTTATTTTTTGTCATCTCCACTCCTTCCAAGAGATTTTCAGAAGAGTTGTTTCACCATTTCAATATTTTGAAGCATCTAACTTGCTAAAGATTTCCTTTGCAACAGAAGAAGCTATTCCCAAATTATCTACAACATCTAACAAGCTCTTGGTGAATCTTTGCAATTCAATGGATGGGACTTTTGATGTGGACCCATGAGCAATCCTCGAATAGATGACATAGGAGATGCTTTGGCCAATACTGTAATCGTGTGCCTGAGATGAGCCGTCATGATTCAACTCCTCACTTGAGGGCACTTCATTGTACTTATAGTTGCTTAGTAAAGTTGTAGCATTTCTCAATGCATTTACATGTTCACTATAAATCATGCCATTAATGAGTAATTACAAAGGAGTGTTGGTAATGGTGTGCAAGTAGGAGAAATATATTTTTCTCTTTCTTTACACTTTCTCAAGAATCACTTGTCATCTTCAATTATATTCAAAATTTTACTACGCTCTTTCCCAACAAGATTTAACTCAACAAAACAGTCATTAGAAATAATGACATTAAATGCTTATACTTGTAGATGCCTAGCAACACCGAAAGGGGACCACAATGAGTTAATGTCGTCAACGGTGGACAGACATGATAAATGAAAAAATAATGGAAAAACATGAACAAATAAAGCATAACTGAAAATGACGAACAACCAAATGTGCTTTCATCGTCTTGCATTTGCTCTCCAGTATTGCATGTCCCTGATGTTGAAGATATGTTGGAAAGACTTCATAGAGGGAACGCCTTTTACATAATAAGTCTTTCTCATATTTTTGTTTAAAATGCTTTGTGATTATTTTAATTAATTTATTTCTAGATTTAAAATATTTTTGTATGATTAAAAATGTAGGGTAATAAGTTAAGTGGGTATGATCTTGAAAAAAATTATCATGTGTTTGAAATTGAGTAGGAGAAAATTTATAGTTAAGCATGTTTATTAAGTATTCCAAATCAATACTCATTAGTGTTAGTTTTAGGATCAGATTTAACAAAAAGCAAAGAATGTAACACATGAACAATAAACACAACATTTTTACCCTGGGAAAACCCTCCTACTCGAGGGAGAAAAACCCAACAACAATATTCTCTCTATAAATCGGATTAAGAAGTGCAAAATTCTGCATACAACAATCAAGCCTTATACAGGGCTGAATCTCATAAAATAATACATACCACTCCTCCTTGAATGAATGTTAATGCTTCTTCAAAGAATTGATTTATTGTTGAAGGAAGAGCGAATTGTTGCTAATAATGCCTATTGAAGTGAATCATTGTGATGATCAATGAGAGGACTTGACCCTCCTTTAATACAAAGCCAAGAGACCTCCCCCTAGGTCGGCTATTAGAAAGAATGAATAGTATTTACAACATGAAGGCCAACCTGCCTTTAATTAAAGAAAAATAGCTCTCGAAGCTATAAAACACTAACACTCCCTCTTAGCTAGGGAGATATTTTCCAAATATCTATGTCATGGAGTCTCTCAACATGATGCCCACAACGGCTACACCCATTTGTGGAAAGCACAAAGGTTCATCACAGAGTCTCTTAACGTGATGTTGTCATGGAGTCTCTCAACATGACGTCCACCATGGCTACTCCCATGTGTGGAAAGAAACACATGTACAAGTGCCCATCATAGAGTCTCTCAATGTGATGTCATCATGGATTCTCTCAACATGACATCTCATCTCAGTCTCAGAGATGAACAAGGGCTTTCACCTCATATTTCTCCATCTCAGAGAAATATACACTACAAGGGCTTTCACCTCATATTTCTCTATCTCAGAGAAATATACACTACAAGGGCTTTCACCTCATACTTATTTGATAGAAATATACACTACAAGGGCTTTCACCTCATACTTATTTATCTCAGAGAAATGTATGCTACAAGGGCTTTCACCTCATATTTCTCTGTCTCAGAGAAATATATGCTACAACAAATATTCATGATGATGTGACTCCCTCTGAAGCTCCAAGTACTTGCATCAACCTCCTGACCTCCTCGTCCAAGGTTACCTTTGTTGGTTTTTCAGACTCCCTCTAAATGTTAATTTCTCCTCTTTGAAGAAACTGATCGCAATGACAATCTAAATAGGTTCTTCCTCTTCGAGAGATGTCTCCAGTTACGTGCCACCAACTTAGTCCCATGGCAACAAGTTGTGTCTCCATTCTTCAGCCTGCATGACTTCCTCACAGGATGCATCAAGCTCTTTCTCCCTTGAATGCAATCTCTCATCATCATTTTGCTCCTTGATCCGTCTTGGAAGCATTTTTAGAGAGATTACTAATAGTTCATAGAATCAAACTATCCCAAAGAGAAATACCAATGCTAGAAGCATACATGATTCACTATTCCAATGTTATTGCATGAATTAATAACTAAATAAAAATTCATGAACATTATTCAAGGGTATGAAATACTTATCTCTTTATTGATTAATCTTCCTCGCAATCCACCAATTGTTCTTTCCTGATATTTGCACTTAAAGATTCAGATCCAAAATCATCATCCGAGAATTACATATGAACTTCGACTTTCATATACAATTGCACTTAGGCCCGACCACATTTCAATTTTGACTCCTCTCTGCTTTGTGATTCAACAACAAACTTAATGATACTGATTGGATGCTTCCTTGTCCCATCACCTCCTTAAATTTTATTACTTTCACAATAGCCACTGTCAAAGAAATCTCCACCTATATTCGTTTGAACACTATTCACTTACTATACCACAATAAATCCCCTATTGGAAAGTGAGTGCCACGGTAGCCAATTTTAAGTCCAGATCAATATTAAACTCCCACATACTGGGCAATGATTTTTGTTGTCTTCAAATAGCACTATCTCTACAGAACTCCATGAAAGCTCCAAAATCAATCTAGAATTAACACCTCCTCTACAGCTGGCTTGAAACCCTTCTCCTTTATGTGACTCGAGCCTGATAAGACTCCTTGTGTCAACAATTATTCAACTCACTACTTGTGGTGATGGCAGCGGTTTCTTCAAAGAGATTAAATCGTTCCTTTTTCAAATATAAAATGCCTTTATTTGCCATTATTTCCTTGAAGTGACATCAAAAATTGGATACGTCTTTCAAGAATAGCGAATTATTTTCCTTTACTTCTCTCGACTCAAATAGTAAGGTAGATGACATACTCTCAATACTAAGGATGGATATCACAATACTGAAAGGCCACATTTTCTCAAAATCTGATAGCTTCTTTCCACGTGAGCTCCTTGGCTAGATGCAGCGGCTTCAAAAATAACTGATCCTTCTTCAAATATAAATTATAGTGTCTTCTTAAAAATCATGGATACCTTGTTAATTACCACGATTACAATATGAATTTGTCCCTTTATTCATGAAAAAAATGCCACACTGTCAGGAGCCTCCAATTAAAATATCACTTAGACATTGATTGCTCCCATTAAATCCATTTAATTGAACGATAGGTAAGGAAAGATGCAAATCCCGTCAAAGATTATGAATTTATAGCGCTCCTAATTTTTGTACCCACCATTGAAACCACAACTTGAAGATTGCAGAGACCCACAAATATTTATTTCCAATAGCTTCCTCTGAATACCAAATGTAATTTCCTATAGGCAACTAATTACAGAGGCAGTAATTCAACCTTCTTTTTCTCATTGATGATTCCCATATATTTTTTCTTTAAATCTGATCAGTACTTCCCTTAAACCCACTCTGATACCATGTTAGTTTTAGGATCAGATTTAACAAAAAGCAGAGAATGCAACACATGAACAATAAACACAGCATTTTTACCCTAGGAAAACCCTCCTACTCGAGGAAGAAAAACCCAACAATAATATTCTCTTTATAAATCAGATAAAGAATAGCAGAATTTTGCATACAACAATCAAGCCTTATACAGAGCCGAATCTCATACAATAATACATATCACTCCTCCTTGAATGAATGTTAATGCTTCTTCAAAGAATTGATTTGTTGTTGAAGGAAGAGCGAACTGTTGCTAATAATGCCCATTAAAGTGAATCATTGTGATGATCAATGAGAGGACTTGATCCTCCTTAAATACAAAGCCAAGAGACCTCCTCCTAGGTCAGCTATTAGGAAGAATGAATATTACTTACAACATGAAGGTCATCTTGCCTTTAATTAAAGAAAAATAGCTCTCGAAGCTATAAAACACTAACAATTAGATATCTATGAAAATTTTGACTCAAATCATGTAATTGAATCTTAATAAAACAAAATAATAATAAAAAAATTAAAGGAGTAAATGCTTTTGACCTGGAACTATGAACTGGTGAGGTCACAAATGGGGGACCTCATCCCCAACTTATATAAACACTCAATAGTAACACCCTAACAAGGTTTGAAACTTGGAGGAAAGAACAATAACACCACATTTAAACCATCACACTATGATAATACCTACAAAATAATAGTTTTTTTAATTTAATTGTGCATTGTATAAATAATCATGTTTTTAACTAAGCATTAAAGAATTGTGGAGAATCATCAAGACAAAAAAATAATAATATGTTGTGTTTAGAAATGCATGGACTTACAATGAGGATGTTATATTTAGATAAAAAGATACTCTGATGAGTTCCCTAGACAAGGTGACCTAATTGAGGAGGTTGACCATCAAGAACTTGGGTATTATTATCTCTATGTTGCATAACAACCTGTTGAAGAGAAGGAAATCGGTCAAAGTTGAGGGTCCAAGTAAGAGGACAAGATCTCAACAAATGCTAAAAGATAATATGGTGATTGATCTAAATGGGGAGGTCTTAAAGGATCACCTAGTTTTTTTCATGAGGAGGGGGATGAAATTAAATGCCTCAAAGAGATATCTACTTTGTAGTTATGTTGTTTATGTGTTTTTCTCCTGCTTGTTGTTTTCTTTGTTGTTTCTTTTGTCTTGGTGGCCTCCAATTATAATGGTGTCCAATTTTTTGGTTGTTTGATCATTGAGGCTTTCTTAATTGGTTGGTTGCCCATTTTAAAAGGGTTTGGGACCTCTCAAAAACCTGCTTGTATCTATAATAAATAAATAAATAAAATTGTTAAATTACAAGTATTTTATTCAAGGGTTAGTGAAATAATTATTCAAACATATTTTTGAGAAAGGAAATTATTTAACTCAAAATATGCTTAGTTCACATATTAGTGTTGAAGATGAAATAAAATAGACACATGGTCAAGTCTAGGACCCAAACAATTTACATGTTTTATTACCTTTTATGCAAGTTAAAAAATATCCATTAAAAGATTGTTTTAAAATAAAGAATTAATGTGTAAGATTTTTTTTCAATCTGTTAGCTAGGCTAACTAATTAAATATTTTCAATAAAAATTTAATTAATTTAGTTAATTGGAGCAAGGTAAACATTTTAAATAGGATAGAAAAATGGAAATAAATGTTACTTTGGAAAAAAGTAAATTCAAAGAGATTAGGTACTTATTTTGTAGAACAATGGCGGAGATAAAAGTCTAATATAGTATAGATTCCAGTTGCCTCGATATTAGAAATAGGTGCTTTAAGTATGATATGTGCCTCAAGATTGAAATAGTTCTAAAATTTCTTGTGGGTCAAATCTATATTTTATGAAATCTATCCTACCAACCATAAAAATGATCTATTGTATAAAAATAATCTAAAACCCATGGAAGTGATCCAATGCATTATGGAATTTTGCTACATGTGTTTGTAATTTCTTAAAAATGAACAAGAATACACTTAGCAAGAAGAATGGGGAAGTACAATTCAAAGCTATGGACCCCACGACTTCTTATGTAGTTAGTTTATACCTTGGAGGACACAGTAAGAGAAATAATAATTTGTGATAAGCTACTAAGAGGAACAAATAACACCCACTATGTTAACAACAAAAGAACCATTCATTCATCCATAATACATGCATAGGTAAACTCTTATATCTCCTTCAAAAGGTAGGTCTTAGTCTCTACTCTTATAATACCTCACATACATCCCTCTCTATTCTCTGCATATGATTTACATTATATATATGAACTTTCCCATTAAGGTATGCAACTCCTAATTGATTCTAATATCTTCTCATTTCTCTGTGGACCCTTTGTGGTAGTCTACGATAAGACCTAATTCTAGCCTTGACCTGCTAACATCATCCCCGCTTTTTAAACAATGTCTTATCCTCAAGACATGATGCTCAATTGGGAAGGAGATTATTGCATTTTTCTTTGATGTAATTTAATGACTTTCCCCATTGTGCTTTTTCCCGTTGTAGTGTGGAGACGTGACTCTTAATCTAAATTACTGTAGCCTCTTCCTTAACCAAACTACCAAGGATTTGAATATTCTTAGTTGTTTCTTTTGCTTCCCCCATTATCCCTAATAAATGCACCATTTGATTGTTGATAGTCTCAATCATCTACTTAATTAAATGTTCTTCGATCCATTCCCTTTGGATGTGGAGTTGTTGAGGTTGGTTATGGAAAGTTTTTGTTTGGGCCCTATTGCACCATCCTTTTCTTGGAGAGCGTTATAGGTTTATGCTACTTGTGCTATCTGAGTCTCCATTTGGGCCATTTGGTCCCTTAGGCCCTTTATTTTTGTAGGCCACTGTAAGCAAACTGGTAAATAACTCTTGCCTCTATGATAGTGTCACCTATCCCTTTGATATGTTCCTCCAATTTTGTATGTGTGGTAGCACACTTCTTTGTGCATTCATTAATTTTCTCCTTTATCACCTCCTCTTGGGATTTATTCCTTATGTTATTCTTTGTGGAGACCAAATCTCCTTGCAAACTATCCACCAACTATTTGATTTGTTCGGGCAGGGGAAGTGAAGTGTCCTAAGGTAGGTGAGGAATGACCCTCTGTAATGTGTCTACTACATCTTGTAATTTATCTGCATTATTCACATGCTCACTTAGAAGTTCTTCCCTTGTGGTTGCATGGAGGATATCTTCTAACTATATCTTTTGTAGGGGTGAAATACTAGACAAATCAACTTGTGAACCTACCATTAGTACCTGTAGAAGTTGTGGTGATGGTACTTCTTGAATCTGTTGTTATTGCACGAAGAAATTTATGATTGTGGAGATTATGGGATTGAAATTAGATGTCTCCCCAGTGGTATCTTTACCTTTGACATCTTCTTCTCTAGTGGGATTATTTTTTGGTGGAGGTGTCTCTTATGTGTTCTCCATAATATTGTTGATCATTTCTTCATAAATATTTTTGGTTACCTCCCTAATCTCTTTCTAGATCTTATCTACATCCTCCAGATCCTCCTCCATGAGTTTCCCTACTATATTCTTTGTGTGAATTTCTTGGGCTTGTGTATGATCCAATGCCTACTTCTATTCTTTGGTGATATTGGGATTGACCATGGAGATGGCCTTCTCCCTTTTCTCTCCTTATTTATTGAGTTCCTTGGCCCTTTTCCCTCGGATTATCACAACTATCTCCTCTGAGAAATCCTTCATTGCTTCATTCATTCCTTTATTGGATTGATTCACATACTGGAGGAGGCATTATTTTATCCTACCCTTATTTTCTACATACATGTACCCGTACATGTTTAGTACCCACCACAACATCCTAAAATGGAGTATGTCATTGGTAGTTGTCAAAATATCAAATGACAGTTGTGGTTTCTTTGGAGTTGCTTGTTGAGTGGTTGTTGGGGTTTGTCACCCTATTTTCCTCCTTTTGAGAGGTTGTTTGACCTCTTCTTCACCTTTTCTAATTTCTTCTACTTCCAATTCTTCTACTTCTTCCTTTATCCTCTCCTTAAGCATTTGTCTTTTTTCCATTTGTTTTGGCCTTGTTTGTCGAGGCCTCTTTTGTGGGGTGACTTGAGGTGGTTTCCTCATGACTGGTGTCGATACCTTTTATACAAAGGAGGTGGCACCTTCTAATTTTCCTAGTGATTTTCTATGGAGCCTCCCTAACCTTCTTTTAAAGGTGGGTTTTGACCATGTTGTGGTATCAAAGAACTGAGTGAACCCCCCTTTTGGTATTCCCCATTTTTTGTGGAGTTTGTCTTTATTTTTCTCCAACTTCTTCTGTGATTCCTTTTTTATTCTTCTCTCCATTAATTCTTTGTAGGTTCCAAATTATTATGCATTGGGATCCTTAGGTTGGCTCGGTAGGGTGGTGGCATAGGCGTCTAGTTCCTATGCGGTGAGCTCATATGGTAGTTGTGGTAGCCAAACTATGCATGGATATACTACCTCCATGTATGTGTAGGTAAACTCATGGGGAATTCTTTCTCTTTATTGAATTTGTTCCTGGAAGGTCTTGAAAACCCCCTAGTATGTGGCTTTATAGGATTGAGTGTCCTAAAATTATTGGATGCGATACTTTATTTAGGCTACTACTATCTGGTTTTGTTGCCAATTTTTTCCTTTGAAATTTGGTAATTTCTTGAGAAAGTAAAATAGCAAGAAAATTAAGAGAGTGCCATACCAAAAATGGTACTTGGAGTTCTTAAATTTTTGAATTTTTTCTATTAGATGCTCTTGCATGACTTCGTAGAGATCTATTTTTTTACCTTCCACCATCATGTAGTATGTTATGTGAATTGTGGTGGTAGTGGTTGAGTCCTCTCGATTCACATAGTATATTTTGTATGAAATCCCCATTGTGGCATAGTGAAATCCATCATTTGTAATCATTTATAACATTCATGCTTTGACCATTGGGGTTTTCTCTGGTTATTTCTTTTACCTCATCATTTTTAATGGCTTTCTTTGTGGGGATGTCACCTACCAGGTTGAGCCTTTCCACTACATGAATTGCCTCCTTTTTTATCTAATAGGGTTTGTATAGGTACATGAATTTGTCATGCACTCATCTTAGAGTGATTCTTACCCATGCATGTTCATCACAAAAATCTAGGTAGTCTTTCCAAATGAGCAATTTTTTCCCGCCAATCTCCTTATACTCTATATTCTTTGTGCGAAGTTCCTGGGATTGTGTCTAATCCAATGCCTACTTCTATTCTTTAGTGATATTAGGATTGACCATGGAGATGGCCTTTTCCCTTATCTCTTCTTCTTTATTGAGTTCCTTGGCCCCTTTTCCTCAGATTGCAACAACTATCTCCTCTGAGAAATCCTTCATTGCCTCACTCATTCCTTTATTGGATTGATTCACGTACTGGAGGAGGCATTATTTTATCCTACCCTTATTTTTTTCATCCATGTCTCCATACATGTTTAGTACCTACCACAACATCTGAAAATGGAGGATGGCATTAGTAGTTGCCAAAATATCAATTGGCGATTGTGGTTTCTTTGGATTTGCTTGTTGAGTGGTTGTTGGGGTTTCTCGCCCTCTTTTCCTCCTTTTGAGATTTTTTTCAACCTCTTCTTCACCTTTTGTAATTTCTTCTACTTCCAATTCTTTTACTTATCCCTCTATCCTCTCCTTAGGCATGTTGGTGTTTAAAAATACAACCCAGCTAGGATTTGTAATTCTCTAAGAGGTAGCCAACCTCTATATTAAAGAACCATAAAGGCTAGTGGCCAACTAACAAGATTCAGTCAAAGACTAGCACCTCCTACACTTCTGGATCTGTAGGACCAAGGTGGGTAAACCTACACAATGTTTAAAACTTAATTCAACCATACACACTGACATTGCTTTATAAAGCAGATAATTCCCAATGAAAATACACTAAGGGAAGCATTGACAACTTCAAACTTGGCTAAATTCTCAGTAACTCAACCCTCTCTTAGCCATTGGAAAGCAGGACAAACAACAAACTAAATAGTAAGAATAGGCATGATTTTGCATTTAAATTTGTTTATGCGATGCACAAAACTACATAAAAGATCAGTGCCACTTTTGGGCCATGGAGTCAAACACATAGAACGAATTTCCCAGCAAACAGTCTTCAGCTAGTGGATTTAAATTGTTGATGCTTTGCATCAATTGTTAGTGTCTTGCACCAACAATCCTTCTCTTACTATCAATCAGATTCTTCTTATCAAATCCCATCTACACACCTGAAATCACAATCACCTGTTCAAAGCATTTTAACCATTTCTTTGAAACAAAACAATGAACAGACAAAACAATCTCATGAAACTTGAGATGATAAACTCAAAGACACTTTGTATTATTGAATTTACATGACTCAAAGTGTACAAATATGAAGACAATCTAAAGACATTCATGAATGTGCAAACACCATGATATTATTTGCATAAATTGGTTGTATTTACTCATAAATTCAAAAAATTACAGCTTACAGATTCAAACAATGACTCAGAAATTACACTTCTCTATCTACCCAGCCCAATACCAAAACTCAGAACCCTGTACCATGAGAGAATAATAGAAGATATAGAAGAAGAGAAGCAAGCAGGAGTAGCCCTAAATTTGATCTGGAAATGCCATCTGGAAGCTCCATTCACCATTGATCAAACTGAAAAGAATATCTCCTCTTCTTCCTTTGCAGCAACAAACTTATTCCCTCAAAAACTGCCCCTGCTCATCATTGCCCAGTAACTGAAAGCATGTCCATGTGGAGAATCTTCAAATTCACCCAGCTGAAAAATATCTTCTTTCCTGTGAAAATTTTGTTTTTGTTCTCCTTCACAATGTTTCACTTTATTTGCATATTCACATTTTATCTATGTGCCCAACACAAAGTATTTTTGCATAAAATGAATAAAGAATCCATTTTATAAGTTCTCCATATGCCCTTACTTTTTTAAAGTATTTGCCTCATTTATAACTTGGCTCCATTTATTCTCATGTTTACTTAATGTTTTTACCCTGTAGCAATATATAAAATTTTACCTTTTATATTCCACTATCCTCCAGTGAAGAGAATTTTTTACCAGCATTATTGTGCATTATCCGTGAATATCTTATTCACCTCATGGAATTCACCTATTTAAAATTTTACTCATTTGATGGGGCAATTAAAAATCTTTTCCAGTGGCCTCTATCTTTAACCCAGTGCTTGTTTTGCCCCAAATAACAAAATAAACGAGGGGTCCTCCTTTTAAAGAATTTAAAAAAAAAAATCATTGGGCTGCTTAATAATTTTTAAGAAAAACCTTGGCCCTTTTAAAAACAAAAGGAGGCCTCATTTATTTCCCACGGATAAAACCAACCATACCCGTGCCTTCAATTTTCTCCTGGGCCCACACCCCACATGGAAAATTCTCGCATACCTCGCGAGTTTTACATGACGTCACCAATAATCTGGCGAGGCCTACAAGATTACCCTAATTTCTATTTGGTGTTCCCGTGCTCTGCATTTGAATTCCTCCATCGAGCTCCCTGTTGTCACGCCCAACAACCTAGAGACCTCCTATGAGCCCCTAATGCTCTGATGGATACGCATCCACTTCTCACATGGTCTTCTCCTCCTACTCCCCGCACCCCTTTATCAGTGCCATGGTGGTATGGTGCATACCCCTACCAATTTGCTTGACCGTTTCAAAAGCTTTTCAACAAATGCATTTTGTGCATTGCCTTGATGGACGCCATTTTCTTTGTCTACCCGCGCCCCTCAATTCTCATCTGCCCATGCCCCATACCTGTGGCCATTCCTATGTTGGTCACTCCCCCTATTTCGGTGTGCTCCCTCCATTTATGTGCGTTGAAATATCTTCACGCCTCTTCTTGAAAGTTTCTAATGCCCTTTCAACATTCTCTTTGGTGCATACTCTGTTTCATGGCGCCCCTCATTTCAGTTTTTATATATGCATCTCATGCACAATGTTGGGCACAACTCCTCACTCAACAGCTGGTTGTTTTATCAAATATATGCCCAAACAACTGGTCGCTCCTTCCCCCACATCTTTATTAACAATAAAACTTTGACCAATATCAACATGTATAATTGATTTTCCTTCTTAGTATCATGTATTTATTCAAACAACAAAGCAAGATTTGATAATATTACGATATTATCCCAACATCACAAGAGCAATAAGCACATTCACCATATGTTGATCACAACTTATTGTCAGAAAACATGACCCACAAGATAGCCTCAAATATTTGCAATGAATTTCACTAGAGGGTTCAGAAGGATAGTTGGACCTTTTAGTATATGGAAATGTACAATTTGATGCAAGGCTATAGCGAAGCAAGTATCTCATTTATCCATTTTATCATCATGAGTATAAGCATTTTCTGCCATGTCCACCTGAACAGGCACACTTGGCTTCAAACTATCGTTCAATGTGAAACCTCTTAACCATGTGAAACGCAATGGGTTCCAATGTATGTTATGTTTCTAGCTCTCATTCAGTGTAAAATTTTATGTTTGTGTGAAGCACGTCGGGTCCGCATGTGGGCTTGACTAAAAAAAAAATTGTTTTCAAACAACTTTTACCCTCAAATGATCTGACACTGCCATTTGAATACTTTTGAAGTTGAAAAATGAACTGGGTCTTCATCAAAATCAGGTTCTTGTCCCTTTTGGAAATAGTGCAAAATTGGCCAAGTTGGCTCAAGAATCAATCTGGGAAACTGGTCAAATAACCTCCTGGAGCAATGAGAACTTGTAGACATATAGCAATTTGACCCGAGAATACAGTACAACAAATGAATCAAAGAAAAATATCATGAGGAACCGGATATTAATCGGCAAAGTTGCCCAATTAAACTTTTCTGAAACAACAATTGTTTCGTACCAATTAAAACTCATCCAACTGCCAATTTGTAAAAATAGTGAATCACCTCCTAATGAGATTCCATTAGATATAGTATATCATGTAGGTATCCTGAGAATGTGTGAAAAATGAATTCACTTGAAACATCACTGGTCGAAAGTTATTAACGATCAAAGTTGACCACTTAGAAAGGTTGTCAGGAATGCATATGTGAAACTGAACAAACTGCATTCGGTTTTGATCTGTTAAAAATAGTAAATCAGGTCACGAGACTTTGAATATTGACATGTGAGATCATTTAGGTATGGAGAACACATAACAACATTCATTTTGACATGACAGTCAATTGGTTACGAAATCCAAGCTCAAACAGGAAGTTGTTTCACAAAACAACAGTCTGCAAACAACAGAACAATGTCAAAACCCTCCAGCTTCACTTTTCGAAACTTTGTCAAAACTTATCATGGGAAGCTGAAAATTGACACACATGTTCACATATTTCAATTGAGTATGTCTGCAAATGGGTTTTGCACGACAATCAACAGGCTTTAAAATTACAAGCCTCCAAAGTGGGTCCCCTATGCAGATTCTTCAAGTGCACTTTTGAAAGTGCAAAAGCAAAAATTTTGAAATAGGCATCTCAAATTTGCAAAATTTGAGAGTGCCATCAAGGCATTTGTCTTTTTTCCATTTATTTTGGCCTTGCTTGTCGAGGTCTCTTTTGCAAGGTGACTTGTGGTTGTTTCCTCATGACTGGTGTCGATACCTTTTATGCAGAGGAGGTGGCACCTTCTAATTTTCCTAGTGATGTTCTATGGAGCCTCCCTAACCTTCTTGCAATGGTGGATTTTGACCATGTTTTGATATCAAAGAACTAAGTGTACCCCCCTTTTGGTATTTCCCATTATTTGTGGAGTTTATCTTTATTTTTTTCCAGCTTCTCTTGTGATTCCTTTTTTATTCTTCTCTCCATTACTTCTTTGTAGGTTCCAAAGAATTATGCATTGGGATCCTTAGGTTGGATCAGTAGGGTGGTGGCATAGGCATCTAATTTTTGTCTGGTGAGCTCATATGGTAGTTGTGGTACCCAAAATGTGCATGGATCTACTACCTTCATGTAAGTGTAGGTAGACTCATGTGGAATTCTTTATCTTTATTGCATCTATTATTGGAAGGTCTTGAAAAACTCTCAGTATGTGGCTTTATAGGAATGAGTGTCCAAAAATTATTGGATGTGATACTTTATTTAGGTTGCTACCATTTGGTTTTGTTGCCAATTTTTTCCTTTGAAATTTGGTAATTCCTTGAGAAAGTAAAATAGCAAGCAAATTAAGAGAGTAACATACCAAAAATGGTACTTGGAGTTCTTAATTTTTTTAACGTTTTCCATTAGATGCTCTTGCATGACTTCATAGAAATCAATTTTTTTACCTTCCACCACCATCTAGTATGTTGTGTGAATTCTGGTGGCAGTGGTTGAGTCCTCTTAGTTGGTATAGTAAATTTTGTATGAAATCCCCATTGTGGCATAGTGAACTCAATCATTCATAATCATTTATAACATTCATGCTCCGACCATCGGGGTTTTCTCTGGTTAGTTGTTTTACCTTGTCATTTTTAATATCTTTCTTTGCAGGAATGTCACCTACCAGGTTGAGCCCTACCACTACATGAATTTCCACCTTTTTTATCCAATAGGGTTTGTATAGGTACATGAATTTTTCATGCACTTAGCTTAGAGCAATTCTTACCCATGCATGTTCATCACAAAAAATTGGGTAGTCTTTCCAAATGTCCAGTTTTTTTCCTACCAATCTCCTTATACTCCTCTAAATGTATGTACTTTTTTCATCGTTGAGAAGTGTTTGGCAGAGCTACTCAAAATTGGTATGATCAATTTCTATTATTTATTCATGGATATACTTTTCAACATCATGGAGGTATACAAAATTATGGGGTATCTACGAGAACACTCCATCTTTATTTGTCTCTTAAGCTTTGTATGGATACATTTGGTATTTGGGTCGAGGCTTCTTAGAGATACTGACTATAGTCGAGGTAGTCATTTTTTTCAGTGGAGGAAGTTTACAGAGTATGGGGAGCTTCAAGGGTGTGGAATGAGCTTAGAATGTGAAGTGTGTAAGAGACAAGTGAGTGATTGAGGTGAGATGTGAGGTGTTAAATAGGCAAGTGGGTGGGTGGTGTATTAAATTTTGTTTCCCATTACATAAGTTTTTCTAGTCGTCTTATTCTTATGAAGTGATGGGTTGCTTTTACGTGTTTAATTTCTAGTTGTTTTTATTTTTGAGTTATAGTACATAATATATACTAGGCTCTAATAATTTCTTGTAGTTTATGGTTTTAATCTGCTAGCAAGTGGTAATGTTTGAGGAATGCACCATTTACGTATCCTGTCATAAGGGCGCCATCCAATTGTTTAAGTTTTATTGCTCCTGAATCATTGATATCATGAATGTGGTATGGTCCTAGCCATCTAACCTTCAATTTCCCTTGTCTCTTGAAGTTTCTATCATAGAGTATTACTAGATCTCTTCTTTTGAATATTTCCAACCTCGAGTTCCAATCATGCCATGCCTTGTGCCTCTAGAAATCAAGTTGGTAGTTATACGTTACAATTTGTTGATTCTCATCTAATTTATCTAAATATTATATGTTTTGCACCAAGGATTGGTCATCTTCCAACGACAAGGTGAGTGTGGTACATATGTTGGGGATATAATGTTTATAGGGACTGTATCACCAATTCCATAAACTAATTGGAATGGAGTGAACTTATTGGTCCTTTTATATGATGTGTGGTACATCCAGAGTATCCATCCTATTTTCATTACACATTTTGGTAAGGTATTTCTCAATTATCTTGTTCAATGCTTCACTTGCCCCATTAGCCTGTGGTTGATAGGGAGACATTTTGTTGTGTGTTATCATGAAGTTTTGTAGTAATTATTTTATCATTTTATTCACAAAATGTTTCCCTTGGTCACTCACTATAATAAGTGGACATCCATATCTTTTAATTATGTTCTCATACAAGAATCTTGCGACAATTTTGTGTGATACAATCCTTTCTGGATTCTGCCTCTACCCATTTTGTGAGATATTCTACCCCAATTATAATGAACCTTGCTTTAGAATATGTTATCGATGGATTAATAGGTACAATAAAGTCTATGGCCCATTTTTCAAATGGGTTTTGTGCTAGTACCATTCTTGGTGGAATTTCATCTCTTGCGGTAAGTTTCCCTACCCTCTAACAAATATCACACCCTTTTGTATACTCATTATCATCTTTATGAAGAGTTGGCAGCCATAGTCCTGCAAGTTGCCCCCTCCTAGTTGTAGTTTCACCATTGTTATGTCCCCCTGCTATTCCTTTGTGTGCTTCCTTGAGGATTAACTTTCTTTCATGTTTATACACCACTCTTATTAAAACATCATCCCTACCTAGATGGTGTAACTCTCCTTCAACTAAAGTGTATGGTGCATCCCTTCACACAAGTGATAGATTTTCTTACGATGAGATATATTTGGGAAATTCACCTGTAGAAAGTAAGATGGTAATTTCCTATAGCTCCTCTGATACCACTTTACTATGAAATAGATGTGCACCAAGGAGATATTCTCCTTGGGCATCTGGTTGTTCTTTGACCTCATGTCAAGATAAATAGTCCAGTCCTTGGTTGTTTTTCCTTGGTTTCACCATTATTTTGAAATCAAATTCTTGAAACAGTAGCAACCATCTACATATTTGTCCATTTGTGATAGGTTTATTGAGTAAATATTTAAGGGGTTGATGATTATTAAATAAGGTGAATGGGATGGATAGTAGGTAGTGTTTATATTTTTTATTGTATAGACCATAGTCATTGCTTCTCTCTCGGTGGTAGTATAGTTCTTCTTTGCGGTAGATAGTTTCCTAATACTAAAGGAAATGGGGTGGTCTTTTCTCTCTTTGAGTTGGGAAAGCAGTACTCCTATAGAGATACTTGAAGCATTCACATGAATATGAAAAGGGTTATTCCAATCTGGAATATGAGGATTGGTGCTTTCACAATCTTTTGTTTCAAAGTGTCTAATGCTTTTTGAGACTCCCCATTCCATTCAATGTTCCTACTATTTTTCTTATTCAATATATATTCTAATGGTTCCAAAATACTGGCATATCCTTTTATAAAATTCCTATGGTACTCTATATATCCTAAAAATGTCTTAACTTCTAGCACATTCTTGGGTGGCAATAAATTTAGTATTATGGAAACATTCATAGGGATCCACCATTAATCCCTCTTTACATACATTATGGCCTAATAGGGTTCCAAAGGGTATCTCAAATGTATAATTCTTAAATTTTAATGATATTTGTATACTCCTACATCTGTTCAGCATCATGCAAAGTACCTATATATGATCTTTCACTGGTCCATAAATAGTCCAGTCATCCAAGTAGACTTCTACAAAGTCATGTATGAAGTATTTAAATGTGTTAATAATTATTCTACTAAATATTGTAGGGGAATTTTTCAACCCAAAAGGCATCATTGTGTACATATATGACCCCCATTCTATGAAAAAAGTGGTTTTGGGCTGGTCTTCCTCATTTATTTTGACTTGATGGTATCCAAAAAAGCCATTAGTAAATGAGTATATCTCTCTCTTTGCAATTGAATCTAAGATTTATTTGCTGAATGGAGTGGGAAGGGATCATGTAGGAAAGCTTTATTCAATTCCCTAAAATCTACACAAATCCTTATTTCTTTGGTTTTCTTATTTTGGACACCCATGGGGCTTATCCAATCAATATCTTCTAATAGTTTAATGATTTCAACAACTAGTATCTTATCTAATTTTATTTTGACCTTTTTCTTCATGTTAGGGTTCAATATGTAGGGTATCTTCTAGACCAGCTTAGCTCCTTCCTTCAGTTGAATTTTCATCACCCCTACTTATTCTTTAATCCCTTTCATCTCTATAAAAGTTCTAGGGAATACATCTTGAAATTTTCAGAGGGTTTCTATTATTTGAGCTACTACTTTTTCATCCCAGGAGTCCCCTATTCTTTCCATCTTGAGGTTTCCTTTTGCCACAATATTCTCTTCTCGTAGTTTGATGGGGTCATTATAGTATTTCTTCTTGGGTTCAGGAGATTCTTCTATTTCTCTTTCTCCATGGTTGATTTCTATTTTTGGATCATATATGTATTCATCATTTGTGCTACACAATAATAATTCTCTACTCCAATTGATTCCCAATTCAACCATTTAATGTACTTCCATATACCTTCTTCTTTGGGTGGTGGAGATAAAGGTTGTGGTATCACCATCTCCTAATCTTCTTTCGGTTTGAATATGATCTTCTTCATTTTAATTAATACGGTATGTAACTGAAGATTTCCATTTTAAAAAGAAAAGGTATGGAGGAAATCTATTGTTACTTCATCCCATTTTTTGGTTTCTCCCAATCTCTCCTGGTCAATGCACCAAGTTCTAGCTGCTTGTTTTAGTATCCAATAGAATATCTGGATGTAGTCTTTCATCGTACTCATATCCTTCTTCTCAGTAGTGTATACATGTATCTAAATTATGTTGCAGTAGGATATCTCCCTCATATATGGGTATGCCCTCATATTTACTTACCTCTGACAAATATCTTGCTTTTATTAGAGTCTTAAAATTTTCCCACTTGATTATAGTATGCTTATTTGTATTATACCAACATGTGACAGTGCAAGTGAGGGTATGTAGTAGGATTTCAATTCTATAGGCTTTAGTTGAAAATATTTGTTCTATTTGTGAAAGGTATGATAGTAAGTCCCCCACTCTGAAATATTTAGGCAACTTGATGTGTGAGATTCCTCATGAAATGTAATGGCAATGGTGAGATACTCCATTAGTGTCCTTCTTATCACTTTTTGTGTTGGTGCCAATATCATGTGGCATGCCTTCTATAGATAATTCTTCTTTGAGTGTCTTCCTTACCATTAATACCCTTGTAAAGCCAAGGATCATGCTAGAATGTACTTTTGGTTCATCCCAAATTTCAGTTGTAGGTATTTTAGTTATACTGTTTATCTTTTTGTCATCATCATCATATTCCTTTGTATTCACCTCTTCTACATAGGCTTCTTCTTGATTCTTGCCTAAGGGTGTGTGTATTATTCTCCTATCATCCGTAAAAGAAATTTATTCCTTTCTTGTGTCTATCACTCCACATGAATCTACAAACCATCTTCGTCCTAGGAGTGCATAAAAAGAATCAAATATCTCCTTGATTGTGACTACTTCAAAATATATAATCTATTTCACTCCTTTGACACTTCTACCTGTTCCCAAGTGCCTAAAGTTTTCATCCTGGTTCCATCTGCTAGACTAACGTTGTATGGGGTGGGTTCTAGTGCAAGTCTCCATAGATACTCTCATATTCTTTTTGGAATCAGGATTGCATCCACCCCTAAATCTACCATGACCCTAGAGATATTTTATGATGAATCTGAAGGTCAAACATATTATTTTTAACATGCAAACCAAGTGTTATTTTCCTTTCACAACAAAAGTGTTAAGTTGTCACATATAAATTTCCTCCTCAAGATCCCCATGCAAGAAATGTTGAATATTCAAGATATTGAGAGGGGGTGAATCAGTATCTTCTTTAACTTATTGAACAAAAACCATCAACTACTTTTAATGCATTTAACAGAGAAGAGAAAGAACAAAGTATGAAATCACATAACACATAAACACCAGAGTTTTACGTGGAAAACCCAATGAGGGAAAAACCACGGTGAGGATTAGCTCACTATATATATAGTTGTTTCAATACCAGATACAAAAGAGGCTCACTGCCAGTTACAAAATCTTACTGCTTACAAGGACTCACTATCCAAACTGGGAGGCTCATTGCCTACAAAAGATTATAGAAACAAAAATGGCTTACAACCAAAATGTGAATTGATAGGGTTGCACCACAAGTGTTGATTCAATTCCTTTGATGTTCATAGTATTTTCTTGCATGTCAACAAACTAATTTTTACCCTTCTATTGGCACACTTCACACATCCAACACACACTCACACACACATCCTTCATCAAATCATCTTGTATGTATATCCACATGCATCAATGAGGACGATCTAATTGGATGCATTACATATTTACAAAAAGATAATTTTCAGCTTCACACAAGACATCTTCCAAAAGATATTCAACCGTGTGGCATGCAATATTATTTTGGTTGGGACCAAAGCTAGGTTTCACATATATCCACAATACATGTTAAACTCTTAACTGATTATTAGGTCAGCCATGAATAAACCTAATAATGAAGTGCAATCATTAAACTGATGCCAACTCACAATCCAATCATTTGAACATATGAGAGTGCATAAATGCATGCTTCTAGTAACCATAAACCTTTTCCCAAAACCTTAAACAATGATGATCATCAAAGGGAGCATGCAAACCAAAACACTGGATCAAACACTAGAGGATGTAAACTTGTTTTGCATACTAGTTCAAGGTACTAGACCAATCTGATACGATAAACAACATGGTGACATCAATGACAACATAAAGATTGGTCTTCCCATTCTTCCAATAATCTCCCCCTTTGTCATTGATGGAAACATGTGCCCAAAAAAATGTATTCAAAATATCTCCTCCAATCTCTCCCAAAACTCTCCAAATCTCTCCCCCTTTGACATCAATGGAAAAGGGCAACCAAAATATAAAAGGATGTAAACATGGTGACATTCCAAAAACTTCCAAAATCTTCCAGACATTCAAAAATTTCAAAACTCCCTTTTTCTTCTCTCTCCTTCTTTTGTTGCCATAATAAAAATAGAAATTTGAACATTAAGGATTCAAGTAAAAATGACACTCTTCACTTGAAACACCTTCTTATATCTTTCTTTGATAACTGGATATAACTTATTCCAAGCAAATACAACAAAATCCATTCTTGTGCATATGTTTTCCAACAAGGCCAACAATGTGAAAGAAGATAACTAGTCTGTAGATGAGCACTAACTTTCACAATCTTCTGTATCATTAAGTATTCTAGAAAGATGGTCTAACCAGACCTCAACAATCTCCTTAAAAAGCCAGAAGTTTTTTACCACATCATCTCTTTGTCTTTGCACAATGATTAATTCTGCTTGCAATTCACCAACTCTCAATCTTTGTTTCCCTTCTTTGTCTTCAAAGATATCAAATTTATTTCCAATGTTGTTTACCTCAGATTCAATCACTTCAATCTTACTTATGAAATTGTCAACCGTAGCAGGCCACCAAAGAAAATACTTGTAGATTTTTGGCATTTCTTTGATGCATTTCTTCGTTTTAAGGATAAGTTCAGATAACCTTTTCTTAGCTTTATTACATCTCTTTTCAACCATGGAGCTTCTAGCTTACATCCTTCCGGACCTTCAAGTAACAATATTTCTTCAACAACCTCAACTAATTTTTTTGGCAAAGAGTAGGAAACAATTGATACATCAATACCTTTTTTAAGCAGATACTCAACTAGAGCATCATCGATCTTGAGTCTATCCACAAGAGAGGATGCATTCCAAACTTTACTAATTTTTTTCATATTTCCCTTAACTAACATTGACCGGATGTCATCTAGATAAGAGGATTCAAATCCAAGCTTAGATTCTTCTTCATTTTCTTTCTCTTCTGGAATGGCGATGATGTCTTTGGTGATAGCTTTTCTTTTCCTAGATTTTGGAGGCGAATCACTAATGAAAACTTCCAATTATTTTGTTCTGAGGGATGAGCCCTCCTCAAATCGACTAGACATAACCATACTGGAGCACATATATTTCTACAAAGATAAGAAAAAGGTCTTACAAGCACTTACTTTATCTTTCAAGCATTCCAAGTATCTAAATATTTGTTTTCCAATACGAATTCTGGATTCCCACTTAACATCTTCCTTTCCTGGTAGCGAGTCCAGGAAATAGAATACTAGACATGTAAGTAGAGACCCAAAGTAGAAAGGGTGTCCTACCAACGACATTTGCACATTTTCGGTAATATTTTCCAAAATCAAGCCACACAAATCAAATTGCTTATTTTTCTTTACCATTTTATGTGCTAGATACATGACAATATCCGAAGTAGACACATCTCGATTTCTGAAATAAATTTTATAGGAAATGGCATACGCAACGTACCTAACGATGGGATCGATAATAGTATTGTTGATGGTGTTTTTATGCACTTCTCAACATAGGTAATGCATAGGTGCATCACCTCTCTTGAAAGACAATCTTCCACAATCAAATTGTAGAACACTATCCCAAGGTCTCTCGGCTATCAGGTCTTGACAATGCTTGGAATATCTCAATTGATTTATCTGATTTGCTGGAATCACAAGGCGGACTTATGGATGAGTTAAAAAGTGGGAGAGTTCTATCTGCAAATGGAGTTCTTAAGATGGGAGAGTTGCTGAGCATTTGCTGCAGGTTCAGACAGTAGTCTAGAACTCCATTTCAACATCAGATTTAGCTTTATAATGTGCAATGAACCTTGCCTAAGGTTACTTATTAAAAAAAAGGAAAAAGGGCAGGGAAGAGAGAAGGTTCTTGGATCTGAAACTACAAATGAATAGTGATCATGGAGGCTGCTACAGTAGACAAACTCCCTAAATTGGGTTTTGCTTGGCCAAGAGGATCCTACAGTTACACAAAATCAGTGCAATCTTCTAAGGACTGCAGATTTTCAGTTTGCATACACACATCATGAACATGCAAGTGAACTAGGTTGTAGCAATCAAATAAAGAAGCCCAAGCTAACCTTGCACAATAACTTGTCATCAACAAGTGCCAAAAGTATGGGTTGAAAGCTCATCAAATACTATAACAGCAATGTCCATCATCACATCCATTCAAGAAACTAACAACTAACACTAACTTTGAAGGTAGAACCATGCACACATAATGAGCAAACTCAAAAGTAACACCCATATATCATGCAATGTTGCTTTCTATTGCTATAGAATGTTTTTAAAACAGCTCTCCAACCCTTACAAATGAGGGGAAGACCCCTATTTATAGTTTTCCAAAGCCCAAATGAATGGCTATGATTGAGTTACATTGTGTGCCCAAGATTCAATTACATTAGGGCTTCACCTACCCCACAATATTCAGCAATTTAAAATACATATATTGTCCTTTCCCTATTCTGTCTTGTAGTGGCCAATCATTGTAGCAGTTTTGTCTTCTAGCTGATTTCCCTTTTACTGTAGCTGAAACTGCCTGAAATTTGCCTTCTTCCCGATGGAATTTCAGCATTCCTCATTGGATCAAATGGTTTTGTCAACGAACCCATGGTAGGCTTCATAAAACTGGAAATGAGAGACCAAAATGTTGTTTTAGGAATGTTGTTTCGAAAACGGCTCACAAAGCATAGAACTCCGGATGCTATCTCCTGGCTGTAAATTTGAAATTTGAAAATTCTGAGGAGTATAAGATACAATTTCGGCATCTGGGTCGAAGTCCGTTTTCAAATCGGAGGAGCGCTTGGACGTTCTAGAGACGTGAGCCCGAAATGTTGTTTCGAAAATGTCGTTTTGAAAACGACTGACGGAGCATGGAACTCCGTATGGTATCTCCCAGCTGAAAATTTGAAATTTGAAACGTCAGGGGAGGATAAGATCCAATTTTACCATCTGGGTCGGAGTCTGTTTTCAAATCGGAGGTGCGCTTGGATGTTCCGGAGACGAGAGCCAGGAATGTTGTTTTGAAAACGGCTTACAGAGCATGGAACTTCGGATGGTATCTCCCAGCTGCAAATTTGAAATTTGAAAGGTCAGGAGAGGATAAGATCCAATTTTACCATCTGGGTCGAAGTCCATTTTCAAATCGGAGGAGCGCTTGGATGTTCCAGAGACGTGAGCTCAGAATGTTCTGGAAATGTTGTTTTGAAAACGGCTGACAGAGCATGGAACTCCAGATGGTATCTACCGGCTGCAAATTTGAAATTTTAAAGGTCAAGGGAGGATAAGATCCAATTTTACCATCTGGGTCGAAGTCCGTTTTCAAATCGGAGGAGCGCTTGGACGTTTCGGAGATGAGAGCTCGAAATGTTGTTCTGGAAATGCAGTTTTGAAAATGGCTGACAGAGCATGGAACTCCGAATGGTATCTCCTGGCTGAAAATTTGAAATTTGAAAATTCAAGGGAGAATAAGATCCAATTTTACCATTTGGGTTGAAGTCTGTTTTCAAATCGGAGGTGCGCTTGGACGTTCTGGAGACGAGAGCCCAAAATGTTGTTTTGGAAATGCAGTTTTGAAAATGGCTGACAGAGCATGGAACTCTGGATGGTATCTCCCGGCTGAAAATTTGAAATTTGAAAATTCAAGGGAGGATAAGATCCAATTTTACCATCTGGGTCAAAGTCCGTTTTCAAATCGAAGGTGCGCTTGGATGTTTCGGAGATGTGAGGCCAGAATGTCGTTCTGGAAATGTTGTTTTGAAAACAGCTAACAGAGTATGGAACTCCGGATGGTATCTCCCAGCTGAAAATTTGAAATTTGAAAGGTCAAGAGACAATAAGATCCAATTTTGCCATCTGGGTCGAAGTCTGTTTTCAAATCAGAGGAGCGCTTGGATGTTTCGGAGACAAGAGGCCGGAATGCCGTTCTGGAAATGCTATTTTGAAAACGGCGAATAGAGCATCGAACTCCGGATGGTATCTCCCGGCTGCAATTTTGGAATTTGAAAGTTCAAAGAAGGATAAGATCCAATTTTACCATCTGGGTCAAAGTCCATTTTCAAATTGGAGGAGCGCTTGGACGTTCCGAAGACAAGAGGCCGGAATGTCGTTCTGTAAATGTTATTTTGAAAACGGTTGACAGAGCATGGAACTTTGGATGGTATCTCCCGCCCACAAATTTGAAATTTGAAAGTTCAAGGGAGCATAAGATCCAATTTTACCATCTGGGTCGAAGTCCATTTTCAAATCGGAGGAGCGCTTGGATGTTCTGGAGACAAGAGATCGGAATGTCGTTCTGGAAATGTTGTTTTGAAAACGGCTAACAGAGCATGGAACTCCGAATGGTATCTCCTGTCTGAAAATTTGAAATTTGAAAGTTCAAGGGAGGATAAGATCCAATTTTAGCATCTGGGTCAAAGTCCATTTTCAAATCGGAGGTGCGCTTGGACGTTCCAGAGACGTGAGGCAGGAATGTCGTTCTGGAAATGTTGTTTTGAAAACGGCTGACAGAGCATGGAACTTCGGATGGTATCTCCCTGTTGAAAATTTGAAATTTGAAAGGTCAGGGGAGGATAAGATCCAATTTTACCATCTCGTTCGAAGTCCGTTTTCAAATCGGAGGTGCGTTTGGACGTTCCGGAGACAAGAGGCTGGAATGTCGTTCTGGAAATGTTGTTTTGAAAATGGTTGATAGAGCATGGAACTCCAGATGGTATCTCCCAGATGCAAATTTGAAATTTGAAAGGTCAAGGAAGGATAAGATCCAATTTTACCATCTGGGTCAAATTCCATTTTCAAATCGGAGGTACGCTTGGATGTTCCAGAGACAAGAGGTCAGAATGTCGTTCTGGAAAGCTGCTACAGGAATGCTGCTATAGAAATGTTGTTTTGGAATTTTCAAAACTTCCTGAAACTTAATGAAACCTTGTCAGTTCACTTAGGCATGACAAAAACATCCAAAATACACAAGAAAACTATCCCTAAAGTCAAAAAATGAAGGAAAGAGCGAATTGAGCGAGCAGGGGGGCGAAGCCCGAAAAACCCAAGACTTAGCCATTTTTAAAATTTAGGGGCGAAATATGGTCAACCAAAAATGAGACTTTGAAGGGCATGTTGACCAAATAGGACACCAAAAAAGGGGCACGCAAAATGAGATGGGAGCAAAGTAGCCCACTGAGAGCGAAAAAGAGGGTCCCTGCCTACGGCGGGGCGCTTGTGCAAAATATGCACAAGTATCTATTACCAATGCTCGAGGGTCTTTGTCAATTCTCGTTAGTTCCTCTACTTCCTTTTATTTTATGGTTTTCTTTCTGGGAAGATCTCCAATGCTACATAACCCAATGACAACCTCGATCACTTCCTTTGTAATGCGATAGGATTTATCCAACACAATGCTGCCATCCTTGAATTTACTCAAAAGAAACAAGATGAATTATCTATCAGTAATTCAAGGGAATTCTCCCCACAAATCCAAACCTAGGGTTTTTATGTTCTATAAGTCGTTAGACTCTAACCCTAGTTCCATTTTCTTTATCTTTGGATGATCGAATTCATCCAGCTCAACTCCCTTTAGCCTTAGTGGGATATTTCCACTCAAACCTCTACTAGAAGATTCCATCATAGCACTTCTTCAAATTTAACAAGAATTTTTCTTTTACCTTCCTATGTGGTCATGCGAGAAAAAAAATTTGTTGCTTTTTCTTGAATGTTCACAAAGATCTCTGAGAGATGCTTCAAATTGCTTTAGAATTTCTCCAAGATAGTTCTAAGTCACTCTTTGAATTCCTCAAGTGCATAGGTGATCAGAATGACATACAAATTTTTCTTTATACACCATAATTTTTTCCTAATTCACATTAATTGCAAAAAGTTGATAAAGACTTTCCTTCCACTGCATTGAGAAACCCTAATTCACTCCGCAAAATATAATACTTGCACTTTTTCTTCTGGTTTCTTTTGCATCACCTCTATCCATCCATTACTAACAACATATCCTCGTGCCAATGTCTAAAATGCCATATTTCCAGGGAGTTCAAGCAATTTTGTGATAAAGCTCCCCCTAAGACCATGCTAGGTCTAATTCCTAAAGGAATCATCTACATTGAATGAGTTTACAAATGCATCAATAGTCTCTGATTCTTCTTTCTTATTTCTTGCTTAACCTCTTCCTTATCAATCCTTTTCACAGGTTCATCATCTTTCACCGAAGCAGAATGCTTTCCCTTACTTCTGCACACTTTTGAAATATGTCTCAGTTTTTTGCAATTGTAGCAGACAACATTTCTCTGATTTGCTTCAATTCCATTAGCTCTTGATTCGTATTGATTTTATTTATTCCCAAACATGTTACAGGTATAGAAATAGCCATCAAAATATTGATTCATCTGACCTCTATTAAATCTATTCATCATCACCCGACTAATCATCCTTACCTGAGATCTGTATTCAATAGCTCTATGTACAATATTTTTACATGTATAACATTGTCTGAAGAAGGAACAAAAGAACTAATTCATCCTACTCCTACATTTAGTTTCCCTATGACCAAATTTATTACATGAAAAACAAATAGCATTGAATGATGGGTACCTTTGAGCATTTGGTTGTCTGATGGGCGGTCTCCTTCTTGGATTTATTTTATGCTTTCCTTTATCTTGAGTTTTCTGATTATTTACAGATTTGAGTTCTGCATATTTTCACCAGCTTTATTACCTAAGCCACCTTTGTCTTTAGAAGGTCTTTGTCCTATTATCAATTCATCAAGCCTGGTGGAGATTGTCTTGAAATCATCTTCACAGAGTTTTTCTTTCTCTAATTCTACTTTCAAATTTATCACTTCCTATTCAAGCCTTGAGCATACATCAAACTTACTTTGTATCACTATATTAAAACACTCCTCAACTCTCTTCTTTTCATCCGCTTTCACCTTTAGTTCAGTAATCTCGTCATTATCTTGTTTTAGGTGCTCACTCACTTCTCTATATGTCTCTTTGAATTTTTTTAATTGTTCTTTCAATTTTTGGATGCAATCATTTGCTTCATCAAGATTTTCTTTTAGATCTTTGTTTTCAATTTCAACCTTGTCAAGATCTTTAAGGGCAGTTTGGAGCTCTTCTTTATCCATTTGTTTAATCTCCAAGATCTCCCTCAAGCTATTAACCTTTTCCAGAGGAACCAAGCTCTTACCAATTGTTGATTATTCAAGATACTGAGAGGGGGGGTGATTCAGTATCTTCTTTAACTTATTGAACAAACACCATCAAATAATTTTAATGAATTTAATAGAGAAGAGAAAGAAAAAAGTATGAAATCACATAACACATAAACACTAGAGTTTTACGTGGAAAACCCAATGAGGGAAAAACCACGGTGAGGATTAGCTCACTATATATATATATAGTTATTTCAATATCAAATACAAAAGAGGCTCAATTCCAGTTACAAAAGATCATTGCTTACAAGGACTCACTATCCAAAATGGGAGGCTCACTGCCTACAAAATATTATAGCAACAAAAATGGCTTATAGCTAGAATGTGAACTGATAGGGTTACACCACAAGTGTTGATTCAGTTCCTTTGATGTTCAGAGTATTTTCTCGTATGTTAGCAAACTAATTTTCACCCTTCTACTCACACACTTCGCACATCCAACACACACTCACACACACATCCTTCATCAAACCATTTTGTATATATAAATTCACATGCATCAATTAGGTCGACCTAATTGGATGCATTACATATTTATAAAAAAGATAACTATCAGCTTCACACAAGACTTCTTCCAAAAGTGATTCAATCATGTGGCATGCAATATTATGTTGGTTGGGACCAAAGCTAGGTCACACATATATTCGCAATACATGTTAAACTATTAACTAATTATTAGGTGGGCCATGAATAAACCTAATAACAAAGTGAAATCATTAAACCGATGTGAATTCACCATCCAATTATATGAACATACGGGGGTACATACATACACACTTCTAGTAACCATAAACCTTTTCCAAAAACATTAAACAATGATGATCACAAGACGTAACATGCGGACCAAAACACTGGATCAAACACCAAAGGATGTAAACCTGTTCTGCATATTGGTTCAGGGTACCAGACCAATCTAATACAATAAACAACATGGTGACATTAATGAAAACATAAAGATTGACCTTCCCATTTTTCCAACAAGAAATTAGTTTTAACATCCATTTTCTCTATTTCAAAATCATAAGCAATAGAAGTATATAATAGGAATATAATAGAAATTAACTTAGTAGTAGGAGAGAAAATTTCACCGAAATCAACTCCCTCTCTCTGGGAGTAGCCCTTGGCCACCAATTTGACCTTGTACCACTCTAACTAGCCATTTGCACCAAAAAAAAATTTAAATGCCCACTTGTAATCAATGGGCTTCCTTTCTTTGGGTAACCAAACAAGATCCTAGGTATCACAACTATCCAAAGCAATCATCTCCTTCAGCATGACTTGCATCCAAGACTCACATTCCTCCTTGAAAGATCTAGGTTCATCATCAATACTGAACAAAGAAAATACACAACGGTAATCTGATGGGCTATACCTATCAAATGGATTTCATTTCCTTGTGGACCTCATTAAGGTAGAAGTAATGGGATCTACATGCTCTTCCTCTACTGTGTGCTCATCCTGCACATCCTCTAAACTATCTAAATCCTCTTTTTCTTCTCCATCCTTAGATCCATCTGATTGTTCTTCCACATGTGCATATTTTTTCTTTTCTATCTTTGTCTTGAAGTGCACTATTTTTGTCTCATCTTTCTCCTTTGGTTGTTCTTCACCTTAGTAAGCTCTAAACTCCCTAAAAATCACATCTCTAGAGAAAACCATTTTACAGGTTAGTGGGTTCCAAAGCTTATAACCTTTTACATTCTCACTGTAACCAACAAAGATGCATTTTTGTGCTTTTGAATCCAATTTATATTGCTTCTCTTGAGGAAGATGAACAAAATCCTCACGACCAAATACACTTAAATATGAAACAAAAGGATTTATACATATCCACACTTCATAAGGAGTTTTATCAACAAGAGTTGAACAAAGAGATCTATTAATCAAATAAAATGAAGTACTTACAAATTCTTCCCAAAAGCATCTATCAATATTAGCACCACTCAACATGCTCTTAGCTATTTCCATCAAGGTTTGGTTCATTATTTTTGCTACCCCATTTTGTTGGGATGTATAAGGAGTAGTCTTTTGTGGAACAATACTTGCATGCTTACATAACTCATCAAATTTCCTAGAACAATATTCACCCTCATTGTCAAATCTCAACACCCTTATCTTATAATCTATTTGCTTCTCAATTAAGGCTTTAAATTCCTTAAACTCAGTGAAAACCTCAAATTTTGCATGCATAAAATAAATCCAAGTGTAACTTGACACATCATCAATGAAAGCAACATAATAACAAGATTTTTCAAAATATTCAACATCCACTAGTCCAAACACATCTGAATGAATGATCTCTAATAATATCTTAGATTTATTAGTTCCATTAGGAAATGATGATCTATTCTATTTACCAAACACATAATGCTCACAAAAATCATTTTTACCAACTAAATAATCAGAAATATCGTCAACCAACTTTTTATTCAAAATGATCTTAAGAACCTTTTGACTTATGTGACCTGATCTATGGTGCCACAACATACATGTATTTCAGTGCCAGTTACATTGGCAAAGTTACAAAAAGTGGAGGCTTTAAGCCTAAACAAAGCCCAAATACCAGACTTGTCAAATGTCACATGCATTCCAGAATCATTCAAATTGGATACTAAAAGTAAATTTTTTTCAAGTATTGGAATATGTAAAACATCATCAAGGCTTTTAACCCTTCCATCACTGAAACACAATTCTACCTTTCCCTTACCAATAATATTCTTCATGATGTTATCACCAAGGAAAAATTATCCCCCATAAGTTGAATATCAAGTAAACCACTCCTTGTGAGGATTCATGTGGTAGGAGCAACTTGAATCAATAAGTCAAGCATAATTACTAATTGTGTTATTAGAAATAAACAAAGCATTAGAATCACCATCTTCTGAGGACCTTTTTGTGGAAGTATTTGAACTCTTTTTCTTGTTTTTTCACTCATTCTTCACATGCCCTCTCTTACCACAATTCTAAAACTTTACTTTTCCCTTCGCAGAGGTTTTATAACTTCCTTTATACTTGTCTCTCTTTTTTCCCCCTTTAGGCTCTCCTTTTTCTTTGGACCTTCCTTGCACATGCAAGGCATCTTGGGAGCCCGCATTCATGGACTTTCTTATCATTTCTTCTGAAAGAATTGTAACAATGGGATCATCCATCTTTAGCTTTGAACCACCACCACTTATGGCAACAATTAGATTTTTCCAAGATTCAGGTAAAGAACAAAAGCAACAAAATAATTTTTTCTTCTTCTTCTATCTTAACATCTATAGATGCAAGTTGAATTATATCCATATTAAAAGAATTTAAATTTTCTACAATAGAATCAACATAATTCATTTTCAAAGAATATAAATTTCGTTTGAGATACAATTTCTTAGTTAGACTTTTAGTTTGGTAAATATCACCTATCCTCTTCCACAACTTGTATGTGGTAGATTCTCTCGAAACATTCAAGAGGACAAAATCTAAAAGACACAACCAAATGGTTCCTCATACCTCTTTTCCATTTTTTTCCAATCTTCATCATAAACACTAGATGGTTTCTTTTCATTTGAAAATAATAACCACTAATCTCTCTCTTCAAGGAGATCCTCCATCTTCAACTTTCACATCTCGTAACCAGTGCCATTGAATTTCTTAATACTTTGATGGGAGGTAGAAGCCATGGTTTTCAATTTCTTCACAAATCTATAAAAACCATAAAGAAAAATATCTCATTGCAACCAAAAAACCTTCAACATTTAAGAGAAAGGCATGCCTCTCTTAACAGAATTGTTAGCTCTAATACCAAATGTTGGAAATCAAGGTGAAACTTGCAGCAATATGAACTTTAACTAAGTGGTTTCAAATTTGAAAATGTGTATTCACGATTACCAATAATGTTTATGTGATTAACAATTCCAACAATGAAATCAAAACAACAATACCGCAAGTTGAGAATCATAAGTGACACAAGATATATGCGGAGAAACCCTTGTAGGAAAAACTCCACAACCAAAGAGATGCAATGCTTGTATTAATCTTGAATTAAGTAAAAAAATACAACACTCCTCTTTGAATCTCAGTAGCACTTCGTTACTTTGACAACTTGCAAACAAACTTTTGAAGTTCCACCAATCTCATTGCTCCAATATATAGAAGTTTATGGGAGAGAATACTACTTGTGGTATCCCTAAAGAACAAGTAAAACCCCCTAGAAAAATCCAAACCTCCTTAGTGGACAACCCAAAAGCATGGTGAAAAATATTAAATGATCACATGGGTGCCTAACCCATAGCCAATTAAAATTGGTCAAATCTGAGTGCTCCATTACTCTCCAACAACTTTGATGGCTCAAACCTAGAACATGCAAGCTTGGGCACCCAACCCGAGATAACATGCAAATAACATGTAGGAACATGCATTTTTTGGGTGGTCCCCACCCATAAAGTGGATGCCCAAAAGGAATATTCTCCCAATATGCTCTGTAACTATCACCGTAGTGGGTCCACCTCTATGAATGCAATTACAAATTGTCATAGAATAAATAATAAATATTTTGCCTCTCATGTCCTCTAGGAAACTTTCCAAAGAATGTGGAGACACATAAAATCAACTTAGGAGAGCAACTAGAATGTCAGGTCTATCCTAACACTTTTCACATCATGTTATTAGTAAATTGTGGAGGAAAGAAGAGGCTTGTTTTAATAGTTGATAGTGGCTTATAATAAATTCTATCATGCTAGGCACACTTTTAGTTATAGCAATCTTCTTAATTCATGTAGAGTCTTTATCAAATTCTTACTCTTACTTCCACTTGCTTTTATTTTACTATTAAGCTAAAACCTAGTCCTCTTCCTATGTTTTTGGAAGAGTTGATAGTTGCTCACTTTATTTTCAATTTTGGAATAAGAGGGCTCTCACAAATCTTGTATATATGGATTATCTTGTGAGAGACTGAGTAGCTAGATTTTTGTATGAAATAGATTGAATATAATCTTGTTATTAAATACTCTCTTTTTAATATTTTCTGTGTTTAAACTATAATATAGAAGGATACAACAATTTTCACAAATCTCTAAGTTAAGATTTGAAAGAAGACATTGTGGATTTCAACAACTCAAGAAAGGGCCACTTGAGGTATTGCAAAATCCATGATAGTTTATATTATTAGTTAATTTTTGAATTGTGAATTTTGATTCACATTGTCAAATGATACTAGGTAATTAATTTTTATTAAATCACGTTGTAGCAAAAAGAGTCATTAAGTTATAGTATACGTAGGAATAGTTACCCATAGCAATTATCGCAGTTACTTACAATAATTAGTATTCACATAGGAGTTATTTTAGTTAAGTCACCTTTAATGGAGTTGCTTTTGTTCCTTTTTCTATAAATCGATTAGGAAGGTTTAGGATTCTCAGTTGTACATATAGTGACAACATCATCTGAAGATTACGATTCCTTGGTTGACAATTTAAATGAAGCACCTCCAAGACAATGAGTTGCTTAATTTGGGATTTGTAGAACCGTTAAGTTGTATGTATGTTATCTACATCAATTGATTGGACATGGGAAAAGCTCTACATATTTTGTGTTATTTTTGGGGATGGTGCTAAGTTTAGAATTCCTAAATATTTTTTAATTTATTTACATTTTTTTTATAAATTAGGAAGTCCTCAATTACAAGAATTAGGATTAGTATACATTTTCAAAATTGACCCCAAAATATACTCTAACAGTGTGCAAGAGGAGCTATTTAAAGCCCAGGATACTATTGCATGCAGAGGCAAAGAGACACTTTAGAAATATTTCTCCCCTCGAACTAAGAAGAATTTGAAGATACTAGTGTAAACGAAGAACCAATTAAGGGAATCAATGATATAGAAATACGCCTCATACCAATAGCTACTCAATACCTAGGGAGAACTCCCATAAGGTATCTTGATATTATGGTAGAAGAAGTGGACAAATCAAAAAATCCTTATACATTCAAGTTACCAATCATAAATCAAGAACGAGTGGCCTCTATCAAGAATATATCCCCTCAAGCTTGCCTAATTTCTATAGACCAATTATAGAAGATCTAGACACATTCATATTCAAGTTTGATGTTCTATGTAGAATTTATGATTACACAACAGACACTCATAGATTAAAAATCTTCCTAGCCACATTGAAAGATGTTGCTTTGTGGTGGTTCATGGGGCTAGGAAGAAATGCAATACCAAATTGGGAAAAATGAAAAAAAATTCTTATAAAAATACCAAGATTATTGTCGAGGAGCAGACATGAAGAGAGATGATATCTTCAAGATGTCGCAAAAGGAATAAGAACCACCTGAATACTATGTAGAATGGTTCCAATTCTATCTAAAGAAGTCACACCAGAATAGGCTTTCTCCAGAATTTTTAAAGATAGTATTTTTGCGAGGGGTAAATGAATATTGCATGGATGCATCAAACCTCATATGAGTAGGGGATATTTCTCAATTACCTTTTGAGAAAATATTTTAGGTATGTAGAAATTATTCAAGGTCATTTATGATGAAGACCAGGGGTACTATAGCTTTCTCTTCCACTAAAAAATCCATGGGTGTATCCAAGGTGGAACTTAGAAAACTTCTATCCAACATGAAGGATAATATAATAAGCCATTTAGCTACCCAACTGGATACTCTACACATCAAAAATAAACAAGAGTAGCCAAAGGATACTCTCATTGAATATTGTCCACACTACTGCTAGAAAAGGGTCAACTATAAATGTAAAAATATCATTGTGAGAGAGGGGGACCACCCACTGCAAGACCCCAGGTCACGAAAGGCTAAGAGTGGAGAGGCTGCCCTAACCCATCTCAGCTTAAAAGATAGTTAGGATGAAGAGGATAAGAATGATGAGGACTATGTATCCTTCAATCACTCTATAATCCTAAATGTTGGAAGGAGTCTAAGAGAGTCGACATTTGGAGTCAGACTCGTGTCCAAGGTAGCTCTCTATCTGAGAACAGTAGCGCAGTTCTAGGACGACAAGGGTGCTCTGGCATCCGTACGGCCAGAGAATCAAAAAAAGGCAAGATTCCAACTCAAAAAGGAGGACTAACAACCTAGTCTAGATATGTTTAAAGCGACAGAATGAGATTAAGATGAGCGAAAAGAAAATACAAATACGATGAACGAAATGTATTACCACCAAGGTGACGAAGATGATCTCGCAGAATTCTCTCCTCGCTAGCTTGCTCCGAGCTCTATCCACTTGCACACAAAGAAGGGAGAAGTTGTTGGGGCTGTATAGGGGCCTGCCTCAGTCAGACCCCCATCTTGGTGTTTCCACCACGAACAACCAAGTTTGGAATAGTAGAAATAGATGATAAAGGAAATGAACTACAAGCTACGTAAACACAAAACACTACAAGCAGTGCGTGCTTACCCAATCAAAAGAAAAAGGAGGGGTTGTAGGAGCTTTACCGCTTCCGTCCAAAGCACTCAAGGCTCATAGAGGAGTGAACAAGAGGGACTCAAGCCTCTATTTCCATAGTGTATGTCCTGTGCTCGCCCTATTGGAGTGATGGAGTATGGAGTTGTTGCAATGGAGTGAAGAATGCTACTACAAAGCTTGGAAAAATGGATGTAAATGATGGAGAAAATGCTCAAATGATCTTGCAAACTTCTCTCAAACTTCTTATTGGAAAGATTTAAGGATGCAAGAGTGAATATCATGAAGAGATGGATGAAAAATGACCATATTCAGGTCGACCAACTGAAGAGGGGAATTACACTTCGACTTCCAATCGAAAGCGTAGCGTCCTTATAGTCTCCAACCGCAAGAATCTGTCAGGGACGTAAGCGCGTCGCACGAAAATCTACGTGCCATGCGGGCATCCCCAACAGAAACGCCCCCATCGACATGCAAAACAGGCGTCGAGTGGATGCAAGCAGCGGGCTTAAGTGGAATTAAGCCTCTGCCTTTGATTTTCTAAAGTGTTAAGGGTCAAAATGAGATTTGCGTTAGGGGCGCAAATTCATGTTGATACATTTTTCCCCCACTTTAGCGAGCATGGATACTGATGAGTGCTTCGGTAAAGTAGAGTAGTAAGAAATTAGCTAAGTAAGAAGTGTATACCTAAACCGACGAGGAAGTAGAGCACGGTCTGGTGAACTCAAAAGTGCAGGAAAGGACTTCATAGTTTCGTGGACCTACAAAGATGAAGCATGAAAATACCTTATAGGCTCATGGTCCTACAAGGGTGGTATCCTTCAAGAACTCTCACATGAAGGGGACCAAGAAAGAACCTTACAGACCTACAAGGAAGGTATCCCCCAAGAACTCTCACATGACAAAGACTGAGTAAAAGGGGACTCTGCAAAGTCAGAGATGGTGATGTGTTTACCCACAGACATAACACATTAGGGAGCGGTCATGTAGGCCAGTGGTTAGACAATCACACAGACCATCGCTAAGTTGTAAGGATTTCAAAGGGGTTCCTTGGGAACCCTTCAAAAGGAAGGAGGGTCCACTCAAGGGATGCATTGTTTGAAATGTAAGGTCTAGTTGAGCTGCCCCAAGCTAGATGCAAGGATGTCAAGTAGGTCTAGTCAGCATACCCCCAGACTAGGTGCGAAGATGTGAGACTAGTTTATTCACGCTGCCCCCAAGATAGACGTGAAGATGCGAGGAAGGTCTAGTCGGGCTGCCCCCGGGCTAGACGTCATAGAAGGTATTGAAATATTTTGAAGGGGTTCCTTGGGAACCCAACATGAAAAGTAAGGGGTTCACTCAAGGGACACACTGTTCAAGAGCTTGATATTTTCCTTCTTGAACCGATTTTTCATCAAGGAATCCTTTTGAAAGATGTTCACTTCATCAAGGAATTCGAAAGGAAGGATATGTGCTCATGTGAGGGGAAGACTAATACCGTTCCCGCTTCAGAGGAGGATTTTCAAGTCCTTTCTTTACGAACCCATGATGAAGGAAACCCATTCTGTTAGGGTTCTAAGTTGAGAATATAATTCTAACAAGGAAGTGTGTGGAGGGTCCTTGAGAAAAGATTCATTTGGCAACAAATGCATTTTATAAAGACCAAGTGATGTAGAAGATGCGTTGTCACACACGAAAGGGACAACTTAAGCAAAGACGAGAGAAAGATAAAGAAAATAGATCATGCACAAAGGGCATAGGGGGATTTGGTTACGCGGGGTCAGATCTGCCTTTATTTTTATGTATTAGGTAACCACGGTAAGAGGAAAGAGATCATTAATCCCCAACCAGATCATGAAGAATTTACAAAGGACAAAGTAAAATAAAAATTGGGTCAACATGGAAGGAGGCCTAAATTATCCCAAAGCTTTGCATCATCCCTAATTTATCGAAATAAGATCACAAACATGGAAAAATAGAGACACATATAGAGGAAGGTTTACAACGTACACACCATGCCTGTATCCATGCACCAATGGGGGTGACGAGGGTCATTCAAGCACATATAACACATTTATGGGGGAACACATTACAACATACACACATCTACTCTAAAGATCAAGAAGAGGGTCCTCCCCTAACATTGGTCAACCAGGAGGTCATCAGCTTCCTACTCTAGATCATCGAAGGGGGAAGGATGATGAGCCTATAATGATGTAATGTTGAGGGAAGGATCTTTCGATCCTCTCGCAACAAGGGCCAAAGCAGAGGGACCCGAAGGTCTCCGTCGCTCAACTCTTGTGGGTCCAGGGTCAACGACCTATTGAAGATCGTTGATAGGGTCAGAACTTCATCTACTGATTTAAACATGCACTTAACAGGAACCTTAGTAGACGGTGGAGTTCGCACCCAAGGTTCACCGCTAGGCTCACCGAGTGACTCGAGAGCGGTGAAAAACTCGGGGGAAGCCGCAACTGGTTTTGTCACTAGGACAAAACAAGTTCACTCGGGGCCACCTTTTGGAGGAGGTGGGCTCTTCTTATCTCCTATGTTGCTGGAGGGGGGACTCTCTACCTTCTTCTTCAGCAGAGGAGGTGAACTCACCATAGATTAAGTGAGGTGGGTGGAAGGAGAAGAGGAGAGAACTGTAGTGGACACAACCGAAGTGTTCACCATGTTCACGAGCTTCGAGAAGGGTGAGACATCCGGAATGGAAGTAAAAAAAAGCGGCTCCGCAGAAGGAGCGATGAACACTTGCACCTTTCCAAGTGCAAGTGCACTCACAACAGGAGCCGAAAGAAATTCAGAATGAGGTCAAATAGAGGCAGAAGGGGGAGAGAGGAATACATAGTAGGATATGCAGTCTTCTCCTCCTCCTTCTTTAAGGAAGCTTGCTCGGCTAAGAGAGCCTTTCGTCAGCACTTATGCTCATGCGCAAGGCGGTTTCTACAGCTCTTTGCACTGGAAGCTGGAACTTGTGAAGGAATAGAAGGATCCTACTCAACCATGGGGGTGTCCTCCACGGTTGTCTCCAACAGAAGGGAAGTCTCCTGAATGGGAGCAAGAGGAATGGGTTTGAAAAGGGTGGGAGGAGTTGACTCTAACACCTCGGCGGTGGGCCTCTTCCCATTTACTATTTTAGGAACATGAGTCGTAGGAGGCCATGGATGCCGAGACAAGGAGGATGATCCATGGGAGGATTTCTTTCTTCCATATCGAGTAGGTCTAGGCTCAATGGGTAAGACAGGAAACTCGAATGTAGAATGCTTGTCTTTTCACCAAGCGGGCACCACAAATTTTTGCGTAGTAGAAGTGGATGATACCATAATAGAGTGAGAGGAAGTATTAGACTGAACATCGAAGGAGGAAGGAGGGTCTCAGGACCACTTCTCTTCTTCCCTCATACATGCCTTGGCAATGTCATTGTTAGCCTTTAAGCAAGCTTTATGCGAGATAGCATAAGGCGAAGGAGGGTATCTCACTTTCCTCCTAGCACACCCCTTCTTATAGTTTTGATATGTGCAATATAAGAGGTCCTTCCTAGGTGGGAGAGGAGCAAGAGAGGTGGGCCAAAATTAATCCAAGGTATAGCTTCCACGTGCAACCGGTGGTCTATGACTGGTGTCGTGGACAACGTGTACGGAACCTCCATGAACAAACTTTAGACACTTGTGTATAACTAAGGAAACTATGTTCATAGCTACCAGTCAAGGGATTCCTAGCTTCACTCTAAAGAGTTTAGACCTCGGGATGATATCGAACCTAAGACTCATAGAATTAGGTCCTACAAGGACCGATAGGATGATTCTCCTTATAGGAGGTATGAAAATCTCGTTGTGCGTGTGAATGGTACTTTTAGGTGCATCATACACATCCTTATGCAGGAAGTTTATCAGCATGATCTCCTTAGTTATGATATTCACTTGGGATGTCGAATCAATGAGAACACCTGCCACAGTGTTCCCATTTATCCTTGTAGGAATGTAGAGAGGAGATGGATCTTTGTTAAAACCCATTGACAGATCTTGTGAAGTGAAGGTTATGCTAGTACCATTATTCATAATTTGCATAGAGGGAATAGGTTGGTTTAAGAAAGAGGCCATCACACACACTAACAGTACTTCTACAAAGCCTCCTAAGATTCACGGGATAGGATAGTGACCCACTTCAGGTTTCATTACACAACACCTTTGGAACCTTCCAACTATACCTACTAGGGGTCGCAGGTTGGGTTGTGAGGTGAACTCCACAACACCCACACCTACAACATTCTTAAGATACGAAGAAAGGAGCTTTCAGTGTCGCAAAACGGAACCAAAATGGTTCACGTCAAGTTCACCAAAAATGTCAGAGATGAGGACCACCCACTGCAAGACCCCAAGCCATGAAAGGCCAAGAGCAGAGATGCAACCCTAACCCATCTTAGCTTAGAAGATACTTAGGATGAAGAGAATGATAATGATGAGGACTATGTATCCTTCGATTACTCTACAATCTCGAATGTTGGAAGGAGGCTAGGTGAGTTGACCTTTGGAGTCAAACTCGTGTCCCAGACAACTCTCTATCTGAGGACAGAAGCAAAGTTTTAGGACAAAAGTGCAGTTCCAGGACGGTAGCGCGGTGCGCTAGCATCTCAAGGGTGCATTGACGTCCGTACGGATAGAGAACTAAAAAGGCAAGATTCCAACTTGAAAAGGAGGATTAACAACCTAGTCTAGAGATTTTAAAAGCGACAAAATGAGATTAAGATGAGGGAAAAGAAAATACAAATGCAATGAAGGAAATGTATTACCACCAAGGTGAGGAAGATGATCTCGCAAAATGCTCTCCTCGTCAGCTTGCTCTGAGATCTATCCACCTGCACACAAAGAAGTGAGAAGTTGTTGGGGTTGTATTGGGCCCTGCCTTAGTCAGACCCCCATCTTGGTGTTTCCACCTCCACGGACAACCAAGTTTGGAATAGTAGTAGTAGATGATAAAGGAAATGAACTAAAAGCTACGTAAACACAAAACACTACAAGTAGTACGTGCTTACCCAATCAAAAGCAAAAAGAGAGGTTGTAGGAGCTTTACCACCTCTATCCAAAGTACTCAAGGCTCGTGGAGGAGTGAACAAGAAGGACTCAAGCCTCTATTTCCACGGTGTTTGTCTTGTGCTTGCCTTGTTGGATTGATGGAGTATGGAGTTGTTGCAATGGAGTGAAGAATGTTGCTACACAACTTGGAAAAATGGATGTAAATGGTGGAGAAAATGCTCACATTATCTTGCAAACTTCTCTCAAAATTCTGCTTGGAAAAAGTTAAGGATGGAAGAGTGAATATTATGAAGAGATGGATGAAAAATGACCATATTCAGGTCGGCCAGTCGAAGAGGGGCATTACACTTTGACTTCCAATCGACAGTGTTACGTCCCTACAGTCTCCAACCGCAAGAATCTACCAGGGATGTAAGGGCATTGCGTGGACGTCTGCAAGTTGTGCGGGTGTCCCTAATAGAAACGCCCCCACCGACACACAAAACAGGCGCCAAGTGGATGCAAGCAGCGGGCTTAAGTGGAATTAAGCCTCTGCCTTTGATTTTATAAAGTGTTAAGGGTCAAAATGAGATTTGTATTAGGGGTGCAAATTCATGTTGATAGAATCACCAATATTTCTGAGGAGATGTAAGGGAAACCTAAATTTCATACCTTGGAGGATGAGGAAGGACAAGTTTTCTAAATTTCTCAATGCAAGCCATGACAACAAAGACATAGTATGTCCCAAGATTCCTTGTCTTATAATATGTCCTTTCCTAGGGTCAATATAAAATTATCTAATTGGAATAATCAACCCTGGAATAGCATACAAAATTAACCATGGCCAATGGACCAATCATCTAATTAGACTCCACAATAATGGATGTGGCCACAACAACCATACCAAGCCCCAAACTAAATTTCACAATGGCAGTCCCCTCAAAACCAATGGCCACCACAATGACGTGGAAACCAATAATGGCAAAACCAAAATGTCAACTACCTACAACCACATCAATATTTAGAACAAAAAATAATCATAATACCAAACCTAGACATATCTGCCCTAACACAACCAAGAGCACCTTTATTTCTTGCTCAACCTACACCAAACCCTAACAATAAGCTATTTAGTAGGCTTACATTAATGAACCTATCCAATACCCAACCTATGGGGTTAAGGTCAATGATGTACACCTACATTTAGAAAGAATGCTTGTTGGACCATAATCCCCTCATATTACAAAACTTATAGATGAGGAACCAACAATAGAAACCAATAAAGAAACCTAAACAAGGCAAGTCACATTAGGACATCACAAATAAGGAACCAACATTTCTAGAGAGACTAACAACCCAAAATTTCATTTTGAACCTGAATTTGATTTCTTGAGCCAACCTAAGAATGTTTGTGTAAAGATACCCTTTATTCAAGCCATTAAAGAAGTGCCTATTTACACAAAAATTGTGAGGGAATTATGCCTCAAAAAGCCAAGAAGGAAGAGAAAAGACCCCCATATTGTCCATGTTTTAGGAGAACTAGCTGACATTATGCTAGGAAACATAGTTGTCCCAAAGTATGCATACCCTAGAAGTTCTATTGTAGATGTACAAATTATTGACACACTTATCAAGAACACTTTGATTGACTTAGGGGAAACCATCAATGTAATGATAAGAGAAACAATGCAACAACTTCAACTGATGGATCTCATAACCACACCTATGGTTCTGCAATTAGAAAATAGATCAACTATCAAGCCATACAATATTGTTGAGTATTTGCTCATCACATTGGATTCATGGAAATATCGAACAAACTTTATGGTCTTGCAGCCCAAAGATAACCTTGAAGGATATCCCTTAATCTTAGGAAGACCATGGTTAGCCACTACATATGCATTCAATGGATGTAGGTTTGGTAACATGATAATTTCTAATGGAAATGTGACCAAAAATTGGTCCTCTACCCATATGCACAACCACATACAAAATTGGAACAAACTATTTGGCCAATCTTAGAAGAAGATAACCAATACTCTTTGCAAACACTTATGACTATAGAATAGAGTCCAATAATTGAAATTTAGGATGAAGATGAAATTCTTGCCCATATCATGCAAAACTATTATGGTAGGGACCCAAAACAACACTATTGTATAGCATGCTTACATTTCCCCTTACACAATATAATACATATAAATACCTTTGAATCCACTTCCCAACTATTCTATACACTACTCCCACACAATTATAATCTTAATCTATCAATGTTGGATGTTGCTTTTTTCATGACTTTTGCCTTAACCATGAAAATAATACTACGAAGAACCCTTAATGTCAATAACCAATTGATAGTCTCCTATTAATTTTTATTACTTACAATGTTGCAAGCTCACATAGTAGCATTTGTGTAGGAATATCATTACATGAAGGGCATAGATCCTAGTCCTTGCATTCACAAAATATAAATTAATGAGGGATAAAAGCAAATCAGAAAACCATAAATAAGGATGAACCCAACTATGTGAGAAATAGTGAAGACAAAATTATAGAAGTTGTTGGATACAAGGTTCATTTATTCCATATTAGGAAATTGGTGGGTTTCCCCATTGGTGATAGTACCTAAAAAAGGAGGTAAATGGAGTGTGTGTGTAGATTATAGAGAGCTAAATGCAGCCACAAAGAAGGATCACTTTCCTCTTCCTTTTATTGATCGTGTTAGATTCACTAGCAGGGAAGAAATAATTTTCTTTCCTAGATGGGTTTAGTGAATACAACCAGATAAAGATAGCTCTAGAAGACCAAGACAAAATCACCTTTACTTGTCCATGCGGTACATATGCTTATTCAGTTTTACCATTTAGACTATGTAATGCACCTACAACATTCCAAAGAGTAGTCTTGAGCATATTTTTAGACTTTGCACATGACTCCATGGAGATCTATATGGACGACTTCACTACTTATAGAAACTCTTATGAAGAAGCATTATAAAATTTTGAGAAAGTCCTTCAAAGGTGTCAGGATCACAACCTCTCTTTAAGTCAGGAAAATGTTTCGTAATGATGACTGAAGGAGTGGTCTTGGGAAACATTGTGTCCACCAAGGGGATTTAGGTGGATCATTAAAAATAGAGGTGATCTCCATTTTTCCTATTCCCCATAAGCAAAAGTATGTGAGGAGTTTCCTTGGCCATGTAGGATATTACAGGAGGTTTATTAAATATTTCAGTAAAATAGCAGCCCGCTTGTTTGTTCTTTTATATAGAGACATTGAATTTGAATGGACCATTTCCTGCCAAGAACCTTTTGAAGCCCTCAAAACAACTCTCACAAAGACACTTATTTGGAGAAGCCCTAATTGGACCATTCCCTTCCATATACATACATACGCTTCTAATTTTTCCATAGGTGTTATTTTAGGACATAAGGAAGATAATTTGGAGTATGCCCTTTACTACTGTTAGAACCAAAAATTTCCATAAAAATTCCTAAGGTTTTCCTATTATTTTCCATAAAAAATCATGAAAAAACCCTAAGGTTTTCTCCATTTACACCCATCATTTTCCTAACTATTTCATAAAAAATCATTTTTCCCATCCAAAATGCTAATACACCTTATACCTTACACCGCTGCCTTAATGTTTACTTTTTATGTGTTTACCGCTTTACCACGGCCTCCCACAAAGGGGCCTGCGGTATGGCGGTAGCGGTTATGGAGCAAGCAAAGGGAGCTTACCACCACACCACGCATGGTCTTCAAACATACCGCAGTGGCGTGATAAACGATCACCAAGGTTAGTCAAAGGCTACCTCTACACCGCGGCCAGTCAGAAAGTAGACCGTGATGGAGGGAGAAAGGTTTACCGCTACACCGCACATGGTCAACACAGTGACCGCGGTGCCACGATGAGCGGTGAGATAACCGGCAAGGCGAAAGTCATCATGGTTACCGTGATACTGCCATCATTTAGAGGGGTGATCACGGTAGCATGGTAGAATAGAGGTAAGTAGTGAGGTGTCAGTGGATGGCGATTAGCGAACAACTACCGCTACACCGCTACCATTTAAGAATGAACCCGTTGTTGAGCGGTAAGGGGACAAACGACAGGGGAGCGGTCAAACTCAGAGCACCACGAAACCTCGTGAAGATATAAAGTTGAACACGGTAAGGCGGTAGGAGATGGCAGTGAAAGTAGTGACAGCGCTATACTGCAAAGAGTTAAGAGCGAAGTCGCGGTAGAGCGGTGGAAGAAGTAGAAACCGTGATAGTCAATGTGGGGCCGAGCCGCTAATACAAAGTAAATATAAAGGCCATGGGAAATTAAAATTAAAGGCAGGAAATGTATCAAGGTAAAATTAAAAGCTTGAGTATAGTTAAAATATTTAATTTTCCGATAAGGGAACCCAATTAAATATTTTAAATTTATGTCAGATAAATGAAACGGTTTTACCAAAAAGTGAATGATTACAACGTTTGGTATGTATTTTATAAATAATTTGTAAAATCAATTGGAGAGGGGGGTTAGAGGAGGAGTTAGATTTCTAGAAAATGGATCTAGGAATGTAAAACAATGACAAACCTTTTTTGAAGCAGAGCAATGGATGAATTATTTAAATTGGTGAAAACCCTTACCATGTTTAGTTGTTGTGATATAATAATTTTCATTTCTTATGTGGGTTGTCTCCAACTTGAAGTTTTTAAATCATTTAAATCAATGTATCAAGTATATGTTTGATTTATCACAGTGCAATTTCACTATGTGTGATTTGGTTAATTGGTGTCTGCAAGTCAAAATTAAATTCTTTTAAACAAGTCATAGTGATTTAGGATTTCTTTTGGATAGTTAAAGAAGAACCTGGTAAGAAAACATTCCAACACTATTTGTGCAAGACATAAATAAATGAAGTTGTATGCCAGTCATTAGAATTTCATTTTCAAAGTGCCTAACAACTAGAGTTAAGCCAGAGAAGGAAACACACATAATTCATGATTTTTGACTCCATTGCCCATGTGGACAGAAGGCACTGATCTGCCTCAACCCAGAGATAAAATTTCATATCAAACAACTTATTCAAATCCTTTCTTTTGTGCAGTAGGAGTAGGATTAGTGGTAGTGGTTTTCATCTATTCACTTCCATTTTCCATTATGGATAGATTGCTCAACCAGGAAATACATTTCAATCTGCATCATTCACATAGGTTCACCCGCCTTGGTCTAGCAGAACCTAAAGAGAAGAAGGTTCAATTGTATCAATTGGCCTTGTACATTGGCCAAAAGCGTTGTGAGAGATTCACAACCTCTCATGGTTCAAACCTGCATTTTTGAGACCCAACAATTTGGCCACTCCGCTAGGGAATTACTCAGAAAAATTTCCAGCCTTTCCATTTATAGAGTCAACAAATTTTTGCATTTTTGTTTGGGTATTCTGTTGAGGCAAACCAAAACAATATCAATTTTTTTTCATTTTCCTACTTTTCGGAAAAGTAGGTGGCGACTCTGTTTCATTTGATAAATAATGCATGGATGTTGTGAAGCAGTAATATTTTGTCAAAATGGCAGAAGAAGAAAGGAGATAACAGTCAATAAGAGAGTTGAAGGAATTGAGACAACAAAGGCTACAATTTGAACAACAGATGCTACAAGTGAACCAAAAATTGTGGCAATTGAGAGTCGAACGTGCTCCAAGTACATCACCAAATAGGTCATCATGCAGTGAGAATGAAGACAAAAATTCCAGGAGATCTTGGACACCACAAATACCACATGATGCAACTGAGAACTTTGGTAATAAAGGTAATGTACTCTATTCACAGCAAAATACTTTTGATGAGTATATTCAAATTCAAGAGAGGAAAAATTCTTGTGGATTCCTTTTTTGACATAAGGAGATATAAGGGAGAAGATGAATTTCTTTGTACAATAGGATGAAAAACATTTGTATGCAATTACCTCCTCATTTTAGGCCTACAAGATCCACATTTGTTGCACAATTTTTAAGAGCATCAGAGTCTGAATCAATTTATTGGTCAGAGTCATTAAAACAACAAGCCTTTGATGTGGTAAAAAAATTTATTGATTCCATTCTTGGGACAAGGTATGTGGATACTACCAATAATGTTTCAGAAGCTGAAATAGAAGAAGATATCATGCCTTCCAACAATGAAGATATAGAAAGTTTCTCCTGCATAACTGATTATGATTCAAATTATGAAGATGAAATTGTGGATGTTGATCAACAACTGGTTGATTGTTGTAGTTCTCATGAAGATCAAGAGGTTGGAGATATGGTAGAAGATATGGAAGCAGAGACCTATTCACTCAGCAATGAGCAAGTTTTAGATTTGTTAACTCTTGAATACCAGAAGTATGCACATACATATGATTCTAAAGTTTTGGCTCCAACATATATCTGCTTTGACAGTGAAGATATTATGTGTAACAGTTCATATGACCCCATGTGCATCTCTCACAGTGATGAGGAGTTCTTTGAAGCTGATCAAAGATCCATGTCTATCCAAGAAGAGGTATGTGATTTGAATATTTTTTGCCTGCAAGAGAAGGATACTGGTTTGCATATCATTGATGATGAATGTTCATTTTTTGTTGATTCAAGTATGTATAAAGAGGATTGTATGGATCAGAGGTATGTGTCAATGCCAACTGGTGATAGAAAAAAAATGGAAAGTAATTTTGATTTGATTATTTCAGAAGATGCTGATGAGATAGAATTTTTTGATTTCCAAGAAAAGCATTTAAATTTTCAAGTCCCAGTGCAATTTTTGGATCATTCAGCAACATATGATAATGATCAAGCCTATGAACTATTTGTTGAATATGGATACATTTTGTATGTTGAAGATGACAAAGATTTGTCATATGATAATAAGAATGATGAAATGCAGAGTGGTGAAATGAATATGAGTCAAGTTGAATATAATGATTTCTTGAAAGTTTTTAATGACAGTGCATGTTGCAAGGCAGATGGAATGGATAGTTTTAAAAGAAACCTGATGAGCTCTAAACAGAATAAGGTCTATGACAGAGGAAAGTACAGGTTCTTCTTTTGGGGTGGCCTAGGGCCATCCCTTATGGTTTTATTTTTGAACCATAGCAGACACAAAGGATTAAGGATTACCAGTGCATGGACAATTCCTAACAAACCTCTTTAAACATTCTTTTCCATGCACAGTAGTTTTTGAAGGGTTTGGGTTTGCCAATACATGGACATTCTCAGGAATTCCCTTTTTGAAAACATTATTTTCTTTCCATGTACAGTAGTGTAGGGTTTTCCATTCTCCATTTGCTCCATTTTCATGTCATTCATCTGTTCATTCCCTTTTAACTGCCATTGCCTTCATTTTTCATGTCCTTTGCTTGGTCTTCTCTCCCAAAGATATTCTGGATTCTTGCAATGATTTGCAAAATCATTGATCCCCAATAGGAGCCACTATTAGAGCCAAAAATTTCCATAAAAATTCCTAGGGTTTTCCTATTATTTTCCATAAAAATCCATAAAAAAACCCTAAGGTTTTTTCCATTTACACCCATCATTTTCCTACCTATTTCATAAAAAAACAATTTTCCCATCCAAAATGCTAATACACCTTATACCTTACACCGTTGCCTTAATGTTTAATTTTTATTTCTTTACCGCTTTACCGCGGCCTCCCACAAAGGGGCCCGCAGTATGGCGGTAGTGGTTATGGAGCAAGCAAAGGGAGCTTACCGTCGCACCGCACGTGGTCTTCAAACACACTGCGGTGGCACGGTAAACGGTTGCCAAGGTTAGTTAACGGCTACCACTACATCGCAGCCAGTCAGAAAGCAGACCACAATGGTGCGGTGGAGGGAGAAAGGTTTACCACTACACTGTGCGTGGCCAACACACTGACCGCGATGCCGAGGTGAGATAACCGGCGGGGCGACAGTCATCATGGTTACTACGGTATCACCATCATTCAAAGGGGTGACCACGGTAGCACGGTAGAACGAAGGTAAGTAGTGAGGTGTCGGTAGGTCATGGTTAGCGAATGACTACCACTACACCGTGACCAGTTAAGAATGAACCCGTAGTTGAGCAGTAAGGGGACAAGCAATAGGGGAGTGGTCAAAGTCAGAGCACCGCAGAACCTCGTGAAGACATAAAGTTGAACGCGGTAAGGCGGTAGGAGATGGCAGTGAAAGTAGTGACACCGCTATACCACAAAGAGTTAAGAGGGAAGTCGTAGTAGAGCGGTGGAAGAAGTGAAAACTGTGACAATCAGTGTGGGGCTAAGGCGCTAATATAAAGTAAATATAAAGGCCATGGGAAATTAAAAGTAAAGGCGGGAAATGTATTAAGGTAAAATTAAAAGCTCAAGTATAGTTAAAATATTTAATTTGCTGATAAGGCAACCCAATTAAATATTTTAAATTTCTATCAGAGAATTGAAATGGTTTTACCAGAAAGTGAATGGTTGCAACACTTGATATGTATTGTATAAATACTTTGTAAAATTAGTTGCAGAGGGGGGTGAGAGTAGGAGTTAGATTTTTCAAAAAAAGGAATTGAGAATGTAAAACAATGACAAACCTTTTTTGAAGCAGAGCAATGGATGAATTATTTAAATTGGTGAAAACCCTTATTGTGTTTAGTTGTTGTGATATAATAATTTTCATTTCTTATGTGGGTTGTCTCCAACTTGAAGTTTTTAAATCATTTAAATCAATGTATCAAGTATATGTTTGATTTATCATAGTGCAATTTCACTATGTGATTTGGTTAATTGGTGTCTGCAAGTCAAAATTAAATTCTTTTAAACAAGTCACAGTGATTTAGGATTTCTTTTGGATGGTTAAAGAAGAGCCCGATAAGAAAACATTCCAACACTATTTGTGCAAGACATAAATAAATGAATTTGTATGCGAGTCATTAGAATTTCATTTTCAAAGTGCCTAACAACTAGAGTTAAGCCAGAGAAGGAAACACACATAATTCATGATTTTTGACTCCATTGCCCATGTGGATAGAAGGCACTGATCTGCCTCAACCCAAAGATAAAATTTTATATCAAACAACTTATTCAAATCCTTTCTTTTGTGCAGTAGGAGTAGGATTAGTTGTAGTGGTTTTCATCTATTCACTTCCATTTTCCATTGTGGATAGATTGCTCAACCAAGAAATACATTTCAATCTACATCATTCACATAGGTTCACTTGCCTTGGTCTAGCAGAACCTAAAGAGAAGAAGGTTCAATTGCATCAATTGGCCTTGTATGTTGGCCAAAAGTGTTGTGAGAGCTTGGCAACCTCTTGTCGTTCAAACCTGCATTTTTGAGACCCAACAGTTTGGCCACTCCACTAGGGAATTACTCAGAAAAATTTCCAGCCTTTCCATTTGTAGAGTCAACAAAGTTTCACATTTTTGTTTGGGGATTCCGTTGGGGCAAACCAAAACAATATAAAAAAAAATTCATTTTCCTACTTTTGGGAAAATTAGGTGGCGACTCTATTTCATTTGATAAATAATGCATGGATGTTGTGAAGCAGTAATAATTTTTCAAAATGGCAGAAGAAGAAAGGAGACAACAGTCAATAAGAGAGTTGAAGGAATTGAGACAACAAAGGCTACAATTTGAACAACAGATGCTACAAGTGAACCAACAATTGTGGCAATTGGGAGTCAAATGTGCTCCAAGTACATCACTAAATAGGTCATCATGCAGCGAGAATGAAGACACAAATGCCAGGAGATCTTGGACACCACAAATACCACATGATGCAACTGAGAACTTTTGTAATAAAGGTAATGTACTCTATTCACAACAAAAATACTTTTGATGAGTAGATTCAAATTCAAGAGAGAGGCAAAAGTCTTGTGGATGTCTTTTTTGACATAAGGAGATATAAGGGAGAAGATGTAAACTCTTTGTACAATAGGATGACAGACATCTGTATGCAATTACCTCCTCATTTTATGCCTACAAGACCCACATTTGTTGCACAATTTTTAAGAGCATCAGAGCCTGAATCAATTTATTGGTTAGAGTCATTAAAACAACAAGCCTTTGATGTGATGAATAAATTTATTGATACCATTCTTGGGACAAGCTATGTGGATACTACCAATAATGCTTCAGAAGCTGAAATAAAAGAAGATATCATGCCTTCCAACAATGAAGATATAGAGAGTTTCTCCTACATAACTGATTGTGATTCAAATTGTGAAGATTAAATTGTGGATGTCGATCATCAACCAGGTGATTGTTGCAGTTCTTATGAAGATCAAGAGGTTGGAGACATGGTAGAAGATATGGAAGCAAAGACCTGTTCACTTAGCAGTGAGCAAGTTTCAGATTTGTTAACTCTTGAATACCAGAAGTATGCACATAAAAATGATTCTAAAGTTTTGGCTCCAGCATATATCTATTTTGATAGTGAAGATATTATGTGTAACAGTTCATATGACCCCATGTGCATCTCTCATAGTGATGAGGAGTTCTTTGAAGCTGATCAAATATCCATGTCTATCCAAGAAGAGGTATGTGATTTGAATAATTTTTGCCTGCAAGAGAAGGGTACTGGTTTGCATATCATTGATGATGAATGATCAAATTTTTTTGATTCAAGTATGTATAAAGAGGACTGTATGGATTAGAGGTATGTGTCAATGCCAACTAGTGATAGAAAATAAATGGAAAGTAATTTTGATTTGATTATTTCAGAAGATGTTGATGAGATAGAATTTTTTTATTTCCAAGAAAAGCATTCAAATTTTTAGGTCCCAATGCAGTTGTTGGATCATTCGGCAACATATGATAATGATCAAGCTTATGAACTATTTTTTGAATATGGATACACTTTGTATGTTGAAGATGACAAAGATTTGTCATATGATAATAAGAATGATGAAATGTAGAGTGGTGAAATGAATATGAGTCAGGTTTAATACAATTATTTCCTGAAAGTTTTTAATGACAGTGCATGTTGCAAGGCAAATGGAATGGACACTTTTAAAAGAAACCTGATGAGCTCTAAATAGAATAAGGTCTATGATAGAGGAAAGTATAGGTTCTTCTTTTGGGGTGGCCTAGGGCCATCCCTTATGGTTTGATTTTTGAACCATAGTAGACACAGAAGATTAAGGATTGCCAGTGCATGGAAAATTCCTAACAAACCTCTTTAAACATTCTTTTCCATGCATAGTAGTTTTTGAAGGGTCTGGGTTTTCTAGTACATGGACATTCTGAGGAATTCCCTTTTTAAAAACATTATTTTCTTTCCATGTACAGTAGTGTAGGGTTTTCCATTCTCCATTTTCATGTCATTCATCTGTTCATTCCCTTCATTTTTCATGTCCTTTACTTGGTCTGCTCTCCCAAAGATATTTTGGATTCTTGCAGTGATTTGCAAAATCACTCATTCCCAACAGGAGCCACTATTAGAACCAAAAATTTCCATAAAAATTCCTAGGGTTTTCCTATTATTTTCCATAAAAATCCATGAAAGAACCCTAAGGTTTTCTCCATTTACACCCATCATTTTCCTACCTGTTTCATAAAAAATCATTTTTTCCCATCCAAAACCCTAATACACCTTATACCTTACACCGTTGCCTTAATGTTTACTTTTTATGTCTTTACTGCTTTACCACGACCTCCCACAAAGGGGCCCATGGTATGGCGGTAGTGGTTATGGAGCAAGCAAAGGGAGCTTACCGCCGCACCGCGCGTGGTCTTCAAACACACCACGGTGGCATGGTAAACGGTCGCCAAGGTTAGTCAAAGGCTATCGCTACATCGTGGCTAGTCAAAAAGTAGATCGTGATGGCACGGTGGAGGGAGAATGATTTACAACTACACCGCGCGTGGTCAACACCGTGACCGCGGTGCCGTGCTGAGATAACCGACGGGGCTATAGTCATCATGGTTAATGCGGTACCACCATCGTGTAGAGGGGTGACCATGGTAGTGTGGTAGAATGAAGGTAAGCAATGAGGCGTTGGTGGGTGGTGGTTAGCGAACGGCTACTGCTACACTGCGACTAGTTAAGAATGAACCCGCAATTGAGCGGTAAGGGGACAAGCAACATGGGAGTGGTCAAAGTCACATGACGGAACCTTGTGAAGACATAAAGTTGAACTTGGTAAGGTGGTAGGAGATGGAAGTGAAAGTAGTGACACCGCTATACCGTAGAGAGTTAAGAGTGAAGCCGTGGTAGAGCGATGGAAGAAGTGGAAATCGTGATAATCAGTGTGGGGTCAAGGCACTAATATAAAGTAAATATAAAAGCCATGGGAAATTAAAGGTAAAGGTGGGAAATGTATCAAGGTAAAATTAAAATCTCGAGTATCGTTAAAATATTCAATTTGCCAACAAGGCAAACCAATTAAATATTTTAAATTTTTGTCAAAGAATTGAAACAGTTTTACCAGAAAGTGAATGGTTGCAACACTTGGTATGTATTGTATAAATAATTTGTAAAATCAGTTGCAGAGGGGGGTTAGAGTAGGAGTTAGATTTTCCAAAAAATGGAACTGGGAATGTAAAACAATGACAGACCTTTTTTGAAGTAGAGCAATGGAGGAATTATTTAAATTGGTGAAAACCCTTACTATGTTTAGTTGTTGTGATATAATAATTTTCATTTCTTATGTGGGTTGTCTCCAACTTGAAGTTTTTAAATCATTTAAATCAAGGTATCAAGTATATGTTTGATTTATCACAGTGCAATTTCACTATGTGTGATTTGGTTAATTGGTGTCTGCAAGTCATAATTAAATTCTTTTAAACAAGTCACAGTGATTTAGGATTTCTTTTGTATGGTTAAAGAAGAACCCAGTAAGAAAACATTCATGCACTATTTGTGCAAGACATAAATAAATGAAGTTGTATGCCAGTCATTAGAATTTCATTTTCAAAGTGCCTAACAACTAGAGTTAAGCCAGAGAAGGAAACACACATAATTCATGATTTTTGACTCCATTGCCCATGTGGGCAGAAGGCACTGATCTGCCTCAACCTAGAGATAAAATTTCATATCAAACAACTTATTCAAATCCTTTATTTTATGCAGTAGGAGTAGGATTAGTTGTAGTGGTTTTCATCTATTCACTTCCATTTTCCATTGTGGATAGATTGCTCAACCAAGAAATACATTTCAATCTGCATCATTCACATAGGTTCACCCACCTTGGTTTGGCAGAACCTAAAGAGAAGAAGGTTCAATTGCATCAATTGGCCTTGTACGTTGGCCAATAGCGTTGTGAGAGCTTGGCAACCTCTTGTGGTTTAAACCTGCATTTTTGAGACCCAACAACTACATTAGTAAAAAACTTCAGTAGTTGAGCTTAACTACATTGATACTGAGAAGAATATGTTAGCAATGGTATATGCCATTAAGAAATTTAGACACTATATCACTAGATATTCTATATTTATTCATACAAACCACATAGCAATCATATACTTAATGAACAAACTAGTGGTTGGTGGAATAAGTGTAAGGTGGTTATTATTGTTACAGGAGTTTGATATAACCATTATGGATGAACTAGGGAAAAAAACATAATGGTTGATTTCCTTTCCAGACTGCAAATAAAAACAAAAGAAAAAGTTGTAGATGATTCCTTTCTAGATGAACACTTATTTTCCCTTACTGCAAACACCTTGGTATACAAATATAGCTAATTACTTGGTTGCAAGAAGGACACCCCCACATATCTCACCTAGAGAAAGGTACCATTTAGTTTAATGCAACTTCCCTTATTCCTGGGTGGCTGATTATCTATTTTACACGAGGGAAAATAATATAATGAGAAGATGTATAATAGATGATGAAGTATATGATATCCTTTAGGCTTTACATTATGAGCCTTGTTGAGGAAACTTTGCAACCAAGTGAAAAACTCTAAAAATTCTAACCACTAGCTACTATTGGCCTACACTTCATAAGGATGTAGTCAAATACAGAAGGAGGTGTGACAAATGCTAGAGGATGGTTAGACCTATCGAGAGTGATGAAATGTATATGTAGCCACAATTGGTCATTACACCATTTGATAAATGGGGATTGGATTTCATTGGAATAATAGCTCCCACATCTAACAAAAAAGAATACATTCTAGTATGTACTTCCTATCTTACAAAATGGGTGGAGGTTAAAGCACTGCAATTTGCTAGAGATAAAAATATTACTACATTCCTTTATGAGGAAAAGGTATGACATGTGTAGGGAGATAGTCACACACCAAGGACCCCAATTTACTTCATATTTGATTGCAAAGTTAGTCAAGGAATATGTGGTCATACATATAAAGTCAACCCCCTACCATCCACAAGCAAATGGGCAAGTCGAGATCACAAACAAGGAAATAAAGGCCATTCTAACAAAGATAGTTCAATTACATTGAAAGGAATAGGCATCAAGGTTATCTAAAGTTGTTCGGGCATATAAGACTTGGAAAACCACCACAAGATTCACACCATATTATGAATTGGTGTATGGGAAAAAGGTTATCCTTCCAATTGAATTTGAACATAAAACACGTTGAACAATAGTACAAACTAGAATGGATCTCTCTAAATCTCAAAAGGATAGATTGCACAATGTCAATGCTTTGGATGAAATAAATATGGACACAATCCATCATACAAAGATTGTGCAAAAGTAGAGAATTAGATGAAATGAGTAATTTATTAAATCCAAAGAATTCAATGAAGGAGATTGGGCATTTCTTTATGATTCACAATATAAGGACCATATTAAGAGAAAACTACAAACATGATGACTTGGTCCTTATGAAATTAAACATGTTTTTTAAAAAATGGAGTGGTCCAACTAACTAGAATTGATTCATTCAAATTCTCCTTAATGACCAATGTAAATAGACTAAAGCTTTACAAAGATCCATTACATAAGGAGGAATTTTTACAAGAGTTGCAACAATAGTTTATACCATATACAAATTCAACATTGCATGCAAAACATGTAGACATGGCTAAATCACCAATTGATACATTTGTAGATGAGCCAACCAACTCACCTACTAATGTGTAATAGGCATACACTCTCACAATAAAATATCACATGCACACACATGCACTATGTGTCATATGGTGAATTGAGTTGATCAAATACAATGAAATAAAGTAATTAAACAAGACAAATGATCAGCTAAATGCCATACTCAATGAAATTTAGTAAAGAACATTAGAAAGAATCAATAAAGCATTAAACATGAAATTCAAAGCAATTGAACCTAATTATTGATGCAAAACTTTAATCCCATTGTGGATTGAGTGCAAATTGGAGGGGTATGGATGTAGATTGCTCAAATTTCCTAATCTATGTTGATGCAAAATCTTTGTGAAGATAATTGGTGTGGATGATTCACAAGATGTGCTCAAATTGATCACAAATGAGCAATCAATTTAAGAGAGTAAGGGTGCTTTGGATAAATGTGAATGAATTGATATGAAAAAGGCTTGGTATTTATAGAATTTTGGAATATTGATCAATGGTGAGGATTCAAAATGCTAAGCAATGGATGAAATTGAATTAAAGATGTGAGTGTAGATCAAGAAATGGATCAATGCTCAAAAATCCTTCTAGGCATGGATCAAAGATTTAATCAAGGGTCCATAATCCATGAGGATTCAATAAATCCCTTAATTTTAGGAATCATGTTGGAGATGTTATCCATGCGGAGGGAATAATTTGAATTTGGAAAGGTAATATTCCATGACAATATTCTTTATGCAAGTTGGAGGATTGGAGGAATAATTAGCTAATTAATTTTTTTAGAAAAACCATTTAATTGTGCAAGTTGGAAGAATTAGGAACTTTAATTAAATAATTGAGAATTATTTAATCAAAAGTGAGAGAAAATGATATTTAATTAAATAATTTGACATTATTTAATCAAAAGGGAAGAAATTAATGTGAAGGTGATGAATCAATTAAATAAATTTAATTATTCAATTAATAGGGGAAAAAGGTGACTTTAACTAAATACTTGGACATTATTTAATTAAATGGACAAAATAGGTGAATTATGAGAGAAATGGTGTTAATAAGGGAAATCAGGTGTGTAATATACTCAGGACATTTTCAGGTGTCTACACTGTGTACCATCAACAACAACTATTTTTGGATATGCACAAAACAATCATGAGACTTGTAGCAATAGCCTCAAGGTGTTTACAAAAGGGACCTATTCTACTTCTACCCATGAAAATTACCTCCAATTCACTATCACTACACCCATAACCACTATCACTTATAGTTACACATCACTTTTGTCATCCCGACATGCAATCACTCCAATTCAACACGCTTTCCATGGAACATATCATTCCATTATGAATAAACCTTGTACATATTATAACTTTCTTTTCCAATATTCAAACTTTTTATACATGTGCCATCATTCCAATAATCTCTTTATATGACACATCTGTCTGCAATACTTCCATTTACTTCCATCATTTCAATCCTCCCTCCAAGCAACTACATGACAACACTCAACTCACATCACAAACACCACCTTTTTCCATCACCACACCATTTCAAGTACTTTTCTTGTTATAAACTATGATTAACATTAAATTCTATTGATTTTCTCTAGACTTCACATTCATGCAAACATGGAATTTATATTATATCAAATATCTCCAATGCTTCAAAATGTATTCCCTCCATCCTTTTTGTACCTTACTATTTGAGGACAAATAAAAAATTTAAGTTGGAGGGGGAGAGAATTGGTTTGATTGTCATTTCCAATTTCATTTGTCAAGAATTCAAAAGAGTTGCACAAAAACCAACTTCAATTTTATTTGTAAATCCATAAGAACTTGTAGACATAGAGGTGGTCATGTTCATAAAGAAACAAGCAGTATAAATAGTAAGAAAATTGAATAATATTTTGAAGAAAAATTCACTTGAAAAAGGATATAAAACTTTAAAATGTGAGGCAACATTAGTAGATGAAAACCAACATCACATAGTCTATTATTAGAATACTAGCAGTGTTTGCCCATCTTTCAACAAGTTGGATGGTTAGAAATTTTTCTTCATCTAACAAAATATAATGAAGTCGTGACATATTAATTTGCTAGTATATTGTAAAATGATGAGGCTATAATCAAAGGGTTGAGAGTGGATGCTTTAGAAGGAGTTGTAGAAGTTTCTAGGTTTCCCAAGGTAGGAGAATAATTTCTAGTACAAGCTAATGTAGTTACAACACAATGATTTTACATAGCTAGGAGAGGAATTAGACTCCTCAACACAAGATACAAAAAGACTTTCCCTGCCATAGTTATGGGCATCTGTTGCTTCATATATAGTTAAATATTTAACTTGCGATAACAGACAATCCCTATTATATACAATGCATTTTAAACTTCCGAGTCACCTATGCCATCAAAGGCTGGTGAATGTCCCCAACTTCTTGTATAATTTATTGAAGTAGATATTTGCTGAATATAAAAGGAAATGAGACTAGTCTATTTTGTTGCATTACTATTTAGTCACCTTGTTGATTAAAAGAAGTCTCAGAATTTAATTCCCTAATGTGTCTTGAAAAAAATAAGGCTCAAGAGGTCAACGGGCCTTCGATAATTGTTGAAGAGGAACATGTACCCCCTTCCTCACCCATTGCACCACCTACTAGTAGCATTGGTGAACAAACAAAGATAGAGGTGTAGGAAACCCTACCTGTAGCTTCTAGGGAGTAGCTCGTAGCACCTAAAAAATAAAAAACCCCTACCTCTACCAAAACCCATTCTAAGCCCAAACAACATAAAATAAAAAGTATAACCTCTTTCTTTACACCCAAAAGGAGGTAGAGAACGTTAGTGCAACCAAAAAGGTGGTCACACCACCTCAAAGATAAGTTGCTTGCAAAAGGAAAGGCCAAGACTCAACAAGAAAGGGTTGTTGTAGTGAAGTTTGAAACAAACTCACAAGAAGAAAATGTGCCCAGTGATTGAGAACAATCTAAAAAATTGTAATTTATGTATCTGAATAGCAACTCAGATTTTGAATCTAAAAATTTGTTCACAGTAAGGAAGAAGCAAAAATCTCAAAATAACTCAACTTTTGAAGAAGGATTTGCTTCACTTGTTCAGGCTGGTGAAGAAATATTTTTAGAAAATGAAGATGATTTTTTTTAAAAGGAAAATATGAGAGTAAGGAGTTGCAAGCAGCCCTACAAAGAATAAAAGAACTAGAAGAACAACTCAAAGGATACCAACAAAGGGAGAATGGATTGGATAATAAGATTAAGGAATTAGAGAAATTACTATATGATTTTGAGTAGCAAGGGTCAGGTTTGGAGAAATTGGCACAGTTGGCCATTTTTGAGATTAATAGGAAAAATCCACAACCTAAGAACCAAAATGAAGCTCTAAGAATGCCTAGAACTCCTATTGTGGTTACCCTCGAGATTGAGTTATGGAACAATAGAAGAATTATCTCAATTACAAAAGAATTGAGACAGAGAAAACTATGAATTGATAGTAACACACACTAGAGAGACTGAGAAGAAGGATGCAAATATTAAAATATTGAAAGTAAAAATTGGAAGAAATGGGTGATAAAATAATTCAACTTGTGAGATGCAGATTGCCTGCTAGGGTTTACACCCTATATTTGTAGGAGAATTTTTTAAGTTTTCAATTCAGCCAGCTAATCAACAACCTTCCAATTTCCTTATCTTCACCTGTATTGTTTTTGGAAGCATACCAATAAGCCACACAATATATGCAAGACCAATTGTATGAATTTTACTTGCATGATTTGGCCATTCCCTATCACACTACCTAGAACCCACTTATCTTTTTGGGAGATGTTTAAATCAAGGTAATGGCCTCATTCATCAGTAATAAAAATCAAAGAGAACAACAAGAAAATATTACCATGAAAGGGAGAAGTCATTTCCCCTTCTTGTTAGAGTAGAGGAAAACGATCCTAGAGGGATAGTAGAGGAATGGATTGACCTGGTAGATAGATGGTGGGTGGATAGAAGTATTTTGGAATGTAGGGAGTAGGATTATAAAATATTTCAAGAACTAGAAGTAGGGACATCAAGAGAAGCACTTACCATCTCAAGGAAAAATGGAAGGAGTTAATACATGAGCTGAAAAAGGAGCCTTATTCAATCTTCAACTACTTGGTAGCAGTTACAAGATCTCACAAATGTATCATAACCTCCCTTGAATATCATATTACTTGGTTCCCTCTAACGTTTCATCCTCCTCTTCTCTTGTTTCCAATTCCATATTGGATAGGAAGAAGAGAGGAGATAGGGGCAACAAAGTAGGCCAAATGAGAGAGAATATCAGAGCAAAAGAGGTTCTACCTGAAGTAGGGTGAAGGGGTCACTAACATAGTGGAATATATGAAATTTGCATTGCAATACAACTAGAGACCCTAAATTGCTCGAGGACAAGCGAAAATCCAATTTGGGGGGATGATGAGCCCTAAAAATGTCCAGTTTCCTTGCTTTAGTTTCATATATTTTATCTTATTTTTGCTAAGTTTCAAACACATTTCTAAACCTTTTCATATACTTTAAGGATTTAAAAGCATTGAATATGATATACTATATTGATGAATGATTGTGTGATCTTTGAATGTCTATGGAATTTATTAGAGTTTTATGATTAATTATAGTTGTTAATAATAAAAAATTCCTTTGAAATAAGACTAACCCTTACATTGAAGGACTCACCAACTTGCAACAAAAGGATTTTCAACCCCTAACATAAGGATGTCAGCCAACCATAATTAGAGGAGGTGATCAACTACAACACATGCATTTTCCCCCAAAGGTGATGTAGGTGATGGCCTGAGAATGTGAACATGAATATTCATGGATAACTCCATATTTTCATTTTTTGTTATTAATAAATCATGGAGGAAAGAAGAGACTTGTTCTAATAATGGATAACGACGTATAATAAAGTTTGTCTTCTTGAACACACTTTTAGTTATAACAATCTTCTTAATTGATGTAGAGTCCTTATTATATTCTTACACTCTTACTTCCACTTGCTTTTATTTTACTATTAAGCTAACTCCTGGTCCTCTTCCTATGTTTTTGGAAGAGTTGGCAGTTGCTTGTAGTTTATTTTCAATTTTGGAATAAGAGGACTCCAACAGATTCTATGTATATGGATGATCTTGTGAGATATCGAGTACCTATATATTTGTATGAAATAGATTAAATATAATCTTCTTATTAAATACTATGTTCTTAAGCCTTTCTATGTTCGAATTGCAAAAAAGAAGGATACATCAATTTTCATGAATCTTCGAGTTAGTATTTGAAGGAAGACATTGTGGATTCCAACAACTCAAGCAAGGGCCACTTGAGGTACTATAAAATCCATGTTAGTTTAGATTATTAGTTAATTTTTGAATTATAATTTTGTATTCACATTTGTTGAATTCTACTAGAAAATTAATTATTAGTCATGCTGCAACATAGAGAGTCATTAAGTTACAGTATATTTTGGAACAATTACTTGTAGCAGTTATTGTAGTTACTTACATAAATTAACTTATTCACATAGGAGTTATTTCAATTAAGTTGCCTTTAATGGAATTCTTTTGTTCCTTTTTCCGTACACAATTGATTAGGAAGGTTTAGGATTCTCAACTCCACATATAGTGCCAACATCATCTCAAGATTACGATTCCTTGGTTGGAAATTTAAATGAAGCACCTCTAGGACAATGAATTGCTTAATTTGGGATCTATAGGTACATTAAGTTGTATGTATGTTATCTACATCAGTTGATCGGACATAGGGGAAGCCCTACAATAATCCCATTTTACATTTAGAGATTTCTTGACCCTACTTTTGAACAATTTATTCATATAAAAAATTGACATAAATTCATTGATGGTATAATAAAAGGAGTGGATGGAGCTATATAAGAAATAATAATGCTAGTTGAGGTAATCCCTTCTAGCAGCTTTAGGAAAATATAAGAAACCATTGTGTCCTAAAGTAGAACTTATGAAACAACATTAATGTATTCCTTAATATGAGAATTATTATCTCCTTCTCCCTTATATTTTGGTAAATTGGGGCATCGACTAGGTAGAATGATACTTCAAATTGTAAGATCCAAAGGATTTTTCTAAGCATTCTAGGTATGTCCTAGAAAATGAGCCTTGAGCATAAGGTAGTAGTTTCCCAAATGTTGATCCTACAAGGAAGATAAGGTAATCTATTTTTTTTCAAAATATTGGGTTTATTTTTTATAACTCAAGATGTATGGTATAGTTCAAATTTACTAGGTTCATTTTTTGGAACCTACAAGATAATTCAATTATCCTAAGCTACAAATTCATTGTTATCCTATTTCACATTCAAAAATTTCCTAACCCTACTTTTGACCAATCTGTTCATATCAAAAGCTACCACAAGTTCATGAATGAGCTAATAAATGGAGTGAATGAATCCATTTAAGAAATAATAATAGTTGAGGGCAATACATTTTAGAACATTTAGGAAAATATAAGAAACCATTGTGTCCTAAAGAAAGAGTTCTTAAGAAACATTAATGCATGCCTTAATGCCGACATAAGGTCTACTTCTCCCTTAAATTTTGGAAAATTAGGGAATGGCCTAGGTAGAATGATGCTTTAGATTACAATATCCAAAATATTTTTTTAGGCACTTTGGTATGTCCTATAAAATAAGTCTTGGATAGAAGGTTGTAGTTCCCCAAATGTTAATCCTATAGGGAAGATAAGATAATCCAAATAATTTTAAAATCTTGGGTTCATTTGCTAGAACATAAGATGTGTACTATAGTTAATATTCACTAGGTTCATTTTTTGAAACCTAGAAGACATTATGTAATTTATATGTGGGTTTGGGGAAGCCCACTAGGTTGATAGGTTTTGGGGATGTTGAATGGTAGAGGAGGAGGGGGAGGTATGAGATTTTTATTACCTATGTTACTTGCATAGAGGTTGAAATATAAAGGTGCTTGGGTAGAACCTTGCTTGTCTTTAAGGGGAGTGGTGGAAAAGGGGTTGGTGTTGATGTAGAGCCTAAGAGACCCTAGTTTTGCATCACTATGTCTAGAGTTTTGTTGAGTCTATTTAACACCACTTGTCTCAAGCATCTTAGTTGCTCTAGTGGCAATGAAATCCTCAAGAGTAGCCTAATTGGAAGTCTAATTAGGTTGTTCGATGTTTATTGCATTACCACCTCAAGGATTATTTTTCTTTTTAGCTTTTTTTTGGTCATTATGAGGAGGATGAGATGTATTTTCTATTTATTCAACTCTTATTTTAAGTTGAGGTTTTTCTAAGGACGTAGAGCTATTTTGATTGTTGGTAGTAAGGGAACTACATAATTTGGTTAGATCACATTCTAATTGATCAAATTAATGTTTAATATGGGTAGCCATATCTCTATATGTCATAAAGCCTACATCTTGGGGGAGTACTTCTAGTTGAACTCCTAGGTGTTGATGTTATTGGGGTAAAAAGATAGGTGATATGAATATGGTCTATATTTCCTAAGTTCTTATGTATGACCACGAGGGGTTATCAAATACGATCATAGGTTAATTTTCATGTGGATTATCCTCATAGTCTCCATTGGGACTATTTAAATCAGACTTCTAGTTTCTAGTCTTTGGGATAAAATCATAAAATCCAAATGTATTTGGGGGTGCCATAGGCACCACCAAATAAATGGATAAAGGAGAAGATGAAATAAAAGAAAGGGAAAGACATATCACAAGGATTCATCCTTCCTGTCAAGCTCACCAAAATATGCATACGCTAAAATAGAACACATATGCTAGTTCATGTTGAGTAGATAGAAATATGCACTCACTATTGTGGATGTGTAGGATTAATTGATCTAATGGTGATGCAAATGAGTTTAGTTTCTCATTTACTTGTTTAAGTTTAAAGTCTCATTCTCATTCTCATTCATGTGGTTGCTTTATTGTTTGTCTTGATTTGTTGATTATTTTTTTGGATACTTGACTTCATTAATGGTGAATGCTTTGGTTGTTTTGATATTTATAAATGAATAAGAAATAAATATACTTTGACTTTAAATGTATTTAGTTATATTTTTGGTGTTATTATTTTTAAATGAATTAATTATCTAATTTAATTAATATTAATCAAATAATTAATGGACCAAACTAAATGGATTATTTTAATCAATTTTATAAATAATTAAATAATCACTTGTTAAATAATCATGCAAAACATAATTAATGAACTAAAATAAACCAACAAATCTTTCTTTTTATATGTTTTAGAAATAAAAAATAACTAACTAATTAATTAATAAAAAAATAATTTAATATCCATGCTAACATAATTAGATTTCTCCAGTTAACTTAATAGATTAATTAATTAATTTTAATTAACCATACAACTAACTAAAATAAGAAAACTAATATTGCCCAAAAAATTAGAAGTAAAAATAACACAAATAATTTCCTTTTTTCTTTTTTGAACAAAATAATTTATTCCTTTTAAAATATTTTGGAAAAACATAGAGGGAAGAAACAACAAGTAATTTTTTTAAGCAAAAGAGAACACAGTATTTCAATAATGTAAAGAAAATGAATTGCTTCTTTTCCTACTTCTTCTTAATTGTGTTTGTGGCTTTTGGTTTCATGGGCTTGTTGGATCCATTGAAGGAGCTTCCTAGTGCCTCTTCAAATTTTCTTTAACCAATCAAAATCTTCCAAAGAGACCATTTGGAGAATCTTTCTTAGAAAATTTTGTTATATACGTGTGAGCTTTCAATTCTTAAGTCTTTATGTAAAAATAAAGAGATTAAGGTGAGGGGCCTAGTTTCATTGGCTAAAGCATCTTGTTGGAAGCAAGAGATCACGCGATCTAATCTCCTCCTGTCCCCATGATATTGAAGAAAACATTTGAAAAAAAATCTTTTCAAATTGAACACAATATACTTAAAAACACAAACAAAATCTAATCTAATCTACAAAACACCTCTTTCAATAGGAATAACTCTAACTAAATTAACTAAACGAAAAGAAAGTCCACACCTATTGCTAGTAATGAAAGCAAACGTAGAGCAAAATGGATTTGGTGGTTCACAATGACATCCTTATATGAAATCCAACCTTCCTCATTCTCCTTCTAATGCTCAATTCATTGATGATCGCCAAGATAAAATACTAAGGATTTGCACAATCGGGCACAAAGGATTTAGAAAACTCAAAAGAGTTGTAAACATTGATTGATTGAATGAATGAAGACTTTTAATCATGCCCATGAGGCCAAACAACCTATGAGACCCACATAACAACAACATAAAGGAAACTACACAACAACAGCCCGAAAAATAAGCCACCACCCAACAATTACTTGGTCTCTCTTTCCTTTTGGATCTTGGATCTTCTGCTATGTATTTTTATCAAGTAATCAACACTTTTTGATATTTTCTCCACTTCAAAAAGACTGTAAAGATTGTCAACATTTAGGATCTCAATATAATTGGCCCGAATATCCATATAAGCTGGACATTCCATGATGTAATGCCATTCTGTTTCAACATGCTTTAAAGTACAAAATCTGCATATCCTATCAACCCACTCTTCTTTAGGTGTTGTCCATCTTCCAGTTTCACACCGCAGTTGGTGCGAGATTGTGGTTTGTAAAATAAAAACTTAGAAATAGTAGTAATCTAGAATTTTCCACAAGAAAGTGTGGGCCTAATGCATGAATCAAAAAATATATTAATAGAAAGGTATGAAGGGTAGCAATTGACTGTCAAGACATGACTAAGCACAGTGAACTAAAGACAAACTCACGAGATTAAAGAGAAATCATGTGTACGAACAAAAATAAAGCATTCGTTGGCTAATAGAAGTGTTCGTCACTTTAGGTATCATGATGAACTCGTCATGAGGTGAAAAAATAAAATTTAGATGAAATAAAGTTATTTGGCAAATGGAAAGAGGCTAACCTAAGTAACCAATGGAAAGTTCTAAAAGTTTATAATGGTCATTTTATCTTGGAGATATTAGCTAAAAATAATTTTCTTTGTGGCACATGGTTTATATGTTAGATTTCAATTATCTTAAGATCTGTCATGTAGGTTTATTCATATTTAGGTATTTATAGGGTTTGCGGAAGTGAATTCATGAATATAACAAATGTGTCTTAACTCAATTTATGTTTGAAGTGAGGTGGTGTTAAGAGACATCATTTGAGAACTTGTTAGGAGAGGATTCTTTCTCTTTTGGTCAAGCTCGCAGAAATGATTTATTAGCAATAATTAACCAAGATTGAAGACAACATACAAGCATGTAATATGACTAAGATGATGATGCAATCTAACAATGCAATTAGAATTCGTTAGTGTGAAAAAATAAGAGCATGCAATGTGATTTCACAATGAATAAGAGATATACTTAAATACAACATAGTAACACACTAATTTATATAAACATATGCTAGGTTGACTCATAGTGACTAGAAGAAAAAGGTTGACATCCTGGTTTAATTTGAATTTCAAAATTTAAAAGTTTGAGATTCAAATTTGTGATTGTGGAAATACCATAGACCAATTATGCATCCACATATTTGATCCAAAGTTACAAATACAAAATCTAGAAATAAGAAATGATTCCTAAATATAAATGATAATAAGAAAAAGATTAAAATAATGTTATGAACTTAATCTCACACAATAAAATACCATTTATTAACTTATTAATACTTAACCAATATTCAAATTAAAATAAACCTAAAACATAAGAAATATAGAATACCAACATACAATTTTAACCATTACAAATTTGAAAAGAAATGTCAAAACTAAAGAAATAAGAGAATAATGAAAAATAAAACTAGTGTATATCTCATAAACAACATCTCTAAAATATTGAGATATAAATCTTGAATTATTTTAAAATTATTTTATTTACTATATACATACTTGAATACATAAACTTTAATTTTAATTTAAATATATTTTATTTACTTAAGAACTATTATACTTTTATATAAATTTTTAAAATTGTTTTTTATTTTATTTAAAAAATATATATAATAAATATCTTCTATTTATATTATATTATATTTATAAATGATTTTAGTATTGTTATAATTTTATAATTTATTTATTTAAGCATATGTCAATTGTGTATTGATATTTATATACAGTGTTACAATACGAGACTCTTTAGTGCAAGTGCACATCCGTTTTAAAAAAAACCCTATTTAAAAGATGCGATTCCATCTATTAAGAAACAAGTGTTTTAGGAAAAAATAAAAAAATAAAATTATAATGAAAGCCCCTCAGGGAGATCCCACCTTTGCGCACACCGAAAGGATTGAAAAGGAGAGGAAAATAACGTTCACCGTTCAAAAAAATCGTCAACAATCGTTGTGAAATCTCATCCGATAATGCAACTCTGAACTTTGTCTTATACATCCACGTGGCACCAGCGATTTAATTAATTCTACCCAGTATTAATTTTTTATTTGGGTGAGATCTTCTGTAACGGTGCCATACAACGCATCTCCAAGCCAGTCAACCTCGTCTGTATGTCATGCATCTCATCACTATAAAGTAGAGTTCTCTGGGTTGCGGATTCGAATATCGCAAAGCCAAGGACAGTAAAAAGGAAAAAATGTCTTCGTACAACCAGTCGCATGGTCTAGTCGTTCATGGGGGCCGCATTAACAGAGGACTCCTCTACCAGCGCGGTGCCTTTGCGGGCAAAAGATTCAGGATCCCAAATTTACCCTCCTTTTCTTCGTCTCTCTCCATTCGCTGCGTTGCGAGCGATCACAAGTCAAAACAATCTTCAAATGAAAAAGGTATACTACTTCGATCACATTTAAGAAGACAAACAAACCAAATCTAGTTATTTTCGTTTCTTTTTCTGATAACTGATTCGAGTTTTCATGGCCATTTTTAACTAGATTTGGTTATTTTTAGGAAAAAGTAGTCAGTGAAACTGGTAAAAGATTGCTCAATCTAGTTTTCAAATCAGCAGAGATTTACGCGGAGAGTACCAAATTTAGTAACCTCTTATTTTTAATTTTTTTGGTTTTGAAAATGAATTACTCTGCAAAGAGTACCAAATCTAATAATAGATATGTTTTAATTTTAAATATTGAAAATGAGTTGTTAAATCCGTACAAATTTGCACTATTTAACTTTAATATGCAGAGCAGACAAATGCTCGTGACTATTCTTGAAATCTGAGCGTGATTTAGGGCGCTTAATGCAAAATTTATATGCACTTTAGTCCTTGTGATTCCAGAGGTTAAGTTTATATGCTTCGTTGACAGGAATTTATACAGAAAAGTTAACAAGTAAATATAAGAAAAAAGGTTGTTTGAAAAAGGAATGCATAACTCATAACAATTTCAATGTTTAGCACTAAATTCCTGTGCAGACATGCGGTTTTTATTTTAAAGTCTCAAATCTGAGTGTGTCTTGGCGTGCATAATGCATTTTTTTGCATGCATTTACATTGTAGTTTTTAGAGCACAAGAGGCTAAGATTAAGTGTTCTCCACTGTTTAACCATTAGATTGGTCAAATCTGCTGTGTTTAGATTTGCAATACAGAGTATCCATTAAATTGGTCGAAAGTGCACTATTCAACTTTCAAATCCAGAGCAAAGAGGATGCCTTGTGATTATCAAACTATAACTTCAAAGCTGAGCAGGATGTTAGTGCACTTAACTCAGAAACTTCCGTGAATTTAAACATTAAGATTTAAGAGGCTAAGATTAGGTGTTCTCTGGTAGGATACCAGCAATTTATAACAAAATTGTAAGTTCATGTATAAAATTTAGTTAAAAGATGTTTTGTATTAATAACACAGAAGTGTAAAATGATCCATTGAATTGGTAATTTGCACTATTTCTCTTTCAAACCCACATTAGAGTAAAAATATTTGTAATTTTCAGATAAGAAATTTCAAATCGAATCTGAACTTTTCAATTCCTCTAGAAATTGTACTGATTTTTTTAAAAAATTCCATAGTACCAAATTTGATTTACCTCCTTAACAAATTGAATTTTTTGAACTTGGTAACTGTGCTTACCAGTTTAAAACACTTAAATCTGAGTGTGATTTAGTACGCTTATAGTAGAATTACTCTTCAAAAGAACATGAGTGTTCATGAACTAGATGCTCATATTGTTTAGCTTTGAAATGCAGAGCAGTGAAGAGCTGTGTGAATTTTATGCTAGTACTGTTAAATCTGTGTGTGATTTGGTGTGTCTAATGCTAAAGTTTGGATGCATAATGGCTCTAGAGGCTAAGTAAGTTTTCTCTTGCAGGATACCATCAATTGTATAATTCTTGCGCAAATTTTGTTAAGAAAAGTTTTATAAAAAAAAGAAAAGTGTAAAGCCTTCACATGTTTTGAAAATGAGCCTTTAAACGAGTTAAATTGTCACTAATTAACTTTCAAATCTAGGGCAGAGAAACAGGATAGTGATTTTCAAACTAAAAGTTTAACATCTCTGAAAGATAAAACATATATAATTCTTGTAAAAGTGCTCCATTACATAGCACGAAAGTGTAGAATTCAACTGAATACTTCAAATTGCAATTTAGTTTCTATTTCTGGTTTGAAAATGAATCATTAAATTTGTCATATATTATATTGTTTAGCTTTGAAGTGTAAAGCAGAGAAGAAGCCATGTATTTTCATGTTATTACTGTTAAATCTGTTTGTGATTTGGTGTGCTTAATGCTGAACTTTGCATGCATTGGGACTTTGAGAGTCTAAGATTAAGTGTTTTTTTGAAGGATACCGGCAATTATATGATTCCCAATGTTTCTCTAAGTCTCTGGGTTGGGGGGATGCAGTTTAGGGGTTGGCGAAAAATTCTCCCGTTTTTGGGGAGGTGGGGAAATGTCGATTAAAATACTATTCATATATTTTTAACAATACAAGAAATAAAAAATAAAAAATAGCTTAATCAAACACAAAATAGCACCAAACACCCATGTGCCACATGCAGTTACAAACAATTATCATTCTTAAAAGACTCATCTTATATGAACGATCAAACAAACAAGGAGTGAGAGTGAAAAAGAAAAATATGGTTCAGGCATATGAGCAATACAGCTAAAATTGCTGCAAAATCAATCAAGATCTCCATTCATTGCATTTTTTCTGATCCATGAATGGGTGAAATTTGAATTGCAGCAGTTCTTTTCCAAGCTGTTTTTTAAACTACAGGTTGTTCGGAATGTTCTGATGTCTCTGGTGGGGCCAAGGTGTGTTCCATAATGGGGGGATGTTCCAGGGATGTCCCCAATTTCTGCTCTGTACGGGCGATGGAATGGGGATGTTTTGCCCGTGCACCCATCCCCATTCCCATCTCCATGGATTTCCTAGGAAGTCCCTATATTGTGGGTAGGCAAAGAACCCTAGGGACATGTTCTCAATGTACATCGATAATTTATGCACAAATTTTGTCAAAAAATGTTTCATAAAATAACACATAAGTGTGACCTTCAAGTGGTTTGAAAATGAGCCATTAGAGCATTGCACTATTTAGCTTTGAAAGCTAGAGCACAGAAAAATAATTGTGATCTTTAGTTTAAAAGTTTCAAATTCAAGCAGGATTTTGTGCCCTACATGCTAAACTTTGCACACACTTTATCCTGTGGGGATTAAGAGGCTAAGATTTAGCATTTTGTTGCAAGAGGCTAGCAATTTATACCAAAAAAATAGTAAACTTCAAGTATTGAAATGATCTTCAATCAAAATAGAACTCATGAAGGTCAGGTAGCTCAGTAGTACAGTACCCAAGCATGTAAATGGGAGGTTCTAGGTTTGAGTCCTGGCTGTTTTTTTTTAATTAGAGAAGAAGGCGAGAAGTGTCAGGCAAAAAATCTCATTACCACAAAAGAAGGCAAGTATTGTCAGGATAAAAATCTCAAATCTAAGTGTGATTGCAGGAACTTTAGTCCTTGGGACTCGAAAGGCTAAAGCTTAAGTGCTTTCTTGCATGAAACTGACAATTTATAACTGTAAACTTCATTTAAAGAAATTTGTTAATAAATGTTTCATCAAATTATAGAAGTGTAGTATTTAATAAAACACATTGAATGTGCAATTTAATTTCTTTTTCTGGTTGAAAAATCAGCCATTGAACAAGTTAAATTTCCACTATTTGAAATACAAAGCAGGGGAGCAGACATGTGGCTTCCATGCTGAAATTCTCATACCCGAGTGCTTTTTAGTTTTGATTAATCCAGAATTTTGTATCCATTTTAGTCATTACACCCCAATAGTCTAAGATTAAATGTCACACCCCAATAGTCTAAGATTAAATGTCTTTTTGCAAGATTTCAGCAATTTTACCAAAATAATTTCTGATTTAAAAATTAACCTTCAAATCATTTAAATTTCTACTTGGCTTTGAATGCAGAGCAGGGAAGCAGACATTTGACTTCCATGCTAAAATTCTCAAGTCTGAGTGCTATTTGGTGTGCTTAATACAAAATTTGCATGCATTTTAGTCCCTATGGTTCAATAGTCATAAGATAAAATGTGTTATTGCAGGATACCAGCAATTTACACCAAAATTTGTAAACTTCATGTGTAAAACTTCATTTCAAGATGTTTAATTAAATAGCATGACAGTGTAACATTAAATTTACAATTTTTTTTCCAATTTCTTATTTGAAAATGAGCCATCAAATCAGTGAAATTTTTGTACCATTTAGCTTTGAAGTGCAGAGAAAAGAAGAAGCCATGTGGCTTTCAGGCTATAAGTCTCAAATCAAAATGTGACTTAATGTCATACATGCAAACTTTTTAATACATTTCGATGCTTTGACTCTTTTGGCTAAGAATAAGTGCTCTGCTAATACAATAATCTATATGCAAAACTGAAAACATCATATATTGAAATTTGTGAAAAGTTGTTTTTGAAAAAGAGCCATAATGATAAAATCAATAAAATTTGCATAATTTATCTTTGAAATGCAGAGCAAGGAAGAAACCTTATGGGTTTCAGGCTAAAATTGTCAAATCAAGTGTTATTTACTGCAGTTCAGCGAAATAATTTATTTAATATAGTTGTTGTGTTTTAAGAGGTTAAAAACTTAAAAACTTAAGATTGATTGCTTTTTTCATGCACATAAATTTGTTTAAAAAATATTTCAGTAAATAGCATGAAGATTTGGCAATCTAGTTTTCCATTTTCTGGTTATAAGATGAGGCATTGAATTTGGTCAAATTTGTGCTATTAAGCTTTGCATATACAGACCAGAGAATAATCCACGTACTTTTGAAGCTAAAAAATATCAAGTCCGACAGTGAGTGAGAATGATTTGTAGAAAAAATAGAGTGCATTTAAAGGCCAAAGGTGAGCACTTTCTTGCAAGATACCAACATTTTACTTCAAAATTGAAATTTTGTCTAAAATCTTTTCATAATTCTCATTAAATAGCACAAAATTGTAGTTTTGTATATGGCTATATGCAAATCTCAAAATTGAGTGTGATTTAGTATGGTTTTAATGCAAATTTTGCATGTTTGTTGTCCTTGGAAATTGAAGGGCTAAGATTTGAGTGCTCTCTTAGCAGCAATTTAATTGAAAACGATAGGTTCATGTATATTAATTTGTTTGAAATTTCTTCATTAAATAACATGACAGTGTAGCGTTTGGCTTAATGCATATGCAAATCTCAAATCTTAGTGTGTTTTGGTGCAATTCCTCTAAAACGTTTTCTTCATTTTAGTCCATAGACTAAGATCTAAGATGAAATGATTTCTTGCACAAAATTGAAAACAAAAATTATAAATTTCATGTAAAAAAATCATTTAGAAAAATGCTTCATTACATAGGATGAGTGTGATTTAGTGACTTGTGAAATTTCGCATCCATTTTAGTCCCTGGGACATGAGAGACTACAAGAGCTATCTTGCAGGAAACAAACAATTTAAACTAAAAATTTATAAGCTTCATGTATTGAAACTGAAAGTCATTTAAAAAAGCTTCTTTATTAAGTGGCATGAAAAAATAGTGTTTAGATAAATCTGAACATAAATTCCATATAGAAAGTGCAAATTGCAGTGTCATTTTCTTGGAAAAAGTAAATGCTTGAATATATCTGTTTTCTCTGGAATTTGGAATACATGCAGGGTAATCCTATTTCATCTGGAATTTGGAATATATGCACATAAATCTGTAATATTGTCCAGATTTTGGAAACGCTGTTTTGTTGAACTTCTTGCAATTATCATTTTAACTGAAATATGAGATGGTGTATGGTGTATCCACAGAAGTTCCTCCTATTCCTACTCCTACGGCAGCTGATTCTTCATCAATTGCATCAAACATCAAGTACCATGCAGAGTTTACACCACATTTCTCTCCTTTTAAATTTGAGTTACCACAAGCTTATGTTGCAACTGCTGAAAGTGTACGAGACAGTCTGATTCAAGGGTGGAATGAAACACAGAAGCACTATGAGGGGTGTAATCCTAAGCAGACTTATTATTTATCGATGGAGTTCTTACAGGTACAGTTAGATTGCCTCTTATTCCTGTTTTTGCTTCAAACTTCCTCATGTATATTTAATTATATTACTGGAATTTCATTTGCCTTTTCCTGAGGGGGCTGTAGGTTTAATGTATTGCCCATGAGATTATGAGTGGCATTTTTGATTAAATTTCTTGCCACAATTATGTTGGCAATAGTCACTGTGTTATGGAAGACTGCAGATTAGCATTTGCAAGTATACAGTGTATGTTATGCTTTATGGTAAGTTTGGGACTTGTATCTCTAAATCACTATCATTTGTCTTTGATCAGGGCAGGGCATTGTTGAATGCCATTGGTAATTTAGAGCTGACTGATGCCTATGCAGACGCTTTGAGCAAGCTGGGATCTGACTTGGAAGCTATAGCTGAGCAGGTATTTGGCATTTCACTGCTTTATGATTCTTTTTCGGAACTTGAAAGATATCTGCCCAAAAATGTGTATGATCCACTGTACTTTTTATCCAATTTTTTATGGTGTCAAGCTCTTAGATGTAGACAAGTTCAATTTGTGATGACATTTGTCTCATTGGTCTACCCCTACTTTCAAGAGATGACAATCAAGGAAGGGAAGTTGAACGAGTGTTATAAGGAGGTTCTGTAAAATGCTCTTATAGGTTGTGAGCTGACAATGTAAGGCCGCTTGAGATTTTGTGTCTTGACTGCTTGCTGGTTTCTCTAAGTAGACACTTGCAAAAGGCATTATATGACAAATTGGATTTTCAGCTGTTGGAGTGTTGGAGTAAGTCTTTCTTCTTTGGTGGAAGGAATTCGGATATCTGTGAATTCAGTTGTAGTCCCAAGGGTCTTGTTCCCTTTTGTTATCCATACCTGCATGTGGTAAAGATCTCTGATGCCTAGAAGCCTTGGGTGTGGGTGTACAAGCTCAGATTTTGTCAATGGAGGGGCTGCATGCTTGATTTTCATGTTATAGTGGTGGTACAGCTCTGATTATTAGAAAATCTGAACTCTTTTATGTAGCAGCAATGTGATTGTGTGAAGAGTTGATTAACAAAATAAGAATGGACTTTGAGTTGGCAGTATTTTTCTTGTGATTATTTAATCTTTAAGTTCATAATCCACAAGAATTTTGTTGACAAATGTTATTTTTGATTCTTGATTTCCCACCGGGATGAGTTAATATCACCTGGGATTTTGGCATCTCATGAACTACTTTTGGGTTTGGTGTCCCATACCTTCAGGTACTTTGAGCACAAAAAATGTAAGGATTGTTTTTTGGATGGCCAAACCACACGACAAGTTAAGTTACCTTCAGAAAGGAAATGAGTATTGTGTTTAAGTGTAAGTTTGGTGCCTAAGTTAGGACTTACATCCTAACTTGATTAGTATTTAAGACTTTGGGAACACATTTGGTAAATAGAACTTTGCTCTCTGCTCCTGTTTTACTCTGCTTTGATGAGAATCTATCAGGTGGTTGGAGTTGCATGCCGTTCAAACTTTTAATGGACACATTAGGCTCCCATTTCAGCTTCAGCAAGAAAGTGGTAAGTGACTTAAAAAACCTCTAAGTGAGAAGATTCCTCAGTTGCAGTCTGAATTTTGTTGGCTTGAGAGCTGAGCTTTTCCAGAAAATGAGGTTTGATAGCTGGGAGTTTTTTCTAGTTGAAGAATGAGGAAATTTGAAAATTTGAGAAAATTTCCCATGCCCTCCTGTTGAAATTATGATGCTGTTTGGCCAAATTTTGTCATCTTTGCCTTTAAGGGAAGGACTGAGAATTGAAAACTCCTTCGGTGATTTGAATTGAGAATTTGTGTTTTGTGGCCACAAGAAGTGAGAGTCAGGCTAGGAAGAAGGGATTTTGGGAGCATCTCTTTCCTAAAACATTTTTGTCTGGGCCTTTCCTTATGTTTCTGTCAATAGAGTATTGAGTACAAAATGATATTTTTTTACTTTTCACCTTGAATGTTTTCCTTGGAAAAATAAATAGTAAAGAGGAAGTTTGAGAAGCAGGAAGATATTAATTGGTAGCTAAATTTTGCTGGAAGAGTACTGTATTTAAATTTGTTTTTTCACCTAATCTCCATGATGCATGGCGCGATGAGGCTCTAGAGGCCATGTGTATACCGTCCAAGTTTGTTACAGCGCAGTACATTTCCTCAATAGGAGAAAAGTAGAGTAGCAGATTCAGAATTAACGTTTGGTATGCTTGATTTCATAATATGTGGAAAGGACAGTTATCTATTGGGGTATCTACATCTTTCTGTACAGTTTGTTATTCTTAAACCTGGGTGGATTATTAGGCCCAAGAGGCTCCGCATGGGGTAAATGCATTTGCCCCAAGAGGTTTGAAATGGAACTCAAAATCAAATGAGTCGTTTCAGTTTTTGAGTTCAAGATCAAGTTAGTTGTAAAAGTATCTTGTTTTTGTTGATCAAGATCTTGTTGGCAAATCCATTTCCAGTAAGTCTGCACATTCATTGCCATGTATCAACAACAGATGATAAGTTTTCATGTGCCTTGTGTTTATTGCTAGGATGGCCAAATATTTGTCGCAGGTCAACTTCATCTCATGTATGATAAGTATTATCATAAAGATATAGTCTTGATTGGAAATACGATCTGAATAAACCATTGCTAACATTTGAATTTCAATGGTGTTAAATAAGGTTGACTAGGAATTTGATTTTGTTTTTCACAAGACCTTGTTCAAGGTTAATAGGCATTGAAGGCATGGTGAGAGCCTAGGATTTAAACCTTAGTGTTTAATGTTTTGACATAAATAATAATGGTGATGAGTTTGGTATTTAGACCTTGAAGATTTAGTGTAGGAAAGACATTTTTTTAATGGTAGTTTGATTAACAAATCATACTATGATTTATCAGGTTTTGGTTTCCCTTTAAAGTGCATCGAAATATGACCTTACTTTGTATAACTGCCTGAGCCCTGCTTGCTTATCATCAAAATCTATCCCTACGTTTGTCCACACAGACATTATGAAGTCTATAGTAATGTAGAGATGCAAGTTGGTAGTTTTGTTGATGACATGGAGTATTTTTGAAAAGATTCCATGGTGGCATAGTATTCAATTGGTAGCTTTCGATGACATGGAATACAATTGGAAATACTTGGATTTGGTTTAATGGTATTGACAAAAGTTGGTGGATCCATAGCTATTGCTTAATGAATTAATGACAGTATATGCTGCACTTAATTTCTTGAGAACTAGGAAGCTTGTTGAGGAAGCTATTGGCATCATTTTAAACCTAATCTCTTATTTGTTCATTTGTCTTGGGCTAAGTTATTGGTCCTAGTATTTGTTCAGGTTTGGGAGTTCGGTCAATAAATTTTTGGGGGTTGGGTTCGTTCATACAAAAACATATAAACAAAAAAAATGCTTATTTGTAGTAGTAATTAAGTTCAAAATACTACATAAAATCATATATTATATAATAAATAAAACCACCATTAATTTAAGAATATTACAATGCCAATTAGTCAAACTCAAATGTCATAACATATATTAAAATTAAAAAATAATTAGCTCAAGTGTCAACAATCAGCTATCATTGATCAATCATCAATGTCAAATGGGTCTTCAAAAATATCATAATCACCATCCATATTAGATGATATAGGTATTGGTATATTAGCAGAATCATATATGGTGCCACTGGCACTAGCACTCTCATGTTCGCTAGCTAGCTTGTCTTCAACATCAAGAATAGCAAGGTGGGAAGTGGAAGCATCCAAGTTAGTATGCTTTGGATTGATATCCCACAACCTTGTGCCCCCTTTCTTGTAGCCACATTGTTTGTGTGAAAGGAGACACAAGTTGGAATGCACCTACACTAAGTCCTTTGCCGTTTTTGAGTGCAATTGATTGTGCTTTACTGAGTGGTTGAAGGAGTATGTGCTCCAATTCCTCTCAGATGTAGATGAACTACTAATCTATTAAGACAAAATTAGAGAGTTAAGAGATAAAATCTGTGTTACACGAGGACGCGTCCCCCCCGCCAAACCCTACGTCCCTGTCCCCTGTGGCGTTTCGGGGACGGGGGGACGGCAGGGGACGTCCCCCAGGCGTCCCCCTTGATTTTCAAAAACTGGGAAACGACTGGAAAATAAAAGGGGACGCCGAAACAGCCAGGGGACGGCTAGGAGTCCCCCAACTGTATCGGGGATGCCCAGGCATCCCCCTTTCATCAAAGTAAAAATTGTTTTGATTTTTGGCAAATTAAATAAAAATTGCTTGATAAATATTAAATATTTCATCATATTTGATAAAACATTTAATTTTTAAACAAACTATTTAATATTATTGTCAAATTAAATAAAAAATTCTTGATAAATATTAAATATTTCATTAAATAAAAATTGTTTGATAAATATTAAATATTAAATATTTCATTAAATTTGATAAAACATTTAATTTTTAAACAATCTATTTAATTTTATATTCAAATTAAATAAAAATTGTTTGATAATTGATAAGTATTAAATGTTTTATCAAATATTAAATATTAAATATTAAATAATGAAATATTAAATATTAAATGTTTTATATTTCATTATATTTGATAAAAATGTTTTATCCCCATTCAAATGGCATTGACTAAATAATAGTTAAGTTATTGGCATTGCTGTTAGTGTTTACCTTTATCTTTATATTGTTGTTATATCGCTGTTATATCGCTGTTATACTCTTTATCTATGCACGTATTGTCATATTGATATTGTTGCACATATTTGATATTTCAAATTGCTCTCTTTCTCTCTCTCTATATAATATATTTTTAAAAATTCATACATACATATATATATATATATTATAAATATTGAAAAATTCCTATATCGCCGTCCCCAAAAATCTGCCCTCGGATTGTCGTCCCCGAAACACGTCCCTTGTCGTCCCCCCGTCCCCATCCCCGAAATGTCGTGGAACATAGGATAAAATTAAAGAATTTAATATAAAACTTATTTACAATAAAGTTTTTATCACAAGAGGTTGTAGGTATGTGAATGATTGGCCATGGAAGTACCACCAATTGTGAGCATCAACCTAAAACTTGTCACTAAGAACATCAATATTAGAGTCATTGGAGTGTACACAATCCATGAATTCAATCCTGCATGTGAGGAGCAATGAAGAGTCTATGAAGTGTTGCCTTGTACCCTTGGCTGACTTCAACTTTTCAATATGGGGCAATCGTTGTTGACACAAAAAGGATCTCGACATTATAATATTTGGGACTTAATGCAAATGCAACTATATGTAATGGTGTGGTCATTTTGTTCCATCTTTCTTCAATAATTTTATGTAGCTATTTAAAGAAAGTTTCTTTAGGATCTTGTTGTTTCTCATTTATGACGGTCTTCATCTTCTCAATCATTGAGTTGATGCTGTCATATATTTCTCCCAAACAAGGCCTATCCATGTTAGTATAATGGATCATACTCAACATGGGCTCAATGAAATTGAGGAGATATTCAACATGATCTCACCAAATGTCATCTAGGATCATCCACTTAATATTAGCTACCCTTGTAGTGCTAGATTGCCTCCATATGGGCCAATTTTAGTTGATGACTATGTTAAAAGTGCCTCTCAAACCCTCACAAGTCGTCTCAAGACAATTGTGTTGGAGGCAAAATGAGTCTCAACAACCCATTTGAAAATCCAAATTTATTAAAATAAAAATTAAAATAAAATGAATTTTTTTACTAAAGTGAAATATATTTATTAAAATACATCTTATTGCTTCACTTACTTTCAATAGCTCCAATTTTGAGAATGTTTTGAATATGCCTTGTGACATGGTGGTTGGTGATGAATGTTGGATCTTTTCAGCCTTGGCATACATTTGTTTGATCCAATCAATTTTGATGCCAATTTTTTGTCACATAAGGTTGAGTGAGTGGACAACACAAGGTGTTCAAAAGTTGTGTGAATAGAGCTTCTCAACCAATAAACCAACTTCTCTACAATTTTTGGCATTGTCTGTTATGACTTGAACAACGTTTCAAGGCCCCTCTTCCTCAATGGCTACCATGAGAATGTTAGCAATAAATGCACCATCCTTCACCTCTCTCTCACAATCCATTGCTCTCGAAAGCATTGCCCCTTTAGGGGGCACTACAATAACATTGATCAATGGCTGATTTCTTGCATCCTTCCATCCATAAAAATTGATGGACACCCTTGTCTCAGCCCATGGATCCCTTATGAGTTTCAATGACTCCTCTACAAACTTCACCTCTTTTTCTAATAAGGTGCTACACACTTTCTCAAAACTCAAGCCCTTGTACCCTTTTGGAGCCTCATTAATTGCTTTCACCATTTGTTGCCAATACGGTGAGCAAACAACATTGAAAGCCAATCCATTTGCATAGAGATATCTCGCTATGTGTTGATCGACAATCTCTTGAGATTCTTTTTGAAATACCATTTCCAATGGTCCCTTTGATCTCTTATGTGTAAAAGCCACAAGTTGTTTTTCAGTTGTGGCAAAAAATGGGTGGTTCTACAGGTTGAAGATTAGAAGGTGGTGGAGGGGGGTTCATTCCTTGAGATCCTTTCTTTAACAAATAATGATTTAATTTGCATCTTGCTACTTGATTTGCTTTTTCTTGCTCATTAATATATGCTATGATTTGCTCTTGTGGAATGGGCACATTATGTTTTCCCAAGCAAACTTTGATGCTTAGTCCAAGCATGTGGCACAAATAGGCTTTCACTCAGCTGTATGAGCTTGAATACTTGATATCACACCCATTGCAAATCCAAATATAACCTCCACTACTTGGAAGCTGTTGTACCATATCAAAATATTTCCAAAAAGGAGAATTTCGTTTTGTTTTGAAGTAGGGTCAGCTCATGAAGCTAGAACTGGTTGCCATTGTAATCCCTATGACAACAAGTTAAATAAACGACACATTTGAAACAAATGAAAACAAAAAAAATATATATACAACTTAATTAAAAAAATTAACCATGTGCCTTAGATTCATATAAGAATGAAAACAAAACAAGAATTTCAAAACAAAACAAGAGAGTTCATTTGTTAAAAAAGAATGTAGAAAAAGAATCCAAAAACTTGAAAAAAACCTATCTCTTTTGCGAAAGTCTTCCTCTATAATCTTCTCAGCAACAATTGGGCTCTTGCAAATCCATATGAATAGCAAACCAACCACTTTGGAACCTTCAAATGATCAATATTCAACTCTATTCGTGCAATGGCAAGCAAGAATGAAAGTTCAGCAAGGATGAATGATTTTTTGGTTTTGCATTCATAATAAGGGAAACTGCTTTGTTTTTGTCTTAAAAATGTCTTGGAATCCACATTTTAGGGTTAGGGGGGAGTTTTTGGGCATGTAGTCAAAGTCAAATACCAAATTATTATTTTTTTATTAAAAAATTCAAAAAACTTGATGGGTTCGCTGGCTGGGCATGAATTTGGTCGTGAGTTTGCACAGGTTCATCCCAGGTGGACTCATAGTATAAGGAGCAAATCCCTAGATGAACCCCCTTGCATACTAAACTCAGAACCGTATTTGGGTTGGCTCGAACCTGAACCAACAGGTCCAGGGGGCTGAACTGGTAACATAGCTTATTGCTTTTGCATAAAGAGATGCTTGGCTTCTTTTGACAATGCTACACAAAGATTTAGTTGCTCATGTATACATGATTTCAAGGGTTTTAGGCATAAAAATGCCTGTTAAGATAGTTTTTCTTAATACTTGATTTACCAAAAATGAAACCAACTCATTTGATTTCTAGATTAGGCAATAATATTAGAGATAACCCATGACAACCTAAGTGGAACAATTGTAAACTATTGTAGCAGTTATTGGGAAGCAATCAACTGCAATAGGAGTGCTTCCGAAAAGTACACAGATTTTGCAAGGACAATGAATATGTATCACAGGTTCAACCAAGGGTTCCTGCCCTTAACTGGAAATTTTTGTGTTTGTCTAGTGACTCGTGTGTCCTGGAGGTAGATTTTCCTTTGTGCTGATATCTCTGCAACTTGATTTAATTATTTTGTTGTACCAAGTCAAAGAAAGTTGACTAATTGCAAGAAATTGTTTTCTGGCAGAGTCAGAAGAAATGCCACACAAAAATAAAAAGAATTAAAAACTCATTGTGATGGTCCAATATTTTGATCTCATAAGGACACTTTTTATCAGTGCCTAAGTCACATGTGCCTTTAGCTTTAATTTTTATGATCTTTGTCACATTTTTCTTGCTGTATGCTGATTAATTCTAGTGCAAATTACTGATGACATCTTGCCCCTGCTTAATCTTTCATGCCTTATTGAAACTTCCTTGACATATTCTATAAGCAACACATTTTTTAGTACCATGTAAAATTCAAAGTGATTCATATTGCATTGTCACATTTTCCGCCTTCCTAGTTTCTCTCTCCATGTCCTCCCTAGCTGTCCCATTGTTTGGCCTAGATTTTCAAAATATCTAGACAATAATAACTTGTGTTTACATTCATTTGATAGCATTTGTTCTTATGGGACATGGTAATGGACAAAAGATTCAATCGTTATTCTTGTTTTAAGTTATTGGAAGCTTTTATTTGTATTTTTATTACTCTATTATTTATCTTTCATAAGTTGTTTAATCTTTTCTTCCTGTATTTTGCTTTGTTTAGGAGCCAGATGCAGCTCTTGGAAATGGAGGGTTGGGGAGATTGGCTTCATGCTTTCTAGATTCTTTGGCCACCCTTGATTATCCTGCATGGGGTTATGGACTTCGTTACCACTATGGGCTATTCCATCAGAATATAACAAAAGATGGTCAGGAGGAAGCAGCTGAAAGCTGGTTGGAGGTAATTTATGTGTAATGGTTATGGGAGTTTAATCCTTTACATTCACACTATTTAAGTTGATGGGTTTCCATCAAACTCTATTGCATTTCCAACTGAGCAGTTCAAATATTACATGGTGATGGATGCTGTGTGAAATTCAAGATGCATTACATGAGCATGCATTGTTCTTTCAATAGAAAGATTGGTAGAGCTTTTTTCCTCAGTGGTTTTGGAAATAATGTTCAACTTTGATAATTTTTAAATGCTTTTTGTGGTGATTGGGTTGCAGATGGGAAATCCTTGGGAAATTGCCAGGCATGATGTCTCATACCCTGTTAAATTTTATGGCAAAGTGGAGAATGGCGATAATGGATCTAGGCGTTGGGTTGGTGGGGACAGTATTAAGGCTGTTGCATATGATGTCCCGATCCCTGGATATAAGACCAAAACAACACTCAGTCTGCGCCTGTGGTCAACTCAAGTTCAAGCAGAAGATTTTGATCTACAAGCTTTTAATGCAGGTGAACACATCAATGCAACACAGGCCCAGGTCAATGCAGCAAAGGTAGGCTTACAGCCTATAGGAGTAATCAATTCCAGTAGACCAGTCAATTTTGAGGATGGTGCAAGTCTTCTAATATGGTTTTTTCCTCTGTTTCTGATGATTAACTTCATTTTAAAGATAAAAACATTTTAAATTCTTATTCTACACCATATTTAACAGTAGATCAGTCTATTTTGAGGATAGTGCAAGTCTTCTAATATTGATAGAGGTAGGGAGAACCTTCTGAAATGCTTGTTCTCAAAGTTCATTATAATCAGCCATAGTTACCAGGAGACAGGAATGGGAACTGGTACTGGTACAGGAGATGGTACTTGGATGTAAAATGCTTAATGTTAATGAAAGGTAGCTTTGGTCAGATATAAATGATGATTTCTGATTACATCATCATTTATATGTGATCGAAATTACTCTTCAAATAAATATTTCTGGAAAATAAGAATTTTGAATTTATGAGCATAAATAAAATTCGAAATAATAAATGAAATGTTCAAAGTCTGCATTGAATAAAAACAAAATTCATAATATATATATTACTGCCACACACATTAGTTTATGTGTGTTAACCGAAATACATTCGGTTTGTTTGGAGCCCGCGTGCCCAAGGGACACATCCCATGAGCGGACGTGTCTCCACTTTGTGGAGACACGTCTTCTCATGAGACGCGTCTCTTGTAGAGGCGTGTCTCCATCGTATATAAGGCAGTTTATTCATTGATATGCAAACATCGAAATTTATAAATGTTCTGCAATCAACACTTTCAATATAAGAGAAATAAAATCTGACTTAGAATCTTGAACATAATTCTTACACTTAGAATTTTATTAGAATCCTTAGGCTCCTAGTTTGATAAAAGATTTGATTACATTTACATGGTATCAGAGCCAAGTTGAGTGAATCCAAATCAAATCTAGATATCAGATTGCTTAGGAAAAATTCGTATTTTTTAAATTGAATTCACATCACATTCTTCATAATGTCAAGTGTGATCAGATTTGAAGATCGTCTTGCAGGAGCAAACAACTTCGCATCATGAAAATTTAGAATCATGATGATTCTTAAAGAGAACAAGTTAAGACTCACTTGTGAGAGAAAACAAAAGGGAACTAGAGGCGGATCCTGGGAAAACTCAATGGATTGAGAACAATGAAAAGGCCATGAAAATCCTAGTAGATGCAGTTAGGGATCATATAGTGCCCATTCTAGCAAAACATGAAACTGCATATCTAATGTTCAAATCCCTTGAGAGCACCTATGAGATAAACAACACTAGTAGGACTCTTGCATTAAAGAGGCAAATCAACAATGTCCAAATAAACAAAGGAGAAACTATTAATGCATACTTCATGAGGATCATTGAACTAAGGGATCAATTATCCACAATTGGATATCAGATTGATAGCAAAGAACTGACTCTAATTGCACTAGCAGGCCTACCAAACTCATGGGAGTCATTTTTTCAAGGAATAAGTGCGAGATCTAAACTCCCCAAGTTTGATAGGCTAAGAATAGGCTGCCTTCAAGAGGAAACAAGACTCTCAACAAAAGAAAATAAACAAAAGAACATAGATGAAGACATTCATGTGCTCAACACAACATCTAATAAAAGGAGTAAAAAAAACTCCTACAAGAAAGGATCATTTAAAAGAAAGAGAAATTCCAATGGAAAGGGATCTTCCAAGAAGAAAGACATCTCTCAAGTACAGTGTTTTAGATGTGATCAATATGGCCACTATGCAATGAATTGCCCTGACAGATCAAAACAACAAGCATCTTTTGCTAAATTAGGAAAGTCAAATTCAGAGCATGAATCTGAGAACTTTGTGTTCTATTCAGCCTTATCTAGTCAAGTATCTAACAACACCCACAACTGGGTAATTGATAGTGGTTCCTCTAGACATATCACAGGGTTCAGAGAACACTTAGACACTATGACTGAAAAGATTGATGAAGAAGTAACCATTGTGGATGATTCTGCGCACCCTGTAAAAGGGGTTGGAACTTGCTCCATCAAATTGAAATCTGGTCTTTCCCTTCAACTCACTGTAGTTTTATTTGTACCTGGAATAAACAGGAATCTAATATCCATCTCTGCCCTTGAAGACAATGGATATACAATTACCTTTATGGATGGGAAAGTTCTAGCATGGCCTAAAAACTCAACTATCAAGAAAGCCCAAACCATAGGTTCAAGACAAGGGTATCTTTACAAACTATGCACTAAGGTTAAGCAAGCCCTTACCCTTGACACTTTTGATTCAAATGAGATTTGGCATAGAAGATTAGGACACCTTCATTTCCGTGCCCTACCTTCTATGGAAAAACTTGTAACTGGCTTACCTAAGTTAAAACCATCTCATGAAGGAACTTGTAAAGGTTGTGCCCTAGGAAAGAATACAAAAGGATCCTTTCACAATAGCTTGAGTAAAACCCAAAATGTACCAGAATTGGTTCACTTTGATTTATGTGGACCCATGTCTATACCTTCCAAGGCAGGATTTCTATACTATGTCATATTCATAGATGACTTCTCTAAGAAAACCTGGATTTATTTCCTCAAGTGTAAAGAGTCAATAGAAATCCTTAAAAGGTTCAAGGAGTTCAAAGCCCTTACTGAAAACTTCTTTGGGAAGAAAATAAAAATCTTAAGGACAAACAATGGGAAAGAATACACCTCTGAAATTTTTAAGGAATTCTGCATGAATGCTGGGATTAAGAGGGAGTTTATAGTAGCCTACAACCCTCAACAAAATGGGGTTGCTGAAAGGAAAAATAGAACCATTGTAGAAGCTGCTAAAGCAATGTTGCTTGACTAGAACATTGAAACTTCTTTTTGGGCAGAAGCCTCTAAAACTACTGTCTACATTCAAAATAGATGTCCTCATTCTCATCTAGATAAGAAAACTCCTGAAGAAGCTTTTACCGTCATAAAACTTGATATTAGTCATTTTAGGATTTTTGGTTGCCCTGTCTATATTCATGTGCCCAAAAGAAGAGATTCAAACTAGAACCTTCTGGAAAGAAAGGGGTATTTGTGGGATATAGTGAAACCTCCAAAGCCTATAGGATATTCGTACCCGGGCAAAAACAAATTGAATAGAGCAGAGATGTCATCTTTGAAGAAGACATTGCATTCAAAAGGGCAAGAAATTCTAGTGAGATAGAAACCTATTCCCCTAGAGTACTAGAAATGGAACCTGCTCCTGAGATTCAGAGGGAGTATCTTGAGGAAATGCCAAATGAACTTCAATCTACTTCAGATGAGAATACAAATGACAATGGTAGAAAGAGGCCACTTTGGGCTAGAAAGATGATCAAAGAAGCCGAGAATCATGCAACACCCAAAGGAACGTTTAGGGAAAGTAAAAGACCCAAACAGTTCTCTAGCTATGTTGCTCTAATGAACATCATCATAAATTCAGAACCTGTCAGTGTTACATAAGCCTTTAGACATCAAGTATGGAAGGATGCAATGACGGAAGAATATCAGTCCATTCTAAAGAATGATGTATGGGATATAGTGCCTAGACCGAAAGAGAAATCTGTTGTCTCTTCTAAATGGCTCTTCAAAATCAAGCATGCTGCTGATGGCAGCATAAAAAAACATAAGGCACGTTTTGTGGCAAGAGGTTTTTCACAAAAGAAAGGCATTGATTATGAAGAAACATTTGCACTTGTTGCTCGTTACACATCTGTGAGAGCAGTGTTAGCCATTGCTGCAGCTAAAGGTTGGAAGATCCATCAAATGGATGTGAAAACTGCCTTCCTAAATGGAACCATTGAAGAGGAAGTCTATCTAGAACAGCCTGAAGGTTTTGTGATACATAAACCTGACTCACATGTGTGCAGACTAAAGAAAGCTCTCTATGGACTTAAACAGGCTCCCAGGGCCTGGTATGAAAGAATTGACAGCTACCTCTTGAGACTAGGATTTTCCAAGAATGATGCAGAGCCAAATCTTTACTTTAAGGTAATCAAAGGTGATATGTTAATAATTATTTTATATGTTGATGACCTGCTGATAACAGGAGAAGATCACCTCATTGCTCAAGGAAAGAAGGATCTAACTTCCGAATTTGACATGAAAGACTTGGGCATTCTACACTACTTCCTAGGTTTGGAAGTATGGCAGAAATTAGATGGCATTATATTAAACCAAGGAAAGTATTCTATTGATATTCTGAAGAGATTTGGAATGTTGGACTGTAGACCCATGTCTACACCTATGGAAACCAACCTTCACAAACTAAAAGAAGCAGCAACAGAATCCAAGTGTGTAGATTCAACCCTATATAGACAAATGATTGGATCCTTGATGTACCTGGTTAACACCAGACCTGATATTTGCTATGCAGTGAATGCTCTCAGCTAGTTCATGTGTGAGCCAAAGGAAATTCACCTTATGGCTGTGAAACATATATTGAGATATCTTCAAGGCACTATTGGATATGGTCTTCTTTACAGAAATGACCAACTAGATCTACATGGATACTCTGATTCAGATTGGGCTGGAAGTGTAACCGATCGGAAAAGCACATTAGGATGTTGCTTCAGTTTAGGATCGGCTATGAACTCTTGGATTTGCAGAAAACAGTTTTCAGTAGCACAAAGCTCGACAGAAGCTGAATACATTGTAGCCCCTATGGGGGCAAGAGAAGCAGTTTGGCTTCATAAATTGCGTGTGAGACTCTTTGGTGAGCCCTTGAATCCTACAATTATTCATTGTGATAATCAGAGTTGCATCAAACTCTCTGTAAATCCTGTCTTCCATGATAGATCTAAGCACATTGAGATCCCCTATCATTATGTAAGAGACATGGTAGAAAGGAATGTAATCCAGTTGGAGTATATTAGTACAAATGATCAAACAACAGACATTCTCACCAAACCTCTCTCTCGAATCAAGGTAGAATACTTCAAGAAGAAACTTAGTATGGTTGAAATGTAATTTGATATTATGTTTGAAATTCAAATTGTTTATAAGTTGTACTAATATATTTAAAGATGTTTAATGTGTAAACTCTTTCGTCATGTGTGTGACTCCATGACCTTATGGGCCTACTCCCCTTGTGTACATTATTGAAAGGTGACAATCTTTCTAATAATGAACACTTGTATATGACATTGTAAAGTGACGACTCTACAATGATGAGTTGAACTATCATGATAGATATCATGTGACTTGATATCTGTGGACATGTCATGATAGTATCTCTTGGACACTTTGATTGATATCATGGGACTTGATGTCATTTGAAGATCATTGTGATCCTTAAGAGATAATCATGGTGGATAATTATATATCCGTGGATATGCCATGAAATATTATGGTAGACATCATGTCACTTGATGTCAATGCACATACCATAATGAAGATGTGTTATGAAGAATGTCGTGACTTGACAATGTTGAGAAAACATATCATATTGTCGATATCACGTGTGAAGGTGATATCTCTACTTATTTGATTTGAAATATCTTCTCTAGCTAAGAGGGAGTGTTAATGAAAGGTAGCTTCGGTCAGATATAAATGATGGTTGCTGATTGCATCATCATCATTTATATGTGATCGAAATTACTCTTCAAATAAATATTTCTGGAAAATAAGAATTTCGAATTTATGAGCATAAATAAAATTCGAAATAATAAATGAAATGTTCAAAGTCTGCATTGAATAAAAACGAAATTCGTAATATATATATTACTGCCACACACATTAGTTTATGTGTGTTAACCGAAATACATTCGGTTTGTTTGGAGCCCGCGTGCCCAAGGGACATGTCCCATGAGCGGACTGTGGAGACACGTCCTCTCATGAGACGCGTCTGTTGTAGAGGCGTGTCTCCATCGTATATAAGGCAGTTTATTCATTGATATGCAAACATCTAAATTTATAAATGTTCTGCAATCAGCACATTCAATATAAGAGAAATAAAATCTGACTTAGAATCTTGAACAAAATTCTTACACTTAGAATTTTATTAGAATCCTTAGGCTCCTAGTTTGATAAAAGATTTGATTACATTTACACTTAAAAATAAAAAAACTAACATTTGAAGGTATCAGAAATAAATGTCAACATAGGTAAAGATAAATTCTATTGGTATTTGATAATCATCATCATGACATAAACAGTTAAATTTTATACCATAAACACCTAGTGGCAATGGATGGAACTGCGCTGGGAATGCCATTATTTATAAGCATGGTAAGGGGTTACTTGGAGTTGGCTATATTTTCAATCAATCGATAAAAAATCAGTATATGTAGATATCTCAATCATTTTTAGTGTTTCAATTGATAGAAATTCAGTACGTATAGACATCTTAATAATTTTTATTGTTTCCCTTCTTTCTAGTACTTCTTTGGGATTTGATAAGAACTTTTTTTGATAGAAAAAGATTCCTACATTTTCTTGGAAAAAAATGGAAAATAACAAGTCCTATTAGACTTCTTTAATTGTTTTAGCTCTTGTCAACCAATTATCAGTGCTTGAGGAAAATAACCATTGTAATTTATCTGATATATCTAAGAAACTTCTCCCAAATTTTAAGGAGAATTTCTAGTGGATGTATAGAGATGTGAAGAAACTTCATTGGATGCCTCCTGACATTTTTAGATGTCCCCATGTGTCTGTGAGACAGGGACACATTTCCGATACAGGAGATGAGTACCAGGGGTCAGAGTATGAGTCTCCAGTTAACTGTGTGATTGGCATATGGCTGAAATATTATCTAGGAATTATTTAACTTTCAAATAGATACTGATAGACTACCATGAGCATCCTTTTTACTAGTGGTTTTTACATTGCTTACAGGATTGATTTAGAGTCTGTCAACCTTCACTTGTGCTGAGTTATTGGTTACATTTTTCTTATTAATTAAAAAACTGAGTTACCTGGGTTGTCCCCTTAGATCTAGCTTGAATTGGGTATGGTCCCAGACTGGTTCCTGTACTGAAACAGCCCAGGATCTTCTGATTTTATTCAAACCTGTGCTGTACCCGGGTTAATCTGGGTCCCTAAATGGCCAAAAATGAATCCCCATTTTTAAAACTAAAAAAAGTCAAAAAAACCAAACCCACAAAACCTCAAACTTAAATGGCAAAATCTATTGAATTATCAATTTGTCAGTAGTGCATTATGGTTAATTTGTTTATTATATGCATATTATGGTCAAATATATTTATTTGGTAAGAACTTTTATATTTTTTGCATGGTTGTATCTACACCATGTATTGAACGCGGGTCAATAAAAAATGGTGAATCAATGCAATTCATCCTTCAATCTGTACTGGGACTAGCAACTTAGATAAAGAAATTCTTACAATACTGTATATCATATTTTTGAATTTACCTATAACCTCTATGCTTGTAAATTGTAATGACATGAATGTGCACCAGGACGTGACAGTTTATGGAAGATTCATTTCCATTTGCAAGGTACAAGACGTTTTTATAAATCCTACAATTTAGGCTTGTGATGCTTTACAGAAAAGTGTTTGTGATCTATAGGTGTCCAGAAAAATAGATTTCTTTGAAGAAAAAAGACATTGTATGATGAAATTCTAAAAGGATTTCTATGATACAACATAGTGAATGGAAATTCTGAGGTTCTCTTATATTACAAGGTAGAAACTAAAGTATGCAACACATACAATATCAAATCAAAGCACATTAGAATTGCGATAAAAAATAGATACTTTTAAGACTTTTATTTCAATGACATACATGTTCTTCTATATAAACTTCTTAGAAGAGCCACATATGCAAGACTGGAGGTAGGGAGGGCGAGAGGGAGGCTGTATTTATGATGTGGAACCATATTCATTTATACTACACAGTACACATGATACAAATCAAGAGATTGATGCATACAGGGAGTTGAAGCAACTCAGTTAACATTCTTTAAGAGATTGGATGTATAATTTTTGTTGTTGTAGCAAAGGAGGTACCGAAGTTGATGGGAAGATTTGATATCAATGCACAAACGACTTTTGCAATGCTAGTATTGGTAGTGCTAGAAGTGGCTCTGCCATTGAGATTTGCATTGACATGAAAGTTGGCATTGGCATTGGCTAGTATTGGTCAAGGGGGTTGGCAATAATGAAAACTTGGCATTGTTGATGACTTAGTCTTGATCATTCATTTTCCTTGGAAATGAAAGATCCCTATCACCTCAGCTACTGCAAGAAATTCATGAAACTTCTTTGGAAGCTGCTTTCTTGTTAACCACTTATGCTGCTAGGCTGCACTAGCAATTAACTGGCTTTGGCAACATAGAATGAGGAATGTCCTTGTAGGGAGGTGTACCTCAACTTTTCTTCAACAATCTGATTATACACAATCTAAGCCATCCATCTGAATTATGTTCTACTGGCAGATGAATCTTCAAATTGTTCTGAATCGGAAGACAAAGTTGAAGTGGCAGGTGATGCTTCAAACTGTTCTTTCTAATATACTTGGTGATGGTGTGGGGAATGTAACAAATGGGTCTAAGTTGAAATATCACATGTCCTGAATCTGAAGGAAACTTTTACCAGAAGTGTTGAATTGATAAGGCATGAATGTGGAGTATGGCATTGTTTACTTTTGTTATTATATTTCTCTGGTACATCATGAACTTGTGGTTATATGTTCAAGGTTTGCTCCTTGAACTTAGTGACGTCTGCCAAAACAAAGCCAGACTGCAGTTGCATTGGGTATGCCACGCCAATTGTTATTAAAGGCTGAAAAGATAAGCAAATTTTAAAGGCATATCTAGTAGATTTTTTAAGCTTTCATCTTAGCTGTGTTGAATGAGGGGAAGCCTTTTATCTCTGGTTCAATATCACATGATACCTACCATACATGCACAGCAATTGTGCAGCCATCAACTTCAAATGTGAGCATCAGTCTATGGATGAATATAATAGATAATGTGAGTTTTGTACAGATGCAGGCGAAAGTGTCTTCTAGAAGGTGCTGAGTATTCTGTAGTTGCAATGGGAAACATTGGTTCTCTAATGACCAAGATGAATCCGTACATACACAAATAACAGTTTGAGTGTCTCAATCTTAGTTCTTGCACGATGCAAGAATAGCCATCTTCTAGAGGTTTTCAACCATCACAAAAATGTAATCAAAACTGCACTTATTAGTTAGGAGAACCAGAAAGGAATTTCATGGGATCATATTCATATGGCTGTTGCAGAATAGGTAAAGTAGTGCAGGGTCCTTGATTCTTGTTATACTGTTTTATTGTGGTGCGTGCTAAAAAGGATGGTACATATTAGTATCTTTGACACAGAGATTAGGTTAATAGCTTAATAGTACAAAGTAGTAATTCTGCAAAATTGCTACTGATGTGGAAATCAATGTGATTTGCAATTTAATTGAAGCACAAGTGCTTCATAGATCAATTTTTGGTATTATTTGCCTTGAGGAACAGAATCGTGTTTAAGATGTAAGTGGATGCCATTTTAAAGATAATAAGGAGCACTTTATTTATCAGCTACGAAAGCTTCATTGATTGTTGAGAAATGCTGATCAACCTAGTACAGTTGTCACCAATATGAAGTATCATGGCATCAAGTGTTTAGATTGCTCAACATCAAGGAGATGACGGACAACTAAGATGGCTTTTTATAGAATTGGCACTGCTTACTTTTGTATAGTGATGATACGAAACTGTTCTATATAGGTCAGCAACTTGAGATGGCATGCATTTTACATCTTGCTATGCATATTGACAATGTTCAGGTTTATGATCCAATTGAATGAGAGTCTGGTTACCAAGGATTTAATATTTCTATTTCTCATGGCCTGAAAAAACTGTACAATGCTTGACATCAACCATACAGGAGAAATGAACTGCATTGTTGAAAATTTCAGAATGATAGACAAAAAGATGGCCTTGCTAATTCAAGACTGATTCAAGTCACACATAGAAGCCTCAGTCTCGATTTTAAACAGTTGATGTAAACTGGGCAAGGTGAGAACTAGCGTGGGGCAATCTTCTCTTCTATTCATCAATAGCTTTCTTATGCATGTTAATTCATTTGAATGTGGTTCTAGCATTTCCATCAATAGTTGGTAAAGTGATCAAGTGATTTGTTAAAAATGGGGACAAGTTGATAGTAAAAAAGGTAAGACTCTAGAAACTTTAAACTCTGTGAGGGGTTGAGAAGTGGGTCAATTTTGAATGTCTTTCATTTTTTTGGTTGAACTTGTACAACAGAGTCATCCAAAATATAGCTAGGACAACAAAATCTTCATCATAGCAATTAAACTTTTGTCTAAGTTCGCACCAAGTCAAATCTTCATCATAGCAAATGAACATTTTCTTAAGTAGGCACAAAGTTTTTCTTGGAGTTGGGTTTGAACCACTTGCTACATCTGTGCAAGATGCTCTTATAACTTGTTGTAAATGGCACAATAGATATTGAATTAAGGGCTTGAGTATGTTGTTCATCAAGTGCATCAATGTAATTTGAGCATTGATGAGGCCAAAGGGTGGACAAGCCACTCAAATAGATCTTATTTGGACTTGAAAACTATCTTCGAAATGTCTAAAGAATTTCATAAGGTAAATGGTAACATAGTTATGAATGAAGGGCTTGAGTATGTTGTTTGTCAGGTGTCTAGATGTAACTTGAGCATTGTTGAGGCCAGAAGGTTGATAAGAAACTTAAAGAGACCTTATTTGGACTTGAAAACTATCTTGCAAATGTCTAAAGGTTTTGTTGTAGCCTAAACTTGGTAGGTTTTTTGAATAAGAGAACACTTTACTAGAGGGGTGCTATTCCAATCTATGCATGAGAGTGGTTATACCTTATAATCTAAGTTACCGGTTCAGGTTCGGTTTCGATGATTCCATTCGTGGGTTCGGGAATTTTTTTTTGGGTTTGGGTTCGTCCATACAAAAACATATAAAACCAAAAATATATACATATTTACAACAGTAATTAAGTACAAAATACCACACGTAGCATCATATATTGTATAATAAACAAAAGTTACAAAACCACCATAAAAATAAAAAAAACATTAGAGTGCCAATTAGTCAAACTCGAATGTCATGATATATATTATTTATTAAAATTAACTACATTGCTGCATTTCTCCTTGTAGGTAAACATCAAGGAAGATTGTCCAATTGGATGATGATATTATGGATGAAGACATGTAGGAAAACTTGGAAACTTGGACTTGGAGAAGTACATGGAAAATCAAATGAATTCCATGGGAGTTTGAGGGCAATGCCCCCAATGGGGTCGAGGGGCAGCACCCCTTGCAAGGGTCTAGGGGCAGCACCCCCACTGGGGTCGAGGGGCAATGCTCCTCGTGGGGGTCTGGGGGCAACGCCCCCAACAGGGTCAAGGGGCAGCGCCCCTCGTGAGGGTCTAGGGACAACATCAAACCTTCATGGTGTACATCATTTTGCATTCACGATAAAACTCAAATTAAAACCTTCAAATCCACACAAACCTTCATGTTCAACATCATTTTAGGGTTAGGGGGGTGAATTGGGCTTTTTAAAGTTAATAAAAACTCAAAAAATTTAAAAAATATCAAAAAATATGTTGAAAAACACCCAAATTCTCCTCGGGTCCGCCCGGGTTTGGTAGGGCTGCCAAATTCACAAATTCACATTTTGTGGGTTGGACCTTGTTCGAACCCACAGGGAACCGGACCCGGACCTCAGATCTGTGCCAGACTAGATCAGGACCCTAGCCTTACTCCCAACAGATTGTTAACATAGCTTATAATCATAAAGGGATAAAATATAGGCATTATTAGCCACTTGTAAGTGTAATGTATAAATCAAACTACCTTAATTGTGAAAGTAGATTAAATTATGCTACATATGCATTGATTAAACCAATGACAACTTGCAGAAAATACAACATAAACTATAAATTAATTAAATTTTTGTGAGAAGGGAAAATTGTTTTGATATGAATTTAGATTATATAAAAGTCATTTGATAATGATATGAGAAGACATGAACAATTTGGAATATGATATAGAAGAAAATGTGGGAAGAGAGACAACAAGATGCCATGACTATCTTGGGACATCCTTGTGGTCACGTTAGAGTTTGTCTTGGGTGGTTTTGTCCTTTATGCAAAAAATCGTAGATTTGCTTGCATGGTCCTGCAAAATAATCATAACATGAGAGACTGGATATTGGAATATACAACAATTGAATAAATTGAAGTGGCTGAAGCAATGAAAGAGAGGTTAGGCATGCACAATTTGAAGAATAATTTGTTGAATTCAGAGAAGTCAATTAGCAAGCTACCTGCATTTGGGATAGGGGGAAAGGGGGCAATTGCATTGAAGTTTGTTATAGTAATCAAATCCCTATTTTGATCTCTTGACCTCTATGAGCATGCAAATAAAAATGGGTTTTGTTTAGAATTAAAAGAACAATAATGTAAATGTATGCAAATAATAATAACTCATGTCTGCAAACATATTATTATGTTACTATGTATGGAAAGGAAATTGGGAAGCATAATATCGGTGATACCAAAGAGAAGATTTGAAATCACAATTTATTATGAACAAAGGGTTTGTATTGATTTTCCAAGAAGAGGGAAAATGCAAGAATTCCATGAGAATGCTTAAATACTCAAAGCATAATGAAATTTAGATTTTGACAATATAGAAGAGATATGCCAAAATCATGTACAAATACTAGAAATAAAGGGAAAGCTTACAATAAACAAAGGCAATGCTGCCTAGTTTAAGAAGCTCATGAAGGAAAGTCTCCAAAAACAGGTGGAGAGGAGTTGCCCTAGTCCAAGAAGAGTAGTTTTCCCAAACTTTTCCCAATTTAAAACTTTAATCAATCAACAACAACAACCATGCAAAATCTAATAATTAAGAACACAACAAGAACACCAAATTTACGTTTTGAAACCCATGCGGGAGAAAACCACGGCAATATATATATATATATATTAGCTTCTTACAATCTTTGTAGGCACCAACCTACAAGAGACACCTATCCCCTCTTATATAATTTGTGAGCACCAACCCATTGGAGACACGAATCCCCACAATTCGTAGGCACCAACCTACTTTACAAGTGGACATATATATATAAAGCTTCTTACAATCTTTGTAGGCACCAACCTACTGTACAAGTGGATCACTATCTTCTTGTGAATGTCCCCTTCAATGGATGATGATAAATTCAATCTCCTATTTGGTATGACTCTTCCTCCTGATTTTATCTTCCTTATATATATATATATATTAATTTCACTTCTACTTTCTCTTCAACTCTGCCTTTACTCCTTTCCGTAATTTGCATATATTCTTCATAAAGATCAGCACATATTTTTCATAAAGATCTGCACATATTTCTCTAATATATCTGCATATATTTCTCATATATATCTGCACTAGCTCCTCTTCTAATATACAGATGTGTAGGCGTTAGATATATCCTTCTATTCTTCACTCAACTTCTACACTTAAGTTCCTTTCACAAGCCTCTTTTATAGATTCCCCAAGGTAGGTGACTTAATGAAGAGACACATCTACTAATTTAGAGTTGTTACTTTTCATTCATAACTAATTCAGATGAAATTGCTACTTTATGAAATCACATACCTTCCTATTATAATCACTGCTCTTAATGGGAGATGGGAATTGCTACCTTGTCAATAGATTTCACTGCCTTTGAACACCCCTTTTTATGTGTAATTAACCAATGTATGGTCGACCAACATATATGGTCGGCCATAATAAATTAAATTAATTTCTTTTTCAAAGTGGTGCTAGAATTAATGAAGATCGGCCTCCTAAAAAAATATATTTTATCTTTAACATGAATAACTTTTAAGGGGCCGGCCTGCAAATATAAATATGCTTTTAATCAACATAAATAATGCTATCTGTTCTTGCATAAAAGTCTGTCCTTTGACATCAATGACCAATTAATTTAACAATGCTGATTCTCACAAAGCTTGCAAGCTTAAGGATTCTTGCAATAGAAGATGGTGCTGCAGTAATAGTGTTGTAGAGTCCACGATTGCATGAGAATGTAGAAGATGAAAACAAAAAACCAGTTAAGTGATAAAGACTCAAGGCAAATTGAAATCCCCAAATCATGAAATTGTTGTATTTTGAAAAGAATCAAGGAAAGTTTGTTGGGAACCTAGTAGGACATTGGTAGACTTTGGTTACATCCAAGAAGAATTTGAAATGCCATTATTTTTGTAATGCTACTTCTCTCTGAGTATAAAATTGGATGATTTCAATATATATTTGGTAGTGGATTTATTAGTATTATTAATTGTTTAAAGATTATAAATTATTTCTATAAATTAGATACTGAAACATAGGGAAATGGGATCCTTCCCTAAAGTAGGATGGGTAATGAATGTGATGAGGGGAGTATGTCAAAGCAAAAGGGGGTGTCCACCTAATCACAAATCCACCTTTCCCATGTTCATTAGGAAGAGTGATAGTGCCACAAATGATTAGAATTGACTTACAACCCTTAAGGTGAGTCAACCCTAGGTTTTAGACACTATGTTGCCTTGGCTTTCTTATGATAGAAATGACTGAAAAACAGTTTTGGGAGAAATATAAAAGTGTTTTAACAATCAAACATATGAGATCTAACACTTGGAATATGAAGTATTATGATAACGCTAACATAAACAACAATTAACCAGCAGATTTGAGAAGGTTAGGATGGTGTTTACTTGGCTCCAAAAGTGTGTTTCAGGCTCTATTGAAGGACATATTCGCCTAGGAGTGAATGAGTCTCTGTACAGGGGTCTGAAAATTCCTTTTGCAGTCCTCGGATCCCGTATCTAAGCTTCTGATACCACTAGGTTTGACTGTCAGAAAGCGGGAAATAAAACCTGTAGGTGAGTTTCCGTGTCTTGACAACTTGGATGACAACTTTGCAAAATTGCACTTTTGATCAACTTTCAATCCTTCATCTGCAAATTTGCACACACAAAAAGAGGAGAAAAATGTTTGTTTTTGGTGGATAAGGGTTTGCCTTGGTCAAACCCTAGTTTGGTAATTAGAGCTTGATAATGAAATAATGACAAAATGAAGGAATTGATGAATGAATAAAACTTGTTACACCTCACCAAACCCTTTAATGGCTGTCCTTAGAGGATTGAAGTCTTAACACATCTCTCTAAGCATTGGATTTTGCATGAAATGGCTTGATTGCTTGATAGATCTTGATGCTTGAATGCTTGCTTGAAACTTGAAACCTACATCACAATGTTAGCTCCAAAAATATGCATGAACACACAAATCTTCACATCATGATAGGATCTTGAATGCTGCAATAAATGACTGATAAATCTGCTCTCCAATGCTCTTGACAATAATCTTTGCTCTTGTGAAGTTCACCTCTAGCTTGTTAGATTTGAATTGATAAAAAGACCTTGTATTTATAGGTGTTTCCTTAATTACTTGACAATTAAACACCACAAGCCGACCTTTGCAATTTGAATTTAGATCATTAAAATGCTTCCAAAAACATATTAAAAAATGGGACCCAAGACTTAAGGGGGACCCATTCGCCCTTGGGCGAATGGTAGGCCCTAAGCCTAGGACACACATTTTCCAAGATGTGTAATTAAGTGTAGGCATTGATTAAATGTGGGTTTCTCTTTCGGAAAACGAAATTAATTAGTCTTGTGAATGCATAATTGGGCCAATTAAAGGCTTAATTAAGTCTAATTAATAAAGGGGATGCAAACATAGTGTGAAAATGTAAAGGAGTACATTTTTCAACACTACAGATACAAATGCACAAAAATGCGAATTAATCAATGTTATCTAGTTTAAGGCTTAAGCACATTAAAAACATCAATAATACATAAATTGACATTCAACAATATAAATATGATAAAAAGAGAAGAAATAACATCATTAAAGAATTCAATTAAATCAACTCCATGCCATTTATAATTAAAAATATCTTGGAATTGAGTTTAGTACTTATCTGAATCATGGGTTTTGGAAATGCCATTTTCACCCTAGGAAGATATCAGTGTTATTGGCTCTCACTATAGAATTGTAACAACCTATTCGGTCTACAGTTAAAAAAAAAATTCAACAGTCAACTAACTTTCAACTGAATTTCAACTAACTTGATTTCGAAACTAGGGTTTCCAATATGTTTCCAACTAATTCAACATACAACTAACTTTTGAGTTTTAGCTGAATTCAAACATCTAACTGTTTCCACCAATCATCTCATGGAAGATCAAAAACTAAATAACTGTCAAACTATTTAACTACAGAATCTTACAACGTACATTAAACATAAAGAATAACATTCATTGCATAAATGAAAGTAAACTTTAATTAGCATTGCATGTACCTGGATTTACGAGTGAGAAAGAAATACATTTGACATCATCTTCATGCTGTTATACTTAGGCTTCTTTATCAATGAGGGAAAGAGAATTATTATCAGGGGCTTTACCACCCAACCAAGACCTACTGGTCTCTCGAGTTTTCTTCAACTGAAGAACCTGCCCTTCACGAGGGTAATCAACATGGATCAAATTATCATCATGCCTCTGAGCCTAGTGTCAAGGACCTATACCTCCTGATCGACCTTACTAAGGGTACCTCCCAACTAGAAAGGCCACTCTGATCAGTGGTATATTTGGTTCTTGATAGCTGACAGATGCCGAGTCTAGCATCGTACCTTGGCCAAGGGTTTTATTATTACTGGCACTCTTGTACCGATATCTTTGGCACTATTGTGCCGTCAGCATTCTCACCCTTGCTCGACATGATAATTCTCAGATCAAGTTTTAATCATATCTTATCTGATTTAGATATTGACCTACTCTTAGTTCGAGGTTAAGTCTTAACCTTAAGGTTTAACATTACAAGAACTGAGTTTGGATTCACATCTTGTTTAAGGATTATGCTGATATCCTTTTTAGAAGGAGAGGGACTCATCTCATAACTTATCCCATTTGAGTAACAATAATCTATTGTTCTCACATTTAAGAGGAGAGATTAAGGAGTCTTATTCGACAAAAAAAAGATTCAATGTTTTATATTACAATATCTTGAGTTCAAATCTTCCTTCAAGAACCAAGGTACAACAAATTAATATCCAAGCTCCATGTCAAAACATATCCGTTAAAACCATTCGGTTTTCTTAACACATGAAGAGGAAGGAGATAGACTTAACCTTCAAGAAGGTTTCATCAGGTTAATGGTCTCACATTGCAATGAAGAACATGGTTTCATTTCAAAATTTAATATTCTTATTTCTTTATTTATGATAATACATATTCCCAAGATTCATCTTGCAACAAGGGATTCCAATCGGCATAGTTCTCTCAGGATTATAGAGATGAGAAGTTTTAAAAGCTCAGACCCAAATTTCCTTTCAGGCATTTATAAGCAAATTCTTTCTTATTTCAAGGGAGAAACATTTTACCTTTTCTTTGCTCAAGTTAATCCCAACTCAAGGTCTATTTCACCATGACAAGTTGTTAACCATTTCTCTCTTAATTCGAGGTTGGATCTTAACCAAAGAATTTATATATATATATATACAGAAGAACTCTAAACAATAGGAAGAATGAAAGCTGGGTAAATACTCAGTTTGCTGATTAGATTAAGATTGACTGGAAATTCAGTTTGTTTCCCTCAGATTCCACTAATTTAGAGTTATTTCAAGTTTATGCGGATACCAATAAGCATTTGTTTAAATAGAGTGAGATTGGCTCAATTCCTATCACTTCTTTTAGAATTGACTGCCTTCTCTAGACAGAGGTTGTTGTCTTCGAGCTCATACATACCGGAGCGACATAATCAATTAAGTATTCTTCAAATTAGGTTACAATGACGGGTTACATGGTCATCCCCTCTTAGTTTCAGGATTGAAACCTATCCTTAAGATATATATGAGAAGGAAAAGATTAAGACGTTGAGAAGTTCTAAGACCGACTTAATATCCCAAAAGGTTTTAGGTGAGCTGGAAACATCCAAGGGCAAATAACATATCAAGAGGATTAGGTGAAGTTCCATTTCAGATGTTCAATGCTGGAACAGAGGTTAAGAGGAACCATCCAAAAGTCATAAGCTTATTTTCCCTTACTTTCCTCTTTACTTTTAAGCATTTATACAATTTATACATAGTTTTCTTCAAGCATTAATAAGAAGAGAAGAGCTGTTTACGACTTAATCAAGGCTATGGAGGTTACAAATTAACTGAAGATATATATTGCTATTAGTTTGAACTCAGAAACCAACTAAATAGCATAAACTCGAGCATGATTTAGATAATGATTCAGGCATTATAGAAAGAGCCTTTTACCGATCCGGTTCCAATTTTTTCTATTTGTCAAGACATCTGGAGCTTGTCGAATATTGAGGACCTTCGTCACTAGACAGCTACCCGGGTGGCCTCGACAGCTTCGTTGATGAAATTCTCAAGACGTCACTCCTTGATTTCGTCTGCTAAAGGAGAGAGAAAATAACCCTAGCTACTGCGGAATAATTGCAAAGATAAGCTCTGAACGGAACAGAGCAGAATTCCCCCCTGGTATGAGGTGAAGCCGATACCTTATGAATGAAAGATTTTATTTTTGATAGAGAGAGAGAAACCTCCCCCTTCCCGTGGTTGCCTTCTATAACTCCCATTCAAGAGCCTCGGGGACTTCTTGGCTTCCCAGTCGTTTCCCCTAGAGCACGATGGGATTATGGCGGAATTACATCTGCCCTCCAAGAAATCGTCGACGACTTACCTTCTCTTTTTCTTTTGCCACTAAAAATTATTTCTTTTATTATTGATTTTAATATTAATTAGCCATTGCAAAAGTATATTTATATATCAAGAATTACTTCGCTCAACTCACAAGAGGATATTATTATTTAATATTTTATTTATATCTATTATTTTAATTTAATATTTATAAATCTTTTTTAATCTCCTTAAAAGGTGATTAATAATATTTATATATATAATTATTTAAAATTAACTTGTATAACGATAATTACTATTGACCAAGTTGCTACTTCGATACATTGTCTTACATCGACTCAAGGTTTGATGATAAAATTGATCCATTGTTAACCATGTCCTCTCCCTGATGATATTTCCCTTTCTCTTGTGGCGTCGGCAATCCTGCATCCTGTTGATGCGTGTTTTGTGACACACACGAACACACTAGAATAAAGTGTCCGGAGATGCTCTATCCTCTCTTGATAAAAATCACCTTTCGTGCTAAGATTGCGAGATAGATCACAAGGTAATTCCAATGTTTCTAAGTTGGGGTGCGGATAGGCTCTGTGGTAGTATGAGGTTTGCTGGTAACCCAAGGGGGCATAGTACTTCAGTAAGTCATTTTGAAAGCAAGGGTTTGAATGCAGTGTTGTATCTTTTGGATTTTCTGATTTTGGATAAAAAAATGAAAAAAGGAAGGGGGTGAGAAATTTTATGCTAATCCTAAGGAACTAGGAGACGTTAACGATCAAATGCAACTTAAAGGAAACCATGCTTTGCTTCGTCTTGAAAAACGACAACTACACGAAAGCAGGTGCAATCTTCTGGGATTTATGCTTGAGATTTTTCACTATAAATAACACCATCAATTCGAACAATATTATTTAAAGTAAACGTTTTAAAAGCATTTATATCAAGAGCCCAGTCTAACTTTGCACATCAAATGAAAAGCATCCATTTGAAAAAAGTATGAGCTAAGTTATTTTCGATCCTCACCATCAATCTTTCGCTCCACTAACAAATAAATTTTAATCTATAACAATCCTACGAGAAAGAGCAAATATTCAACCATGCACCCATTTGACAATAAAGGTTTCAAAGCAACTCATGCAATTATGAATTTTATTATCACAATGGTTTTCACAACAATTTCATACAACTCTTCTCTTACTTCTAAAAGAAACTAATTCTAACTCAAAAAAAATCTAATCTCTAATCCTCTGATAACAATTTTCTGATTTCTTCCGATCATTTGAAATGAAAAAGAAAGGGTACTTATAGAATTCCCCGATACAATGAATGGCCAAGATTGAAACAAAATCAAGGGCCCAGATTCAAACAAGAAAACCCTAATTAGGGTTGCCAAAACATTGATCAGTTAACTGACAGATGAGTCACCCATTGGCAGTTGCATCCCTATCCACTCATGCAATGCTTCGTTCGACGAACCTAGACACAATGGCGCCAATCTCCTCGATGGTAATGTCTGGCAAGGTGCTGACATTGTATTCTAGCAGGTCCAAACTGTCCGCACAATCAGCAAAGACAACTGCCCATTCTGATTCGTGCTGCAAGAAAGTACTACGGATGGTCAACAGATCAAATGCCTTAGTTAGATTTTCGCCCAAAATTGGCATGATGGAGAAAATCTTTTGCACTTCCCTTTGCATATTATCCAGCCACAAGTCATTTTCTCGAACAATATCCTTGTTCAATATATCTGCAGCCATATGAAAGATGCCATTTTGGATGTTTCTTACTTGCTCATCGACCTTGATACTTTCTGCCTTAACCTTTTCAAGTACTTCCCTACGGGAGACCAATGCGCAATACCAGTTGCTGAAGTCGTAAGCCGCCCCGGCTGCAATAATCTTCTCGTCAATCAGCCTTTGCTTAGGAATTTTCTTTATGTCGCGGAGGCAAGGAATGATTCTGTCTTGCAAGTCCTGCAATCCGTCCCATGCCTCAGTCAAATTTGCAATCCTTGTGAGCAGGGAAGAAGTTTGCCCATGAGCACGCACTAACTTCTCCACAAATGCCATTACTTCTCCCTCTTTTCTTGCCATCCATTCTTGTGTTTCCCTGGCAGTAGTTAGTTCTTTCTCAAGACTTCTGCCGTTTCTTGTGATGCGTTTGGGAGCAGAGGGTTTGATTGGTTGCCTTGGTTGAGTGGCCTTGTCAAATGCTGGATATACTCCTTCAGGCGCTCAACCTCCATCTTATATTCCCTTTTCTTCTGAGTCTCCTTTTCTAATTTGGACTTAATGGTGGAAACGGAATTGTCCAGATCTTCTACTTCTTGCCCTTTGGTAGATGGACCAATATCAATTACAGTAATGGCATAATCGACAGGAGTAATTTCATCTTGCGGTTTCTCAACTGTCGGGACTGCAATTTGCACTGTGCGGTTACCAGTCTCATCTCTTTGAATAGTAGAGAATTTCTTGGCAGGTTTTTTCGTATTTACTTGCTCCAACCTTGCCAAGAAATTGTCAATATCATCTGCTTCTGGTGCTGCGATTGGTACCTTAACCTTAATTCTTTCCTTAAGCCAGTCTGGTATTGTAGGCTGCTTGACTCCATCGTCTTCGCAGTCCGGAATATCCTGAATCTCTTGGATTTCTTGTGCCGGCGGGTCCTCATGAATCCCCCTTAAGGCTGAAATCATCCCTTCCTGGAAGTCGCCTTCCTTGTCATTCAGGTCCTCATCTGATTCACAAATCTCTGTGCCGGTTGGAGAATGGTGAAAGTCATGCTCAATCTGTATAGGCTCCATGTTTCCTTCAAGCACTAGTGAAGGAATTCTTATATTTCCCCATGATTCCTCTTCCATAATCAGTAGCTGCTTGATATTCCCAGATGTGGCTGAGTGAAGGGCTTTAGGCTTCTTCAGGATCGGCTTCTCGCTTGTTGCCATTTCTTTACCTTTCCTCTTCTTCGGGTTGTTAGGCTCAATCAGTTCATCTCCCTGAGAAGCGCCAATATTTGAAGAACAAGATTCAGCTTCGCCCATTAAATCGTAGGTAAATGGCACACCTTGTTGCTTCAACGTTTGTACCCGCTGATCTACCCACCATTGTGAGTATTTGACTACTGGTCTCATAAGAGTTGTTAAATCACCCAACTCCGGCTCTGACCATTTGACAAGAGGAAGCGGCAATCTTTCATCATATCCTGGCTATATGTACATTCCATCGTCATCCAGTTGGTCAGGCACACGGAAAAGTTCTGTTGTCCTGATCATGCTCAAGGATAACCTTGACCAAAGTCTTCTCCTTACTTCATACTCGTCAGCAGCATTTGCCCAAAAGTCTTCAAGGTCAACTCTGTGCCTGTATTTCTCTCCGTTTACCATTCCCATATGATTGAGTGGATCAAAATCCCCTCTGGACTTGTACGAGGTGAACGGATATAATTGTATTTCTATCCTGGCACTGTCTGCTGCCTGCGATGATGGACAGGATTCTACCATGTCTCCTATGAACAAGGGGAACGTGACAGCCGCTTTCTGCTTTGGTCTCTGGATATTCTGGAATGTTTCCAGCTGCCTGATTACTTCTAGTAAAATCATCTTGTCAGTAGGATAGATTGGCAACCTGTAAGGAGATTCCGTGAATCCCTGTATTCGGATATACGTAAATCTTGGAAACTGGATGAACCAGGACCTGTTGTGACCTTTTTCACACATCACCCCATCAAGATGGGGACCCCCTAAATTTTGCTCCATTCTGGTCTTTTGGCTTTGGTTCGCTCTCTCTCTGGTCTCTGGTCCTTCCGGGGATGTCCCGTTGTTTGACCCAGGTTGAAATATTGGTTAAGTCTGTGTAATTAGGGTTTTCATCCTTCAGGCTTATTTAAGGTCAACTGAGTTATAAAATTGAAATCTAAGCTTAGCGCAGCAGTCAGAAGACTTCCAGCAGAGTCCCCCTAAATTTTCACTGTATTCCGGCAACTTACTATTTTTAGTAAGTATTCAACTTGGGACTATTTTATTGAGATTTTGGAATTCTGTCAGTTCCACTGCATCCGGGTAACATCAAGCTGCCTACACGTAAATTTTGAGCCAGATCAGACGACTTGCTATTTTTGGCATTTCAGGCTTTAAGAGCCAAATTAGGGTTTCTACATGAGCTTTTCAGATGCATGTCTGGAGAATCCTTCTGGGTTTTCCAAAACCTTCGCAGTGATGTAACATGCAAACCGAGACAACCACTTTCAGAGTTCAGCCTTCGGAGGCTATTTTTAGGGTTCGCATGCAGTGTTTTTCAACGCATGTCGGGTTTTTCTTCATGGGTTTTTCGAGAGCTTCGCAACGGTGTGGCTTGCAAGCAGAGAAGATCGAGTTTTGAGGACTTACTATTTTTAGCCAGTGCATGCATGCAGACCAGTTTTCTGGGTTTTTCTGGGTTTTTTGAGATCCCGCGGGCAATATGACATGCAAAACCATCCGGCAGTGGATGAGTCACTTTTCAGACAGTTTCTATTTTTAGCAGGTACACTCCGGCAGCCGCCCAACACTCCAGTCCAGCAAGCAGAACGACATGCAGAAGGAACGAAGTCAAACGGAGACCGTTCGGGATACATGCAAATCAAATTAGGGTTTCCACTTTTATAGGGGGTAAAATCCAAAAATAGCCGAAACAAAGTACCCCACCCATGTCAGCACACTTCAAGGTACCTGCTGGCAAAATTTGAGCAAAGTCGGAGAACTTACTATTTTTAGTAAGTCAGGGCACGGCTATAAATAGCAGGTCTGCACCCGAGGTTGGCATCCAAGTAACCCTCAAGCTATCAAGATCAAGCGTTGCAACTTTCAGGCAAAACGGAGCTACTAAAGTCAGAAAGTCAAACTTACTATAAATAGCAGGTGGCTATAAATAGCAGGTCAGGGCAGAGGACTGACAAAACAGGTTCACAAGGCAGAGAATATCATCTGATGAAATTTTCAGGCAAAACGGAGCCTTAGAGGTTGAAAATCAAGGGATTTGCTAAAAATAGCACAACTTGCTAAAAATAGAATGCAAGAGCAGGAACAGGCAGAGGCTTGAAAAACGCCTAAGGCATAAAACAGAAGCTCATACCTCAAAATGCGCCCAAAGAACAGGTGAGGATATGAAATATTTCTAAGGCATAAAACGAAAGTGGAACCAAGGAAATGCGCCCATGGTGAAAATGAAAGCTCACATGTTGAAATGCGCCCACCTAGCAAAGCAGAAGCATGGGGTCTCATTTGCACCTCAAGGAGAGATGCCTTGAAAAAGTTTCTAAGGCAAAAACGAAAGCTCACATGTTGAAATGCGCCCACCTAGCAAAGCAGAAGCATGGGGTCTCATTTGCGCCCAAGGAAGAAGAGATGCCTTGAAAAAGTTTCTAAGGCAAAAACAAAAGCTCACCTAGTAAAATGCGCCCTCAAGGAAGGTGAGGATATGAAATATTTCTAAGGCATAAAACGAAAGTGTCAAGGGTGAAATGCGCCCTCCAATGAAATGAAAGCTTGGCCTAGCATTTGCGCCCATGATGAAGAGGAGATGGCCGAAATTTTCCTAAGGCATGAAATGAAAGTAGAGAGGTCAAAATGCGCCCAAGGCAAGATAAAGTGGCTAGGACTTGGAGAAATTTCTAAGTCAAGAAAATGAAAGTTCAAGACCCCATATGCGCCCAAGGATATTCTAACTGTTTGAGAATTTTCTAAGTGAGAAATCAAGGCTTGCATGAGTAAAATACGCCAAGGTTGCTGGAGAAAATTTCCTAAGGCAACAAAATAAAAGTAGACACATGAAAGTGCGCCAGAGGTGTAAAGTGAAGGAATTTTTTTGAAATAAATATTTCATCAAAATGTATACGCCTATGGTAGAGAAAGTGTTAGAAATTTTTTTCTAAGTGATATAACACTTCACTAGGGAAAAATACGCCCTTGGCAAGGAAGGATGATTTGATGAGTTTTAAAATTCTCCGAAGGCAGTTGAAAGTTAACGAATCTTTTTTCAAGGGGAAAATTTGATATCGACGAATATTTTCCATGGGTCAAGTGAAAATCAAATGAACCCGTTTAAAATGCACCCATGAGTTAGCAGAGTTTGAAAATTAATTTCCTAAGGGAAATTTTAATATTTTCAGAAGAAATTCGTTTTGCCTAGATTATTTTCCTGACAGAAGTTAAATCTCAAAGGACGAATTATTTCGAGCACGCAAACAATTTTTAATCGCCCGGAGTTGAACATTTTAATGAGAGAATTTAAAATGTCTAAGGCAAATTTTATGAAATCGAGGATTTAAATGACAGACATTTTAAAAGTTGGAAATATATTTACAACTCCCACGAATTTTTTCGAGTTGAATTTATTTAAACACTGCGAGATTTTAAAATGGAATTTTAAATCAAGTCAAGTGATTGTTTTTCTCGCGAGTTGTTTAAATCGCCAAGAGGTAACTGGCAGACTAAGAGGAAAATTCGAAATTTGAAGAAGAAGGAATCATTATTAATGGCAACTGCCATAATGACCGGCTGACGACTAGCCCACTACTGCGCTTGAATTAGAAGATTCCGAACGAAGATAGTGGGAAATTGATGAAGGTGCTAAAAATAGCCCCAGCACTACTTAGCAGGATTCTCCGAGAAGAGTTATTTAAACAATCTCTTCTCTCATTTCTCCTCACATTATTTCGAAGTTGAAGTTGCTGAAGAAGTTCTGGAGAGATTGAAAATATTTTCCAAGTGGTTGAGGAGAGAAATTCTGTGAGGGTTTATTTTATTTCGGAGTGTTGAGTTGCTGAAAGTGCGAAGTGCTGGAGAAAATTTCATTTGCCGAGACTCTTTCTTTCGAAAAGCTGAAAGTGTGTTGCTGCGACTTCGAAGTTGAAGGTTGAAGTTATTTTCCGGAGTTGCTGGAGAATTTAATTCTCAAAGAGCTGAAAGTGGAGTTGCTGCGAAGTTTAAACGTTGAGAAGTTGAGGAAGTTGAAATTTCATATTGCTGGCAACTCTTTATTCCTCTAACTGCTGAAGTTGACAAAGTGAAGTCAAGGTTCGAACAATTTGTGCTGGAGAAATTAGCTACATTGCTGAAAGTTATTAGCTTGCTGCGTTTTTTCTTCACCAGTCAGAAGTGCAGTTGCTGAGAGTTGTCTCTAAACTCAGAGATTTTTATACAGTACGAGGTTTGGAGTTAGAAATTTATGCTGAGAAATTTTATTTTCAAAGCTAACTCCGTATTCGCAGCCATCTCGGGAATTGTTTTATTTTATTAATCTGCAGCCTAGCTTATTCTTCTATTTTATTTTGCAGATGGCTGGCGCAAAGGATGTTGCAGGAACAAGCAGAGCCGCAGGCAGAGCTGCAAACACTGAAGCAGGCAAGGCTGGCTCATCCCGGCAGGCAATGATTAAGAGGCTCGCTAAGCCATTTCTCCCAAAGTCAGCAATAGTTTCAAAGTTGGCAGGATTGAATGACACCAACCTTGGTTCATTTAATCTGAATGCACTCAAATCGAGGATGTTCGGGCTAGGGGGCCATCAACCATCCGTCACGGCACATAATATAATGAAGAGTGGAATCTACGCAGCTGCTAGTTTTCCGCCAGCAATTCAGTGTCCGGAGCTAATTATGGAGTGCGCCAATCACTACAAGCCAGAACGTAGGACGATTGTCTCTCCGGATGGTAAACTGCTCGCCAACTTCACGCCGGATGCCATCGGAGAGGCATTTGGGATTCCAACTGCTGAAGAGATGTTATACAGGACAAACAAAAGGGCAGATAAGATGTACTCTTCCTCTTTCGAAAGAGTCACTGCAGTCATCAACAGAGTGTGGATGCAAAAGCCGAGGCCACCCCGCACTAAGCTCCCAAAGCAGATAATTGCCGAGGACGTGAAACAAGAATATTGTGATTTGATAATGATGCTGAGCCGGGTGAATGGGAGTGCACAGGCTTACATTTTCGAGCCTTGGATGTTCTACTTCATCGAGATCATCTTGGAAGGAAAAGAGTGTGTCGATTGGGCTAGGATGATTAGCAACCACATCGATGAGCAATTCAGGAGCTTGAAGGTGACGAAGACTTTCTACATGAGCTCATATGTGATTTACATGTTGGCCAGAATGACTAAGTACAGAGGGATTTCGTACAAAGAGCCAATCGGCTGTGCCCCTGGTCAATTCAAAATTCATGAAGCCTGCACACAGCTACATTTAGCTAACATTGCCAACTATAAACGGGCAAATGATGCATTCACAATGCACATTGCGAGGACGCTTCAGCAAAGGACGCAGCAGAGAATATCTAAAGAAGCACAGACACTGATTGAGGAATATGGGTATTGGCTCATCCAATTCCCGAAATTCACATATATTAGGCTGCAGGGGTTCACTTCGTATCCGTATCGGTTACCACGATACCCCACTGATCACATAGTAATGCTTGAGATATCTAGGCAATTGATTGCCTACGATAAGATTCAGAAAAGGAAAAAGAAGGGTGGGCTTGATTTCCCTATCACCATGGGAAATTCCATTGAGGTGTGTCCCTCTTTGCAGGCAGCCCGAGAGGCAGAGGACGAGCTGCAATCTTATCATTTGTCATATCACACAGGCAGGCAGGATTTCGATCCTTACGGGAACATCCGGATGGTACAGAACGTTGAATACCGGCACAGAGCTCATCTGGAGGACTTTTGGGCAAATGCAGTGGATGAGGCTGAGATAAGAAGAAGGATGTTTTCCAGACTTCCTCTCAAGTTGATTAGAGAATGTGAGATTATTCCAGTTCCCGACCAGGTGGAGGAGGATGTCAACGTCATGCAACCCGACTATGGGTCAGTTAGGGATACTCCTGTCCCACCACCTGATTGGTCCGAGCCAGAGATCATGGACTTGGACACTCTTTCTATCCCGGTGATGACTTTTACCAGGACTTGGGTCGACAGACATGTATGCAGACTTAAGAGCAAGTCGATCGCCCTTACTTACAGCTTGATGGGTGACCCAAGGCCGTTATCGGTAAAAAGAGGGAAACAAATTGCTCGGACATCGAGGGCACAAGTGGAAGTGCCAACCCAGCCGATACCGTTGAGGATAGAACAAGCATCACCCGTGCACTCACAAACTCAATCTTCGAGTTTAAGAGTGGTTTCATTATTTGCCGATCAGAGGGCAGGATTAGAGGAAGAGCGGGGACTTGAGGAGGTAGATCAGCCCAACGCCCGGGAATCAGCTAGTGTCAGTTTATCCAGGGGCGGCCAACAGGAAGAGGAAGAGGAAACAATGGCCGACACCCATTTTCAGCAGATGTTGGACACGGCTTTGGAAGAAGAGGAAAACACAGAACAAGGGACCCAAGGGTCGGGAGATACCCAGCTTATAGAGGAGGATGAGCTTGAGCAGACCAGTGCAAGAAGAGAGGAAGTGCACGAGATGGAGGCAACAGAAGAACAGCCCCTTGTCATTTGTAATCCACAGCAGACAGTGCCTGATTGGCTTTCCGACAGAATGAGGAGAGAACCTGAGGATGACACGGATCCGGCCATTGAGATGGAGGAGTTCCTTAGGAGGATCAGTGCGCCACCAGAGAAGAAAAGGGCCCGAAAGTTTTCAAAGATCTCGACCGACGAATCAGGCTCTCGCACGCTTCAGGTGGCTATTCCGAAGGAAGATTGTGATCGAACCAAGGAGAGGGCTGAAAATTATGTGATCACCACAGTAGAGTTGGGTCGTCCTACGGGAGCCCAAGTTATCGAGGAGGTCGATAACTCCTATCAGGCATTGAAGGATCAGTTGCTCCGCACGGAGGGGAAGTATAAGAAATTGAAGAAGGAGCACAAAACCTTGATAGGATATATGCAGAATCTAGCACGTCCAGGTGAACCAGCAGACCCGGCAGTGGAACGTCCATCGGAGCTTCCGAATGAGTCAATTGTTGCCTTAGAGGATTTAAAGAAAATGGAAACGGAGGCAGACAAGTGGGTTAGCCGTGTTCATACTGAGACAGGAAAAGTCATGGAGGACCTTGCCGATGCTTATCGACAGGCCTCAAATATTTTGGCACGAATGGATATAGTAGATCAGGCCTGGAGTGATACTCGCATCTATCAAACGAAGACTGTACTTCGTTTGGGGGCTTTGATGCATGTACCTCTAGAAACCTTAGTGGATGGGGGTGTAATTCAGAGAGGTGATAGGTACGATTTCACCAGTTGGTACTCCTCGGTGGTCACAGGCCGTGGATTTCACGACGCAGCAAGGGCAGATTCGGCTAAAGTGAAGAAGGCAATGGGCAACATCTTGGGGGGAGTCCTCAATACATTAGAAGCCATATTTGCTAGAAAGTTGGTCCCAGAGGAGATAACTGCTGATGGTTTGAAGGGTAGACTGCCTCCATTCTTCTCAGCTGCGAAGTCCCTTGTCCTGGATGACTTTGAGAATGTCTCCACGTTCTCTAGTATAATTCAGCATACCCAGGACGCCTTAGTGACATGGAAGAAATCTTACACCAGATACGGACAGACGGTAGCAGTCTTGGAGTTCCAGCTCAACCATATTCCACCGATCTCTGCACAGGAGGTTGAAGCGGTATTGGCCCGGTTGATCGAGTTT